>CM077805.1:6498796-7098796 GCA_039737535.1 Lagodon rhomboides
CTCCTCTGTCCTCGAGGAGCATTTTCAGGAAATGAGACATCCTTTTATTATAGCGCGCCGAAGATCTATTTCTGGGTCACATTCAGGACGGAGGAGTGAGAAGACGAGGAGGCAAGAAATAGAGAAATGAGGAGAGCCGTGAGATTTCGAAAACGGTCACGTGCACAAAGCGGAAGGGAGTGGAAACCCGCCCGAAACGGGCGCCCAAAGGCAGATTTATACCGACAGCCTTCATCCGGTGAGTCAGACTGGTGTAGGCCAGTAACCAGCAGCTCGCCAGTGTTCGCTAATTAACCTGATGGGGAGATTCTCCGGCAAAGCCAAAGATTAGAAGCTCCGTCCTATAATTTCACATCAATCAAGCTGATAGCATCTTTACATTACCCTCTGTGTGCATTGGAATCAATCTTTTAAATTATGTTTTAAAACCCCTCATTTATTTAACACAAGCTTGAGGAGTGCTGTAGGTGGAGTCCCCTTTAAAGAGCTCACTTAAAGGGACGCTGTGGAGTTTTTGGCCACTAGTAGCGCTATAGAGCAATGTTTCTATGAGTGTGTCCCTGTTTTGTTTTCACTTCAAACTGTCTGTCGTTTCAATGTATTATGGTCCTTTTCTCTCTAACAAGCATTAAACATTCGCTACTTGTTTGCCGAGCTCTCAGTAGCTAACTAGCTTGTTTGCTAATACCTAAAAAGGACTGCTAGTGGCCAGCGGTCTTTTTTTATTTCATGCCGACCTCTGACCTTTGATTGGCACCTCGTTTGACCAGTTATGAGCTTCTATGCCCGCCCTGTGGCCTGCAACAGCCAACAAGTGGTTTCATAGACAGGAGAACCACACCTTGTTCCATCCCACGTCTCCTGAGCCACAACCTCGGGATGATTTGATTCCAGTCACGTCTGTTTACGTATGCTTTGACGACAACTGATGACATATGAGGGGTCTCGAAGGGTTGTCCCATTTCATGGTGGGAGATTTAAACCCCCTTATCACTCTGTTCTGAAGGGTAAGGGAGCACTCAAAACGAATGACTGACTAGCAATTGCGCTATAATATGCAAAGAACCGTATCAATGCAGCAATAAAAACTGACGACAAAGAAGCTATACGGATGTAATCAATGCACAATTTAAAATATGATAGGAAGGATATTCATTCAGCAAGTTTTTGACACCTCAAAAAGGACAAATGAGGTGCTTTATACTGGAAAACTGAAGGTAAACTAAACATCTAAGCTAACTTGGGCTGAAGAAAGGAGCCTTCACTGTCACACTGAACCCAATCTGAAAACAATTCAGCCCATGAAGCTCTACAACACGACCGCACATCCAAATATAGGATGTCCGCGCCGCTGGGCATCTGGCGACAGCGAGCGCTCCTATCAGTTGCAGACAGTTGCCTGCCGGTTCCAGCAGCGCACTTAGAAACGGCTTAATGTTCAAGAACACTTCACATGATCATAAACCTCTTACGGATGACATTTAAAACATACATGAGCGCACTGCCAGTTCTCTGCAATTTAGCCTTTAGACTCCTGACCAGCAGAAACCTCATCTCTATTAGTCTGCTCCCTCGCTCCGTCTGCTCCGTCCCTCCCGGGCTCAGCTGTGTCCATCTCTTAATCAGATTAGGACATTATATTTGAGGTTGTTGGCCTAATCAGTGTAATAAAGGGTCTCTGAGAGCATTGCTGCCCATTAGCGTCATTAGGCTGCACATGAAAAGGGGGCTTTGTAGAATCTGCTTGATCACCGTGGCTCGGAGGAGGTGAGCATCCATCTCTCAGGTGGGCCTATTGATCTGTTTACTCCCATATGAGCCGGCAGGGCTCGTAGGAGTTAGCCACCGCACAGGAGCTAAAAGAGCTGCCGTTCTGTTGCGTAACGACTTCATTTTCTTCTGCTGCCTTCTGGTTTTTTGGGAAAGTAATACCGCGCTGCTGAGGGAACGCTCTGTTAAAAAAAAAAGGGTTCACTTGGTGCATTTTAATGAGCAGAAAACAAATAAATGTTAAAGGGTTCGGCTTTCGTGGTGCCGCTGCAAAAATTCAACACCTTTCTCCTGCATCCAGCTTCATCATTTGTGTTTTTCGAGACCTGAATTCATGTGAAAGGCTGCGCGTATCTGCCCTGCTTTGCTGTGTCATGATTGGATGAGTGTCATTGTTGAAACAGGGACAGCGAGATCAAACAGCGGGGATCAAACTCAGCAAATTTGGATGAGCCGTCAGTGTTTGGGGAGGTTTTTTTGGGGGGGGTTTCAATTTATTTTTTTGCGGCGGAGGCAAACGGAAAGGAAACGATAATTCCGTCTGGCTGTGACCCAGTGCTCTGACTTTTGTCAAATCTATTGTGAGAGTGTTGCGCCTTTTTCTTCCGGCGATGACGAAGCGCTGAGTGGTTTTAATCTGCGGGCCCCACGCTGTCGTACTTTCATGGCACAGTGGGTTCGATAAACCGCTGCTCAGCGCCGTGTGCCCGCGATGGCAGGAAGCGAGCGGAAGCACTGCCAGGCGTCGGTCCAGCTGGACGGCCGCAGCCTCGACTCCGGGGGGACTGGCATCAGCACGCTACACTCAGCCACGCCGCCTTTATGTGTCGCTGAGGCTGAGAGGGAGTGGCTTAGCCAAGTTGATTTATAGCCCCCCCCTCGATTAGCAGCTGCATCGGAGGCTGGAGGTTGTCATCCTCTTGTGCGTATGGAGAGATGCTCTTAGGGGATGTCTTGAGCAGACTCGCAGTTTAAATTTCATCTAAGCGTCGGTGGATGTATAGCTCTCCGCCGTCGAGTCCCTCCTGTGTGTAAATATGTGTATGGAAATGACACGCCACATGGTCCCAAGCGCTGGGCAGCGCTCTGCTCTCCGCAAGCGCCATTATCAATGACCCCTGCAGTAATAAGAGCAGCAGCTTTGTTTCGCATGTTGAGACTGGAGACGCTGCAGCGAGCAGCCGGAGAGGCCAGACTCGAGAGCTCCTCAGAGCCTTTCCCCTCTGCCAGCTTCCGTCATCCGAGGATGTTTTTTTAATTGCCACGAGTTCAGAAGTGCTTATTTTGTGAGTAGGCAAATTGGACGGGCGGCGCGATGATTCTTGCTGATGGTTCCGAAATAAAGTTCTGGGGGAAATGAATTTGTTAAACCTGTTCAATTTCTCTAGACGGCGGTAAAAAGGTTAGAATCCCCTTTTTTAAAAAGCTGAATGGACGTTATATCAAACCTGATATTGAAGTGTGTGAGTGTGGGCTGCAGGAGTGAAGATTAACCTAGAATTCAAAACCTGTGTAGCTGCGCACTGAAAGCAGAGCGTCTTCATAATCCTGAGAAATGCTCAAAACGTATAGAATATGTATTGCTGAACCAATCTGTCATGTTTATTCATGCAGGAGGACAATATGCACATCTCTAAATATTCATTTGGTTCCCGACTGCTAAATCTTTCATTTTACAACCAATTTCAAAGGATCAATGATTCACAAAGATGTAAATAACCTGTCAACCTTTCTGGAAATGTGTGTAGAATTATGCTAAAATGTCCATCCCAAAGTAAATCCAAAGGTTTTTTTTACCATTTGGAGTACAGGCAGGGTTTTAGGCTCTTTTAAAGGGTTACAGTCAGATTTGTTTCCCCAAATTACAGTTTAGAAGCTCTGTAAGTGCCTCTGTCATTGTTCTACAGGAGCTTGAACACACTGAATTATTTATTTACCCTCAGTAATATCAGTGAAAATGGACACTAAACTCATGTTCTTCAAATTACAGTAAGTAACCAGTTGCCTGGCGTGTACGTAAGAGAGGGGCTGGAATAAAGAGTGGGTCTCCTGTCTATTAAATCACTCGTTGGCTGTTGCAGGCCACAGGGCGGGCATAGATGCTCCTAACTTATCGGATGAGGTGTGAATCAATAGTTCAGAGGTTGGCAGCCATCTTTGGAAACTCTATATTGCAGTTTAATGGCGCTTTTCTCTTCAAATAGAGTTTAAGTGATTTTAAAATGAGTCCCTATCTAAGTAAGTTGTTGCTACAAGTTTTTTTCGGGTGGAATTATCCTTTAAAACATATTTAATTGACCTCTGCAACTTTTTATGTGCAGTTAATTCAGAAGCTTTTAAAGTTTCATTGCAGATTTTTGGCCAGGTCTAAAACTTACTGAGATATAAATTAAAGCATGCCAGTAATAGGTCCTGCTATAAGGGATTATTCCATCACTGCTGCTCTGTCAAAGTATATATATATAAAAAAATATGATTTATTACGTCTAATAATACTTTACTCCCTTTGGCACCATTTTGTTATAGGCAGAAGGCAATTTTACAGTCCCATTCAGAACTATAATTTGTAATTATGTGGTGGTTATGATGTTATGATTCTGTCTGTGGCCTCTCATTCTCAGCTGACAGCCAAAGAATGATTAAAGTCACCCTGCAGCCTGTCGTTTGAATTATTCGCCGCAGAGACGGCTGCACTACTTCCAAAAAAAATGGGGGAGACAGACTTAAAAGGTTTGCCTCCATATTCAAACTTCCAGTTGGTTGACAGTGAAATATTTGGTATGTGAGCTATGAGTGACACAAATAGAGGGAAAATGATTGATACTTTTGGCTGTGGACAAGAGTAAAACCACTATATTAGCATTTATTTATAGCATTTGTTATGAACTTTGGATCGAACGCTTTAGGGGTAATCTTAAAGATTTAAAGAATCGCTACTGATGTTGCCAATCAAATACCAAATGAAAAAGAGTGTCCGAATTGTATATCTAACCGTACTTTATGTCCTTCTCGGAATATTGATCAGGTCAAAGATTTTCCTCTCTGCTGGACCCTCGGATTGGCTGAGATGAATGGGGCTGTGGGGTAATGGCTAGCGAAACAGAGTGATTTTCCATTAATGCCAGAGTCGAAGAGGAGGGAGGACAGCGTCTGAGAAATGACCAAAGCGGGCAATGCTGATCACATCAAATTAATTCAGCGTGCTCTGCTCCTCCAGGCCCGATCTGCCTGCATTGGACTAAAAAAAAGCCCCCCCCAGCAACAAAATCACCCAAGACACAATGACATCGCCAACAGCTTCTAACACAAGAGCGCTCGTCCTCATACAGACTTTTTGGTGTACACATTTCAGCTCGGCTCTTTTCTTCAGGTCACGGTCCTCCTGCGACAAGAGTGCAATTTTGGGCTTGAAACACAGCAGCTGTTATGCAGACAGAGCAGGCACTGATAGGTTACTTGTACCGTAAACGCTGGAGCATCCTCACTCCACGGCAGAAACTGATGCGGAAAGTTATTGTAGTGGCATTTCCTACAGCTGCAGCTTCACATTAAACTGGTAAAATATGAGTTGACCTTGCAAAACAACGTTCTTTTTCTGCATTTGTTGACGGCGGATCAGTTTGAAATACGTCAGGGGGCAGTTTCATTCATTCAGTCTGTGGGAGTAATCGAACAAAAGTGATCTTGATGAAGAGCTGCAGGAGACGGGATGCACACCTCCAACTTCTCAGTGAGGTAACCAACCCTTCTCCCCCTCATTAACAGCATCAGATCAGGCTTAAATCAAAATAGGCACTTTTGCTTTTCACTTCGACAACAAATCCTCCGCCATTACCTGTTCAGTCGTCTCTCCCTACTTTCATCGGGCGCCAGCGGAGAAGAATGTGAAGTTCACCGCAGTGTGTTATACAACCAGTGCTCAATAATTCAAACCCAAAGATCAGCTACTAGTAAATGAGTCCATGTCTCAGTTCAAATCTCAGCGGGAGACACTATTAGTTTGAGCGTTAAAACAAAAGTTGTGTGACGTGACGCCTCCTGTGACTCATGAACAAGCCCATTTTCTCCAGAAACACCAGTTACCTCCCGCGGTCCTGCCAGTGTGCTGCAGTGGGCTCCTGGGAATGGACCGGCAGTTTGAAGATGAGGTTGGAGAATAATCCAGTTCTGTAAAACCGTTGAACTATGAACGACAGACGACAGAAGTGAGTTTGTTGGCAGGCGGGTGGCGAGCTAACTGCTGTCACTGTGTGGACGTACGGCATGCTGTTAAAGATTTAAAAACCCAGCTCAGATGTCCCTTAAAGTGACGGGAGGAAAAAACGCTGTAATACGATGCAAAATCCATTCTGACCTGCCACTTGGAAACCACCAAGTTAATGATTTCCTGCTTTCCCTGGTAAACCAAACCCCAGTCATTCACCATCGCAAGGACTAGCTCTGATTCGCTGCCCTTCGTTCTTTGGAGAAGGAAATCATAAACTGAGGTGTGAAAAAACAAGTTTCACATGTGACATCTTTTGGAAGGGTAAGCAGAATCTTTCCACATGTTCTGCATGTATTTCTGTATCAGTGAATTCCTGCTATCTTTTTTCCCAGCTTCGATCCTCCCTGTCCCTCCCCTGTGGTCAGAGCTCCTCACATTCCCACATCATCACATCTGCCCTCATTCCTTGAACCAATCAGTTGCTGCTGCTGCTGTCTGTCCGCCCGTCAGACCCACTATTGCAGAACCCGCACCTCCTATTACCATCCCGATCTACAGATTGAACTGTGAGATTCTGTTTTCCACATATATTGGCTTTCCTCCATCACCACCGGCGTCCCGAGGGATACTGTCCCATCTCCTATCTTCATGGGCTTGCATATAATGAGGACACTTCACAGTGATGGAGCCCAAAGTCTGGCTTCCTCCATTGTTTTACATGAACATTCGATGGATATGCCACACATGGCATTGTTGCATGTTACGTCGAATGTGTCACTCTTTTTCAATTTGCCGCTATCAGCTCCACGGCAGCCGCACTGAAAATAATCTGGCAAAGAAAAGTATGAATAAAAGACATCTACACGACAAAAACAAACAGCTGTAAGCAGCGTTCGTCCTTTCTGTCTCCATGTGACTTGAGCTGACAACAACCTCCGACCAGATCAAGGTGAACCGACAGCCAGTAGAAAGAGAGAAAAATCAGAGCGGCGGAATAGAGTCATGTCTGGCGCTCTGCCAGCCTAAGCATCTTAGAAAAAGTTCTCGAACAATGTCCTGTTTGCTACCGTTCAGTAGTGGGATTACTTAATGCGATTAAACGGGCCGTCAAATCAGCCGTGGTGAATGTAGCCCGTAATTACAGTGAGAAGATGAGGAAGGTGTATGACAGAGATTAGAAAAGGTGAACTCCAGTGAGCCGTACAAAATATGCGCCCGCCCCCGCTCCAAACACCCCCAGTGGGTTTACAACCATGTTGCTTAATTTGGGAAGATGGGTTTTCACAATGCAGGCTGAGCGTCTTGAGAAAGTTGAAACAGGCCTTGTGTTCTGTGTCTTTGAAACCGGTTTGAAAAAGCTTGCAGCGGGTCGGTTCACCACTGGAACAGAGGGTCAGCGAGGTTTAAGGATCGCTCGAGTAACAGAGAGTTTTTGAGATGTTTTTCAGTGGTTTTAGCACCATAAACGAGACAGAGCACACAGTGATACTAGATACTAAGATCCAGCAGTTCTTTGAGCTCGATGCTAATGTCAGTAGGTGTCAAGGTCCTTTCATTTTATGTGTTTTCTGGGTTTTTGTAGGTATCTTTTGCTCTGTTTCCCTCCTGTGTTCTTGTGCACCTGTCCTGCATCTGCCTCATTAGCCCTCCCCTGTTCTCTGGTGTTCCCCCACTCATTACCCTCACCTGTGTTTCTCCATCTCACTCCACCTGCACCTCATCCCCTCGTTAGTTTAGTTTGTATTGAAGTCCAGTCTTTGTTGAGTTTTGTTTGCCTGTCCCTTGTGTTGCCATTATCCTGGATAATTGTCTGCTGTCATCATGACAACATGCTGTCTTGTTCACCATGTTCATGTAACAACTCTGATTCAGAAAAAAGTGTAAAGTGCAAATAAAAAGACTGCAATCGTTTGCAAATCACAAAGTGAACAAGGGAGCCTTTCAAAGATGCCCACTTTCATACCAGTGAACCTGTTTACCAGTCGAATGTTCCAAACAAGTGTTTTTAGAGCTTTCCACAACCTTCCCAGTCTTTTGTTCATCGGGTGTTTAAGCTACAGTTGCTCGCAGTTAGTCGGTTATGAACCAAAGTGCTGGACTTACTGTCACAATGGAGCAGAGGAGGTGGACCCAAATGCATTAGACGCCAGGTAGGAAGATTACTGGATGAAGTTTTATTCGGGATGAAGGAAACACGACAGCAGGATCAGTGGATTAAAGACTGGACTTAAATACAAACGAAACTAATGAGGGGATGAGGTGCAGGGGAGGAGCTGAAAGGCTGGAAAATCTGTGGGAACGCAGATTTGGGGAGAAGCTCAAGAAAACAGGAGGGAAACGGAGCACAAGACACCACAAAAACAGGACAAAAATGACAGCACCATGACACATATTGACCTGATAATAGTGGTTTCATGTTAAGAGATCACCAAACCAAGCAAAAGTCGAGGGATAAACAAGAGTCAGAGGAATCCACGAACATCGGGACACATTCTTCATGGAAATCCGTCCAACAGCTGTTGAGATATTTCAGTCTGAACGCAAGTAACATCCTGACAAACGCTCTGCACGGTGGCGAGTAGCGAGCCCCACAGGTATCACTAAAAAGAGTGAAGTCTCGTCTCACGAAACATGACAGTCAACTAGACCGCACTTACTCCCCCCACCATCCTCCCCCCACCGCCGCCTCCTCTCCCATGTGGGATGCCATTAATTTTCATCACATGTCACATAGATGTTGACGTTTCATTTACTCCGCTCCGCTGGGAATCACCTCAAATCAATCGCAGGCACCTGGCAGATATGGTAAATCTTCCTAACAGGCGTGCCCTTAGGGTAAATGAAAGTGAATGTTGCGTCCTCTTGAGGTAAATTCGCAGCGACTGCGACGTGTAGAGCGGGCGCGCGGAAGACGGGAAGACGTTTATTTGTATTTGTTTATTCTGACAGCGCGAGAGAATTATCCTAACGAAACATGAAAGTGCGCGTGTGATTGGAAAGTCGGGGAATTAGGACGCGAGGAGTGAATTAGGACTCGTCGGGTTGCTGCGCGCTTTATCTGTTTGAACCCGGTGCCCCTTGTAATTGATCTGTGGTCCACTTGCTCGGGCTGTCCTCATCATCATCCATCTAAAGTATTGATGAGGTTATATGAAAACCATACAATCGACAGCGGCTGTGATTGAGTTGACACGAATGTCTAAGTGCAGGAAGTAGTTCTTCAAGGTGAATATGAGACCTATTCAGCTTTTTTCGTTGTTTTTCCTTTAATAAACCCAAAGTCGGCGCCAACGGGAGCTTCTCTCTCCCACAGACAACACCTCCTGAAACGCCTCGTCGACAGTCCCGCCTTTGATTCCACGACTTCCTGACATCACAACGTCACCATGTCGCACATTCGCATCACTTACGCCCATATTTTACGAAAAGAAGTGAAGCTAACTGGAAGCTGAAAACACAACGGAGCCGATTGGAGACACGATGAGCGACGCTGGCTCAGGCGTGTGTGAGTCGACCAATCAGAGGAGACTGGGTGTTCAGGGAGGGCGGCCTTAAAGAGACAGTAACCCAAAATAAAATGATGTACCTGAAAATGAGCAGAAAGTCTCCTTTAACATGTTTTAAGATATTTTCTCTTCATTACGATGCATTATTTTATACTAGAAATCTTAAATATTTCAGTTTTGTGAAATTTTATGCTCCTATTCATGCTTGTTACGAAACCATCTTTCACCCTGAAGACACGCTACGCTGAGGGAACATTAATTTCGACACCTACACTAAATGTTAAATGAACCAGTGCTTTATGCGACACAACAAACTGATTAATCTTTAACGTGCCCATGTGGCACACTTTTTTGAGGCCTCGCTTCACACTAGGCTGCCACTCCGATGAGCCGTCACGTGTGTTTCACTATCAGACATGTTATCGCTGGGCCCGGCTAAAATTCAATATGCCCCCGGAACGCTGCATGTGCCCGGGCCATTTCATGAGAGAGTGCACAAAGTCGAGGCCATCAAACAGACCAACAGGTAATGAGATCCCCAATGTGGTACACGCAAGGTCTTTAATGTCAATAGAAATCTCTAGTTTCTGTAATGCTTCTATCCCAAGGAGAGACGGGGAGCCTTATCTCGGAGGAAGGTGGCCATCCATCAGCAATTTCTCCCAGTTTATCAGCCTGCCCAAGTCGAATCGCACAATGATGTCAGGCATTAATCAAACGCTGACACCTCACATTCAGGACTGAGACGTGTACCCTTTTCTCCCTGCCCAAATCTGTTTATTGTCCTGCTGAGGCTCTCTGGCTGCAGATTTAAGCCCCCTTTTTTTTTTAGTGCAGCGCGCCAGCATCAGACAGCTGGAGGATTGTGCATGGATGGAAAGTGCAGCGACCATACACTGAAAATCTAAAAAGCGACATGCCCAAAACTCTTGTACCTCAGCCACTTCATTACAGTTTTATTCTCACTAATGTGTTGCAGAAGCGCTCTTAGAGGCTGGCCCCTAGCAGAGACTGTTCCTGTGTGTGTCGGTGTGCTGGGAATAATCTTGTCACTGTAAATGCGGCGGGACAAGGAGGGGAAAAAAGCTTCTTGTGGCGGAGACGGTTGTCTCTTCTCTCTCGGCTCCCCGCTGACCACTCATTCATTCTGTTTAGAAATTACTGAGTGCTATTGATGTGCCGAATCGAAACCCTCGCAGGAGGGAGGGTTGTCATAAATCGAACATCTTGGACACCGCGCGGCAGGCTGATATACTCTCCACGGGCCGATATTCATGTCAAAACATTACTCTAAAGCGGAGAGTCAGAGGTTTGTCTATGTAGAGCAAATCTGAAGAAAAGTGTGCCAGTGATGTAAGTGTTTGATTCGGAGAGCGCTTCAGCTCTCGCGGTTGATCGTGAAACCCTTAGGAGGACTTTTTTTTAGAGGAATTTTTCAGATGGATGAATATCTGGATGCAAAATAGCGGGGAGCCAGATGTGACCCTGGAACACATCCCTTCACTCCCCCCCGCCTCCATTGTCAGAGAAAAAAGGATGTTTTTTTACGTAAGCCATTTGCTGAACTCGATTCTTCCCTCTATTAATTTGGGGCAGGAGTCACTGCGGGACATTTAAACTGACGTGACCTGCGAGACGGGGCTCTGAGTCCAAAATTGTCTCCGTTAATAACATTCACCCGCCGACCTGAAGCACGGTTCATACTCTAACATCAGGGAATGGCAGCGCTCCTGCCTGTAAGTTTTGATTTGTAGTTCGGCGTCTGTTGGAGACACAACGCTAGACAGACTAATTACACACGAACAGTCATTACGGAGTTTTAATTATGTTCTCCGCAGTAATTGTGCTTACATCTTTCCATTTACTTTTTGATTATAAAGCATCAGAGTTGTATCCAAACAGCTTCTATTCCGGTTGTCATGTTTACACTCTTTCATTTACCGTGATGGAGAGCGACATTAGCAGCCAACCCGAAGTCTCGCAGTGGAAATGGCCTCTGAAGATGTGAGGACATTCACTAAGCTTGTCTTGGCTCTAGCGTCACGATTTCCACCCACGTCAGAAACATGGAGACAAACACCAGGAGGCCAAACTAATCAATCGCAGAACTTGTGGTCTCAGTGTTGATCCACTTGCAAAAACACAAAGAAGAACATGATATAGGAAACGTTTTTGGATATCTTATCGAAACAACCCAACACCGGTTTGATGTTCCTTATTTTTCAATCAACTATGTCTCAAACAAAGTTACTCTGACTATAATCCTGCCCCTACTTCTTCAAAAACCTTTTATTTTATTGACAAGTGGCTGTCCTGGTGCCACTCAGCCCAATTTCCCAGACAAGAATATTGATATCGGATGATTAACCAAAAACCCTGTGTTTAACGACAGCATTTATATGTCGACCGCCAATGATTCTTACTTTGTATTCGTGCAAAATCTGGGTGTAGCAACTACCACGGTAAGGTTAGGGAGAGATCATGGTTATAGAAAATAAAATATAGGGTTATGCAACTAAAACACCTGGTTGAGGGTTGGGAAAGATGATGGTTCTGGTAAATTAAAACACAGTAACACCCCAGGTCTGTCACAGGAGGTGAACTCCGATCACCTGAATGGAAGTCAGACATGCTATACATCCATCCACTAGCAAGACCTCAACGCTCCCACATGGCTACCAATGGGTAGCCCCAACGTCGCAGTGGTAGCCACACCCAAAACCATACCTTTCTTTATCATCTATTTTTCTCTAAATGAGACCTTCATTTACAAACCGAGCATCAAACTGTATCAAAGAAAGACCTAAACTAGCGATTGAGACCATAAACCCATTAGGAAACTGTTTACTGAGGTCATAAATCAATTGAGAAGTAGGGTCATTTTCTCATAAGCTTACATATGATCAGACTTATTTTTTAAACCAGCTGGCTATTGCAGGTCAAAGGCACTTTTCAAACCCAGAAGCTCTCTCTCTATATAAATATAGTCAGTGCTTGCAGACCACTACCTGCCCTTCCTGTACAATTTAAAGAACAATCCTAAGGTTATTGCGTCGTGTCACTGCAGCAGCTGCCAATAACCTCCGGCGAATGATTATGCTGTTTTTATGAACATTCTGATATCATTTTCCTGCTATGAAAATGGGTCTCCGGTTATCTTCATCCTCTCTGAAGCTGCCGCTCCTGGAGGCCATGTGTTTTTACGATTGATGTGAGCACTTTATTGTCCAGCTCTCCGGGGCTGTGAGGGATGACTGGTACAAAAAAAAAACTTTAAAGCCTGTTATTGAAAAGGGTCGAACCCCCCAGTAAAAGGAAATACTTTGCCTTAAAACCGTTTTTCACCGGCGGTCAAAATCATGAGAAATATCAGCAGCAGCGCGATTACAGATGGCTTGCACAGGTGCCGTCTTAAAGACTGAGAAGTCACGCAGAAAATTGCATTTTTCATGTTACTGAATATAACATGTATGCAAATTTCGGTGCCAGAGAATCTTCCAATCATTGACTTGTGGGAATGCAATATGGCTCATAATTGAAGATTATGTACAGTATATGATATGTGTGCAAGGAGAGGTAATGTGTGGCTTTTTATGAGAGTATCTATCCTGATGATAATAGCCGTGATGAATGGTAATGATCTGAAATAAGCAGCCTTATCGTGTTCCCACTGCTAATGCTCCGACGAGCAGCCACCCTTTTTACAACGGCCCTTAACCCCCCTGCAGACAAAGTGTACATAGATAATTCAATACCTTTTGTCATTACAGTACGACCGGAGTGCTGTGTGGATTGACATTCTGCTAATGTCCTTCCCTGGCTGCTTTAACATCACCCTACCCCCCTCAAAGACAATCAAGAGGCTTGAACTGCAGTGTCTCCCTTGTGCAGTAGAATTAGCAGCTATGAGGCGAGTCTGTGTTAGAGGTCCCTTCTCTGAGAACAGGAAAATTCACATGGCTGTTTCAAGTGCACTTCAGGTGTTGTCAGGACAAAGACGTATAGCGAAAGGATAAAAAGTAGTGGTTGTTTTCCAGAGAATTTCTAAAACAGATGTTGTTGGACCTGACACAGCTATTGTTAAGGTGGTGGTTCTCAACCTTTTCAGGTTTTGGGCTCCAGGAAAGTCAGGTTGGTTAATAAGTTAATACATTTCTTTTCTATGGCAACCCCTGGAAATGATCTCCCAAGACCCTTGACTGTCCCGACCCCCAGGTTTAGAGCCAATGGGTAAAGGGAAAGTTCAAACATAGACTGTTTGTAAGAGATGGGATGTGAACCAAGGTCTCCAGTGTTTAAGTCACATGCCGTGTACACCAAATGATCCAGCCTCGCATGAATTTTCAAAAGTCATGAAGCGATAATGAAGCGGATCACCATGTACTCAAAGTTCAAGTTGGTTGATTTTTGAGTCTTGTTCCCAACTCATCAAATACTTTTGGATGGCCATCAACCCTACCTACATCCCAAAGCCTTACTATTTGATGAGACTTACTTACAAAGATCTAAGTATAGTATAAAACAGTGTTTCCTATATGTAGAAAGACCTCTCACTTAACCAACAAGTGTCTTAGTCGGACAGTTTTTTTTTATTATTTTATTATTTTGTGAGGCTTTTTGTGCCTCTTAAAGGGGCAAGAGACAGGGGATGTCGTACAGCAAAGGGCCACAGGTCGGATCCAAAACCTGGGAGCTTCTGGATATGGCGCCCAAAGTGGGCATCACAAGTTTGTTACAGGACTGCAAGGTGAGCAATCCACACAAAACCTCACAACTACCAAATTGAAGACAGGAAAACATGATGAGGCATAACTCTCCCCTCGGCTTCAGCAGTACAATGTGGGGCAATAAATAGAAAGCGTGTTGTGTGTCTCAAAATATTAGCTTCCAAACAAGTCAGGCTGCTCCCTGGAAACTTCACATCATGAACACTGAAGAGAAGCCTGCTGATTTCTCCGGGAAAAAAAAATCTACTGAGCCGTTTTGAACTACAGAGCGGCTTCAGTAAAACGGCATCTGTGCCTTCAAATGCTCAACTCGCCTCCTACAAAGCTGCCTACAGAGTTTCTCAGTGTGAAGAGCTGCACATTTGCTGAGGAATTGCTTCTGCTATTTAAATGGTTTCAGCTATGATTGATGACGCAACAGCCGGCAAACTAAAGGCTATTCTTCTGTCAAACAATACTATAGTGAGGCACAAAAGACCTGTATGTAGCTAAACCGAACGCTGTCACGTTCTTGTCGCTTTGATTTCATTTTACATGAGTTCTTTGGTTTGTGTTTTTGTGGTGTCTTTTGTCCCGTTCCCACTGTTCTGTTTGCCTCTTGTGTTCCTGTTTTCCTCCCCACACCTGCATGTCCTTCGTTAACCCAGCTCTGTTCCCGGTGTTTTCCCACTCGTTACCCTCACCTGTGTTTCTCCGCCTCATCCCCTCCTTAGTTCAGTTTGTATTTAAGTCTTTAGTTCAGTCTTTGTCGAGTCATCTGGTGTGTTTCTCTGATCCTGATGTTCCTCACTGTTCCTGCCCTCTCCGTGATCCCGAATAAAATTTCATCCATTACGCTTCCTGCCTGCCGTCTCCTGCGTTTGGATCCACCTTATCTCCTCCAGCCTGACAAATGTGTGTAGCAATGGTATTTTTTTGGCCACAATCAGTCCAGCAGTCACATTTCCGAGGTGAAAATGTGTTTCATATTCAGTCTGAAGACCTTTTTGCAGCAGTGCTACTTTCACTGAGCGGAATGAGGTTGAAAAATCATCAGATGCTGCCTTTTTTTTCTGATCTGGAGACTCTCATCCAACCCAAGAGCATTCAGAGGAACACTACTCCTATCTATGCTGTTGACCCGCAGTGTTAACCCACTGTTACTGACCTCTCACTCTCGGATTACGGTTAAATTGTGTTCCAGGTCGGAATAATTCCCACCAATCAGCTGTCCTCGAACCCACGCTCGTGTCTCCGTAATGTGCTGGCAGGTTGCGCGATCATGTCTTTCCCCACCTTTTCGCGCAGAGGGCAAATCTATAGGCCCTATGACATGCATAATTCAGGCTGCCGGTGCTGGCACGATGAATGGATTTATCACCACACAGTGAATAAATGGTCGAGTGTGAATACATATGTTGAGCGGGGGGGAGGAGTCGTAATCGATCTTCATGTCCGGCTACAGCAGGATTTGGCAACGTGTGTGTGTGTGTGAATAATACAAATTCAGCAGGATGAATGGATTTTATTGGGAGTCACAGGCTCCCATTTTGCTCTCATGCAGATTTTTGGTGATGTTCCCTTGCCTAAGAAATCCCGAAGGGCCAGTCAGAGACTGAGCAGTAATCAATGACCTGGTTCCAGTAATTACTGTTTACTTTAGCTCATTATTCTCGGAGCTTTGATTAAGCAATAGCCCTCATGTGAAGGATACGTGGCCTTAATTGGTGGTTGCCAGGACGCGTATCTCCCGCTTCTGTTGTGATGCCCGTTGGGAGGAATGGCGGGGTCAGGAAGTGAGCGACGCCTCGGGCAGCTATTCTTGGCCCTGCCTTTGAGTCATTCGCATTCCCTGTTTGTCCGCCGAGTCAACATGTGACAAAAGACGAGCGGCGGCCCATTCGTTCCGGGGCGAGGCGAACGCCG
Organism: Lagodon rhomboides; assembly: GCA_039737535.1. Taxonomy (NCBI): domain Eukaryota; kingdom Metazoa; phylum Chordata; class Actinopteri; order Spariformes; family Sparidae; genus Lagodon; species Lagodon rhomboides. The sequence continues at coordinate 6,514,912 of CM077805.1, forward strand.
CGCACATGCTTCACAACGGCGGAAGAGAATGGTTCATATGTTGACATTTACAACCTAATTAAAACCGAGCTGGGAAATGATCCGCGCGCGGGGTCAGATGCCCGCTGCAAGCAGGTGGCTGCACACAAAAACATACACGAGGATACAAGCGTTCGCATCGACGGCGACACGATCCCGCACACAGTTTAGCGGCTCCCAACACACATTTAGCCGAGCGCCGCTAATCCCACCCCGGCTGGAAAAAAACCTGCTCATTTGAATCGCTCAAATCCTCGGATGATTAAAATATATTACCATGTCGGGGGGGAACTCGTACTGTTGATATTAAAGATGTATGTATGCACATAAATTCCCCGTCGCCTCCTGCGGCTTGATTAGGAGCTGAGAGGAAAAATGTAGGTAACAAATAAAACGTACCAAAGATGGAATCGTAAACGGAGCAAAGCTGTTATTAGAAATGCATTTTGCATTATTTGCTCGCGCACCCGAGGCCGAGCAGAGTCGGCTGTCACATCTGGCTCGTCAAGTGGGAGCGTGCCTCTCGGCCACCTGCCTGGACAGAAGCCGAGCTCCGGTCTTCAGCTCGAGACGTCGAAAAAAAATCTGTCACTCATTCCGCCTTCAACCGCGCCGACGCAGTCCTCGCAGCGCCATCAGCGCACGGATCCCCTTTAAATAATTCAGCGTCGACATGAGAAACCCAGTGAATTCCTCCTCCTGCCACGGCAAGCCAATCCCACCGCGTTCCCCAAGCTCCATTCATTAAAAGCGTCCTTTGAGTCCTCCCATGCTGAGAGCAATACCATCTACACCTCGCGACTCAGTCACCGCCTCCCCGTCTCCCCGCCGCCGCGGCCACGCGCGCAAACGCTCGCTGTGCGGCGCCGCGTCGGCTTGTGCCGAGCCTCCTGTTATGACACTCGGGTATAAAAACAAAAGAGCGTCTAAGCTTCATCACTTTATCTATATATTGGAGAACATTAGTCTTTCCCGTGATCTCTGCTCCACAATCCAGAAGGTGCGTGTTGTTTGGCGTGTGTTAATCACTCGCAACCGGCTCCGTCTCTCTCATTTTCATGGGTAATTGGCCAGGCGGCACACGGAACCAGAGACCTGCAGGCGACGCGGAGGAAGGGGAACGCTGGGATGGAAGAAAAACCGAGATCGCTGATGCGTGTCAAACATTTTTTTTTTTCCCTCCCTTCCCCGCTCCCGCTCCGTCCCGCCACTCTATCTTGTTGTTCGCTCGTTAATTTCCGCGCTCTCCTCAAACGCGCCACATTGCGCTTCAATATATTTTTCAGATTTCGAACTCTCCGTCTCGAGGCCTCCGTCCCCTCCCCCCGCCTCTCCTCTCTTAATTTTCCCTCCTCATTCTCATTCCTCCTCTCGCCCCCCCCGCGAGTGCGCCCCGTATCTCGATTAGGACCTCTGGAAAACGGCCCGAGCAATTTCCTGGAAGATTATAGTGATGGATTTACACAATATCAATCAGGGCGAGACGCGGGGCCTCCGAATAGCCCTCCACCGCCGGGGCGAGGGATGCTTCGGTCGAGGTTCGGCCGAGGAGCGATGCGCGCGTTATTAATCGCTCCTCCCGCGCGCTTTTTGAGCCCTTCCCTTCGCTGATCTTTCCTCGAGTGGTTCCCCGGTCAAGATGATGTGTTTTCAATTACGCCGAACATGCGAGCGCCGTGATTAATAAAGAGAGAGAGTCGGAGAGAGAGAGAAGACGCCGGGCACCTGACAGCGGCCGCCCCCTCGAGGGTGAGGACGAGCCGCCATCATCCCCCCCCGGTGACTCGTCATCCGGCGCGTTCGCTCGCCTCCCTTCCCGACAAGCGGCTCTGAATGAGGTCACATTCCTCTGACCTCGGGGGCATTATTACCCTGTAATCATGTGTTGCTCTGCATGGCTACATTTGTTATTTCTCGTTGACAGGGTAATGTTAGAAGAAAGCAATTTTACCTGATGGATGGTCATAAGAGGGGGAGAGGCTATATCAGCTTCATGCCTCGCCGGTGAATTATGCACAACAAAAAAATCGCCCGAACCGGCCGCCTCGCAGTACCTGCCTCCTCAAATATACTACCGGCCTGCGTGCTTTACACGCCGGGTTATTACCGCCGACTCCTCGGCTTGTCAGAATGTGCATGAGGCCTATTCATTACCATAGTATTTACTTGTCCCCTTAAATCAAACAGGCTGTCAGTCCTCGCGTTACGGCGGCGCCGTGAAAAATTGTTGACTTATTTTTTCCCAGCCTCGGACGACTGATTCATAGGTCTCGGGCCGCTCGCGATCGCAGAAATCAATCGGGCGCTGCTCCTCCGGCCCGCGCTCTGTCTGTTGGCGGCAATAGGGATAACGTGTCAAAGTGGGCCTCCTCAATCTTGTCACTTTAAGTGCAATCAATACTGCCTCCCCGCCAACCACCGAATGCCTCTGAATACCAGCCCCCCCCCTCCCCTCCTCGCCACTCCACTCCTCTCCTCTCCTCTCCTCGCACACTGGGCTGAACATTTCAATCGATATCTGACTGGAGGCTAAAACCATCTGCAGAAGCAAACACAAAAAAAAGAAAAAAAAAGAAGCGAGGCTGAATTAAATGCTTAATATAGTGAAAAACGGCGACGCGCTCCGCGGGAAGAGCGATACGATGAAAAGCGGCGGACGTACGAAGAGAAAAAATGCTACGTTCTGTGGGAGCGCGCGCGGCCAATCAGCTCGATTAGCGCCGCGGCGCAATTAGCGGGAACAGAGAGCGTTTCTTCATCTTTAACCACAGCTGTTTCTCCTCCCGCGAAACGCGTCGTCCCCACAGCCCCATGCGTCACCCCGGACAATTCTCGACGCACGGCCTGCCGTCGATCCATAAAAGCGAGCCTCTGGCCAGCGTACCTGCAAATTAGCTAAAAAAAAAAAAAATCCAACAAGCCCAGGGAGAGGTTTGGAAACGTGCATCTGGGTGCTCGGCCCTGGAAACGATTGTATTAATTGCCTGGAGGATTACCGAGACAGAGGCCTCCACTCCCTCATGCATATTTGACACTTCCAGCGGCGCGCTCGGGCCCCCGTCGCAGCTAATGGATGGTGTTTGGCCGGGTGTTGCATATGCATTAGCTACCGAGTTTATGAGTGGGTATGCGGCGGAGAGCGCGTCGCGAGCGCGTGCCTATCTGTCTGAGCATGTGTGCGTGTCGGCTCTGTTATCTCGAGCCAGCCGGGGTTGAGCGCTGGGCCGGGTGGTCTGGTTTGTCGGCTCCTAATTGGTGCGACTGCTCCCACTGCTCCTGCCCTCAAAGGCTGCCGCCGCCCTCTCCTGTTAATCTTTGCCAGGAATTTGGCTGGCGTGACACGGAACTGACCTGGCAGTCCTTTGGGTGGGTGGGGGGGGTGCTGTGTGCACAAACACACATTCGGGAAAGGAAAAAAATAAAGAAGAAAGATCAATACGCAGCCACTTGGACGCGAGAACAGAAAGAGATATAAACTGTAATGCAAATGAGAGACACAGATATGCAGTGTGAGTGAAATGAAAGAGCAGCGGCTCCATTTGAGATACGATTCCGGACAGAAGAGGGAGAGCTCTCGACAGTGTTGTTTGGTGGAGCAGCATCAAACAGCGGTGTGAGTGTGTGTGTGTGTGTGTGGATAATATCCGCACACACTCACGCAGAGAGGAGTGTGAGGGTGTTGACATCAAGTGCACGTTGCTGTACACGACGTCCTCTGTGAGCGCGGAGATTGTCTGGCACGACGGAGCGACACCTGATCCGATGGCTGTTGAAAACCTCCGGAGGACGAATCACGAATTTGTTGAAAATGTTTTGGACTGGTAGGGCGAGATTCAGCATGACCACCCGCTCTTTAAAGGCTTATTACGCAGGATTTGCTGGTTGTAAACACAATGTTCGATAACGAAAGACGGTCGATCGGCGAGTCTCGTTCCCAAGCTGCCGAAAGTGTCAATATTTGACCTGGGAATGAGACTCAACGCTCAACAACACCCAGAAATGCTTTGAACAGAGTAAAAATAATAAAAAAATATTAAAATACAGGCAGAGAGCAGTGTTCCTATAGGTACAGACACAACCACACACCTGTAGTGGGTCAACAGAGACGATTGAGACACATTCACATGCCACACTGTTTTGAGGAAACCCAATGAAAACAGACCTTGTTATTTACATGATCCGGTTTAAATCTACTGTATATGTGTTCCATGTTCAGCAGCAACCTTGTGTTGTATTATGATGAATGAATCACTTGAACCTGGCTCACAGTGGCTGCTGTGCATTTCTCTTTTCTCTCTCTGTTCCATTCCGTTATCGTCACAATCCGAACGAAGCCCGTCCTTGACTCCACTTGACCCGCAACCTTTCCTCAGTTCCTGCTAATCCCGTCTGTTTTGTAACCAACTCTGACATTTCGTAACACCGTCTTTGTCTCCGCGCGCTCCTCTCTTATTTCCAGCTTGTTTGAGTTTCGCTCTTCGCTGTGTATATACTCCCGTCCTCTCCATTAAACTAACAAGGCTGCCGAGCGGAGCTCTGCTTTTTGTTTCTCCGAGGGCGCTTGTTGCTTCCGGGGAACTGAGCTCCAAAGGGGTCAATCCAGTAACTGATGAAGAAATCAATAACAACCTCTATCGCCTTCCTCGGAGCTCCGCAGCTGGCACGGCTAAAAGTCAATTTCGTATTCTTGACCATGAACGACTACTTACCTGACATATCTGATATCTGAATTTTCCTTACATACAATTAACCCCAACCCACTCGGTGCTCCGGAGCCTCCTGACTCTGACTCTGAATCTTTATTCAAGGTACGCAGCACAATAAATACGGCATGCGGGGATTCACGGAGCTCCACTTCACTTCATGGTCAAGAGCTCTTTTGTGTCTATTGATGTAGGACAAGCTCTTGTAACACCGTTGAAGTTCGGGGGAAATAAATGTCACATACTGTAAAAAAAAAAAATGGTCCAGGCATGTGAAGCATTAGCATAAAGACATCTTCAGAACACGGCGGGTGTCTCTTTTACCTGCATGCATAATGACTACTTTATTTCATATGCATGATGAATACATTTAGAATCATCAGTGTTACCTGCCAGGTTCAGTGAAGTGATTCGGCGTTGGAGGGGGGTGGGAGGTATGCGATATGTAAATATGTCATTTACGCCCGCATAAATCTCACTCCGTCAAGACTGTGCAGGTAAATTGAAATTCACCGCGAGCGCTGACCCGCGGCAGAGTCGCGGCCGCATATCAAGACGCGCGGAACTCTTTTCAGATGGAATTAAAGAAGTAATCCGTGTGTGCAGACGGCGGGTTGTGATGTTTGAACGGAGGAGGGGGGCATCATTTGGACAAAATGACTCATTGAGAAGTCGGGAGCCGCGGGGATGAGTTTATCTCAGTCGGGGTTTGACTTGGTGTGAGTAAACACTCCGGAAGCCAGAGTGTGTCGGTACTTACAGTGGGTGTTAAGCGGTCCGCTGGGCTTTCTCGCACTTGGATGGCATATTCGGAGCGTTTTGTGTTCAAGGTAGCACCGGAGAGGCTGTTTTGGACAGGAGGAAGCGATGGGCGTGTCTGGCTCCAGCTTCATGGTTAACAGCCATGGCCACTGTTAAAAAAAAAGAGAGAGATTAAGTGAGAATTAGCGCATGCAGGGCGAGTAATACAGCGCTGCCTTCAAGTCAGCACAAAAACCTTTTCCCAACACAACATTCGTCGCGCGCCCTTCAAAATCCCCGATTAGGTTCCGTGACGAAACTTGGATTTTCGCCCAATACGTTCAAACTCATTTTATCCGCCTTATTGCGGAGAACGTCAGGTTGCTCCCGTAGCAGAATTAGCATAATATTATTCCCCAGTAAAATGGAATATGTCAGCTTTTATCTGCTAAAATCCAACACACACACACACACACCTTCTGCAAAGACGTAGCTCTGCAAGCTAATCGCTAGCTAACGGCTGAGCACGGTTAAATAAGTTCAGGGTGAGTCTTCACAAATATTTCTGTTTATTTTTCGGAAAGCATTAAAGAGAAAGGAACGTATAACTTTTGTGAATATATTTAGCATGTAGGGGTTTCACAGAATAATCCAAGACTTGGCGAGTCGACCATCAAAACAACTTGTCCGCACTGCATCGTTGTAGATTCATCATTCATCTGAGATTTTAGCATGGGGGTGTAACAACGCCTGGCGCGCCATGCCATAGGAAAACACTGATTTTGCTTGCTTTCTAAAATAAATGATAATCATGTTGCAGTTGTGTGAGGGGGGGCTTGAAAAATACAGTCTGCCCGGTGTGATCTATCCTTTCGATCCGGCCCTGTTCTCTGCTGTACTAGTTAACCCTTTACTGGTTGTGTTTGAGACAAGAATGGATCACAATAGTTGCTTATTGGTGAAAAAAGTATTATAAATCGCCTGTTACGATTTGGCTACTTTATGGGTCGTGGCTACTAAAATTCAGCAGTAATGAATAACCTATTCCCACCATTTTCTCCATCGCCGTTGAATGTTGACATTGGATGTTGCGTTAATTGTGCAAAGGCGGATTCCGGAGTGTTTCCTTCGGGATCCTGCAACCGTCATTCGTGATCAGAAGGGTAGAACAGCGACTTGCAGCTGTCCTTCGATTTAAGTTTCTACATACAGTAAATTATACACTCCTCAATCCCCGCAGACCTTCAACCCCCAATATACATAATGAACACATCCCGCACGACAATCAAAGAAAATGATGGCGCTTCTGACCGCCTCCGATGTAAATGACTGTGGCCTGAGTTCACTGTATGGGCAGCCACAGCCCTCTGAGACCATTATCCCCCCGAGCGCTGCAGCACTCATACCTCCAGACGAGCCACTAACAGGAGCGCCTCATGCATAAATGCAAATTCTTTTAGCCAGAGCACCTCGCAGGAGCCACAGCCGTTTAGAAACGTCTTTACCTAAGCCCTGCACGCTCACTTAAAACAACTCCTAACAAGCTGCTGTTGATGTCGTTAGCATGCGAAGAGCAAGAGCGGAACAATGTCACACCTGCTTTATGAACTGCGGGCGGAGACGTAACTCGAGCTGAAGAAGTTTGAGGGAAAGACAGGCGGAGCAGATAAAGGGATAAACCCTCGGGGTGGAGTGTTTAGCACACCGAGTCAGCCGGTGCCAGCGAGGAGATGCGGCGTCGCGATAACAACTCGTGTTTACGGCGCGGACGCATTAGCCGCCGCTGTCTGCCGCGCGCCAATCACTGTTGTGACTAATCACAGGAATCTCAAAGCTCGCGCGTTTTAAAGCGAAACAGCTGCCTCGAAGAAATGAAGATTGTCGGGGTCGAATGCAAACAGCAGCGGGGCTCAAAGTGAGCGAGTGATTCGGGGGAGGCTGGAGGGTGAGGCATGTTGGGGCATGTGTGACGCTGTTGTCTCACATTGTTAGACAATACATTGTCCAAATGATTTCCCGGTGGTAAAAATCCGCCTAATGATCTTTGTCTCTAGTGCACTAATTCATTTATTATGCTAATAGGAAAATCCGCTAGTCTGATCAGACGCCGCACAAACACAAGTGTTCTTCAATGTTCGGCAATCATGTTGGAAGAGGATTTGAAGGCTCCCAGCGATTCTGGCGCATTATAAGATGATGAAAATTATTCATAAAATTGTCAGATGACGATAAGAGTTTAAAATATCTAATAGGCAGCCTTGGACGTGGATCGCAATCTCCCCTCGCCGTCAGGCGGTTAATTCCCCCGTGAGCAAATGTGAGAATTCTGAATAAATGTGCAGCAAGGCTTAACATCGAGAGATGAGTTATGCTGCGCGCTGATTGGCTGTAGGGTGGCATAACCTAAGATGAGTTTCTCTGCCGCTCCGAGCAGTGGACCTACTGTACAGCCTGTGTGTGTGTGTGTGTGTGTGGCAGTGAAAATGTCCATCAAGGTTATAAAGAACAGTGTCTGCTCTCCCTGGGCGAGGCCTGACCCAGGCGGCTGTTTTTATCCACACTCTATCACCTTAATCTCCCAAGAATTACCTCAGCCTCTGGGGAGGGGGAGGGGGGGTCTTATTTAATAAAGTGACCGACCTGCAGAGCAGACTGTCATCACCGAGGAGCAGTAAACGTTTGGTAGAGAACATGCCCATTGGACCGCTCGGACACTACGCGGACCATAAAAACCCTGGAATGTGTCTGGCGAGCTTTGTCACTTGCTGGGTGGTTTGTTGGCTCTGAGCTGGAGGGAAACTTAAAGGCCCAGGCACACCGATAAACCACCAGCGACGAAAGCCCGCTGTTGTGTCGCCTCATGTCTCGGCCAAAGAGCTGCACTTGAACGCACCACGAACACGACAGTCAATGGTAAACTGATAGGGGGAAATTCTCACTTTCTACAAAATGGGACCTTCAAGAATAATTACAGATAACGTTGCAGCGCACCAAGACGATCTGCCTCGTCTTGAGACTCGGCTCCCGTATTCACGCAGCCAGGTTAGTCAAATACTTTAGATAGCAGCTGACAGTCAATTTCAGTTAATGTTCAGAAGATCGGTAACCTGCAGGGGGGACGAGGGCTGTAAATGAAACCGGGTAAAAGATCTTTAAATTGATTGTTCGTCAGCGTCAGTGAGTGATAACGACTCTTAAATATGGAGGTTGCATCTGTGGAAGCCTTTATGTTCCCGAGGGGACGTTTTTAAAAGCTGCTTGTTTGCTCATGCTGTCTGTTACTGCAGGAAATGAATCCAGCGGGAAACAGGATGGAGCACCGGTGGGATTTTTGGATGAACCAATATGACAGGGCAACACACAACACACTTCAACGCTGTTTAAAGGTTCTCTGTGGACTCGTCTTGTGAGTTTTTCTAATTATTATTTTTTTTAATTTCATGTATGATGTTTGGAGATTATTTTCTCTTCCTCATGTTTCAGTCGTTACCTTCCCCGAGGTGGTGATGTTTTCGCCCCTTGTCCATTTTTCGGTTGATTTGTTGGTTTGTCAGCAGGATTACGCAAAAACTGCTCAACGGATTTCCACAGAACTTGGATGGAGGACGGGTCATTAACTTCTGGTGTGGATAAAGGTCTTTTTACAGGATACAGGACTTTATTTTCTCGCTAGATAAGGCGTTTTTCCACATTTTCATTAATTTCTCAGGGGATAAATAAAAGATCTTGATGAAAAACCGGTGTCTGGTTTGTATGAGTCAGTACAATTTGATGCAGAGGGCTTGAGGCCTGATTGAATAAAAGGGGAGTGTTGGCCCTTGTCAGAGGAGGAGCGCGATTGTAATTTAAAGATGGCTATCAGTCCACGAATTGATTGGCTGCTGACGGACAATAAATTCACTGTTCTTTCACTGATCATCGATTTGTGACGCAGTTCCAGCTTCTCAGTTGTGAGGATTTGCTTTCGTATCTGTGAGTAAACTGAATATCCTTCAGTTTTGGGTCACACTATAATAACCATCATTTATAAATGGTAAATGTATAGTCCGTTAAAGGTGCTATATGTAAGCTTGTGAATATTCTCATTCATCCAGGTCATAGTTATCTCAAGGAAATTGAATCGAATGCAACTGGATTTGGTTTTTGTCTTGAAGACGTTTCACCTCTCATCCAAGAGGCTTCATCAGGTGCTGTATGTAAGAATTTAAGTTTAAAACATCCAAGAATCAACTGAAATTATCAACAGAATTCTGAGAGATCTGACCTTATTTCAAAGACGTTGATGTGTTGCAGAGATATCTGCTGAAGTTAGCACGCTAACCAACTAGCCCCGGTCCTTCCTTTGTCATGATACCACTCTGAGCTCCCAGTCTGGACGGCTAGCTCCACAGCTAACTGAGCTAACAATGCTAATGGCATAAGGTAGCAACAGCTTCCTTTGTTTGGAGCTCAAGTGGTGGCCAATTCTTACATATTGCAACTTTAAACTAGAGTTAAATACTGTGTAGTTCAACTAAACATCATCTGGATGGCCATTAAAAAGTTTAAACTAACCTTTACATCTGCTTAATAAATGGTTTATTAAGCAGTTCATTGTTAACAGCGAAACATCTACTAACTAAAGTTTAAATAACTATACATTTACCATTTGTTAATGATTATTATAAAGTGTTACCAGATTTTAGTTATGATAATTTTATGTATTTGTAATTATTGTGATTTTGCCAGAATACAAGCTGAAGAAGGATATCTTGCCAAAACATCTGTTTTTTTAAACAGCTTGATGGGAGTCCTTTATTGATGTCCTTTATTTTTCTTTTGTTTCTTCACTACAAGAGGGATTCAGCACCCCGTAAGTTGAGTGCGTTGTTTCTTATTTTAATAAATCAGTAATGGAAATAATCCTTTGCATTCTTAAGCAGAAAAAAACAAACCCTGCATGATTTCACAGAGGAACATCAACAGCAGTTGGACATAAAGTAGGGCACACTGACACAACTACTACGACTTGGAGAATGAAGTTTCCGCCACTGTGAAGCTCTGCAGACGATCTCGCTCGACTGAATGAGTTTCATCGCGGGTTACCTCTGCGCAGCAAATTCAGTCTAGTTAGAAGAAGCGGAGGACGGTTCACAGAAGAAAGATGTGGCGTCCATGTGACGGAAAATTAGAAAAACGTGCTACAACCGACGAAAACGCCCACAGATGAAACCATTCATATCTCATTTTCTTATCACGACGTCACCTCAGAATACCCCCTCTGTGAAACTGCTGTTTTACGTCTGATGACTTCTGCGTTGGCGCGAGCTCCCCCCTCGGAGTGCCGTTTGAACTGTCTTATTACAAAAACATGCTCACGCTGCTCCGAACTGTCGGAAGCGCTTTGGAGAGACCTCGTCGAAAGCATAAGCAATAAAACAAGCCTCCCAGTGTTTCCATTTTTAAATACTCCGAAGGGAACGTCTGTAATGCAATTTCCAAGTACTCGGCGTCCCCCGGCTGCAGCTGCCGGGGCCCCTTCCTTCCAGTGTGGGCCGCTGCTTTATTGCAACATCAGCATTATGATGGCGAGGAAGAGGGGAGGGGCCGCTTCTCCATGTCTGAACCTGGTCATAGATCTCGGTGGACATCTACACTGGCTCTTCATTATCTGCTCTCAGCCAGCGTCCCAGCAGGAGGGGCATGTGTCTGGATAAAAAGCCTTGATTATGTAACCGTCTGAAAGGGCTGGCTGTCAGCCGACTTCCAGGCCCATGCATCAATCTTTTCCCCCTGACTCTGCATCTCTTTACAATAACTCCTAATATACATGATGGATCTGCACGCGCGGTCGGCGGGGTGAATGTTTTGCATTTAACCGTCCGCTCTGATCGATCAAGAAGGCCGAATAACAAGTCACTAAACATGCGTGGAAAAGTGCCAGCGTTTATTCAATCCCGCGCGTCGACTAATGCCGACATCCATCTTGTTTTCAAGGGGGGCTGGAGGTTTCTCGATCCGCACGTGCAGTTTAACCTCGAGGCGCGCGGAAAAACGGCCGCGCAGAGCCGCCCGTCGCTCCGGGTGCCGCCTCGGCGAACGCAAAAGCCCAAACCAAACAAAGAGAGTGATTAGCGGATCTGTTTAACCTCAGGGCAGGAGGAGCCGGTTATTAGACCGGAGAGTTTACTTAGCTGTTTGCACACTGCCGTCTGCCTTCCTCCGGTCCCTCCGCAGCACGTCCCAACACAGTGCCACTCAAAGCTGACGGCGTTAATTAGGGGGGAACCACCAGTGAATACTTTGGCGGCGAGAGCAGAGAGGTTTTTCTCCATCACAGAGTCTGTCTTGATTCAATAACAAGTCATCTGTGACAGTCATCCTGTTGAATCTGAAGTACACTTACATGCATGTGAAGATATAAAAAACGACGATATCTGTTTAATATTTTGTTGAGAAGTGCACTAACATTGTCCCTCATTTCTCTGACAATGTTCAAACCCAGAAAGTCTGTGAGTTTACTCAAGGTAACGGTCACCTGTTGCTACTTCTAGGACAAGAAAGTGTGTGAACAACACTCACATTTCCCCTCCAGCTCCAGTCGCCAGTCAACATTACAGCTACATAAAAAACACCCGAAAATGGCGACCACCTCTGTGGATCGCTGCTGCAGTCAGGTCCATAAACTGGTGTAAAGATACAAGTGGTTATATCATCTCTGAGCTCTCCTCTCGTCGGTAAACAGATCCAAATCCGAGCAGAATGTGACATGATTCTTGGTGTTTATTCCTCCAGAGGGTCTGGCTCTGCATGTTCCTCCTCACATGCTCGGCAAATGTCCTTTGTTTTGTTCTGATAGCGGCGGGTGCAGTTTTGCTCCATTAAAGCTGGACGAATGAATTGTTTTATCCAATATATCAGCCGGTAACATCGGATTCTGAGACATTATAACATCGAATGGACAACTTTGTCACTTCAGCTCCACTCACCAACTCCACCTGCCTGTCACAGTGACTCAAAGTCTAGACAGATAGACTATCGGCTTTAGTTTGAATCTTGCAGGACTTCTGGTGTAGCCAATGGATATCTGAGTAACAGATGATAGATATCCAAGACGCTGGTCAATGTTTATATTCCGATGAGCAACCTGAGACATGAGAATGGATCCGGAGTTGAGAGACAACTCTGCATATGAGTGAAGAAAAAGTAATATTGTCGTCAGTTCATAGCCGGAAATGTCTGACAGCGACATCTTGTCTTCTTACAGATTCTACATCCATATGCAGAGATCGTGTTGCCACATGTACACTGAGGTATTGCTCCTTTGAGCAAAAGATGCATATACATCATCTGCCACCTGCAATCACGTTCCCTGATGCAGCATTCTCATGTCTTGCATAATCGCCCCGTTCACCCTCGCCGTGTTTATTCATTTCGTTGAATGACACCGTGTGCTCTCTGTCCAGACATCATCATAAGAACATAATGATCTTTTAATGAGTTTGAGGCTTCACTGCACTCAGAGCCGCTGATCTTTGTCACCAGGGCTGCAGACCAGACGTTTACCCCTGACAAGGGAATCACTGAGAGTCTCTCTGACGTTACCGCCGACAACATCGCAATCAGGTTATCCACCAGTTGTTGCCCCCCTTTTTTTTAAATTGAACAAAGATGAAATTGAAGAAGAAGTAGAGCAAATACAATGAGATGAGATCAGAATGTGCAGATTGACACGTATTTGCTTGAGATTTATGTTTCGTGTACGCGTCCAAATTAGTTTAATCTAAAAGGTCAACATTATTACGGCGAAGATTCAAAACGAGGCAGAAAAACGTTGGAGCCTCAGATGTCTGTTTACTTAACTTTCCACCGTAAATGATAAGCAGTCCAATTTACTCCTCTCCCCTTTCACAAAACCACCACCTGCATATTTATAGGATTTCATTCTATCAGCTTTCCAAATCCGACGCTTTAGAAAAATGTGCTCCGACACCGTTCATCCTCCCTTCAGCTGAAAATCACTTTCTCGGCTCGGTTCAGAAAATTTACACAAGGATGAAAAAAAAAAGGTCCGGGGCTAAAAAGTTCAAGGCGCCGCTTCAGGGAGAGAGGATGATATTCGAATCGACACATGATGAGGATCATACAGAAAGGGTATCTTTGCACTTTGCACAGCCAATCGGATGTTTCAACGGATTCGCTCACAAGGAGATTAGATGAGAATCCACCGTGCTTTTGATCCGACAATAATCTTGATGGCAGCTTGACTGGACCTTTTTCTTTATACGATGCCATCAGGGGTTTTTTAATCATACATGTCTGGGACTGCGTTTGAAAAGCTCCAGTCAAGAGGTGGAATTGACAGAATCACACGGCGGCTTTGTTCGAGACTTTTTTTTTTCACCCTAATGTAAAAGCTAGAGGTGAAGAGGCACGATGTTCTCTGCAAGGATTGTAATTAAATTCACAATGGAGGTTTTTTTTCTTTTAGGGGAGACTTACTTGAATTATACTCCTTTTACAAGTTGTCACCCAGCAGGGAATATTTCTACAGAGAAATATGGGCTAAGCAGACATTAGTGGAACTTATTTGCTCTCTCCCAAAATGTTCTTTCTTTTGTAAATTTGACATCCCTCTCGCTCGTACTGGCTTTAATTTTGCGGGACATTGCATGGGGTTTATAGGCTAGCTGAAAGGTACTTATACACTGCTCTTGATCACCATAATCCAATTTGAGGATTATGGGTAACATTTTTGAGCAAAGTATGAACTTGTCGTGATTTCAGCAGCTTCAAGCCTAATACCTTCATACCAAACATTAAGTCACTGATTTTCTTTTGCTTTGTAGGGCAGGATTTCTAATTCTATCCCGAGTTTTGTGTCGTTAAATGCACCTGTGGATGGATATTTTTGCCAGTCATCCACAAATACACCCTCCACTAACCGGTAAGTTAAAGGTAAGACAGAGTTCACGTTCACCACAGAGTGACGGTGAGGAAAGTCAGTGTTGCTTTCTTTTATGATAGAAAGCACATCAAAGATAACATCCCTGTCCGTCGAACCAAGAACCAACAGATCCACAGAGGATGCCGTATCCACTGCCCTCCACTCGGTCTTTGCACACCTTGCGAATAAGAACGACCACGACCGAATCTGTTTGTTGACTTCAGCTCAGGACTCAATATAATCTCACCCGTGAAGCTGATTTGAAAAGTTAACACTCTGGGCTTGAGTACCACACTCTGCAACCGGATATTGGACTTCCTCACAAGCAGACCCCAGACAGTTCAGATTGGCAATCATCCCTCCTCTACTTTAGTGCCCAACACTGGCGTCCCCCAGGGCTGTGTGCTCGGCCCCCTCCTGTTCACACTGTACACCCATGACAGCCCTCCTTAACATCAAAAACAACACTATTATGAAGTATGAGGACAGCGCCACAACCATCTGCTCTGTTACAAACTTTGATGAGAGCTCATATCAAGGAGAAATCAACTATCTTGCAGAGAGGCACAAGAACAATCTACTGTTGTACAACCATGTGTGAACCTTTACTGTAGAGTCACACAAGTCGTGAAGGACAGCAAGTTATCCTTCAGGTTCCAACATTTGGCCTGTCATGTCCTTTTATCAGTCCGTTCTGATATATTAATCATCTCAAAAGAAAAAAAAGATCTTATATCGTCTTGCCAGTTCCTCTAGAAGGATCTTCATTTTCTTTGATCACGATGCTGAAGCGAAATTAGCTTCACACATGGCAATAGTACAGTGATGGTGACTGAAATAGAAGAGAATAATTCCATCCCATTTGCAGATAATTGTACTTTATAATTATGAGCAAAGCCTCGAGGCTGCACACATTCACTATAAATGTAACAGTGAATTAAAAACCTGATGGAATATTTGTATTTTAGAAAACATCGGTGTGTAACTTTTTTTCACAGGCTGCGAATCATCTTCTAAGTCCCTCTGCAAATCATCTTGCCGTCCTCTGGGAGGTACCAACCGGCTCTCTGCTCTAGATTAATACCCAGGCGTTTCTTTTGGAATTGATTATTTAACTCTTTTTTTTTTTTTTCCCAGTGTTATGTTTTATCTCGGCGCAGCAGAATGGCCCCGCGCTGTCATACAGGGCTTTCGCCGAGCGAATTGAAATCCTCCGGCGCAGGTGTGGAGAGCGGCGCGGTGAAGAGGCTCCTTCACTTCTGCACCCGGCTGATAACTTCAACATTTGACCACGTATTGTGCTCCGGCGGCCGGTCTCATGAAAGCATGCGGCGGCGCTTTCCTCCAAACACATTCCCGTAGTTTTTTTGTTCTCGCACGACTCGGGGAGTTTTAAAAAAAGGAGAGCGAACTCTTGAAAAAGCCAATAGATGGTGCGCGGGTTCAGTTGCTGCGCCGACTATATTAACGAGCATTTCCTTATCAGCAATCTGCTTATTTGGTCGCGGCGGCGGCGAAAGCTTCTGACAAATTGAACCGCTCGTGCTAAGTGGGAAGCGAGGGGAGGGGGGGGATGCGTTTTTTTGAATTTAACGCCACTGTGGTCAGGTTTGAAATTATTATTTCAAAGAGTCAGCAGTTTGTATTTCTCAGATTCAGGTTATAACAAATGGAGAGTTTTCGGGGCGCTCAAATGGCTTTTTAATGAATTAGTCAAGCCTGGAAATGAAAACTTCTGCTGTCAGCTGGATGGCGGTCGGACCTGTTCTCTCTCGCCGCCGCCACGAGAAGAAAAAGATGAAGTGCTTGCATGCTGATTTTGTAACTAGGTTATTGGTCACTCCTCCTCCCCCCCTCCTCACTCTTTCTATCTCTTCCCTGCCGTAAAGTCTGTCAGATTCCCTGGATGTCATGTTCATGGAGTGCTTTCACATTTTCAGAGAGAAACTTTAAACAAAACACATTTCCTCACAGGAACAGGACATTTTCGTGGGGTAACCTTGCTCGTGCGCTTCCCGGCTACATGCACAAGCAACGACCCATTTCCATGCGACCCAACCGATCCCCTCCTCCCGTCACCGATCCCCCCCTCCCGTTTCCACACTGCGGCCATTTTCCGGAGCGATTTCAAGGGATAATAGCACCCACAAATCATCCGCCGGGCAGCGGAGCCCGTGAAATTGATGTGCCTTCATTTCAAAACAATGGAGGTGCCTTATGAGGGGCCTCATGATGTCATAACTTCAGCAGCTGACAGGGCCCGGGCAGGTGTGTTTTGGCCCCGGGATGGGCGCAGGGCCAATGAAAACTCAGGACAGCTTAATCAATCCGCGGTATGGAATGAGGTGGCGGGGGCCGCGGTGTAAGCAGCCACCAGACACGCTCCATCACGCCCCTCCGCGCTGAGCGATACCGACAGCTTTTACTTAGAAAAAAAGCGAGGCCTCCTTATCTCCCTACAGGTGAGTAATGCTTCACTGTCCGTCCGTCGGCGTCGCTCCGCCATTTCCAGCCCCAAACAATAAGAGCGATAAACAAACTCGGAGACCATAAAGACTGAAATTGGCTGGAAAAGACCAAAGCGGAATATACCAACGACTCTTCCTCTCTCGTACAGAGGAGTGTGATGCCAGCAGGAGTTGAGTTTCGTTCGAGGGATCGAGCGATGAATTATTCACGCGTCCGAGCGAAAGGACGCCATAAATCTCGGGAGGGGTTTCTGAACTGTAAACGAGCGGGGGTCGGAGCTGTCGGCCTGATTTCGACGCATTAATTAAATCTAAAACAAACGGACGATATTTTTTCAACCTTTCAACCATCCACGAGACGCTTTGCTCCGTTTAATTAATTCCTCCCGTGCTCGTTGACATTTTCCCGCGGAGGGGTTGCGCGGGTTGAGGCGCGGCTCCTGTACGAAAAGATTAAAAAGGCCACTTAGACGCCAAAAAGAATTACGGATGACGGAGGCGCGCGGCTTAATTGGAAATTGATTGACTTGGCCGCGTTACACCTGGTCTCATAACGTTTCACATCCCTCATGCGTCGGGGAGCTTGATGCATTTTTCAATAACCAGCAGCAGCAGAAGAAGAAGAAGAAGAAGAAGGAGCGTTTCATACGGGCGCCTCTCTGTGGAGGCAGCTGCGTGGATGAAGCCGTGTTGCCTCGACACATCCGAGCCAGCACTTCAAAGAGAGAGCGGGCCGGGGATGATCTTTGCATGACGGATGCAGCTTTCGCCAGCTGCGAGTGCCGGCGAGCGAGCCGCACCTCCGTATCTGAGCTGCAGGAGCCCGTTTGCCCCTGCGAGTGCCACAAACACACAAAAAAACACACTGTGGTGTCGAGGAAGCTCCCTTCTTTTTTTCCAAGATGGATGCCTGGTGTCATTTTGCGGCGCCGCTGAGCGAGCGTGACGCTTTCTGACATCTGACGGGCGAGCCCACACATCTGACGACCCGAGCTGGTTTCCAGATCTGCATGTAAGCGCCGCTCGCTAATCGCTTTTGTGGAACACGCCCCAGATGTTTAACCTAATTTCCATCAGCTGTTTTTTTGCAGTTTTTTTGTCTCTGGATCAAACATGCAGTGAATTACGTTTATAGTCGGCTCCTCTGCTGAGAGATAATCACTGACAACGCTTTTCAAGGCCGTTGTTTCTCCGGCAGACGCGTTTCAAAGGTTTTAAACTCCAACACCCCCCAAAACCCATTAACAGAGTTGGGAAACGGCGCACAGCA
The DNA here is from genome assembly GCA_039737535.1 of Lagodon rhomboides. Classification (NCBI taxonomy): domain Eukaryota; kingdom Metazoa; phylum Chordata; class Actinopteri; order Spariformes; family Sparidae; genus Lagodon; species Lagodon rhomboides. The sequence continues at coordinate 6,533,038 of CM077805.1, forward strand.
CGCAACTTTATCAGCTTTGGCAGATAGTGAAGGGTTGAAAGAGGCGAAAGGCTCCAGGCAGAGAGCCCTGCAGCTGAATATGGAAGCAACTGGAGAAGTTTTATTAATGGCTGCTAGATGCGGCCTCTGAAATACTCTTACTGTACAGTCAGTTTAAAGAAAAAACATCGAACCATCTGGGATTTTCATCAGATTTGCCACATGAGATAACTTCCTCCTGCTCATTCTGACACTTTCTGCTCACTTTCACATTCGACGCCGCGCTTCTGTGCCCCACGCACGAGTCTGCACGAGCCCGGCTGGTCCGAGACGGAATTTACGGCCAATTTGTGAGAAACAAGCAGAAATTGTCGCCGTTTGACAATCTGCATGGAGGCAGCCGTCACAAATTGCTTTTGTGAATGAGCTCCCGGGTAGTTTTTTGGGGGCTCGTGGCAAGTTTTCCCTGCTTCTCATGCAGAGGCTCCCAAACAGACGCAGGTCCCGGGAACGTTTCATTGTGGACCCGAAGGAAACAAATTGATCCAGCTGAAAAGGCTGAATACAATTTCCATAATTTTATGATCTATTAGAGGCTATTTTTTTACATTTAAGAGCATTTTACTTCCTTCACCGAGGCTCCACCTTGTTGGCAAAAACAAGAGTGTACAGACAGAATGTTAACGTTTTCTACAACCAATGAAAAGACACTATTGAATCTATACTTCAATTATTTTTGGGCAATGGACAATTTTAAATCGAACTTCAGAAGAAGCAAGGGACAAATCATTTATTGATCCCGTCTGATGCTTTGAATTGACAAATGTAGTTCAGTTTTTAACCTGAGAAAATCATGTTGTCATCAAACTAATCAAATACAAGACTGTGAAAATACATAATTATAAAGACTACACAGCTGACAATCGACTTAATGATGCCATCACCAAATCCCCTGACTTAAACCTTGTGGACTTGCATTTTAGATGCTTTTCTGTGCCGAGCTGGCGGCCATGTTGGTGTTGGTGACGTGTTTAACACAAAACTAGATGACATTTTACTTTATTATTTTGACAAACTGCAACTTTCTTGACTTGGAAAATTATCTTTGTAACTGACAAACATCATATGTGTAGTTCATGGCTCAATTCAAATGGGATCAAAACTTTTTTTTTCTCTCCTCATTGACAGTGTTTGTACTAAATACTCACTGCAAAAGTTATAGATCTTCTCACACTTATACCATGGAAGGTCATGTGAAGTTTCATTTCTGCAGCTTGACAGTAAAACAGCGCTGCGGCGTTCTCCTAAACAACTGAAGTAGACCAGGACAGAAACAATTGAAGCAAACATAAAGTGGCTCCAAACAGCTCGCCTGGTGTGATCCAAGTCTCAGGAAGCCCCGTGATCCCAAATTGATTTGAAAGGATGTTGTGTACTCTCGTGCTAACGCTTTGAGCTTCGCAGCCACAGTGAAGATTTCAGCTTTATAAAGGGAATTGATGTGTTGGAAATGATTCCCCGCGCTACTAAAAGAGACGAAGCGATTGGCGTGCGTGTTGCCTTCGACTCGTCTCGCTGTGAAGCTCGGGAAATGTTTTGTCAACTATGAAACTTCACGAGTCGAGTCGGGGTCGAGTAGATGATGGAGATTTTTGGCTGAAGACTTGTGCTCCACTGGTTTGAGTTAGTTATTCAAGTGCTCAGTGCGAGTTAGGATCATTGTTGTTGTTGCATAAAGTCACTTTGAGTAATCCTCCGTGCATACGGCTACATTTTGGTCGTGTCCGTGGAGTAAACAATTTTTCACTCGCTACCCCGTGCCTGATCACTGGACACCCAACCGAGGGGAGTTATGAGCATCCAGAGTTGCACGTAGAAAGTGAACATGATTAATTACACGAAGGACCCTTTTATATCCCGCCAGAAGTGGCAGGGAAAGTTTCAAAAGTTTCCACTGCGAGTATATTGAATTGTTCGAATTCGTCTCGGGAGAAACATTAAAAACGGAGCTAATGCAGTTTGCGGTTCTTAAACAGATCACACATCGAGCTACGGCGGCAGGCGGAGACCAAACTTCGTGACGGAGGGAAGCCACGCGTGGCCGCTTCCCGCCGGCTCGAGACAGACGCGGACTGACAGGAGATACGTGGGGACGGCGGACGGAGGGAACTCCTCTCGTCTGCCCGTATGTACGTCAGCCGGGGTCAGTGGCGCGGCGGCGCCGGGATGTAAATGCGGCTAAGCGCGGTGGCAGACGGACGGACGCACGCACCTCTCGGCGAGCAGAGCACATCTCTGGCTGTCAGATCGGACCGCGGAGGTTAGGGGAGGTCAGCGTGGCAGAGCGCGAGCAGCCAGACAGCTTGTCAATGCTGTCGACAACCAGATGGATGAACCAATACGTTTGGGAGCCGCGGTTCTACTCTCCTTTTTTTTATGAACACACGCTACCACTGCACTTGGACATGCCCCAAAATGTTGATACTGGTTGGTCATTTACCGCGAGCACATGCGAACGGCTCATCTGAACAGTCCCCGATGGGCAAATGTGAAATTCTATTTTCCTCGTGCCCGTAATGTGTACGCGAAGCATCTCGGCTCGCAGTTCTCAGTCAGAGATCTATACGCGCTGTTTATCGGGCTCGGCTGGCTCAAGCTGGCACATTCATTTGTCACCGCTGTGTGTCTTGGAGCAGAATCTGATCCCAGAGTCAACATTAACATGGCTTTTTCTAGGGCAGCGGCTTCATTACGGAGCCCCAGCATGGTGAACCAGACCATTACCGCTCTGGTGTGAGAGAGGGAGAGAGAGAGAGGGAGGGAGAGGGAACACGGAGGGGGAGATGGGAAGTTGAGAGCATGGCGAGGATATAGGATAAGCGGAATGATGAAGTGGGGCGAGGGAACGAGGGAGTGTGAATGAAGGATGCTAGGAAGGAGGGAAAGAAGTGACCAAATAAATCACCAGCCAACAGATAATTGGACGAGTCGCACTCGAGGGACGGTCGCGGCGCCATGAAAAGTGACACCGTGATTTGCAATTAACTTCCAAGAGGAGGAATGGGGATTTAGTCCCCTTTGGATTCAGCCCAGGAATGTGATACCTGACAAATTGTCGCCATAATGAATCTGTTGGGCTGCAGGAATCATTACCATCATTTAACTCGCACGACGGCGCACTCCTCTGCGGGGAGCAAGCGCCTCGATCCGAGAAGAAGAAAAACATCAAATTAGCACCGGAGGCAGACGTGGACGTCTGATGACCCGCGGCGAATAACATGTATGACCATGACGAGGCCGTCCAGGCATTGTCACTTTGCAAGTACCGTACGGAGAAAGTTAAGTGACCTCAAGGACGAGATGATTCAGTCGACACGGCGATAATTAAGCCGACCGCGCAATCACACTCTGGCAGAGGTGTAATTTAAAGATAGGATCGCGACCGAAACAAGGTTGGTCCTCGTTTTATCTACAAAAAATAAAACGCGTTCCCTAATAAGGCGAGTCGGTCTGAAGGAAACTTTTTCTTGTTCTCACTTCGATTGAGACACAAAGGAGGACTCATGAGTGGTTTCAAGTGTTAAAGTACTGCGCTGGAACAAAATGTCAAGGTCAGATTGTGTTGTGAGAGTGTTTCTCTCTCTCTCTCTCTTCTGTCTTCGGGCTAATTTTGGCACTTCTGTTTTACTAATTTCAGAAGCAATGGCAGGAAATCGGAGGAAGGGAGGGAGACGGAGCGCCGGGCCAGTGTTTCTCTTCCTTTTCCGATAACAGAGTAGATCGTATGGAGGTCCGGAGAGGCAACAGAGGAAAACTACTCTGGTGATGAGTTTTCAACTTTGATTGTTTTTCTTTTCCTCATCTGACAAAACAGGTGGGAAAAAAGGGTTTTAGGAGGATAATTAAAGGTGCTACCAAGGTGTGATTGGTCCCATCCCATCACCTTCCTTCCATATCAGTCACATCACAACACACCACAGCTGTTCCAATCATCTATTGGCTCCAGTTTTTGTGCTGTCTTATCTTATCTGCTGCCTCAGGTGGGGGCCAGTTGCTAATGCTAGTTAGCAAACGTCAACATGTCTAAGACTAGCTGATGTTAACGTTGCTAACGCTAGCCAGCTACTGTCAGGGCAGTGCCACTTTTTACATGTTTTTTTTCCCTACAAACTGGAAACTACCAACACTGATGAAAACACTGATATCACCTGAGACCAACAGTGTTCTACGACTGGCTCAAGAACCTTGTTAGAAACTTCGGTCTGAAGGCACGATAGTCCAAATTCATACACAAAGGTAAACAAAACAATCAATTCAGACCAGACAATCATAATAACGTTTTGAGGGAACCTTTCTCTGAGCTCTGTGGATGTTATTTAAAAAAAACAATGATGTCAACATGAAATGTGTCATTGTGACCTTCAGAGTTTGGCAGGTGGAGTCTTTCTTTTGTCAGGCAAAATTTTGGGGGGGTTTGTTTTTGTAATGAATTTGACTGAATGGGACTGAAAGGCAATCATCTTCCCGTTAGCCTTAGACCTTCAGCCAAAACTCACAGGTGGGAAAACAAAAAACAAAACAACAGAAAAAAATATCCTGGCAAAACTTTGTTTTACAAGAACTCTCAACTTGCTGCTTGTAACGCTTCTCAAGGCTTCCAGTAACAATGCCAGTGTAACATTTGTAGCATTTTTGCTTGACATTACTGACACTTTTTTTGCCTTTGCCTGACCTGAACTTGTCCCAAATTAGAAATTACCTGGATTTAATTGAACATGGACTCCACCTTAATCGCCCTGATTAGCCACCTGTGGCACACTCACTTTGTATTATTCTGCCAGCGGCCTGTTGTCACCGTCTGCGTTTGAAGCAAACCGGTTGACCTTTCGAGCAAATCTTCCTCTACTGAAGCGCTAATTACAGTAAGAGTCTCATTAGGGTCCGAGCGACTGCCAATTAATGGGCCCTCAAACGCAAAATAAGATGCTCAGCGCTGATCACTGCAGGCTGCGTCAGCGCACGACCCTAAAAAGTGAAGTTAATGTTACTTTGAGAAGTGAAAGGTTGTCTCACCGAGAAATGAGACAAAAACACAAATTAAAAAACGGAGGAAGCATCTTCAAAGTGCGTCTGATCACAGAGATCACAGTTTGAAGAGTCATCGAGAAACTGGGAACAAAAGAAAAGTCCCAGAAGGTCTGAGCTGCTACAGGTGCCTCCTTAAACCAACTGAGACTCAATGAATTGTCACTTAAAGGGTAGTTCCACCATTTTGCCCCATTTAAATATGTGTACAGGTCATGGGGAGTGCTACTGGATCCGCGAAGAAAGCAGTTTAAAGCCTTTTGTGCTGCAGAGGAAGCTGCTTGTAATCTCCAGTGATGTCACTCAGTGGCTAAATTGCATTGTGGGTAATGTAGGCACCTGGTTTTGAAAAGGAAGAAGAATGTGGGGTGAAGAAGGAGGTGATATCTCTGGTTCTGCTGTGTGGATCGTTTTGTTTTAATGAGTCCAACAATGTTGTATAATTGCCTACATTACCCACAATGCACCATCACTGGAGGCAGTTTATCAGATTTCATGCTGCTCCCTCTGGAGGCCTTAGACTACTTATTTCACACAACTCAAATATTACTGAACCAATATATTTGGCCTAATGTGAAATGGATTGTTCTCTCCTCCTTTTAAGAGCAGAGTTTTTTGAGTCACGCTTCTCGGCCAAGTACACTTTGCCAAACTCCAGAAGCACTGAAGGCATAAGATTGATGATCTCCCCCCTAATGAGAATCCAAGGATTCTAAAAACCTGTGACTAACCACAGTGGAGAATGACGAAGTGCCAAACTCACTCGAAAAACATCTGACACTTAAGTTTCAGCACAAAGCGAATCATCCGCAGCCTGATTCCCGTAAAATGCCGAGAGTCTATTGATACTCCCGTCCCGTCTTCCACGCTAACAGCTTCCAATTATCAGGGGGAACCAGGGGGGGAGGATTGAGACTTGAGACCTCTCTGATTTAGCTATGTTGGCCGGTATTGATTGGACTGGAAAACTGTGTAAAATCGGAGAGAAGTGCGATGACCTTGTCTCTCGCACTGCTCGCCTGATTGACAGACAAAGTAGAGACAGCTGTGGCGACGTACCTGCATAACAATGCTCTCCGTCTGAGCCGGAGAGGAGACGCAGCGAGACGGCAGTCGGCACGTCCGCGGTTGTTGTAAAGTGATGCCTGTCTGAACAATTTCATCAGATCCCTCAAATCATACCCCAGCCACATATTCACCCAGAGATTTGATTTAACAGCTCTTAAGTGGACACGACGCAGCTAGCACTGCTGTCCTGTCGCGACAGTCACCAATCAGACAGTTGTGTCATTGTATAAGTTTTTAATTACGGTCATAACGGGCGGATAGAGACAAAATCAAATGTGTCTTTTCATGCACACTTGTGGAGGAACAATTGCCTCGTCTCTCCTGGTATCCAGGCAATTTAACACAGCAACGACGTCTAGTGCGCCCGTCAAGAGGCTCTTCAGCCCGGGCGGTCTCCGAGGAGGAAAACACGGTTCGAGAGGCTCTTCATGAGGTATAACCACTGCTTTAGCGATAAATTAGTCAAATAAGCTGAACTTGTCAACTATAAAGTCAAGGAATGTCGAGCGAGCGACTCGTCGAATGTGCAGTTTTGAGGCAGTTGGAGTTGATCCTAACGCCCGAACCCTGGTAACCCTGGTGCTCAGTGGTGTTAGGAAGGCCAACCTCGAACGAACGAATAACAAATCCTCTCCTACAGGGAGTTCGTGGGTAATGAGTAACTAACTACCCCAACAAACCTTCAAGCCATCATATCACTTAACTAGCAACCTACAACCAATAAGCTAACAGAGTCAAGTGGGGTTAGCTGGTGGCTACACCTCACATTTGATTGGATCAATGCTTGTATAAACCTTCTTGTGTTGAATTATTCATTAAAACAATTATACAACTCTTGTTTTTTTGCTCTTTTGTAACTGCCCATCTTACTGCTGGGATGTAAAGGTGAACCCAAGGGTGTGTCGGTACACAGCGACGCCACTATGGTATCAATTATTTTGGGTATTGGTCATTAGTCAGTCTTTAAAGGGCATCTTTGGTATTCTTCTACATGGATACTATTGTTTTTGTGTCAGTTGGTCCAGTATTGAGTGAGAATCCATCAGCCGCAAGACAGGCTGCGATGTAGTCCAGGGAGGCCAACTGAAAAATCAAACTGAATCAACTGAAAGGTAAAAACAACAAAAACTCTGTAGGGTCTTTTCCATAATGTTGTCAGATGTTTAGAATAATGATCTCAGCCTGTCAGCTGCGAGAACCTTGAGCGGACGCACATTAGCGTACATTGATTGCAGTGGTGTGCAGTTGCCCCAAAGGCTTACAGTGCAGCCTTGTGTCACGGCTGCCGGCTGCAGCGCTCTCTCGCTCAGTGCTGGACCAGTTTGAATAATTGTTGTCCCCGGGAGACTTTTAGACAAAAAAGAAAAAACATGATGAAGTGGGGTCGGGTGGAAAAAGTGACCTTTTAACAAACTAAAATATGGTATTTGACAAGTACAAAGTGGAAGAACAATTAGTTCAACCACACAGGGTAAGAACTTTGGAAAACTTCTTGTTTCACTGTGCCTTGAAGCTCTTTCATGTGATCGGGCATGTCTTTTCTCTGCCCCGACTGCTTTGTTTGTAAGAGGGCTGTCAAAAAGGGCCATCAGAGAGTGTGAACATAGGGCCGGCCAGCGCCTCACACAGTGAATCTATCCCACAGTCTGTTTGTGTTCCACTGACACAGTGTAGTCTCTGGACTCTGTCGGCAGTCCTGTTCCTGTCAAGTCAAATAACAGCATTTCAGATGGGCTCCTCGCTCTGACAAGGCTCACGCTGGCGCAGCTGGAGGCCAGAGGGGATCGAAAGAGCTGTTTGGGAAATGTACAGAACTCCACCGTGTATCTGCTGCAGAATGCAAAAAAGACGAAGCCCGAGAAGTTCCTCAACCCACGTGAACGCACAAGCTCGGATAACCTAGAAGTGCTCACTTTGCTCCTCGCTGGCATTTCTTCCAAATGTCAAAGCATTCACCTGGAACAAGTTACACAGACCTTCAGGGATCTTCTCGGAGAATGTCAAGCCGAAATGTGAGTCCGTACAAAGCTTTGGGTAAAGTGCAATGTCCACTGGCTTCTCATAGTGAGGCCTGAGGGGAGGAAGTGAGACATCCAGGTCTCAGACGACTCGGTCACGCTGCACTTATGGAGTGTACATGTAATCTCAAGCTTATGCGTTGTCTCTTAAATAACCCGGTCATGTTTATCCTATCCGGGAAGAATCCCATGACCCTGTTTCCTGTGAATAATACTGTGGGTCTGCATACTCCAGTGATTTTCTTGAACTGTCGCCCAAGGCGCCACAAAAACAGGACAGTTGTCTGTTCTGAGATTAGGGAAAAAAAAAAAAAAAAAGAAAGAAAACGTCCACCAAATGCCATCAAACGAGACGGTGGTATTTACTACCATTATCTGTGTTCTGTCGCACGTTTACTTTTAAAAAGACAGCGTAGACAGAGTCAATAAATTGCACCGGCTGACCACATAAAAGAAAACTACAGTTTACAATGCCTCGGGGCATAAAAAAAAAAAAAAAAAAAACAGGACACAGGATGAACCCTGTTACACCCGAGGCAATAAACAGCTCCTCACTTGCAACAGCGCAGGAACAAACCGAGGGCTGACACACAGCCCAATAACAATAACAGACAATGATTGTCACCGGACTTAATAATATCGGCTCAGGATGGGAAACACAGCAGCCACTCTTCCACCCCCTCGCCGCTGCTGTAGTGTCTCTCCACGGCGCGGAGAGAAGAATGTTTACCTTTTGATTTGATCCGCACTATGAAGGGTCAGGACCCGCGTTTATCTGTTGTGTACACAGCGCCGAGCTCCGTGTCAAGCCGCCTGTCTCCGCGGCTGCTCTGATTCCTTTCTCTCGCTCGGATCGTGAGGATGATAATTGTTTGACGCAGATTTCTGAACACATTTTTCTGCATAAAAATAATTTCTGAGCCCGATAAAGACCCCCGAAGCCGCTCCGGCTAATGTTTTCTTAAATGAATGATTGCCGAAACTCTGTCAAGGGGGAAAGTCAGAGTTCTTGGCGGGTTTTAATTCATTTTATACAGAAGTGAAAAATGGACTGAACAGCCTCCTGTTGCCCCCACGGAGAGATATCTTTTATTGTGAAATGAACTGAGGGTGAATCTGGTGGTTTCGGGTGAATGGACTGATTGTCACAGGGGAGGGGATTTTTTTTATTTTTTTTCAAATTCTCAGGAAAGCCCAGGGACACATTTTTGCGAGCGGAGAATAACGATTAAGATTGTAATTACAGAAAGCAATAAAGCACAGATTTATCTTGTTTATGAGTATCCGTGACCTGATGGATGAATGTGATTCACAACACACAATTGTAGTTTTCTTTGCAAAGCGTGAATCGATAATAATCAAGCACAGGCCTTGGGCCAAATCCGAACTTTAGAAAACCTCTCATGTGCCACTAAAAGTGATATTACAAAGCATATATTTGCAGCAACAATTATGTAAGTCAGACATTAATGTTGAATAATGTGATCCAATTTCCAGCTGAGATACTTCTGGGGAGAACAATAGCTCTAGCTCAAAGAAAGTAGCTGCGTGTGGAGGCTAACTGTCTTGTTCAAAGTCTGTAATCATGCTAGCAGCTCTGTGAAGCCATACGTAGCCTGTGCATAGGTCCTTTGAGCTAAATGCTAACATTAGAGGGAAACATGCTCTAAATTACAATGCTAACAAAGAGTGAAGACTGATGTTCACCATGTACACCATCTTGCTAATTAGCACTAAACACGTGTTCACCACCTTTGTTTACTGTCTTGACATGCTAAAATTAGCTAATTAGCGACAAACACATGTTCTTTGTTTTTATCGTGTTTGCATGCTAAAACCTATTAGCACTACACACATGTTAACCACCTTTGTTTACAGTGTTGACATGCTAAACCTTGCTAATGAGCTACAAACGCACGTTAACAATGTTTACCATTTTTGTTAACTGTTTACAAAACATGCTAATTAGCACTGTAGTAAGAAGTGAATGCCTGCACCAAACTTTGTGACGTTTCACTCAAAAGCGTGAATGCTAACATCACGGTGGAGCTAGTAAACAAGGCACTGGGACCACCAAGGTCATTAGGATTTATTATCATCTGGGCATCACAGCCATCCTTTCAGTATTTGTTGAGATATGTCAGCAAACTGTGTCCAGCCTGAACAACGGAAAGACAAAGACAAAGAGGCTGTGATTCATTATTGATGTCAAGTGCAGTGCATGGTGCCTCCATTTGGCCATTATTCCTGTTTATCAGCTCCAGGCAGGTCTGTAATTAGGACGGCAATACCTTGAGGAGTACAGTTAGACTTTTATTGCCTATTCAAATGAAAGTCAGCTGCCAGCAGCTCATTGACTCGCACTGAATAGTGGATGGATTAACCGATTTACTTCTAATGCATCACACATACTGACGTGTAATCTGCCGTACATCTACAAAACTCTCAATGGGATATTGAGATATTGAGATATTCAGACATTTTTTGCGTCCTTTTTGAAAATGTTCAAATGTTTCCCTCCGTCTTGTTTGACTGCAGGGATAAAAAAAAAGCTGAAAATCATCCCGACAGCGACTTTTGCTGTTTGGAACAAGCAAAACCTGTCAAAAACAACCAAAAATAAGCAGCCTTCGACTTCGTAGGCTCGGATTTTGCCCCCCCCTGAAATACCAAGGACTCTTCCTGTTGGCTAATTGCTTGTTAGTGCCCCTGGCCCGGGAGAAGAAAAAGTCACACAGGGCTACTTCAAAAACACCCACACAAGCAGCATCTGCTGCAGCACAGTGAGATATTAAGGCGCCCTGTCATGTTGGCGCCGAATACAAGAACTTGTGACACCAGCCCGGGCTGTTTCCCCCTGCTGCTCGAGCTGCGGCACAACAATTAGAGAGGCAAAGTAATCAGAGACAAAAGATGCATTCCTACTTTCTTTTCTCTTCACCGAACTCTCTTCGATATTGTTCGCTCCAGAGGAGAAGCTCGATTCTACCTTTTTCTTTTTTTTTGGTCTCATGTCGTACAATCTCCCATCATGGAGGAATTAGGCCTGCTGGCAAACGCAGTAACCCCTCCCTGCCAAGGTCCGATGAGAGCAGACGAGCACGCTGAATGTTTCATGCAGCCAACGATAATGGCCGAGCCAGAGCTTGAAGTAGCTGGCTGGAATTATCTGGTACTGAAGCTTAGAGTAATTAAGAGCAGGGAATGGCCGCCCGACATTACTGCTGGATGAGCAGCAAGACTGCGGAGCACCTGGGGCTTTTGGAAGCGGAGTCAAAGGGATCTCTGGAGATGTTTTTTTTTTGTTGTTGTTTTTTGGTAAAGTAGTACATCTGCTGCTGCGACTGCTCAGATTTTCACAATGACAGAAATGTATAGTTCTTCTAAATGTAGACAAACAATGCGAGGTGTGACTGAAAGGAAAACATTCTGTATTATGCATGATGAAGAGAGGAAGAGACTTTTTTACAGCGTTTTGAAAAGCCTGGGTTAAACGTCATTGTCTGTGCTATTCACATCTTAATTTTCCTTTTCTCTGATTGCAATTGTGCAACACCGTGGTGACGCATTAAGCCCACCTGTAGAGATATTTTCTGATTTTATTCAGATCTCCAGTGCACATTATGCAACCAATTTGCCAATTCGTCATTGAATTTCTTCTCGAAAAAATTACACAGTGCCCTTATAAGCAAACACTGATCTTTTCTGTAAGATTCTATAAGTAAATAAGATTGTTAAAAGCTAGAAAGGTGGCGGGGTCCGCCACATATAAACAAAGTAAAACAGTATGAAATTGTGTTGTCCTTTAACGTCAGTTTGTGAGAAGAGAATTTGTCAAACAACGTCAAAAAGTCAATGAGGATCTTTCTCTTCTGATTAAAATTTCTCCAAAACTTACATACTGCTCCTTTAAAGTCCCTCCTGTCGAAACATACATATACTAGAAGTGCGATAATATATCATGACACACAAAACTGCTACTATAATGCATCACAGAGCTTAAAAATGGAGGGTAGTATCAATTAAGTCTGAGTTAAGCCTAGATCAGACCAAAGACTCACGGCGAACTGAACCCGTCTGAGCTCGACTCCGGCCGGCTGGTGGCTGGTTTTAATGCACGTAATCCGGTCAGCGCCTCGTAGCAAAGTCAGCTTGTTAACACGGTTACCAACAGCCAGCTGGTCGAAACAGACGTTTTTTTGTTTTTTTTTGGTTTTGGACCGAGGAATGAGAGGATCTCCTCATTAATTTGTCTAAGCGACAGCCGTGACTGTGTGACACGAGCCTTGAAGTTTAAATTTAGCCTACAGCTCTCTTACTCAACCACACTCTCGCTTCGCAACACACCTTTCGGTGTCACCGTGTCATCGCTACCAGAGATGCAACTATAGCAAGTGTGTCACTATCACTATGCTCATTCATATTTTAAAGCGCTACAGATGATATCCAGCTATACAAAGCCAGCAGTTAGAAGCGAAGTACAGAGAGTCGTCGTCGTCTAGTCGCATCGGTGTGAAACTGGCAGGTTTTCAGGCACATCAGAAGCAGCTTCAGGCTTCGACTCGTCTCGTTCCAGGGGGAAAATGGGGCTGTTTATTTCCACGCAGGGCACAATTAACTGTCATCTGTTAACAGCGGTCAGAAGTTTCAACAATTTGCTGACAATGTTGACAAGTTTTAAGTCTTGTCCCCATCCCTGTCCTTCTCCAGAACTCCAAACAGTTTGTGTGAAGATGTTTAAAAGGAGTTTATGACCCTGCTGAGGTGTTTGGATTAGAATGTCCTCAGAAAAGGTGAAGAGCAAACGTCTGAACTTGGACCGAAGATCCTCCTGAACGTTTTTATCCTTCAGTTTATGTGAATGTAAACACCTGCTTGTAAGACGGTCAGGTACTTGAATGTCGTTTTAAAACAACTTTTATCAGTTGTTGAAGTTTTGTTGAAAGTGTTGAAAGTGGCTCTTTCTTTCTTTCTTTCTTTCTAATGGCACACAGAGGGGAGCACTACTGGTTGCAAAAAAGAAAGTATGTAAGCTTATGAAAAAATGACACTACTTCTCACTTGAATTATTACCCTAGTAAGAAGTTTCCTAACGAGATTATGATCTCAATCCCTAGTTTCAAGTCTTCTTCAATACAGCATGATGTTCATTTAGTAAATTAAGAGTAAAAAAGTCAATAAAGCAAGGTGTGCTTTCGGACGCGGCTACCTTGTGATTAACAATGCGTGCCTTTCAGGTTCATGGTCAGATCCCATCAGGAAGGCTCTTTTTGTGCCTCATCAGTTCCTCTCTCTCCTCTGTCCTCCCGCCAATGACCCAGAAATCGATCCCAGCTCGGCGTATTGAGGAGGATGCACAGGTGTGTTCTCTTGCGGAAGTTGTTCTGGCACCCGTGAACAAAAAAGGTGTGACACAAAGCCAGAATATATAAACCATGGTGGGAATCTCAGCGTGTAACGGTTTGTGTAGCGTCTCGTTGTTCAAACCGCTTCCCTTAATGACATTTTGCCTTGATGCTATTTATGTCACATTATGCCACGTTGTTAACTGGATTCAAAGTTGTCATGAACACTGTTATCCTCATGTGACAGAGACGATAAAATTAGCGGTAGACGATAACAAAACAACGGACAGACGGTGCAGCTGTTCCACACGTCACATGTAATTGATGTTGCTTTAAAAAAAATATGGCTCCGAAGCGCAGATGTCTCATTTTGTTAAACGCATGTTGTCGTGCCTCCTCTGCTCGCATCCCACGTGGGAGGGACGAAGACAGGAGGAGAGGAGGCGAGGACAGAAGTTGAGAATGTACAAACTGGGAAATGAGCAGAGAGGACGGACACTTCTGGCTCCAAACAACAACAACAACAGAAAAGATGGTGACGGCCGTGAAGCCTTCAAAACAGAAGTCCATAAAACAGTGGGTGACATCAGGGTAGGTTTACGCTTCTGATAAAACTTTCAAAACCAACTGTAGGCAAAGTTAGCACCTAGTTTGTGCACATAATGGAGGATTTAGCAGCCAAAGAGCCGATATTCCTATGTTTTTGCCTGTGTCTGTGTGTTTGTTTGTTGGTTTGTGACCATTATTACACAAAAACGACTGAATACATTTCCATGAAACTTGGATGGAGGATGAGTCTCGGCCCAGAATAGACCCTGATAACTGTTGGTGCAGATCCAGATAAAGGATCAGATCATGGAGATATTTTTCAAGGAGTTATACATGGATCTTGGTAGAAAAAAACAACGTGTTTAACTGGCTGGTATCTATGAGTGAGTACAATTTTAAATTCTAGCAAATTTAAATGTGTATTATTTTACATCGGATTAGGCTAGATTGAATTAAAGGGCGGAGGTATGCGCTCTACTGAGTGCCATTCAAGTTCCTAGAATCACAAAATCAGACCTTAAAGGAGAGTGAATATTACATTTTTAACTAATTATGCTTTTAATGGTGCAATATGTACGAATTTTAGTCAAAAACATTCAAAATTGATCAATTGAATGTGAGAAAAAAACAGTTTTGAGTTCAATACGTCAATGTATTGTGCTGCAGAGATATCTACTGAGGTAAGCATGCTAACCAGTTAGCCCCAGCACTGCCTGGTCTAAAGCTCCAGTGCTAGAGGTGTAAAAACCGACTCTTCCCTGGTGCTCAGAGCCACAAGATGCACGGCTAACCGAGCTAACTAGCTAAGCTAAGCTGGTGATGTGCTCCCGTTTGTTTTGAGTATGAATCGGACAATTCTTGCATATTGCATCTTTAAAAAGTGGTGGGGACATGTCTTCACTGTAAATGACACCTGTGGCCAGATGTGCAAGCAAGCGAGTTTCTCCTTATATCTACAGCTTGTTTCTGCTGCCCCCTAGTGGCCAAACAATCAGTTAACGCAGCTTTAAAATACTCAGGGGCCCTAAACAGTGAGTCAAATTGACTTTATTTAAACGCCCTTGTTACAGTGATGTTGAGTAACATTAAAAAAACAATATACAAGACACAAAAGTGTACGCCACTGCTACTGCCTTTGCTAGAATTGAAATAAAACATGTTCTCCCGACGCTGCATGAGTTCTTTGATCCACATCCTGACGGTGAATCACAGCTTAACACCGCTGTAATGTCTGCAAACGACCCCCGCTTTCATATCTCGCACATGTCAAACGTGTGCCGTGTAGATCGGCAGTCGGGCTGTCACATGCGTTCTGAGTCACGTTTAAAAACACAGGCGACGGACTTCAGGGGGAAAAAACTGAACTGATTTCACAGAATAGACTTTATAAGCAATTACGGAGTCACTGAATCCATTTAGATGTTGATGAAATATGCTGACACAATGCTGTAAGTAGTGCTTAGTCCATTGATTCTTAGTCTTTTGTTACAAATGCAATTACACTGGTTTGTTTCGCCTAACTCTCTCTGTCTGCCGGATAATGACCTTAAGGAGGAATCTCCCTCCTCCCATCCTTTCCAATCAATGCCACTCCGTGCTGTGGTTTAGTGGCACTTCATATTGTAAAGCTCTGCAATCACTCAGCATCTGATAAGACGCGCCGTTAAAGGCTACGCTCGCCATTCGTCCCGCTGGCTGGAGATACAGCAGGCGGCGTGAGGAAATCTGCATGTAGACAGTTTGAAACGAGGAGTAACCACATTTACAGAATTCAAACACATCCTCGCTGCTGTCAGTCTTTTCACTGACACAACCTTCATCCACTCGTACGCACACACACTTTGTGTTCACTGTTACGTAAAAAAACTCTCTTTACACAATCCCTCTTCATCTCTGCCACAACATTTCCACATATTAGCAGAGACAATCTCTCTGTTTCTGCTCAATTAAAGCTTTCCCTTTAACGCCGGGTGGACTTCCTCATCCGCGCGGAGCAGAGATAGCAATTTTAATTGCGTAGAAAAATAAAATAAATAAGTGTGTAATGGCAGAAAAAGAAAGCGATTAGAGCAGGAGCTCAGTGCAAATAGAGGAGCCTACTGCGGTTTGAAAGCGTGATAATTAGACATTCCTTTCTGTGCGCGCCAGCTACACAGCTCCACTAATGTGCACGGTGCAGCCGCTCTACAACCGAGAAGCTTATGTCCACGGAACGAGGCACCCCACGGGCTAAATTTAACTTTTCACAAAAACAAACCTCGCCTCTAACGCTGTTTCCGCCGCTGCCAGAAACACAGATTTAGGAGTATGTGTGCAGTGTGCATTCATGGTCGGTAGGAGCGTTGGCATGAGCCTCCTCCTTCAGTCACTCCTCCTCCTCCTCCCTCGCTCCGTCCTCCGTGTGAGGGGAGATTTTTGTTTGTGTGTGTGTGTGCGTACACGTTCAGCTCTTATAGAGCACGCCGCTCTTCATTTTAATATGAAAGAAGACGGCGATGCGATCAATCGAGGGTCGTACCTGTTCACGTCTCGTGTTCGCCACAGGGGGCGCCGAGCATCGCTTTTAGACACGACTGCAAAAATCGGTAGTTCGAAATCCTCTGACTTATTTCAAAGGGGCACAAACTCGGAATTAATGAGGTAACGATACAAACTCAGAAATATTTATGAAGAAAAAGAGGGAAATTAGGTCCCAAGAACACTGGTGGCAGGGTCCGCCAAATATAAACAAAGTAAAACAGCATTAAATGTGTTTATTTGAAACAGAGAGTTTGTTTATTTAGTTTGTTTAGACATAAAACAGTGAATGAAGATGATTAAAATATCTTTAAAAAACTACATACTGCACCTTTAATGGCTGTGCCCCCTACATACAGTATATCTCTTTACTCTCATCTGCATTAACCAACATGCCAACAGCCAATATTCCTGCAGAACAGCTGACCCCAAGCAAGATCCACCAGTCGATGCACGCCATCATTTGCTATCACAGTCAAGCACGTCGACACCTCCAGTAAAAAATGATGCACAGTCTATAACATCTGCATCGCTAATGTAATATCAATACTTTCAGGCAGGGACATTTAGCGGAGGGGGGGGGAAAGCCACACGGCTGACCTCGGTAAACCTCAGAGGGTCGGCAGAAATTGCAAAAAGCCATCGAATGACTGTTCAGTCACGGTTCATCCAAACCCCATCCATCAGCATCAGGGCGTCAAACGGGAGGATGAGTGGAAGCAACAAGTCGGAGAAAGTTCTCCAAAGTTCGGCGCAGAGTGACGCAACACGTTGGTAACACCGAAGACCGCTGACTTATGAAGCCTTCTTCGAGATCGAGGCGCTAAAGTGTGCCTCGGTACTTTAAATAATACAATGGAAGCCACAGCTGATGACATTAAAAAGTGTATAATGACACTGAGAAGGTCTGAGTGGCTGCAGAGGCAGCGGGAAAGCCATTAGTCAAGTAGTTCCATCGCAATTCTAAAAGAAAATGGACTTTTTTTAAAACCACATTCTCCATAATAGAAAATATGATTATGATGTCATTATGTGATAAAGATATGAGCATTCAGAGACAGACTTGTCAAATGCTAATTCTGTAATTGGCTCTTTTATCCATATCAAAAGGAATTCGCGCTCGCTTTAAGTGATCCTATGGCGTTACTTATGAAGCCTGAAAGGGTAAGTTGAGCCAAAAATAAAAATTCAGTCATTATCTTCTTGCGATCACGCTAGCGCCTTTAGCTTAGCATCTACAGGGATGACTTTGGGTTAAGAAAGGGTGTAAATGTATTTTCACATCAATTTGGGATCTCGGGGCTTCTGGAGACTTGGATTACGCCCTTTTGGAGCCATTTATGTTGATTTTTTTTACATTTTAAAACAAGTCTCCATCTTCTGGGGTTGTTTAGGAGAATTCTGCGGCGCTGTGAAGCTCCAAGCTTCGTGTGGACTCCCCATCCACAAGGAGGGGAGTGGATAATGACTGATTTTTCATGTTTGTGTGAACTGCTCCTTTAAGGTTCTCTATGGAAACATAACAGGTTGTCAATACGCTTCATCTCCAGGTGAATAAATGTGTTGTAGCAGATGAGTTATGTTCACATATCAACCGAAAAGGAACATTTACATCAAGAAAAAGAGCCAGTTGAGGACTGTGATCCATTTTTATACCGATTGTTTAAACATTCGCCTTAAAAAACAGCCTCATAAGTTTTTTAAGTGATGGAAAGTTTCTCCTGGATTCCAGTCAGAAGCAAAAATGCAAAGCTCCTCTTTCTCCTCTCCTTGTTTTTTTGGCAAGACACCAACAAAAACATTGAATTCCTAATTGGAGATCTGCATGAATGTGCAGGAACAAAAAAAAACAAAAAAAAACACCAGCGACCCACCTCGAAGGAAGGCGACACGAGTCCTTTGTGTTCGGCTGACGTGTCTTCAAACAAAACCAATTACTACCAGCAGACTTCATCAAGGTCAAGCCACGACGCTCAGTCATACACTGCTCAGCCAAGAGTCACATGAATATCCAAACCCACGCACAGGCTGCTGCCACAGGTGATCTGCGGTGTTATCTGGGACCAGGTCCACTTTTATAAAACAGTAAAACTGGCAAATAATCAGACAAACAAGATGTATTCTGTCTCATCACACAGTCCTGAAGATCACAGCCACAAGGAGGCTCACACTGAACACACATAGTCTCAGAAGAATCATCAGATTTTCCTTCTCCCTCTCATGATTTTTCTTTTAAAGCTCCACTCTCGCTGCCTTGTGAATGTCAGAGTGGAGCCAAATGATCCGAAACTAAAAAAAAAACCTACCTCCATCCATCACAAGCAGACCTCGACCCCACTGCACTGCTCCATCCATCTACAGCCTCCGTCTTCCCCTTTCATTCACACTCAAACTGCTGTAACTGTAATCATCACTACAGCCTCACAGCCAGCCGAGGAATGATTGATTGATAAATCACAGCTTTCTTTACCTTTTTTTTTTTTTTAGAAACCGAGAAATCCTCTGAGTCCTCCGCTGGATTCTTGGGGCCAACGAGCTTCACTGCAGGTCGTTCAGAGCCTGTATTTGAGGGAGATCCACTTTTGCGCGTCAAACAGCTCAGCTGTGAGACCCGGAGTGACACGGTCCGACACAAACCCGCCGCCTCGGGTCCGCTCCGTTTGGTGCGTTGCGCTTTTACGCACGTAGGCTGTGGCTGCGACGCCTCTTTGCAGATCTCAACGCATGTATGACAGCACCGCTGCTTGTGTTTTTTAATCAATCTAGAAAACACTGGAGGCTTAAAAATGTATGTATGTGTGTGTTTTTTTCCCTCCAGATGTGGCGATCAATGTCAAGAAATGAAATCAAGAATGGCTGAATCGAGGAGAGCCTTGTGGCTATATGAGGCGATCTGCATCTGCGCCGTGCGCGGAGGATAAAGTCATGAGATGAAATATCAAAGGAGGAGAACTGGGGAGGAAGCGAGGCACGAATGAAACGCTTTCATCCAAAGCGCATTAGAGTTCCGTGAGCCGCACATCGCCGTGAAGCCCGTTTGGCATCTTTTTGGCAAAACAATCAGGACATATTTCGCGAGACGAAATCGCTCGAAGACACAAAACAGTTGAGGAAAATCCGGAGAAATGAGGGTAACGGCGCTTATTGCGCCGGATATTGGATGAGACAGCGCGCAATCTGCCCTGAGTGCGGGCTGGTTGGATGTAAAACAAGAGAGAGAGAGAGAGAAAATAAAGATTAAACGATAAGACGGAATGATTTGATGTTAAGCAGTCTCATCTATGGGTGCAGGACATAAAAGACAAATAAACTTCTGCTTTTTTTCGTTCCCTCTCTGCGTCCAAGATGCGCCAGATGGCACAGGCAGCTGTGGATCAAGCGTAAAAAAAACATTTCGTTGTCCTTGCGCTCATCGTGCAAAAAGCTTCCCCGGCAGCACTGTGGATATCCACAGCCCTGATTCGCACACGGCGGATCGCGTGGCGTGAAAATGTCACACAGCAGCCGCACAGACCTGATAAAGTTACACACTTTTCTCGCTCTGACCGACGAAAACAACTTTGAAACAAATGTCTGAAATTGTGAAGAAAAACACACCCAGAATCTCTCTGGAACGACCGAGTTCCGCGTCTCAGCCGTTTTACGCGCTGAAGGACGCCGAGCGCAGGTGTCGACATGTGTGAGCGACCGACACAGAAGCGGAGCAGTTATCTACAAGGTCCCTAGTTCGATTCCCAACAACCAGTCCCCTACTGGTCGGAGTGTCCTTGAGCAAGACGGCTCCGCGAAAACCTCGCTCAGAAAGGAAGAAGCGCCCTAGAATCAGGTAAACCTGCTGAGAAATCTCGACTCCTTTTGGGTTTTTGTTTTTTTTATCAGAAGGTAAAAAACACAGGCTGAGATAAAGATAATTGAGGCTCACCTGCTCTCGCGCTGTCAGGCTGGTGGCGTCTCTTGGTCCGCTTCATCGCACCGTGGCTGCATGTCTGAGGACATGCTTCTGGAGACAGGCTTTGGAGACGAGGAGCGCCTCGGCTGCTGCACTGGAGAAAGTGGGGAGGTGGTGGGGGAGGGGGAGGGAGGGAGGGAGAAGCGTGTGTGTGTGTGTGTGTGTGTGTGACACACAGAGAGAGAGAGAGAGCTATAAGAAGTAGGCTGGCATTTCTTTGACGATAAGGACAGTCGTTATTTGCCTTTTAGATTCGTGGGGGGGAGAAGAACCAAGCTGAGCGTTTACCAGCACCAAGTGCAGCAACACGTTCTTTAAAAAACCGCCCAAAGCTTTTAAATTTTTATTATTCGACCAACACACCCAATTAAAGCTCGTGCCAGCAGCAGGATCAGACATGTGTGCCACATGAAACCAGCTCATTTAGCCTGTCGGGGCTCGGCACTGACACTTTATCACCTTTATTACATTTCTTTTTCTTTTTTTCTTTGCAAGATTTTCCCTCTGGATTCAAGAAAGTCTGGCTTCATTGAGACAGAGAGAGAGAGAGGGGAAAAAGAAAAAAACGCAGCGATTGGCGCAGCTTTTTACGCGCAGTTTCCACTTTCAGCACCGCGGAGAGCGCAAAATTTGGAGATTTTGGAGAGGGAGGGGAGGAGGGGAGGGGGGGCTCGAGCGCGCTCCCGCTGTTTGCAGATTTCTCAACCCAGTAAAGATCGGATGTGTGTCGAGTCTCTTCAGCCTCACACCGAACTAAAGCCTTTTGAAAAACACAATAGTCTCCAGTCAAACAGAGGAGGGAGGGAGGGAGGGAGGGAGGAGTGGGGGAGATCCGCCTGTGGGAGGGAGACAAATCAGCTGGAGCGAGACAGAATAAACCCACTAAACTGTCTCACTTCACTTGACACGTTTCGCGAAACTAATTAGAAACGAGAACAATTAAAAGTAGACAAAAGAAGAGTTTAATTCGAAGGATCGCACCCCTCTCCTCTCTCCTCGCTCTCCCTCTCTGCCCGGTGAACCTGTTGGCTGTCTGTCTGAACGCGCGGCCGTGATGAAGATCTGCTCTTCGTCACGTTGTGTACATTGCTGCTCTCCCTCCTCCTCCTCCTCCTCCTCCTCCTCCTCCTCCTCTCTCTCTGAATCTCAGCTGCTCCAGCCTCGATGACTCGTTTCATCATAACTGACTGGCACTTATTGAGATTTAGCCGCTTAAATCTTGTTTGAAAGGAGAATTCCTGTCTGATTTACTGCCGCGCTGCGTTCGGAGGAGCAGGGCCGCTGGTATTAAAGGCTTAGTGTGATTTGACGTTATTTAGTGTTTATTTTTTTTAAGAGAACCTGCCGGAGAGCCAAGATCGGTGTGGAAAATAAACAGAGGACGGGGATGTTTTACTGACATCTACTGGGGGAATAATCTCAAAAGACCTGCTCAGCCACTCTGTGTGTGTGTGTGTGTGTGTGTGTGTGTGTGTGTGTGTGTGTGTGTGTGTGAGTGAATCTCTTGAAGCCAACATTTCTTTGGCCATCCGACTCTCCTGTACTTTTTCCTACCCTATTCTGGCAGTGGCCATTTTGTGCCAAACATTAATAATATTATTATTGTAGAACCTTAAAGGAGAAGTTCACCCAAAAATCTAAATTAATTCGTCATTATCCTCAGCCTCGTGCCGATGGAAAGTCCGGTGAAGTTTCGCAGTCCACAAAGTGTTTCTGGAGCTTCACGGCAAAACAGCGTCGCGGCGTTCTCCTGAACAACTGAAGCAGATGGGGACTTGTTTTAAAACAGTGAAAAACAGCTGAAATAAAAACACAAAATGGCTCCATACAGCTTGCATGAGGAAATCCAAGTCTACAGAAGCCCAGAGATCCAAACTGATTTGAAAAGATGTCATTTACACCCTTTTTGTTAGCCTAAGTCTTCACTGTTGCTAAGCTAAAAGCGATAGTACCCACCCAATCTGAAGTGGGTGCATAAACTTGGGGGTGTCTTTTCAAATCAATTTGAAATCTCAGGGTTTCTGGAGACTTTGATCATCTTGGACAAGCTGTATGGAGCCATTTTTCTTAGTTTTGCTGGTTTTTGTATGTTTTAAAACAAGTTCCCATCTGCTTCAGTTTCTCTAGGAGAAGGCTGTGACGCTGTTCTTCTTTTAAACTTCACCTGACCTTCTATCTTCATGAGGACGATGATGTAGATAATGACTACATTTTCATTTGTGGGTAAACTTTTCCTGAGTGAAAGCCCCGATGGCAATTTTTAATAACCGTCAAAATTGTGTTTTTTTTCACTGTGAATTCAGACAGAGCCTGAGGAACTCTTTTCCATTTAAAAATAAAAAAACTTGTTTTTTTATGTCCATATGAATCTTTGTCTACATCTGACCTTTCCTAAAAAGTTACAGCCATTTATAAATAAAATAGTATTCTAGTTTTCAGTGAAAAACAAGTATAACCCTATGTTTGATTTACTGAGCATCTACAACAGATGTGTCAAACAAGTTTAGAGAGTTAACAGTCATGGTTTGGGTTTATTGTTTAGTCATTTCCTGTCTTATTTAATAGATCAAATCCTCATGTATCATGTTTTACTTTCCACTTCCTGTCTTTGTCTTTTTCCTGCCCTTTTTCCCTGCTCATCAATGTTCCACTAGTTTAATCAGTTGTGTGTCAAGACAGGACATCGAAGCAAATGTGACTTTTTTTCAGAGAAAGATTTAATCCATTGAACATGAACAACAAATGTAGCTCGGCTACAACCACTGCCCATTAAGTAAGAGGAAGAAATGACGTCGGTTTCTTAGACGAATCAGTGCTTCAGAACATGATGGCGTAATCACGTTCCCTATGGAGCCCCTGAATACTTGGAGAAGTGGTGTGACACCACTGTAAAGCCTAGAAACTCCACTTTACCTGAGTTTTTATAGCATATTGACAGGATTAGCGGTGCAAAAGTTATTTGCCATTTGAGGACAGCAGTTATTTTCAGCCACCGGTGGCTGTCGAGGTCTTTCAGGGTCAACAGATCAGCTGTCTGCCCACAGGAAGTTGAAGTTAAAGCCCAATCATACACAATCAGCCCTCTCCCTCCAGGTCCTCTCACCGCACTGACAGAAAGGTAACACCGACATTATTTTAATGAATATGCCGAGAAAAAATATTGAGAGTTCCTCCTCTGCATCGCTATCAGTCCAGAATTCATCCCAGACTTTTATTGGTTTTGAATTCAGTAAAAGAAGCCATTAGGCAGAGTTTGAATGGTGCCATCTTGAACCTCAGCTGTCAATTAAAAGACATCAAGTGTCAGTGCTTTTGAGAAACACATACATAATGTACTTGAATTATTTAACAATGTGGCTGGCGTCGTGGCTGAAAGTATAAATTGGCGCGCTGAAATGCAGAGAGGTTGCATACAAAGCAGGACGGTTCTCGAAATAAAATAAAAATAAGGTACAGGAGTGACTGCTGTCGTCTGGTTACAGATGTCAGACATAGTTTTACATATTTTAACTGAGAGATGTTGGCTCGTGAACGTTGGTGAGGCCATATATTTTTAGCAGCACAATTACTATGTTCACATGTACTCCCTCTACAGTGTGGGGAGCGGCGAATAACATGTAATTAAACCTGCTGTAGCCTGCTGGTAGTCCACCTACATGTATATTTACAAGTAGTTCTATCAGCTTTGTGCTCATTTTAGGATTCCAATAAGCTGCGAGATGGACATTTTCTATTAAATGTTTTAGCTGTAGTAAGATAAAACAAAATCCAGGTTTGTTTACCATTATTTGCAATTTTGTCCACGCAGAAACGCCCAGATTGGATTCTTAAATATATTCAGCTTTAGTTTTTAGTTTAGTTTATTCATTTGGTGCTGCAACATACAACCAAGCCCCACAAGTGCTTATTACAAAATGCTGATTTACACCTGTCCACGGGAGGCTTTTAAAAAAATATAAAGCTAGAAGGAGGGAAAGAAAGGCAAAGAGAAGAGTAAAAATACAGTTAAAGGTGAAGTAAAATACAATACAGGTATAAAACTACGATACTACACTGATAAAGTACTATTGTTTTGAATTTGTAAAACTAAACTTGAATCTATTAGCTCTCAATTAGCCATTAAATGGGAAATTGATTCCCGCTTCTGTAGCGTTTTCCAGTGCACTGACCGCTTTGTTGTTCAGTATCTTGCTCAAGGATACTTCGACATGCTGCCAGGGGAGCTGGGGAATCAAACCAGCGACCTTGTGATCACTGGATGACCCGCTCCACCTCCCGAGTTACAGCCGCCCTGCTGGTATAGGTCATTGCTGTTCATCAACGAATGTTCAGGGAAGTCGTTGACCAGGGGAGGCCAACATCCTCCTGGGTGTTGCCCAGAGTGAAACGCATGTGGTTAAGCCTGTGAATATTCTCATTCATCCAGGTCATAGTTATCTCAAGGAAATTGAATCAAACGCAACTGGATTTGGTTTTTGTCTTTGAAGACATTTCACCTCTCATCCAAGAGGCTTCATCAATGAAGCCTCTTGGATGAGAGGTGAACAACTTCAAAGACAAAAACCAAATCCAGTTGCATGTGGTTAACACTTCTGAAAATCACTGACACGTTCACATTTGTAGGCGTCAAGGGTTACGTACCATACCGACATCCCTACAACATGTGTCACAGCAGTTGGGCAAGAAGGCCTCAAGGCCAGTGACCACTGTTCAAGACTGCGTTTCAACATTTGTAAGAGACCTCGGGACAATTTTTCGACCGTTGTTCGTGCCGACAAAAACAGGATATTGTTAACGAGAAGACGGGACAATCTCTAACCATGTTTGTGGCGACTGAAGTGGAGATTTTAAGCCAAAATATGATATTTTCAGAACCCTAACCAAGTGTTTTTCTTGCCAAAATCTAACTAGAACCTAAGTAAAGGATTGTCACAACATGAAATGGATAATTAAACCTAAAACTTCTGCAGAAACGGACATTGGCACCTTTTTATTCTGTTGATTTGGGTCGAAACAGCTGAGTGAGAATGCAGTTTTGGTTTTTCAAAATGATGGCAATAACCAATTTTTTTTTAAATATGTAAACGTAGTCACCGAGGCCTGTCTGTTCTCATTACTAAATCCCATCTGATGGCTGGAGCCAGCGAACGTGTCGGGTGCCAGTGGTTAAAACACCCACCACATGCTATGGCTGTTCCTGCTCACAACACATGACTCACAGTATATGCTCGCATTCTGCTCGTCGCTTGTGTGTGTGTTTGTGTGTGTGTGTGTCAATCTTTCCCCTCTTAACAGGCAACCTAAATTGCCATGGGCGGATCACGTGCTGCCCGTGCACCTGTGTGATGCTGATGAACACGAGAGCCTCAAAGGCCGGCTCGAGTGCGCCGCAATTAGTTGAGGAAAATCCCAGTTGTTTAATGGACTCGGCGTCGCGAAGGAAGAGAGACCCTCAACAAAGAGTCGCCTCATTCACTGCCCTCCCCGCAAACTGGGCGAATACATCAGCGTGCATTATATAAAAAATCGAGCGTTAATGTATTTTTCGAGCTGCCAAGGCTGCTGCGTGTTCCCGCTTCAACCTGTCGCAGCTGTGATCGTGTGTTCGGCTCCTGTCCTCGTCTCGGAAGCTCAGCTGCCGCTATGTGCGAGTTCTTAACATCGCATAATGTATGATACCTACTTGTCAAAGCGCCTTCTACGCCCCGTCTTAACATCTGGTGTTTGCACAGTTGGTCTCGTGCGATCGAGTCACACTAACATGACAAGGAGAAGAGAGGCGAGAGGCAATTCATACCGCTTAATGTTAACACTTTAAAATGCATTAAAACAGGATGTTTACCATTAACGCGGTGGATTTCGATCATTTTCTGACAGAATGCGCTTTACTCCAAATACATGTTTGATGTTCCAAGACAGAATATTTTAAATGGACAGATTAAACTGCGGAAGGATCAAAAATGCCACTTTTATGATGGCAAAATTCCAGATATTATGCATTCAGTTTGGTGAAGCTTTTTGTTAGACTCTTATGTGTTGGCAAGCTTTTTATTCTGCTTCATTAAGATGAAGATTTTTCAGTCAGATCGCCGATTAAAATAAACTAATTCAAAAATGTAATACTTTGGCTCTGATCATTTGTTTTTAAACTGTCCACAATGAGTCCAGTATTCTTGCTAGACCAGTGGACCGCGTTTCAAAACATGGTGTCTACATGAGTGACATCACTGGAGGCAATTCATCAGATCACATGGAGCCACAAAAGGCTTTATACTACTCTTTCACATATGCATTAATACTCTTGAGACCCATAAACAGCCTTAAATGTGTAGAAATGGTGAAGTTACCCTTTAATGGGGTTGCACTATTAGTGCCAAATCCATTTTTTATGTACCAATGAATGACAA
This sequence comes from Lagodon rhomboides, assembly GCA_039737535.1. Taxonomy (NCBI): domain Eukaryota; kingdom Metazoa; phylum Chordata; class Actinopteri; order Spariformes; family Sparidae; genus Lagodon; species Lagodon rhomboides. The sequence continues at coordinate 6,559,955 of CM077805.1, forward strand.
GATCAATTTGAATTGATTTCTTTATCATGTTTGCACTCTAGATATTAGGGATACTTAATGTGAGTTAACTATGTTGTATACATCATAATCATCATCATATAGGGCGATAGAGGAAAACACACCATCTACTATACATACAATCAATGCAGTTGTAGTGAACTAATTAATAGCTCAATTTATTGAAGAAGGTCAACGTGCAAAAGGTCAGTGATGTTAAGTGCTTTCATTGATTTAGCTCATGTTGGTGGCGAAGCGGTGCTTCTCTTTCCACCTGCAGTTTTTTGGACTGTCAAGTGCCGCCTGTCGTCAGAATGCTTATTGATCAACTGGTGTGTCAATCAATGCGAACAGCCGTTGAGAGACTTTAGGCTGCCGTCAAGGAAACCTGAAGTGCCACTTTATTAAACAGAAGGACGGAGTAATCCTCTCTGCGTCTTGGAGCAACTCTACCATGGATTTCTCTGTAAAGTCTTCTGGAAGTCTCCGAGCTGGGGAGGATAGAGCAGATGTATTGAGGTACATCCTTTGATCGCCTGCTAAAAGATGAGAAAGACGAAGGTGAGGATGATCCTGGAGTATTTGAGAACTTGAAAGTTTGGCTCTGCAATTGAATTTTGAATAGAATTGTGTGTTAAAATGTGTTAAAACAGATCAAATTATAAAATACTTGCCACCGTTAGACTTCAAGTGGGTTCTTGTATTCCCAAATCTTCCTGAGTAAGACACAAGAGGATCCTTCAGTGTCATAACTACAGTTTATCACAGCTGCCTTGACACTTGACCTAAAAAATATGATAATTTGGCATCGCAGGAAGTTGTGTAACATGAAACACTTCATTATTCTATCATGCAGCGACAGAACCGATGAACCGTTCCTGTGGTGAGTCCATGACCCAAAATCTAGGATGTGCTGTGATATAAATGAGCTCGAGTTGGACCAGTTTGTCTTAATCAGGTTTGTCACTGACAAGCTGGTCCCGAAAATTCTCTCAGGACGGCCACGACACAAAGAGAGAAACAGAGGAGAAAGGAAGCAACAGAAGAAATACAATATGTGCAAATCAATAGAGAGGAGGGGGACGGTGATGTTCCTGCAGGGAACAGACCCAGCATGTTGTCACAAGGTGTTTGAAATGAGGGCTAACGAGCTGCTCATATGAGCGAGTGAGGACAGATAATGTCTTCCTTTTCCATGTGTTCGTATTCAAAAGTTAGATGGTAAGTCTTTCCCTCTGTATGCTAATTCTTTGTGTACTCCTGTTCACAGTTTGGCACCATAACGAGTAAAGGGACTGTGCTGCATACGTCAGCGTTTTGAAGTATGTTTCGCTGGAGTCTGGTGACCTGCCTGATGCTCTCTATGTTTTGCTGAGGCATTAGTCTTTTCATTTGGCAGTGCCATTAGCATGGCAAATCCATGGCTTCAGCATAATCCAACCCACTGATGGACACACATGGATGGAAACCCTGACGTTTGCCTCTGCATTAATCTGTCTCCTGTTTTTTCGGCTCTCTGTTGTGACACTTCACTTTATACCGAGCTTTACTTTCTTTCCCCAAATCTATGTTTTCAGAATTTTAAATGGCTATAAATAATCACTCAAACCTACCAAGAATTATCGTCAAACTCTGCATCTCTCTGTTCCTCCACCAAGCCTTTTAGCGACTTTTAGCTAATGGTTTAGGCACAATTTTAGGCACCAAAACTACTTGGTTAGGTTTAGGAAATTATCCATTTTGTTAGGTTTAGATACCAAAGCCACTAGGTTAGATTTCAACACCAAAGCTACTTGGTTAGGTTTTGGAAATGATTCGTTTTGTTATGTTTAGGATCCAAAACTACTTGGTTAGGTTTAGGAAATTATCCGTTTTGTTAGGTTTAGGCACCAAAACTACTTGGTTAGGTTTAGGAAATTATCCGTTTTGTTAGGTTTAGACACCAAAGCCACTAGGTTAGATTTCAACACCAAAGCTACTTGGTTAGGTTTAGGAAATTATCCGTTTTGTTAGGTTTATGTACCAAAACTACTTGGTTAGGTTTAGGAAATTACCTGATTTATGACGTTAAAGGACCAAAGCTACTTAGGTTTAGGAAATTATCCATTTTGTTATGTTTAGGCACCAAAACTACTTAGATAGGTTCAAGAAATTATCCGTTTTGTGAAGTTTAGGCACCGAAACTACTTGATTGAGTTTCGGGAAACATCTTGGTTACAGTTACAATGACGATGTTGATAACAGTATGCATCAGTATGTAAAAAAGCAAGAAAACTCCAGTGGATGAGGTTGGGATGGATGTGTGGGTAATACAAAGAAAACACCCCCCAGAGTCCACGTGAAATACCTCTTGATTATCAGAGAAAATAGAAATGAATGAATACATGTACCGTGTTTTGCAGTAGTTACAATGCAAACCTTTGAGTCGTGTCATTTGTACCTAATGGGAGAACAAACTCTGTGGATGCGCTGAAGAGAAAAAGGACGTTTCCGGTTGACATCTCTCATCGAACTTATGTAGCAAGATATGAAAGCACAAGCGTGCCTAATCCACAAGGTTGCGCACCTATTCATGGTCAGCGGAGCAGATATTAATCTGCAAATATTGATTGAGTTGTCTCGTATTTCAGGGTGGATTTCTGCTTTAAGCCCACATTTTCTCCCCGTATAAAGAGAGGGGATAAGGGAGTGAAGAGGCTTATCTATCATGCCTGGGGTTAATTGCCCTCAATCCAGGATCCCCCTTTGAATGTTTCCACGTCTCCAAATTGGTTCATTAGCAATTCTTTGCAATTCTTCTATAGTGTCTTAATTGAGGGTAATTAAGTGAAGTGATGGCATTAGTGGATTGGTTGGACAAAGCATCAAAACCTTTGCTAGGGGTGTAGCATACATGAATATGTCATTAATGGTGACACTCAAGACTAAACCCCACAACCTCGTATTGTGCCAAAGCTTTAGATGAGCAATGTGTTCATTTGCCTGAAACGTTTTTTTGTTATTTAGATAAGTGGGATAATTGAAATAGAGATGAATGCTGCAGTGCCAGAGTGCAGATGTACAATAGAGCTGGGTTGATTTCGTGCAGACCAGCGGGATTTGGCCCTCTGGGTCACGCCTCAGGGGCCCGAACCTCTCCTCAGTGAACTAGCTCAATCGTCAGAGGAAAAATTACATGTAGAGCTACAAAACTCTAAGGATGCACTGGTATTAAAGGTTAAAAGCCCAACATTACATTTCCCACCTGCCTGGTTCTGAGCCCATACAGGGGTTTGGATTCACACATGAGAAAAAAGTTACTTCACTCACTGTACATTACATTTCTTAAAAACTTTGTACAAAGTCTCTTGAAATCCTTTAGGGTTCTACCAGTCAGGAACTACAGACATTCACTGAGGAAGTCAGAGCATGAAACGTCTGTGAGTCTACTGGACCGTTGCTAATAAGGTGATAAAAAGTCAGAAGAAAGAAGGAAATTTGTGAGTTCTCGCCCCCTTGTGAATTCCGTAGTTTTAGTTTTTACTTGTCCTGATTCTGAGACACACATCTCTAATATTTCTTCAAATTTCTTCTTTTTTAAAGTTTCTTCAGTAGACCGCAGATCAAATAATAAAACTGCTCATAGTTCTTTAATGCTGTGAGCTCCACAAATGTTGGTACAAAGGTGTTTGGATGGGTCAACAGAACAGATCGATGGACCGCTGTTCACTGCCTGTTTCCAACAACAGTCAGGGTTATTTTCGTGCAACTATGACAACAATTTACCCTTTATCAGTCCTCATTTTAGCTCTGTGCTCCAGTAACAGTTGAGCAAGCTTGGTACCCCGATAAACCTCAGTCAACTTTTCCATTTCCTGTCGAACTTATAAGTGCTATGTGCCAAGATTGTCCATGTTGAAGTTAAGAAGATGTGTCATAGAAAAAGTCTGAGGCACTCAAGAGGGCAAAGAGTTAAGATGTTGCTGGGGTCATGTAAGAGCGACATCCTGATCGTGTGGTAGGCGTTTAATTTGTTCCATTCCGTTAGCAAAACACTAGCTAACTAGCTAGCCAACGTATAGATTGTAAACTAATCTTGAGCCGGGTTTGCTCCCTCGTTATTTCTGTAGTAAGGTTAAAAAAGTTTGGAAGGAGGACAGATCGGTTGGTTGCTGATATTTTTTTAAGATGCCATGAATTATTGTTGTCCAGAAAGATTCCACTGATCGCACACTGTAGTCGTTGCTGCTGGCTTCTTAAAGTTATATTGCCTGACCGCCCCCAGAAACTATATAATACACACTGTGGCACCCGGCTAAATGGGACCGGAGACAAATTACCGCCGCTGTAACATGAACAATGTTTGTCTTTAGAGACTCGACTACGCTTAAAGAAAAATTACCAACAAATATGGGCATTGGTCTTTAACGTACACACTACTTTTATTCGTTTAACCTTTCAGCTCCAAAGGTTGTTTAAACAAATGGATGCGGTCCATCATCCTTTACCTGCGACCCTCCTCCACCTGGCTATTACAATAAAGCAAAAGAGGAGAAAACAGCACTTGTCTTCGCTAAACAGGTCGTTGTTTTGGCCTCGCTCCGGGTCTGCCCTGTTGAAGATACCTTCTTGAAATGGTGCCTCCACCTGTGATGGCGTTGAAGGGAACATAAGAGGTTGCTGCTTTTTCGTGTCTTTGCAGAGGCTCTCCCTCCGAACATCTTACCCAACGGCGAGCGCTCTGTGCTGCAGTGACTCACCGAGACAGTTGTTTTGATATAAAAATGCACCGTAAGAGGCAATTTGGCCTTTTGCATCACGAAGCCGCGAGACAAATACTCTGATAACATGTTTAGAATCTGTCCCATTCTGGCAGCTGTTGTGCCCATAATGGAAACCCTGCTCTCTGCGAGCAGACAGGGGATATTTAAAAGTTAAATCTCTGTGTTTCTCCTCACAGTTTTTATTCTTCCCCTATCCCCTCCTGTCTTTAACTTTTAAATTGTCTTCAGCTCAGATAAGACCGAGCTATTTTATAGGGCGACAGCGGAAAATCACAACAACTGCCCCCGAAGAAGTGTAACTCGCAGGAGTTAGCTGGTGTGTGATGTGCGATGTGAGCACAGTGCCAAGAACATTGTCTAATTATCAGTTAGAGATGATTAGAGCAAAAGCAAACGCTCTGTGACAATGCTGTTAAGCCATCAGAATGAGAAATTGCCTGAAAACTTTCATACACACACTTCGTGTCCATGCGAGACGTGTGCGAGCAGCAGCTGGAGCTGCGTCGGAGAAGTTTTTGTCCCTGAATTATTAACTGAATAAAGATCTCATAGGGACGTTTCTGGAAAAAAAAAAGAAAAAAAAAAGCTCCTGTTACATTTCTGTCTGAGCGGTTGCGTAAACACTTGTATTTGCTCCTGGTGGTGTCATTATGTTACAATGCAAAATTCAGAGTGATTTCATGGGAAATGACAGTCAGATAGCATGAGTCATAAAAATGCAAATGTTTTTTTTTTTTTCATTTGCTTCCATACACTGTCGGCTCATATTGTGCGGACAACAACGGGCCAGAAATGGGAACTGCGCGGTATATCGTCACAAATGGCCAGATTGTATAGCCGTGCTCACAGTTTGGCACAGGTCCTCTCGCTCCTATAATCAAATCTGACCCCAGATGAGCTCCGTCAGCTGAGGTAACCTCACGAAACGAAGTGCAGAGCGAGGTTCGGGAGGTGGTGTATTCTTTAGCGGTCCAAATAATGAGCGATTGTGGAGTAAACCGGTGCCAGATCAGAGGTTCTCCGAGCCAAGCGTTGCTCCCTTTCGTCTCTAAATAATAAGAAATTGAAATTGATTACGCCGAGTGGAGCCAGGCAGCGGAACGGAAATTGGAAAGTATGAAGAGTAAATGTTGGGAGAAACTTGGTGGGAAAGAGGAGGGAAGAAGTAATTAGCCAACGATGATTTCTGGCACTGATTTGGAGCTCCCTGTTGCGACGGTGGATCCATAATGATCCCTTCTTTCTTTGAAGAATGAATCAGGGGCCATAATTTATCAACGCTGTGTAGAAAAAGGTTTTGAATTCAGTCTTAGGAATAAAATTTAGAAAAAGTGCTTAAGTAGCTGATACAAATCCCACATGTTTCAAATGACTCGTGCAAAAACAGCCCCAAATTAACCATATATGGAAACAAAACAGACCTTCCTGATCTTCTACTAACCTAATGTTGAACGTTCTGGTGGTCATAAACCGCCGGGGGGGAACAGGCGAGGCTGTGCACGGGATGGCTTTTGTGGTTTTAGTGTCGAGCAAAAGTCCTAAATCATGAAAAATCACTGGCAATATCTGTTTTGGCAAGCCACTCTGTGCTCTCAAACAGACACATCAGCGCGCTCCCTGGAAACACACGCATGGTTTACTAAATCTCGCAGTAATGATGAGCCATGTTACATTTTAAAAGACCTGTCATAATGTCTTTTAGATGCGATTTAGCAATGTTTATATGATGGCGAGGTCGCTGTGACACATCCCCACCCTAACCCCGGCACAATGCTCGGTTGCAGATTGTTCTACCACTCGATGCTGCGAGTAAGCCCGTCCAGAGACTTTGCAGTGACCACAGTCACCAAACCGGGTGTTTTTAATGAGACCTCCAGCCGTTTGTGGCGACCAAAGCAGGTATTTTAGGACAAAACGTGATCTTTTCCGAACCCTAACCGAGTTGTTTTATGTGCCTGAACTTAATCAGAACGTAAGGAATCAACCTGAAAGTAGTTGCGACATGAAGAAATGTAAAGTTTCAACAGATACAATCAGTTATGTGTGTTCGGCTTGCTGTTTGTCGGCTCACCTAATAATACATGATGCCTGGCTTCCATCTACCGTCACCGTCTTCCAAAAAAGTTTGCTTTTCTCTTTTGGTCCATGGCTATTTCTGTTAAAACCCACAGGCACCATGTGAGAAGAAAACTGCGAGGCAGGCGCTGTCAGTTTTATTTGATTCGAAACCCATAGCTCACAGGTGCTCAAGTTACAAATGTGATCCCTGTAACCCACTTAACCAAGGTTTTTTTATGCTCTGCATCTTTTATGAATCGGACTGAAGCGCGCTGGAAAGGATCACAAGTTCAAGTGTGAATCTGAGAGCATTTTTATGAATGAAGCCCCAGATTTCACATGTAACGATAAGATGGTTTAAAGATTTAGTCCACGGACGATGGCTTTACAAACCCAGCCTCTCTACGCCTTTAAATGACGTCTTTACACCGCTAATTTTGCTCCCTGTAGCAACGTGTGTGCCGGTTGGAGACCGCCCAGAGTTTGCATCCTGAAAATCTGCATGTGGGTAAATTTAGTCAACAAAAGCACTTTCTCTAATCTTAACCACCTGCTGTGAGCGACTGAGCAATAACCATTAAAAAAAGATGAATCATGCTTTGGTCGCTACAGCATTGTGTTTCAAAAGCAGGCGACTTGACCAACGCATTGATTAACGATGTTTCCTCGCTATGTTAATGGAAAACATGAGGCGGGAGGCATTATTATCATCATTATTAATATAAGATGTTACAAGGAAAAGCTTCATTTCAGTTTAATTTGAGTGCTGGAAGTATTTTTTCATTTTAACAAGGAAAAGAATAGTGAAGAAAAGTCAAATATCAACATAATTATGTCTAACGATTTTCTTTTCTTTTCTGGTTCATCGTCCTCGGAGGCTCCAGGTCGGGAAGCACTGAAGTTTTCGTCTGCAAATTTACTGAAAACAATCAGATGACACACATATTGCTTTCTTATTATTTGTATCTGGGGAAACAGCCAAACATCCATCTGGGTTGAAGACTGAAAGATTTGCTGCTTCTGCTCCTTGTAAAAAAAAAAAAAAAGAACATCTTTGGGTCCTGCTCCTCCCTGCAAAAGTGTTTAAAATACAGCCGACACAAGACAGAAAATCCATTTACAGAGAGCGTTTAGGAGAACACTTAACATTCACGACCCGCTGTCTTCTTCTGAGAGCGCGTGCTGATCTCTCCATCTCCGGTTATTTTTAGGTGGGCATACAGCAAATCCGGCTGCCCAGAGGCAGGTATATACCATTACCTCTGCGACATCGGCTCAAGGAGAAGTGATTCTTAATAATTAACCGGTTCGCTGGAATAACAATCCCCAGAGTAATCAATACTTAAAATAAGTCTCGGCCACAGCCAAAATGGTTAAGAATATGATGTATGGAAATATCTCTGTACCGCTCTTGTAACAGTGGCTCTGATCTCTTCAGGTGTATTCATCCCTGCTCCTCATTATGTGTCGCTTCCTGTGTGGGGAACACTGGTGGTTTTATGGCCGCCGGCGAGGTCTAGCAGTTTGGACAGTGGCGGCGTAATTGAAAAAATGGCTGCTTAGAGGGTGCTGCTGCATCGAGTTTAAATCACTTGGCGTGATGAGGGGTAATAAGGAACCACCGGAGGAAGAATGAGAGATGGGAGCGCCTTTTATTTTACACTAATTACGATGTAAATTTGAGTGGTATCATTAAGTATCGCCGGGCAAAATCTGGAGGGAAATTATGTGGCACAATTAATTAGGAATCGGGGAGATGGTCAAGATCTGTACTTTATATTTATGGGTGGGTTTTTAATTCTATTGGATTTGGTTATTACCACCAGGAGGGTATAAAAGTCGAGGGGCCCAGCAGTCCTTTCTTCTCTCTCTGGATCACTAAATGGGTTTACACAATAGCACTGGTAATTAGGAGATCAAAAAAAAAACCCTGAGAGGACAGGCGGCTAAGGATACTGTCTTTTGTAGAATAAATATATTTTACAGTAAGAGAGAGCGTTAAAATAACGAACATAATACGGGATATGTTATGCTAAAAAAGTGAGCACTTACCAGCCCAGTTGTCAGAAGAAATATTGGCAATTAACGTCAATACAAACCACTGATACGTCTCACATTACATGTTTATGATATGACTTTCATACCGTGAGGTGGTGGAGTTAACCGAGGAGGCTGCCAAGCCAGTGACCACAGTTCAAGACTGCGTTTTAACATTTATAAGGAATATTTATAAGACGACCTGTGGACATCTCTGGCTGCGTTTGTGGCAACGACGCAGGTATTTTAAGCCAAGACATGATCTTTTCCTAACCCTAACCAAGTGTTTTTTGTGCCTAAACCTAACCAGAACACAAAAATTAATCTTAGCAACATAAAGAAATGTAAAGTTTCAACATATCCTCAGTTTGCCAACATTTATTCTGCCGATTGGGTTGCACTAATCCCCGCTTTCAAGAAGCGAGTACATTCTCCCTGCTGAGAGTTTTACTCAGGTGGGTGACTTCTGATTTCTCATTAGGCCACAGAGACTGGATCCTATTTGTTATGCCTATGAATAAGTTCCCCTTGGATGTCTGGAGGGGGAAAAAAAAAAAGAAGTTGTGCCCATGATTACAATCTCCCTGAGACGTGGAAGGTGCACTGTAGGAGTCCATCGATGCTCTTTCACAGCTCATCAGAAGTCCCTGGGAAAGGAAAAGAGGAGAGGAAGAAGTGTGGAGTGCTGACTGGCGAACAGCCAAAACACCGACTGTGGCTTAGAGAGAAAAATCAACTTGTATTTTTGGCAGACAGATGGGGAAAAAGCAGTCGGATGACATTGGCAAGCAAGAAAAAGTGCTGTAGTGATGATGTGAATAAGTAATTTATATGTGAGTATGATGCAATTTCACAAGGAACAAGGTATTCATGGGTTTACCTTTATAAAATTGAGCTTTCTTAGTGTTTAGAAAGTATTTTATGTTTTTATTGATGACTTTCAAGCATGATTTGTTTTGAAGTTACGCTATCTATATGTACATCATGTAAATGACTTTCATTGAGCAACATGAGAAACATATTTACAGAACATGAGGTGTACATCACTCACGTAACTTACATCACAGTAAGTTACAAGACTGAATGCTGTTCTTTAACCTAAAGTGTGACCTTCTCCTAAACCTATCCAAGTAATGTTGGTGCCTAAACCTAAACCAAACTGATCTTTGCCTCAACCGAACAAAACGTTTCTGTCTCTAAACCTAACCAAATCATTTTTTGCAGCCTAAACCCAACAAGTAGTTTTTATCGCTAAAAACTAACAAGTAGTTTTGAGCCTAAACACTAACAAGTAGTTTTGATGCCTAAACCTAACCAAGTAGTTTTGAGCCTGAACCTAACAAGTAGTTTTGATGCCTAAACCTAACAAGTAGTTTTGATGCCTAAACCTAACAAGTAGTTTTGAGCCTAAACCTAACAAGTAGTTTTGATGCCTAAACCTAACAAGTAGTTTTGAGCCTAAACCTAAAAAGTAGTTTTGAGCCTAAACCTAACAAGTAGTTTTTGAGCCTGAACCTAACAAGTAGTTTTGATGCCTAAACCTAACAAGTAGTTTTGAGCCTAAACCTAAAAAGTAGTTTTGAGCCTAAACCTAAAAAGTAGTTTTGAGCCTAAACCTAACAAGTAGTTTTGATGCCTAAACCTAACAAGTAGTTTTGATGCATAAACCTAACAAGTAGTTTTTGAGCCTGAACCTAACAAGTAGTCTTAATGCATAAACCTAACAAGTAGTTCTGTATATATTTTATATACCAATTATATAAAATGCAATATTTTATTATAATATGTGAACTGCTTGAAAGCAAGTTTTATTTTGAAAGTCATATCAGACGTAGCATATAATGTTTTATTGCTAACTTGACCACAGAACCCTTCACGTCGAAAAACTGAGGCTAGAGGGGGTGGGAGTAGCAAGAAGCCCATATGGAAATCTTAAGTAAGTAAGTCTTTTCTTACACAATCCGTATACCCTAAACTCAAAATCCCTAGGACTAAACCTCATCTTCACAAACAGAGTGTTATTACAATTTAAAATGCAATACCGTAGGTGTCAGACAAGGAAGGAAAATGATGTATCTGTGGAGAATCTTAGCGACGGGCGACAGTTCTGATGAGTTTTCTGTTACATAAAGAAGAGAGAGACATCTTCATTGTCTCATGAGTGGACTGTATGTCTCATGTGTCCCCAGGACATCATCATCTCAGACACTTCAGACGGTCATCACTTATCATCCTATAAACTGGAAAAGGTACTGAGATGCAACACAATGTAAGTGCACAGACGTTTGTGCAAAGTCTGAACACTCAGGTCCTAATCGGCTATCCACAGCGGATCTGGTGTGAGTAATCACACTTTGACGACGCACGTCACTGAAATTAGACACTGCAGATGGAAAACATACCTGCCGCCTGCACAAAGCTCAGTTAATCAGCTCAAAGAGAGAGACGTCACACAGGCAAGCTGTTGTTGATGAGAGTTGCTGTAAGGAGAAAAAGTGAATTCATTAAAAATAAAGTTTTCTTGCTGGAATGATCGCGAAAACGGTAGTTTGACCTTTTTTGTCTGTGAAGATTGAGAATCAATCAAGTCATGATATTGTTTATGTGGAAGTGCTTTGAGTAGAAAGGCAACTGGACTTAGACTTCTGAAAATGAACTGAAAAGGCGAAACATCTTCAAGAATCCAGCTGTCTTCTGACTTGGCACTTAAAAGATATTAAAACGTGCGTGTGATTGTGTGAATCAATAACTAAAGGTTGCAAAGGAATGGCGCAAAACCTGAAACATTTTGATGCTGAAAATGTTGGATGAGCAACACAATACAAAGCAACATGTTCTCACTTTGTCACCTACTGTTAGCTTTTAACACAAATCCGCCTTTTTTTGTGTTTTGACGGTACGGGAAAGGATGAAATCAGGTAACCTTCGTTGTCATGGTAACATAAATAAACATGTGGTTAGCATTGTGAAATGGTTTGGTTAGGTTTAGGCAGCAAATCTACTTGGTTAGGTTTAGGAAAAGATCATGGTTAGGGTTAGATAAGTATGTGATGTACGTTGCGTAAAGTTAATTTTGAACTCGGGCTATGCAAAACCATCCTGACTGGACACGTACACAATAATGTGTCTGTCGCAGCTGCCTATATGGCTGGACAAGAATATTCGACATTTTCAAATATTTGTTCATCGAGTAGGTATTGTAGGTATGTACAGACATGCATAAGACAATCTAAACCTTTTGGAAAATGTCTTTTTAATTAAATAACAAAGAGCAATGTCTTTAGACGTGTTGCAGGGAGAAATGTTCAGCCGAGTCCTTCATGCTTCATGCTCAGAGCCGCCTCCTCCCCCCTCGACCCAAGCTTTGAATATTAGCGGTTGATTAGCGATGTAGCACTGGAGGCCAGAAAATGGTACTCGGGACAGACCCTACTGTCTAGAAAAAAACATGTCTGTGTGGAAAATAACTGATGAGGAAGGATGGAAAAAGTCAAGTGTTACATTGGCTCCATTCTCTTCAAGTGCTCCAGTAAACACCGTGAAACTGAGGCAGCTAAATGGAATCCAGCCATCATTCATTTCATTATTTACACATGTCTGAATGTCTTCTGTGAAAAACCCCTAATGGACAATGAACATTATAATGGATAAGGAATTCATGCTATGGCTGCTGTTTCATGTGAAGGAATTAAACAAGCGCATCTGGGTGGACGACAGTTTTAACATCAGCGATGGCTTCCCTCTACTGTTGGAGACGAGCCAGGTGCCGATCGTTACGTCGTTATTAGATGTTGAAAGATGGCAAACAGCTGCACATCCGACTGTTCTGAGAAAAAAAAGTTACTGTTGATTGTGAAGAAGAAGTCATGAATATTTAAGGCAATTATAATGAGAGGCTTACTTTTGTGAGGCACTTAATGGTCTCTAAGTTATAGATGAGCGGTCAAAAGGTTGAAGCCGATGCGAGAGCTCAAGAGAAAGTCGTAACTCTTGGAGCAAGTTAATTGGTAGCGCCTGTTGTCTCTTGGTACGTCTCCGGCTCTTTTACGCTTCCTCGTTTTCCCTCTCCGTCATCAATGTCTTCTTTTTCCTCGTTTTGTGCCGTCTCCTGTCTTTCCCCGCTTTCTTCTTCTCCTCTTTCGCTCGCGCTCACCTATAATCGAGGTGTGTGTACGTCGAAGCATGCAGTGCAAGCGCAAGCCGAGGAGCCTGTGTTGTCGTAAAAAAAAAGGAACATTGGCTCTTAATGAGCTCGTGTAGTGGGCTCTTAAAAGCAGGAGAAGGTAGGCACCCCCATACATCAATGTATGAAATGGTTGTAAATTTATACAAGAGTTTTGTTTGCTGCCGGACCAAAGGGAGAGATAACAAGGCTCGCTGACTTTGTGCTGACTCTGCAAACTGCTGACAGGAAGAAAAAAAAAAAAAAACAGAAGAAAAGTCAAGCCAGTCGATACTCGAGACACGTAACACAGATCGATCACGTTCACACTTTTCTCCAAAGAGCGAACGTCTCTGGAAAGCACAGACGTCTCCCCGAGCCAAACAAGTCAATATTATCTCTTGAATGCATGTTTTCTGCCATGTTGATCAGCATATATTATTTACTGAAAAAAGTGTTCGGAGCTGTCTCATTGCTGTGGTGCATTCCCAAATCATCATTAATTATTTCTCAATTCAACTGTTTCTCGCCGTGTTTATTGTTTTGTGCTGGGAAAAGAAGAGCAATGCTCACAGTCCTCGTTGAGCTGTCAGGAAATAAAGCCTCGGCGCTCAGCCGGCGAACTCTTTTAATTAAATGCTTCTTGTCTGAAGCTTAGTTTGTTCTAGATGTCTTTATAATGTCATGTCCTGGAAATTTAAGAGGGTTCTTTTTAATCTAGGCCCTGTTTTTTAGGCACTGTGACTACATAGTTTGTTTTTTTTAGCCTTCACTTCATGGTTCCCAATGAGGAGCGTGTTAGCAGCAGCCTTTTCTTTTTAGAGCACGGCAAACTTTTTTGTGCCGTTGCTTCGGGTGCTCGGTTGAAAATATCTGAACTCTGGGTTCTGAGATATCTGAGTTCACGCAGATCTGTGTTCTTCTCTGTTAGCCCAGCACTGTTCCTAGTGTTTTTCCCAAGCCGCCAGGAAGATCACCAGGCTTTGAAGCCAACTTTCATAGTGGCTGAACCGTGTAATTACATCGTCACGTGATGCACTGGGGCCCAAAAGGACTTTTCCCCACAAGCTAACGTTGTGAAAGAAAAGCCCCCGCGCAACTGTCAGAATTTGAGCCATTCAGTCCAATAAAATTTTGAAAGTCTAAAAAAGCCACACGATTTAATTATCTTATCCCCATTCAAGCTAGCCAGGGACCAAACCCAGAAGTAAGTCAGTCGGCAGAAGTCTCTAGTGCTGCACAACACGGAAGACCTGGGCATCTTTATCGCCGGGTAGTTGAGCCATTTTGGTTCCATGCACCTCTGAGCAGCTTTCTCAGGAATGAATGGGGCTCCGTCCCCTTCGCTGTGTCCAGGTTTTACGTCCTTGGTTTGTCCACATCTTGAATTAAACTTCATCCATTGCACTTCCTGTCTGGCGTCTCCTGCGTTTGGGTCGACATTGTCGGCTCCACTGTGACAACTTCTTGACTCCAACTCCAGAAATAAAACATTCATAAAACCTCAATCAGCTGCTTTTTTTGGGCTTTTTCTGGGACACAAAGCTGATGACATGATACTACTGACACATTATTACAATATGAAGTTGTTGTGGTTAGCATGTCAGCAAACAGATGTGTATTTACAAATCTAACAGATATGTAACAGCATTAGCGTTCATTAGGAATCATTAGGATTCCTGTTTATAGCCATCTGGTGGATGTAAGCTCTGGTCTCCAACAACTCCTGAGGGAAATATTTGGCTCTTTAGCCGCTAATTACGCCACTAGCTAGTCACTAACCTTCTCTGTTTACCATTTGGAGCTGGGTTGTTGGTGTACAGCGGCTTTATCGGTGCTTAAAACAGCTGCCTGCTGTGGAGAGACACAAGGTTGATGAGAGCAGTGAGAATCAATACAAACGGTTAATTTGAATGTTGAAAAGATGCTAAGACGCTAAGTGGAGCTGTGGAAAAGCTGCAGTGCGACGATAATTCACTGTGGGAGTTTGTGACCAGGAGTGATGCCTTTCATATCGCACATGCTCGTTTTGGTTCGCCGCTAATACGAGGATCATGATTACTGCAGCTTTAATCGCAATAAAAACCACCACTGAGGAAGATTTACACCACAAATGAGCCACAGCAGATGCAAAATGTTCTGTTTTTTCAGAGGAACGGCTAATTACAGTACATGTGAATGGATATTAACTGGTGAGTGTGACATTTAGGATGTTCCAGTTGGCGATTTCATGTCTGCTAAACATCTGCGATGATCAGGACACTGCAGCTTTTTTAAGTGTTTTATCATCAAGTTAAAGCAAATCATAAGAATGAGAAAGAGTCGAGAAAACTTTGCAAAGCTCTGCAGTGAAGTGAAGTAAGAAAAAAAAGCAAATATGATCTGCTGTCAAGATTGGCACATGAAGCTCCTCGGTGAGTTATTTGGCTAATTATTAATATCATTTTGAGTATTTCTGTCCGCGGCTTTATCTGCTTCCCAGCGCTGTGAATCAGCTTTCCCCACTAAACCGTGTCAAAAAGGGTATAACGGGTGAAAAAGGGGCGTCTGTTTGCATGCTGGGTCTGTTTGCATGCTGCGTCGCTCTAGGTGTGTGTTGTGTGTGTGTGTGTGTTTGTTTACTGTAGATCAACACATTTCAAATGAGCCACTGAGCTTCTCAACACTCGACAGAACGCCAATTTTTACTGGCATCCGCAGAAAAAAGAAAATAGCCTCTTCTGTCGACCGGAAGACGGATTTCGGAGTGAAATTTTGCGACTGTTTGGAACAATTATGAGCCATTCACCGATTTATCTAGATTGTGTCGATGCACAGACCCTTCACCCTACATGTTCCGCCCCGCGGCTGGCTCACTGAGCGGCATTTTATTCCTCACAATGTGCCGAAATTACGCTGCTTTTCATTTGGATTAAATCCGGGGGAGCCCTGCGGTGTCTCCACCTGAGTGTCATTAACATGTCCTTTGCATGCTGCTCGCGTCAATCGGCTTAAAAAAAGGGGGGAAACCCTTCCTCTGTGTCCGATGACTAATCTTTTTCCTCCCTCTTTCTCCGCCGTTTCATTGTTATTTGCCACTTATCTCACATCCTTCATCCAAGTCCCGCAGAACACATTGTTATCATTAATAATCACCATTTTCTGTGTGTATTGTAAGATAATTCAACACATTTATCCGACCGGTGTAGCGCTCTACCTCAGTGGAATAAAGTGCTAAGGCGTGAAAATGCTCGTCCAGCTCCATATTTCTTCAATAAGTGTCCAAATACCATTTTTTTTTCCCACCGTTCACACTTTCCATCTTTGGTGTTTTTCTCATGAAGTTATTCCTCCTGCCAAGCCATAAAAAACACCAAAGAGAAGCAGTCATATTGTGGAGTTAATGCTAAAGTCCTGCTTAACAAAAGGAGTCAACACTCCTGTCTTATCTAATTTCGACGTGTGGAAGTCTCACTTTCCTGCTGCACGCGCCCACTCATCGTACCTCTCAGGTCTCATTTAACAAGTTAGAACGGAAAATTGTTGTGATCCGCAGAGACTTTTTAGCTTCTCAGCAGAGCCCTTGGCAGTGCTGCGGTCCCATCTGCAATCACGCGTCTCTATACTTAGACGCGTACCTTGCTCTCCGGTGCAGAATCCTACACAGCAATTAAAAATGTACTATAGTCTCATTTAGACATATCCATCAAAGGCAGCTTTCTGGAATGCTGTATGCACACCTGCTGAGGTTCTTACATAAAACAACACAGGTTTACCCTCAGGGGTTCTCACACACCGGAGGTCCAAATCCACACATGCTTTGCATCAAAACACAAAACCTTACTTGAACTCAGACATGGATAGGTTGCTACTTGCATCAATTCCAGCTGAATTCACCTGTAATATGCTCTCAGTCCGCGCTCATTCAGGACCTAAACAAGTCATTCTGCGTCAGTGTCGACAGCTTTACCTTCGTCACTGGCTGGTTTGACAGACTGTATAACATTAAAGCTCAACAAGCACAGGCTCTATTCATTTTTTATCGAGAAGTTCAAACACGGGGCTGTAAACAGGAGAAATCTTACAGTCGACAGTGGCGTTCAGTATTTATTCCACCAAAATAGAGCAGCATCAAATGAAGAGCTGCAGAATCTGGCGAAAAGCTTTCCTTTCCAGGTTAAATGTACATATTCACTGTGAGCAGTAAGTGAGTTCATACAGAGTAGTATGTAAAGATTTTCAAGTATGAATGTGTAAAAACCCACTCGCCCCCAGAGCACTGTGAGGTATATTAAACAACCTCGTGCACAGAAATAATTAAAGGAAGGTTGAAAATCGAAAGAATCTAACTTTCACAAAATCTAATTAATGACAAACAGAAAGTGTAGTAGACCAGGCGGCTGGGTCTTTTAATACGCATAGATAAACATCTGGCGAGAAAGGAAAATCATTACATGATTTGTTTGTCCCTAGATCATGATACAAACAACATTTACAAGTATTTCTTGCCACACAGTTAAGTAGATCATCGTACATCATCGTGGCTCGCTCATTAAAACAGCAGCCTGGTTTTCCAATCGAAATGTATCTCACATTCCAAAATCTATAAGAGAAAGTGCAAATGAAAGCTTGTTTCCCGCAGTAGAGTTAGGCATTTATTCAGAGTATCAGTAGGTGAAAGTAGAAGATGACTTGATTAAAAGAGCCCCAGTCGAACCTCAAACAGTGAAAATCAATAGAAAACACAATGGAAACATGACATTTCTGTTTCATGTAGATACTGTATGTGAGGAAGGTGTGAAAGTTTTAACCTGCCTCCATTTTTCGTGTCATCTCTCGGAGTAGGAAACAGCTGATCAGTCATGTGATTAAAAGATGTCATTTGTAAAGAATATGGCCAGAATTTAAAGGTAGCTCCAAAACTATAGGGGGCAGCGTAACACCAGAGTAACCAGTAACTGCTGCAGCTATCGTTAGCTAGTTAGCTTATGGCTCAGTTAGCCTTGGAGCCAGTTGAGTTTACCTGGACCAATCCTCGGATCACAAGGGGAGTTAGCACAGTAAATAAAAAGGAAACTTAAATTCAGAAGGCAAAGAGTTCGATTTTTATGTTTGGTGAGTAAGAGCATTTCCTTTCTTGACATTTATTTTTTTTAAAGTTTTTGTCTGAGTTTAGCTGAAACCATCCAACAAGGCAGGACGGGCTGCGGCTAGCTGGTTAGCATGCTAACTTCAGTGGGCATCACACCAGCACTGTTGTGTCTGCACTTTCTGTTAATATTGTTTAATTTTTGAATGTTTTAAACAAAAGTTCAGGCCACATCACAACACATGTCCCGTGTTGTCAGTTAGTGCTGCTGACGGCGGGATGAACACCGACTCTGCTGAATCCCCCCTCAACTCTTGTACTTTTCCTCCCTTTTCCTCTCTTGTAGTTTGCGACGATAAGAATGCGGGGAGTAATTATGAGCGAGAGTTTTTACATCAATAGCTCTGCTGGGCTGAATAAAAAGCTAAACGCCGGCGTGTTTTCCGCCTGATTAAAATTCCTTTGGTCCTCACTCGACAGACTTCTAATGCATCGGTTCCAGAGATGGCTGATTCTTGTGCACGAGGAAGAAAAAGAGGAAAAGGAAAAATTCAGTTATAGATGTAGAGGAGGGGTGTTTACAGAGGATAGAGAACAAACTGTTATAGTTTGAATTCGCTCGCATATATTTACGTTTGAATATCCCCCCTTGGCGTATGAGTAGAAGCCGTTTTAGCTGCAGCAGCGCTTTGATAAACCAACCCAGGGAATTTAACTGAATGAATGTAAAGATAAATCGCACACAGAACATGAGCAACCATTCGTGTCTACATGTACTGAACAGGAGAATCCGGTTACGGCCATTACCCAGTTCCATCCCACTGGGAGCAAATGCACGAACCAGTCTGGACGCATTTTGAGGATAAAATACTCTGAAGCAGTCGGGAATCAGGCCGATGTTTGTTGCCCAGAAGTATTTTCTTAGCTGTAGTGAAATCAAGATTACATTCGAAAGTTGGCCCCGTAGCTTTCAGGGTTCTGTTATCTTTCTCTTTTGGTTTGGTTTTCCTCCGGCAAAATGGAATCGTAAGTCCAAACACATAAACTATCATGTCTGCTGACATTCTGTGAGATAAAATTACACGTTATTGGAAAAAAAATTGTTTGCTTTTGCCCACACATGACATTTAATAATAGCGGTTTAACCATTCTCACCGGTCACAATTCCAGAAGAGCCTCAACAGCATCCGACGGGTCACCGGCCTCCGCACACCCGAAGCTCTCGCATTAACATTGTTCCGAACCATTAAACGAATTTTCACACAGCGCCGTACAAAAGGAAGAGCACACAATGCAAAGACATGATTCAATTACTCGGGAGGCATCTCGCGCCGGGCAATATTTTCATATCAGGCCGGAGTTTCCCCTGCGGGTCACCGTCTGTCATGTGGCTGGATAATATCACATTAATGCATTTCAACATTTACCATTATGGCCTCATTGTGCTGCAGCCACTCGGCGTGACGCGCAATAAGAAAAAAATGGAGGGAGCATGTGCATATCAAGCAGCTATGATTGAATCCCCTACAGCCGAGACTTACCGGCTTTCACAGCGGGGAAGGAGGGTCTATTTAAGTGTTTTTACTCACATTTATTCTCACAGAGCTCAGGGAAGAAAAAAACTGATCCCAGTCAATGTTTATAATTTATACTTCCACCTGCCAGTGTTTCTCTCAGAGGCCTGCAGCAAAAAAACTGCCTCAGCACATATAAAGGAATTTTCATAAAAGACTAAATGAGTATCTGTTATTGAATTTAGTTCAATATGAGTTGTTCTCCCTCGTGTTTCGACACCAGTACATTTATAAATCCATGTATTTTAATGGTTTCAGCGCTATGAGCATCATTACGCTTTCCTCCGTAGTCCGTACCCCACAGCGCGTAATTGCGGGAGTAACTTTTGCCCGTGTTTTTTGTTGAACTCAAGTTGGGGACAGGGCTCGTCGTTCCTCTCCAGCAGTGTGAATGTACACAGAGGGCTGATGGGAATCCACTCATGCATGTTGTCCCGTTGCGACAGCTACTTCCACAGACGCAGGCGAACAGCAGAGGCGGCGATTAAGGTACAAGGTTTGAGCTGATGATTAATGGTGTATGCATTTCTGTTCTGTGCATGAAAAGAATACGTTTTATTACTCAAGAATAATGAAAACAAAAGAGCAAAAGACACGATGAAATTATAGGTTTCTCGTGTCCAGTAAAAGGAGATACATGAAACTCATTTGTTGTTCGCTGTGAGTGACGTGTTTTATTGATTGCTCTTGACTGGCTTGCTTCTTAAAGCAGAAAGGATGTTCCACCAAGCTTAAGACAGCCCAGGTGTTGAAAGCACCGATACACGTTATTAATCAAAATTCAATTTCACGACAACATTTGTTACAATGGTAACAAGCAAAAAAGCCCATTCAGGTTCTTGACACATCATGTATGTGAGTAATCCATCATAGTTATTTCAAAATGGTAATTAGTTTTAAAAGCGTACGATACGTTAACGTCACACAAAGATAATAATGAGTTTTAAAACAAAGTTCGGAAGAAGGTAGAAAAACATCCTGGTCCACAAGACAAATACTGTCTTTATCATGGTTCATAGTTACGAGTGGATTATGGAATAGACACAAAATGACCACAAAGAGATGTAAACTGACCCCTTAATGACTCGAAGACATGCAAAATGACTTGAAAAAGGCACAAAAACAACTTCAAAGCCACAAAAACAACTACAAAGAGACATAAAACAACTACAAAGACATGTGAAACAACTACAGAGAGACAAAATGTTCTCCAAGATGAAACATGACTGTAAAGAGATGCAAAACAACTTCAAAGAGACACAAAATGACTACAAAGAGACACAAAGTGACCACAAAGGGCTGCAAAACTACTATGAAGGGACCCAGCACATCAGAAAAAGACACAAGACGACTACAAAGAGATGTGAAACAGCTACAAAGAGAGTCAAAAACCATCAAAAGGCCAACTAAAAGGTGATATAAAGCTACCGCAAAAAGATGTAAAAATAAATGGCTACAAAGACAATAACAGTGACCACAAAGAGACACAAAAAGATGCAAAAAGGTAAGGAGAGACACAATACAACCACAAAGAATCCCCAAACTAGCACACAGCCAGAGATAGAACACAAAGAGACAAAAAGTGACCACAAAAAATGCTAAACGACTACAAAGAGACAAAGTTACTCCAATAAGCAACTACAAGAAAAACATAAAATGATCAGAAAGGGGAACAAAATGACCGTAAAAAGACAGAAAACATAAAAATAAATAAAAAAGGGCTTTCACCTGGTTGTCATTTTCCTCTTGAGGAGAAGTTGGGGGCCTTTAATATGTCTGTGGCCTGTCCGTGCTCATAGTGTTTCATTCCATATCTCTCGACTGTCTTTGTTTTCAATTTCGTCCTAACTGTCCAGTTCCGGATGATTTATATGTCCTGTCAACTCAAATTCAACCAGCACTTTGACTTTTTGTTGCTTTTGTGTACAAACGTACTCGTGTCAACTCGGCGCACGGCTGCTGTGCCAAGAATTTAGTCACCTCGGTTACCTGATACTTAAAAGACTGATGCCTGGGAGAAGTAACTTGAAAAGCAATGTGAGAGGCTTTTATTGATTAAAGCGCTAAATCTCTGACAAGCTGTGGGCCCGGTGCATTTCTCCACAGTGTTGACGTCAGTATGTGTTGCTCACGACTGTATATAAAACTGTTGGCGGGGGGAGAGTAAAACTGTGTTAATATATTTATTGTTTTTAATAAATGGACTTCAACTAAAAGGCCAATCCATAATGTGGTAGATGTTCCTTTTTACATTCGTTATACATCAATACACACCATCAGAATCGTGTGGAGCTCCATTTACAAGACTGATGTTTATGTGAAGTGTACATGGGGGGAATGTAAGGGCCCCTCGTGTACACATGTCCATAACGGGCCGCCTGGCGCCGAGAATCGATATTGAATTTCACTCAGCCGGACGAGAAAACGTGATAATGTTTTGGATCACTTCTCTTGATCACTTGGCTGGCAAATTATGAAGCCACAAGAATCGGAAGCAGCTCACATTGATCTGTGAAGTCTTGCCCCGGGGTTACTTGTAACCTCCCAACCAGGAGCGCCGAGGTCCGCTCAATAGGGCTCGCTGGCTCAGCAATCACATTATACAGCTGCTGCCTCAGTGGGACCGGCGCTGGAGCAGATGTGAGCTACAAGGAGTGGTGTTTAAAAGAGGGGAACATCCCGTCCTAAAAGAGAATTCCCATTATGTGTCTAACACAGGTTAATCTATACTGAAGCAAACACAATATAATCTTCGCCAAGGGACAAATTTATCAGCTCCTCCATTGGGAATGAATTGACCTTGTGCACTAATAAAATGTTTGTTTGAGCTTTTAAATCAAAATGACCTTCATTGCGTTATATTGGCCACGGTTACGGACCATAAAATGTGACCATATCCTATAAAATCCCGGAAGGAGTCAGTGTGTCCGCAGCCTTTGTCCTTCTGCACAATAAATGGTCAAAGCTTTTGTCTTTACAACCAGTTTGGAAATGTCCAGCTGTCTTCCAATCATGTATGGAAGATTACACAAAACCTAAAAAAAAAGTGCAGAAGAAAGTAGAACAACAGTGTGGTCCACCTCACATTTACGTCTTTATTATTGTTCATAGTTACGGGTGGATTGTTGAACAGATCAACTGGGCAAAGGCTTAGAGACACAAAATTACCAGAAAGAGATGCAAAATTACCTCATAACGACTACAAAGAGATGCAAAATTACCTCATAACGACTACAAAGAGATGCAAAACAATAACAAAGAGACACAAAACAACTACAACTCTGTTCACAGAGAGAAAACAATTGTTAAATACAAAACAACTACAAAGACACCAAATGTTCACAGACAAAAATGACTGTAAAGGGATGTAAAACAACTACGCAGATACAAAACGTGACCACAAAGGGATGCAAAACAACTTCAAGGAAACACAAAACGATCAGAAAGAGACACAAAACAACTACAAAGAGATGTGAAACAACTCTTTGTGATGTGAAACAACTACAAGGAGACACAACACGACTACAAAGGTGCCACAAAGAGACACACGACAACTCCAAAGTGGTGTGAAACAACTACAATGAGACATAAAATGTTCACAGAGATAAAACACGACTGTCAATAGATGGAAAACAAGCAGAAAGACACACAATGAAATAATGAAAGTAATGAAGGAAATGTGAAACAACTACTGACGTAAAATGTTCACAGAGACAAAACATGACTGTAAGAAGATATAAAACAACTACAAAGTGACTACAAAGGCCACAAAGTGACTACAAAGTGATGCAAAACAGCTACAAGGAGACACAACCCAGCTTCAAAGAGATGTTAAACAACTACAAGGTGACATTAAATGATCACAGGACTATGAAGGGCAAATTTGCAGCTCTCTTGTACTCAAATGTATGGAGAGATGAGATAAAACCTAATGGCTGCTGACGAGATATTCCTCACAAAGTGTGTGAAAACTGGAAGACATGAATGTCCTTGTTGTGTCGAGTCCAATATGAGCAATAATGATGCAAGCGCAGTGTACACTGACATTTCAAACTGCGCTTTTGGAGTTAAATTTAGAAATGTATTCACTGTGAAGCCAGACTCAAAACCCATCGGCTAATCACGCATGATTAGTCTCTGGGGGAAATGGGCAATGCAATGGGACTGCAGGGAAAATGATTAACAGTAATCATTATTTTACACCCACACATAAAATGAGTTAAATAAAATAAAATAAAAAATGCAAGGTGGAATCAAACATAAAGATAAATGTTTTAAATCCACTGCAGATATCTCTTTGGCCATATTATGCAGAGGATTGAAAAACTTTAAACATAAAGGTGACATAAGGAGATAAGTCTGCCACACCGCAGCCAGACTTTCCAATGTTTTAGGCCGTGAAGTCCGTGTTTTACGGTTATTGAGGTAGTTACAGCCACTGAGGAACGGAGGAGATGGCGATAAAGAGACTTGTGCCAAGAGAAGCTTATTGGATACATAAATTAAAAAACTGAACTCGCTGCTAACTTGTTTTGTTTTTAATGGGCACCTCAAACACTGTGTTTTTTAAAGATTGCAGTTGTGTAAATAGACGTGATTTGAACCTCACAGACTGAAAACATGGACCACTTGGATGCTGATGCGATGATTCGAGGAGGCAGAGGGCTCGTTAGACTTTGTTGCTGCTGCACTGATTGAATATTCACAACAATATGTGCTATGTGGCGGCAGGGTTAGGCGTAATTGTACATTAATATAATTGAAGTTGAACAGGATAAAGAGAGTCGACAATCCTGATCCCAAAAGAGTAGGGATGCTGTGAAAAACACGGCGTGCCATTTCTTTGTTTTACGTGTTTTCTGGGTTTTTGTGGTGTCTTTTTCCTTGTTTCCAGTTTCCCTCCTGTGCTTCTCCCCACTCCTTTTTCCCTCCACACCTGCACTGCATCACCTTCCACAGCCCAGCCCTTCTTCCAAGTATTCACTCCATCATCTCCTTCCCTGCTCTTCTGTTTCCCCCACTCATCACCCTCACCTGTGTTTCTCTGCCTCACTCCACCTGCACCTCATCCCCTCGTTAGTTCAGTTTGTATTTAAGTCCAGTCGTCCTGATGTTCTGTTGTGTTCATCCCCGCTGTTCAGTTATCCGGCTCCCCTGGATTGTTTCTGCCGTCGCTTGCATTTGGGTCTACAGCCGTTAACACGAGCTTGAGATATTTTCACATTTTAGTTCTACAGCATAAAATAGTCAGTAAACTCCCCACGTTTGAATTACAAAGTGTTTTACATGTCTTAAAAAAAAGGCTGTTTCTAACAAGGGGCGGAATGAGACTACAGATTGTTGGGTAAACGTTGTCACACCGAACACGGAGACCCATCTGCTCATTAGTCCGTCGTTGCAGGCCGACTTTAGTTGCAAACTATTCTAACTTTGCAACTTGTAGATTGATCAGTTTATAGTAAAATGGGTATAGTGTAGTAAGAAGTCATGCAACCACAGTACAGTTCATTCATAGCCTCATGTTAGCTTTTTACTTCAAACAGTTCAATTACACTTTTTGTTCATCTATGAAGATTATCTTTCTGAACAAACCATGTTAGTATCATAAACTTGTGTTTGTCACAGAGCTTATTTTCTGGAAATCCAACTGTAAAATCCCCAATGCTTTTTGTCGAGGGAACCAGGGCGATGCTAACTTCCAGGTTAGCCCCCTAAAATACGTCATCCTTGCAGCACTCCATACCGAAGAGCAACGTGAACAGACGCCTGTCGCTTTGCTTGTGTTGCTGTTCTTACTGTATATCATCAACTCAATGCTTCAATTAATAGCAAGCTAGCATCCGTCCACGGTAACCACGGGTGCATTCGACCAACAGAAACACTGACTCTTATAGAAGACAGAACAAACTTTTAAATTAGGCTTAATAGATCTAAAATGTGTGACGATTTAGCATATTTGTTGCCTCAGAATTGCTTGGAAGCACATTTTGGTGGTGCATCATATCAGTATGAAGTCAATGCATCAAAAACGCCCCACAGTAGATAAACAGGGAAATCTGTCTGAATGAAAGGCGGGCCAGATGTATCTGCCAAAACAAATGAAACATGAGCTCACAGATTAGTCGGGTTCCCAGACTACTTTTGAACTGTCCCATTTGTTATGCCGATACTGAGAGAATGTCCCCCAGGTTTAGAGGCTGTTGAACGTCTCTAAACTGGATGAAAACATCAGTTTATCGAGGCACACAAATAATTCTGCTCCTGTTGTCAGGGCTGTGCGGACTGTACGTGAGCTACTATTCTGTTTCAGTTGTCATCTTCCAGCCTCACTCCGCGTTAATTGAATTGAATTAATACAACAGACACTGTCACACAGGATGCCGGGGACCCTCATGAGCGTTAAACACCTTTAGCTTTTCTTTCAAACAGCTGTTTCAAATTACTTAGATCTCTCCCGTGTTCATTAACGGAAAACGGCGATAAAATATTCATGCAAGTTAATAAAGCTAGCACATAATAAGGCGCAATTAAATGCGCTAGCTTGTTTGTGCGAACCTGGGCGACTACAAACTTGAAGGATGCATTTATGACTTACAACTGATGTTTTGTATTATTCATAAGAGGGAGTTGAGTCGGAAAAGACACCCGCGATTCAAAGTGACAGGAACCAGGAAATGTATTTAACAGGCGTAGCAGGGCTTCCTTATGAAGGGATCCACACTGAAACAGGGGTGGAACATCAACACTTCACAGCAAAAAACACACTCATCTTCTTGCATATATTAGAGCAGCGGCTGGATGACAAAGAAGAAACTGAGAGCTTCATTCGTCCGGAATCTTCCAAACTGTAAAATCGTGGCTGTAAACAGGACGATTTGTTTACGCGCCACAAATAGACGACTGGATTTATTGAAGATTGTCTGGAGTAGATAAAGTTGACAAATAACATAATCTAAAATGACAAAAAAAAAAAAAAGACAATGGAGCTGAAGCGGCGCTCTGAACGATGTTGCCACTTGCGTTTGACAAATGAACCCGATTGCAAGAGAAATGTCAGAAATAATGACAAACACAGCACAAGACGCATCAGGCGCTTAGGGAAATTATGACCGCGGCAAAAAAAGAAAGGGGGGAAAAACAGCTCTGTTGTAATGGAATTGTCAGGGGCACACATCATTGATTTAATGCATGCAGTTACATTCGCCTCATTCAAAGGTAATAGGCAATGAATAAAAGGCCCCGGTCGTGACTAAATACCAAGAGAGCAGAGAGGTGACAGGAATGAGGATGTGCCTGCCCACTGGATGGAAGTTAAAAGGTGTAGTCGGCCTCTTAGCACATTATACTGTGTGTGTCGAAGTTATCATACGGCACAATTTGCTGGTTCCAACTCTTTTTATCCCCGTCTTTTGATATGATTCAGAAACATTTGCATCGCCGGATTGGGTTTATTTTGTCGCCCATCTGTTCCTCCTCTGAGCGAGAACATTTTTTTTGTGTCTTTGATTGAATATGCCGTTTTATCCACACTCTCTTACATTTTAATTATTCCCACGCTCTACCTTTTTTCCGTACAAACTATATTGGAGAGTACCCTGTAAAGCTGAACTCACTGGAGCTTCTTCAGCGGGCTGTTAAAACAACAGCAGCCCAGAGGGAACAGGCACTGAGGACCATTTATTCGGCGAACAGACCATAAAAGTGATTCTGCACGTTAACTGTTTCCACCCTGTTGGAGTTAAAGCTTTAATATGTTGGAATTCCTTTGTTATGTGTGAGTTGTGTTCTTACATTATCCCAAATGTTTCCAACAATGTTCAAACCCAGAGACATCCACAAGTTTACTCAAGTTAACAGTGCATTGAATTAGGTCGTCAATCGCTACTTCCAGGATATTTCATTCATTTCTCATTTTGGTTTGCACTAACTGGACTATTTTCCTACTCATATTTATTATTTATTGATAACAATACACTGACCACAATGTGTATAATTACACTGTTTATATTTGTACATATTATGTATATATATTCGATTTCCATTTCTGCTCCAGCTCTTCTTCTTACCTTTTTATTATATCGTTAATTTTTTACTATAGTATTGTTTATTGTTACATTGAAGTGTCCTTTGGCTGCTGTGACGCACAAATTTCCCCGTTTGCGAGACTAATAAAGGAATTTCTGATTTTTGATTCTGATATGAAAGTCGGTGAACGAGACTAAACTTTACAAGAATAAAGCGCTGTGTCGTCTGCGAAACATGTGTGGCTGAGTCGCGTCAGATTGAGTTTAATCCACATTGGTGGTTGTTTAATAGTGTGTTCACCACCAGCGAAGATATTATTTGTGTTAACAGCCAGATTACTTTACTGTACATTAGCTGTAAGATAACGTTAGCAAGTGATGTTTCCAATGGAAGTCACACCTGCTGATCGCTGCTGCAGTCAGGTTGATAAACAGGAGTGAAGATTAATCCACTTTTTTTATCCCAAAAGATAAAAAGTAATCTTTGAGCTCTCCTCCCGTCAGTAAACGGCTCTGGTTAAGAGCTGAGTCCGATGTGACTGTCAGGCTCTGCATCAAGTCTTTTATATGTTTTGATAGAGAGCTTGCTAGCAGAAGAATTTACTTATTATACGTTTAACTCCTGATTCCTGCACATCAGTATTCCAGTAAAGATTCATTGGACCTACAGCGTTCACAAAACCTCCTTTCCCTCTCCTATTACTTGTTGTCTCATGCAACAATATGGTTAGGGACTGTAGAACGGTAATCAGATCCACAAAAGCAGCAACAGCATTCATTCTTCGACACCCGCAGGAATGAATTTCCAGTCGCTGGTACTTCGTCCAAAGCACCATGTGTTGAGATCAATGGCTCCTGAGTGGGACAGTTAAGAGTGATGACGAACTGAATGGCTGTGTGTTTTCTCCCGCTTGCCAGTCTCATCTCAAGAAGTATTTCCCTGCAATGCCTTGGGCTCTGGTGTTATTCCTTTTAAAACTGTGTGCATGCACAAGCGGCGAGGTTCAAAGGGCTTTTGAGGATGCAATCCAATTCTCGAAGCACACATCCACAGTCTTCTGCCTGCTCCTGTTTTTGTGCAGAGAGGCGGGGAGGTTTCAGTCTGAAAGCATGGTCGTTTTCTTGTTTTTGTGTTATTACGGGGACACAAGGTTAAGTCACCCCCCTCTCGCTGTTTGTCTCAGCCGCTGACATTCCATTATTTTTTTGTGGAGGAATATTCTGTCTTTTCCGGGACTAAAATACTGTTACTGATCAGATCACTTCCTTTTCTCATGTCACCGAGAAATGGCTCATTCTTTATTTTGAAATGTTTCATAGGTCACTCCTGTGGAAATAAGATGCTCATTTTCTTCCCGTCAGGCTGGCAGCAGTGCATTCATCTCTAGACTTGTCTCGGAGTAATGTCACCGTGAAGATCTGTCTCTCTCAGAAGTGCGCCGGCCTCAGTAGTTTTAGTGGGTGCCCCAAAACAATATGTGTTTACATTCAAGTGCCAAAGTCCCCAGATGGAAGAGGTCGGGCGGGATGGCCGGGTCCAAATATTGCTATTCCTTTTCTGTTTCCAACCAACTATCATTTTTTTCCCCAAGTATGACAGAGATTATTCCAAAACCTTAACCCCGCTGTTTATATGCTAGAGGATTTTCAGGTCTTAACTGACTTTTTAAAACATGGGAGAGCACAGAAATAATAACAAATTTGGCCACATTTCAAATATTTTAATCCTAAGAATAAACACGCCAGACGTTTCAGTCAAGACCTTGTTGTTTAAACTGATCAGTTCCAGAGGGTCTCAGGAAAATAAACTGTGGATGAAGTCACGGCTGAGAAAATGGAATCAGCATTTGAAGCACGAGCTGGAAGTCAGTTGCTGTTCTACATGAGCATGTTTCCTGATCCACTCAGTGGACTTTGAGACGACCACTGCCCACGGCATCTTTCGACCATCCAACCTCATCCTCTCCTCCTCGGGGGGGAACTGCCTCAGGGAGGAGAGTAGAGGTAGATTTAAGGCTGCTCCTGGCTGAAGTTAAGTCACAGGAAATAAAGTGGACGAAAATGGACTCTGGCCAAACAACAAGAAATCAGAGACTTTGCAGAGACCTGTCTCTACCACAACCTCCCAGATCAAGACGTTGCCCTTGATGCTCATACGCAGTTGAAGTTGATGGAAACAGGAAATCAGAGGCTGTTGTGTCCACGTCTTTACAGAGACCCGTCTCCACCACAACATCCCAGCTGAAGCTATTGCAATTGACCTCGTTGAACCTTGTTTCGAGCCAAGTGAGCACAAGACTAAAGCAGGACAAGAGGAGGTGGACTCCTGTTTTGCCTGGTGTTGAATTTATAATGTGTAAGTGGCAACCGTGCTATCATCTGTTCAGACAAGCCCCGAATTGGGAACACAATTGTCAGAGGGGCGAATCAGATCCAAAATCTGCCCAATTATCTTTTTGTGCAAGTCCACTGACAAAATCTTGTCCACAGAAAAGGAGAAAATGTCCTCGAAAGTGTAGTACCATCTCAGATCTTATGTGCATGCACTTCTTACTTTTAACATTTCCTTGCTGTAGAGTATATGAGGTATAAAACTTTTAACAGCCAGTGAATCAGGAAAATATGTCTCTGCTTCTATATCTGTTGGTGTTGTGGTGTTTGAAAAATTGCTGATTGGCCTGATTGAGATGCTAATTTTAATTTTAAAGGCCCCTTGCTGCTCCGCCATGCTCTGATTTGGATGTACCTTGGAGGGATGATGCATCTCGCCTCTGATTTATCAAAGTGGTACATAAATGCTTTATTCGTGGAGGATTACATGTTTCCTCTTAACTTGTGTTTTGCGTTTGCCCTCGTTTCTTGAGTAACAGTGTTCGGTCCCAGTTGTCGGGCTCTTATTTCTGAATGGGTGAAAGACGACCTGCCGTGCAGAAATACCTGTTATGAAAGCTGATATTAATTTATTAGGAAACAAATTCTATTGCAGGAATGCAAGTGTTGTTTCTCTCTCTTCTGCAGCCAAGGGAGTCTGGTTATTTCTCACTGTTAAACCTGTTTTCTCTGATATGCACCCGTTGCCTTATCTTAGTTTCTCGCCCCAAAACAGTGTCTATCATTGCCTTCCCTCTCCTGACTCTCCCACTCTTTTTCTCACCTACATCTTTTTGTGCGCTTTTTTATCTCCGCTGCCAGCCTCGGCGTCAATCATCTCAATGTCGCTTCGACTGAATAGCTCTCCACTGCATGCAGACGCCCCTGGTGTCTTCAGTGGGCCAATTAGAAATGCATCTATATGTTCATCTCCAAACACAGTATGTACTTCCCTTTGTAAATACTGATAAAGCGCCTCCCGCCCTTCCTCTTATCGCCCGCTGTACTGTAGCTTCCACGTCGTCCTTCAGATGTAAGGAATGAGACAGCGACTTGCTTCGCGGGAATGTTCTCTTTAAAATCCCCCGGCCCTGTTTATCTGAAAGAGAAGCTGAGTAGATATATGATGCTTCCCCGCTGATGTTATGGATACGCAGGTCTAGGAAAAAACGGCTGGATCTGTAATCTTGAATCTGAAAAAAAAGGGACATAAGCTTTGGTGAATATCTCAAAGAGAGAGAAGACCAGAGGAGCTTTCATTTTCCCTGTTTCTTCAAGGGATCACACGATTTTGTTTAAAACTGTGTGTTAAATAAGATATTAAATAATGCATAAGATGTCAGAAGTGACAGTAAATTAAAATTACGAGGTGCGTCTTGAAATCTGTGATAAAAATGAGAAATGAAATCTCCTGCGGCAGGATATTAACAAAAGGCTTTTCTTTTGTGCCACTAACATTCCTTTAAAAAAAGGCACACAAAAAAAATAAAAATCACATTTTCTTATCTATTTTTATTACTTTATTTGACACCGACGAGATACGAGATCACAACAAAATTAATAAGATCGAGCTTTAAGATGGGGAGAGGAGGGACTCATCAGAGGAAAGTTTAGGGTTTCATTGGACAACAGTATCTGAGTCAGAAATCAGCAGGGCCCATCCTGAAAGACACATCATCACACAGGCAGGTGGTACGGCGTTCTGCTAGCAGCTATGTTAATTAAATGCTAAATAAAGCCACACACTAGGATATTTAAATTACATCATTCTACATAAGCAACGACTGGTTAATGAAATAAGTTACTTGGTGGGGTACCTGATTGGCTGGCTGATGAAGCCTGTCGCTGGCACTTTTGGGTCCCAACTTTGCGATGCAGGGAGTAAGTTCGTCTTCAGTAAGTTTGTCCGTGTTGTTTTTTAAAATCTTTTCTGCAATAAAACTGTAGCAAACGTCACCTGCAAGCGATAAAAACTTCGTGTTCCCAGCCCTCATCCATAATGTTGACTTACTCCCCCTCTTGGTTTTTGTGGGTGTACTTCCTCTCAAGTTTTTCTGCCAGTAGAAGCGCCCGAGGACGGTTGAGTCAGTCGGTCACTTTCGTCCAACAACTGGTGGCCGCGGACGTTCCTCACAGTCCACAGAGGGCGATTCATAATTCCTTATCATGTCAAACTTTGTGGTCCGCAAGAAGGTCTCTGAAAATTTAACCGCTGCGATTCTGTAAAAAATTCACAACATTTTTCAGTGAAATATCAAACATTTATATCAGCATTTCTACAATACGTGTCATATCACATTCAGATCACATGTACATGACAGGAGGAGGATGGGATTGTGGCGGCATGACGGCGAGGTGACACTGCTGCCGAACAATAGGCAGTTTAAACATTTGTAAGCATGAAACCACTGGACCATGTTTTTAACACGACGTCGAGACAATTTCCAGCTGTCAACCAGGTAAGCCAAAACATGGTACTTTACTGACTCTGTAAAACAAGAGAAGGTGGAGAAAAGACAGCATTAGAACATTTGTAAGCAAAAAACTGCTGGATATTTTTTTTTTAGGAGACGTTGAGATGTTTTTCAGGCATGTCTACGGTGACAAAACCAGAATATTGACGAGACATGAAGATGTATGAAACGTGATCCTTTCCTCACCCCGCCACACGAGAGAGGGTGAGGGAAAAAGACACCTGCTGAGATAGCTGCTGAATAAGAGATCGCTGTTCGGGCCGGTGTTTCAACATTTGTTAGCAGTGAAAACACCGGATATTTTTAAGAAGACGTTGGGACATATTTCTGTCTTTTCCTGGCCCCTAACCAAGTGGTTTTTGTGCCTAAACCTCACAGGACCATGAGCACGGCGTTGGCACGATATAAAATTGAAACCATCATTCACAACCACGTAACATAAACATTTGCTCTCCTGATTGAGTTTGACAAACTCAGTCATATTTATTTCCACGCCTCATATTGTGTCATTAATTCTTTAGGACGGTTGTGTTGACTTCCCTTGGCTAGAGGTCGGGACTCGTCCATTTAACTGTACAGTCGCCACTAAATCTGCATTTCATTAAAATGATTAATGCACGTTATAGGTGTGTAATGCGCTTTGTTGACCTTTATTTATGCACGTGTCCCTGAAGTGATTTACATAAAGATGTAACGACTTACATAACTCTTAGTCGGCTGCACTGAGACCGATGCTCAGTCAACAGTGACCCTGGCAAGATAAATGAAAACAACTGTACTTGTACGAGCCTGAAAGGTAAAATCTCTTTCATTCTGTCGACTTAGAGCGTAAGAATGATCGCTATACCACACAGTCTTGGACTGCGTTTAAATATGACAACAGTAGTTCTGTGAGTGCTGCTAAGGTGAAAACGATCTGTCTCACAGGAGGCAGGAACTGGGGAGCCAAAGGCAAGCTTTATTAACAAAAGCTGAATGAAACAAATCCAGAAAAAAACAATAACGAATCTCAAGGACAAAAGACAAAGTAGCAACGAAAAAGGGCTTTTATGGAACTTTTTTACGAACTGACAAAGACATGAGGGAGAACAAAGACTATATACAAGCAAGCCAGTCCCAAGCCCCACTTTTTTTCTCGGGCAAGTTGAGTCACATGTTGTATCAAGTACCTGCTACATAGTCACTTTTAGAGGTGCCATATGTGAGAAAAGTTGATTTAAAAACTGACGCTTTGGGGCGGCGGCCAACCTACAATCCCAAAGCAGCATTATTTGACGAGTTGGGAATGAGACTCAAATCAACTTTTCTGACAAATAGCACCTTTTTAATTTCAACATTGACGATGTTGAACATTTTTTATATCTTCTATCTAAAATCGAGACGGAAAACATAAAATATATGGGATAAACAAAGAATCAAGTCAACTGGAGTCAATTTGACTTGGACTTTGGTCAACTTTAGTCCACATCTCTGGTACTTTCTGACCAAGAATCTTTCAGTTTCATATTGTTTTAATGGTAAATGCACCACAAATCTCTGGTTATTACTTACACATGCTTTAATTATAAGGATAACATTCGTAAAAAGATATAAATAACATAAGTGTCGTATGGAAGAAAAGACCAAGACCAGCCATCCTCAGTGTCCTTCAGTGGTGTGTTCTCAGTGGCATCAACTCTATTATGCAATCTATCAAATGTAATACTTCGCTTAAGTGCAATTTAATGACCTTCACTGTACTTTTAATTACTACAATATAATGCTACGCTCGTTATCATATTAGCCAATTAATAAATAATGAGCTCATTGTGCTCAGTCTGCACCGTCAGGGCTCTCTCTCTCTCTCTCTGCCTCTTCGTCCCCACCAGCTCCATCGTCCTCCTTCTCCCACTACGAACATCAAGCTCCATAACTATTGGTTAAAAAGTGGACTTTAAACAGAGAGGGTTTTCAAAACTTATAGAAAGAAAAACATACAGTTGCAATCTCTTGTAACTTTTCCATGAATGTTCATGAGTTTAAGTTTCGGAGCACTTCGATTGCACTTACATTCTCAAGGTGGTTTGTGGTCTAGGCTGAAGCATATGTGTAGTGTGCCTTTATAATCCCACCCCAAAGACTGTCGAATAGCCTCCAAAGGCCTGAAAATCTTCAAGGTTTTTAAAAAAAAAAAACTTGAGGCAAGATCAATTCAGCAAGCAGGATTTAACTTGCGTCAAGTTCAACTTTGGCAAACATTGATCTGTAAATTTGTCTCCTTGACAGTGATGGCTTTTTAAGGAACTGAGAGCCGGAGAGTCCAAAGCTGTGCTGCACCGTCCAACTTTCATGAAATGCCTCCACTCTTAAAAATGAACCGCTTTACCAAAGAGGACGACACAAATATGTCTTTTGAATTAACTTTTTTCAGTTGTTATCTGTTAATGACTCAGCTTACGTGAGAAAATCTAGGCTGCAACCCTGAGAACAAAATGCTGGGAGGCTAAATGGTACAGTACAGAGAACACAGCAAGAAGCTCAAGGGGGTCTTATGACTCACTAGTGGTGGCGTCCTCTTGGCTGGCTAGCATGTTAGCTGTTAGCCCGGCAGTGACAGTAGGTCACTAAATACCCCAAAGCTTCTGGAAACAAATATTTCAACACATGCAAATTTCTTTGTGCCACCACAACCAGCACTTTAAATCCATATTTAAAACCCATTTCTACATTGTATTGCTTTTATTTGCATTTGTAGATAAAAATCTTTTTTTAAATTTCATTTAATGAGCCTTTATGAATATCTGCACAGAACTAGAGTCAAGTTTTCTGTTTTAAATGCGTAATTTGTAAATTAAGTAAAATATGGGGGCAGTATATCAGTAGATTCTGGCTCTCTGGTTCTTTAAAGAACCATCACCAATTGAAGAACCTTTTTATATAGGGGATGGTTCTTCGCATAATTTATTTGGTTCTTTAAAGTACTAAAGGTTCTTGTGTGTGCAGGAGGCTGTTCTTTGAAGCACCATTCACAGAAAAATAAAGGTGCTAACTGGAACCAAAAATGGTTCTTCGGAGTGATGCCATAGAAGAACCATTTTTGGTTCCAGTTATCACCTTCTATTTTTCTGTGTGTAGCTAGCTACTAGCTAATAGGCTCTGTTAGCCCTATTTAGCTGATAGCTAAAATCTGTGACTTAATTGGGGATTTTATTTTTAACCAAACATGTGGAAAGACAAACCAAGACTGTTTTTGGTGAGTTTTGTTTTCTTTGTGTGACTGATTTGTGTTTTACGATGAGGCACTTTAGCTCGTCTTAGTTCGGTAAAAGGGAGAAACTTGAATTCAGACGGTGTAAAGTTGTATTTTTCTATGTTCTGAATGTAAAATAGACATAAGAGAATTTCCTTTCTTGACATTTCAGGAGTTTGTTTTTGTTTATTCATTAAACTAAGAGAGCTTGTGAAACGTAGCTAACTTGCTGCTAGCATACATCTCCCAGCCGAACTACACCTCATGCTGTACAAACTGGTTAGCATACTAGCTTCATAGGCTTATTACTTACATATCGTCAACACTGTTGTGTCTCTACATTCTGTTGATGATGTTACTTAATTTTTTAATGTTAAAAAGCTAAATATGGCCATATCTAACAAATTGCCCCTTTGTATCTGCTCTATACAGCAGGTATACACCTATTGTCCCAGATGTAAGTTTAACTAAACGCTGAATTGTAAAGTGTTCATGTAATTTTGTTCACTCTCTACATAATGTATAATGCATTTACGATTTGGTTGTTCATGCTGATAATAAACCCACATCCCGGTGTTACACAACATCCTCTTCCCTCCCTCCCGTCTCTCCTGAGCTGATGTGTCTCGGAGTTGCTGTGTCTGTGTTTTCTTTTTTTTTTTTGTCTTTTCCAGGTGGAGGAGAGGAAGGAAGGCGCTGAGACAGAACAGTGTTTGGCAGGTAGTTGAGAGTGAAGGAACAGTGGCATCCCTGACACTTCCACTTAATTAGCAGCCATATTCTCCCGCTGCAGAGGTACCTGCTGCTGTTGTCAAAACTTTTTTTTCCCACGCCTGGTAACCATTAAATCAAGACGTTCATGTGATGTTTGAGCTGCTCCACCTTACTGCATTGTGTTAATTTTTAAATATACAGGCTTGAAGTGTTTTTCTTTCCGCTGTGCTTTGATTTCGAGATACTGTGAGTGAAAAAGATGTTCCAGCGACATCTGAGAGGAGCGACGTTCTGTCTCGGCTGCATGTGGCACAGCTTTTCACAGCTTCTTCACGAGAGAACCACAAACAAGATGAGACTGTAACACGTTGTGTGTTTGTCGATGAGCAGATAAGCAACATCAGTGCTGAAATACAGAAGTTTAAGATGTGAGATCAATGATTCAAAACATTGTTATTCACATGGAAAGCATCCATCTTTGTAGAGGAGGACCTAAAGTCAGGTCAGGTGCACCAATTTCACAATGTATGTCAAAAAGATTACAAAAAATCTATTTCTTTGTATTTTTATCAAAATCCAGTCGTGTCTTCTTCCTGTAAAACTAAATGTCAAGTGTGCTTACGAAAGCTTGACCCTGATAATATCATGCCGTCCACTCATCAACCAATCTTCAACCTTAAGCGTCGAGCGAGTGGCACAGAGCTCAGATTCCATGTCAGAAAGAGTATTTGACTTCTAACTTTATTCAC
This sequence comes from Lagodon rhomboides, assembly GCA_039737535.1. Taxonomy (NCBI): domain Eukaryota; kingdom Metazoa; phylum Chordata; class Actinopteri; order Spariformes; family Sparidae; genus Lagodon; species Lagodon rhomboides. Next base: position 6,597,174 of record CM077805.1, read on the forward strand.
TGATTTGGGTGAAAGCGAATATCCATATTTTATGGAGCCAATGAAATATTCTCGTTTTCCGTCCAGTTTCCTCCGGCTGCTCTGCCTGAACCCCCTTCGACCTCCGGAGTTTCCTGATGACCAGACAGCTTTACTTGTTAACATTGGCAAACCGTACCGTGTCAACGGGTCCAGACACAAACTCCGAGAGCAACTGTGGCCAGTTTGAGGGAAAAGGAATCTGGTACTGAGGTGGTGACAGAGTTTAGATGCTGCTTGCTCATTAAGTCATGCAGCTAATGTTAGTGGTCCTATTAGCTGACGAGGCCTCTGGTTGCCAGGAGCCGAACACAGCAAGAAAACTACCCTGGCACTGTTTTCCCTGCTACTTTGGCATGTAGCTGCATGGACGGGGTGTACCTCAGATTCAAATACAATAAGTCCCTCGCTACCTGACTGTTTTAACAGGAAACATGGAAATATGCAGGAACAAATAACACTGTGAGAGCTGAACACCTTCTCACTAAATACTGATTGAATTGTTAATGATAGTGTTAGTAATGAAGCGTAAACAATCATTCATTAGGTTTTTTTGTGTGTGTCGATAATTAAACATCAGTGTTACATTGACCCACGTATATTCAAGCTGTTTCTGTCAAACAAACATAACAAGTGGGTTAAATACAGTCGGGAAAACAACAACATGCAAAGTAACGAACAGCGAAGACAATTAATAAATCCGCCATCTGCCAACACTTTTGTTTTCTATAGAGGTGATCAGCTCTAATATAGTTGTAGTTTTGTTCTTCAAAATCACATAATGTAGGTCTCCTTTACCCCTTTTCAACCAAGGCGGTTAAGATGCTAGTCCAGAGCCAGTGCCCACTCTGGAACCAGTTCTTTGCATTTCAACGAAAAACTGGTTCCAGAGCGGCACTAAATTTTTGTTGGTCTCGAGCAAAGAACGACTTCCATCAGGGGCTGGGGGTGGGGTTATCATAACCAACTAAAACTGCTCATGATCACCATTTCTAACAAAAAACAGAGCTGGTGGAGCGTGTTCTGACTCATCCACCAGAGAATAAACAAAAGATTTTCACTATGGAGGCCGAACTGAAGCGACAGCGGTCCGAGGACCAGTCGCGTTTGGATGACAATGTCGACTGTGCAAAGTAGTCCACCATACTTGTTCCTATGACGCTGTAAAATTGGAGTCGTTTGGTGGCTCTCGGGCCCATTGAAAAGCAAACCAGTTCTTAAAAGTTTCCACAGATTGAACCAGCCCAGAACAGCACATGGTTCACTTTGGTGACTTGACCATTTCAGCATGTGTGACTCTCAGATACACAGAGACAACACCAGCAGGAAAATTGCATTACACCGAGGGCGACAGCGTTTTCTGGGACTGAGAAACCTTCTCTCTGAACTTCAGTAAATTCATTATATGTATTACATTTTTATAGCAGCGCTATCGCTGGTTTTATTCAGCGAAAGTGTGTTAAGAATCTATTACACGAGTCCTAGAAATTCAGTACATTTGATGGAACCTGGATGAATTTCTCCTCGCTGCCTTCTGAGGCTCCAACACTCTTTGTTTTTGTTTCTCTGTTTCTCCAACAGCTAAATCACTCTTGCAGCAAATCTTGTCATGTTTTTGTTCGGTTATGATATATAGCGCTCCAAAGATAAGTCTGTTTCTTCTGTTTTTTCCCCCGAAATCTGAACCAGTCACTGTGTGACGAATGAGATGAGAGCGCTGGCAGAGAGGAGCGCACACACTGGCTGGTCGGCTGATGTTTAGACAGACGCCGCGGCGGCTTTTTTAACAAACTAATTGTCCCGAATGTTTACAGTTTGGAGATCCTACTAATCTCATAATTCCATTAATCTCTGTTTGTTTTTCATTAGGACGACCCAGAAAAAATCCATCAGTGTAACAACTGAACAATCAAGGAAGGCGTCGACGACTCTGATAAGTGATGCATTTATGTTCAAAAACAAACTGGCCAAGTTTCCTCATAGACGGGGAAGTTATTTTCACCCATCGGAGCAAAAAGATAGGGGAGAAACTCATTAAATGATTATGTGTGAGTTGTTTGGCAACACTGAATAATTCATGCTTGTTTGATTGCCGTGTATGAAGGATTTATTGGGAGGTGGTGCATCAAGGGAAGAGATGCTTGTCTGGGTTGCTGAAGTTCAAATTCCAAAGGAAGAGTAGTATTTACGTGACGCACAGAGACATTAAACAGCCGCCGAGGTATTTGAATCTGCTCATTCTCTTCGTTATTTTTCATTAGGTATTTTTCCGTCGCCGCGTTCCACATACTTTCCCCGCCGTCTATCAAATCTTTCCGCTGCTCCTTCACACACGCTCGAGATACTGGTCTGAATTCAGCGCCAGCACTCATCCGCCTGCCTCCTATCTGTGGACCGGGACCGGCGTCTCCTAGCAACAGCGTTTGATACCGTTTCAATTGCATCCCCATACAGAACAAAAGGAGAATTAGCTTTGGAACACTTACATTAAGCCCTTCCTATTTGAACGATTAATTTTCTGTTTTGAGGAGGCGCATCCTCCACACGCAAACATTTGTTCCTCCCAGCAGGGCCTTGGGATCCTCCTGTTGTTGATAGCCCTGCTAGCTTTTGTTACTGTAGTGAGGCAGCAGAAAGGAGCACACAGTCTGCATGTAAATAAGAACCGACTTGCTTTTATTAACTGCATTTTCTATTTCGAGCTCTTCAAATTATCCGTCGCCAGAAAAAAAGACATCATTGTACTTACAGAGAACTTGCTGATGGTTGCCACTCTCTGACACAACAAATGTAGAGCGCATCCTCTCCTCAGCCGGGGAGCAGCAGGGGAGGAGAAGCACAGCACACCTGTCGGGAGGTCACTGGGCATCTGGCAATTACGGCAAGTGGTGAGGAGATAATGGCCATTATCTTTATTTCACCAACCCGCTGGCTTAGTCCACCATGCGGCTCCTTTCAAGACAGGCCATCAGCTCGGGCAGAAAGAGACAACGCCTCATCCATTAGTTTGTCAGCATGGGGTTACAAACATAAACCTGACATAAATTGTTGAAGTCAGGCGGTGGCTCAGTGCAACGACAAGGGAGGCCATTAGGTAAGAGGCTTTTCCTGGAGAGGTGTATGAATAAAAGACAGCAGGTCCAACCGGTCCAGTCGCCAGAATGAAATGTCGACAGTTTCTGCAAATGACTGATATCTTCACATTTGTCTGTGTCATGTGTACACTCTTGACATTTGTAAAATACGTGACATATCGCGCTCACATTACATGTTTTTAACCTGATATTAATATCTGGATGTTTCTTTTCCTTTTTTTTAAGTGTGACACCACTGGATATTTTTAGGAGAACCTCAGGACATTTCCCAACTGTGTTTTTGGCTACAGAAACAATGAGTTTCTGACAGGAAGTCTGGGCATCTCCAACCGTGTTGGGTTTAGGTGTATCTGTTATCACTGTTGGTGTTTTCTAAAACAACATGTTTAATGGTGTTCCAGGACCATCATTGTAACTGAGCAATCTCGCTGTTATGATGTGGCAGCTTCGCAACTGGTGTTGGTGTTTCTGAAACATCATAATGAATATTGCTCCAGGATCATCATTTTAAATGTCCATATCTGGAGCAGGCTGTCATGGCTGAAAGGGTTGAGTACAGGACTGGGGTTTGTTTCCCATTTGGAACAAATGATGACACTGTTCACTTATTACTTTTACACAAAGTCCACATAATACTTTCCATTTCAAAATAGTTTTCTGTGTTTGTTAGGTTAGATGTAAGGAACAAAAGTACTCAGTCAGGTTTAGGGAACAAAAATATTCGGTTAGGTTTAGGGAACAAAAATACCCGTTAAGGTTTAGGGAACAAAATACGAAGTAAGGTTTAGGAAACAAAATACACGGTTAGGTTTAGGGAACAAAGATATTTGGTTTGGTTTAGGGAAGAAAAATACTTGGTCAGGTTTAGGGAACAAAAATACACGGTTAGGTTTAGGGAACAAAAATATTTGGTTCAGTTTAGGGAACAAAAATACTTGGTTAGGTTTTGGGAAGAAAAATACTCAGTTAGGTTTAGGAAAACATGGTTAGGACTAATATAGACCTTTTCACATGGTTAAACACGTGTTAAAATGGCTAACTTCTCCCATTTGCCTTTTTCTCTGAGTCACAAAACTTTGACATTACCAAAACGTGATTGGTCCGTTGCAACGATTTGTCCTGGAGCAACATTAATTATGATGTTCCTGAAACAACACCAAGGCTGCGATGTCAGAATATGCCTATTTTGCAGCTTTTAATTATGTGAAATATTGAAGGGACAAATCTTTTAAGTTCTTTTTTATTTTCACTGTGTTTATTCAGTTTTTTTAGTATGCAGCTGTTTCTTTTGGTTCTTTTTGTCCTGCAAACGAGCTGTCTGTGATGTGCCGAGTAAAGACTATGAGGAACAAAGTGTTCAAAGTTCTTTTTTTTCTTTCAGGAAGGTATTTTTCAGAGAGTCGGAAAGCCGAGCTTTGATGGATGACCTGTATTTCTAAAGGAAGAAATCGACAAAAACACAGCGAGATGAGTAGAAGATTTCCAGATGATGCCTCAAAAAAGCTGAAGTGGCACTCGAGATGTGGGCTCTCAGACTTGTTTTATGATGCCGATGCATAAACTCCTCTGCCAGGTGTTTGGAGGGTGGTTTTTTAGGTTTCTACCCACATGCTGAAGTTAAACCTGCCTGCTGTTCAACAAGAGCCACATCAGAAACCAGCTGCAGTAGCTTTCTTCCACTCAGCTGTGTGCAATTTCAAAATAAGGCCGCCACATAAAAAAAAGAGAAACACGACACATTCATCTCCCTGAGGCTTCTGCTTTGACTCATATTTGTCTTGTTTTGTAAGCTGGATATAGCGATAGGTGAAGTGCAGTGACAGCTAAAAATTGGCATCTGCGTCCAGAAAGATCCCAGAACCGTTTAAGCAATAACATACAGAGAATCTCTCCCCTGTGGACTCCCTTAAAAACTGAGCTCTCTTTCACACATACACACACCTGAAAAAATAAAGCTCTGCTAAACCTTTAAACAGTATTTTCCTACCCTTCTTATCTGCTGCTTATCTTTTTATCCAGCCTGAAACTCTGATTCTTTGATGCAAGCTGAGGCTCACCTTTACTCGGGGCGCCGTGCATGATGCTGTTTTAGCTGTGTCAGCAAGTGTCGCCTAAACTAGGAACTCTATAGGACCAACTGCAGCAGGAACACACACTTCACAGAAGAAAAAAAGTCACGGGTGAGAGAAAGACAGCCCCAGAGGTGGAGCTACAAAGGCACTCTCGGTCCTTGGAAGTTTCTCCCTCCACTCTAAGGAACAAGTTATTGAGTTTTTAATGGGCAGACGCCCTGTAGTGGAATAGGCACTGTCCTAAAAGAACATTTTTAAGGGGTCCAAAGTAATTTCTGACATGCACTTCGTTATGTTACCTCGGTGTGTCATGCTGAAAGTTAGTCAGACCTATCGCCATATGAGTGTTGTTGCATTAAAGAGGTCATATTATGCTAATTTCCAGGCTCATACTTTTATTTGGGGGTCCTAGTAGAATAGGTTTACACACTTTAGTTTTCAAAAAACACATTTTTTTCACACTATGTCTTGAACGCTCCATTTTAGCTACAGAGTGAGACATCTCGCTGTTCAATCTTTGGTGAGACTTGCACATGCGCATTACTTAACGAGCAGGATGTGGCCAATCAGAGGCAGAGCAGTGTCGGGTCATGCCAGGCAAGGTAGTGTGATCTAAAATAACAGCACTTCAGCAGTAGCAATTGTTGTCTGCTGGATAACTGGAGTGTATATATTTTATAATAAATATATATTTATATCACTACATTTTACAGCAGACAACAGTTGCTACTACTGAAGCGCTGTTATTTTAGATCACACTACCTTGCCCGGTAGTAGGTAGTGTCCAAAGCAACTTACAGTAAAGCTCGACTCCAAGCCAGGCGTTTCAGGTAGTGCAGGATTAGTGTCTGTGGGAGAGAGAAACTAACACTAACCCTGTCCCATAACACAATAAAGGAAAGGCAATAACCCATAAAGCATAATATGATAGATAAATAAATATGTTAAATAAACAGAGATATGTTAAATGCGCATCTTGCCTTTCATAAGATAACTGCAATTAATTTGTCAGTTATCATCTTTGTGCACGAGGAAAACAAAATCAGTTTCATAAACCACAAAACACAGCGAGTGAGACGAGTTTTAGTTGTCAAGGAGATTCTTTTCATGTCAGATCAGTCTGTAAAGATGAGCTGACGTGCATATTCCTCCCCGTGCAGCGCAGACAAAAGAGGAAAGAAAAAAAACAACTTGGAAAAAACCACAATAACCACGAGAATCCCACATTTTCAACTTTCGCCGATGCCTGCGTGGTTAGACTGTGAATATTATGCAAAACACTTTTCCGGCGAGTGAGAAGTGCGGATCAAGTTAGGATCATTGTTTTCTACCTGAGAGGCCATTGTCAGACTGTACAAAACAGCAGTGTTGCACGATGACGCAGTACTAACAAGCATTTGAAAGGGATTAAACTTTTAAATACAACAACTACATTACATTTTCTAATCCCTGCTTCAATTTAATATGTTGAACTCGACTTCTGGTTAGACTTTCCAAACGAAGGCTTTGCAGTCAAGTAAGCGACAATATATAACATACAGCGTTCTTGTCCGACTTTTATTTCTAAAGCTTTATTTTGTAGAGTTATTGGACAAGACGTAACACAGATGAAGCTCAATATACCCTCTAAATATGACACATCAGGAAGACCTTTCAAAGGGTTTGATTTTCTCAGCAATGTTCCTCCTCTAGGTCAAATGTTCAACGTATGTCTCCCCGGGTTCAAATGCTGAAGTCACCCACTCACCACTTACAGCCTACTGAGGTTATCCTCTCTGCCCTCACATTTGACTTATCTCCACAGAACGGACAGAACGGATTCTCACCATTGAAACACCATTTGAAACAGTCGATTCCCCTTCCCGACCTCAACACACAGAAGAAGCCGGCAGTTTTATCGATTCCGTGCCTGAAAAAGGGCTCAAATTGAAGGAACTTTGCAGGCCTGTGATCATGTTTGTGACAGCAACCCAGAAAAACACATGTCCTGCGCGATAACACTTGTTCACCTGTGTCCGAAGAGTGATGGAGTGCTCTTCTCGCTGCTGTCTCTCGTCCAGCACCGACACAAAATGCTTTTTATCAGCCGGGCGCTGGCAGCGGAGACGGCAGTGACGAGCACTCCTGCCTAAAGGCTCACGTGGGGGGGAAGCCAAGTGGTCGGGGAGCTTCTGCTCGGTTTCCATTTATACCATCTCTTGCATATTTAGGCCCAGGTTAATACAGTGACAGCTGACATATTAATCTCTATGCCTGGATGCTGCAGGGGATTGCATTATGTAGGAGGAGCAGGGGGACTGCACAGAGCCCATCGACAGTGATGGCAGGAAAGCATCACAAATGAGTCACGGGTGCGTTTTCAGGCGATATTTCACACGTTACGTACAAGAACTCATCAAAACGAACCAAACGCCGGTCGTCTCAGAGGTGGTGGCATTTTCGCACATTTTAATGGTCGCGGTGCTGTAGCTAGTCCTCATTTGTCCCCCAGGTTGTTTGCGAGCACTGCAGACTCAGAAATCTAAGTCAGTGTGAGCTGTTGAATCATTCATGGCTGAGGGCGATCACATACTTTCCTCCTTTACCCCAGGGTTCAGGGACGGAGCAGGGTGGGTTTTTTTGAAAGTGAGACCGAGCCTGATCCCTTCCTCGCTGTCGAGCCTGAAATTGCTGGCCTTTTAGCTGGCAGCCGACGGTTCCTTAGCACCTAATAGCTGGAAGTAAAGCTTGTGTACATTGTCGGGTGTCCTTGATTTAGCTGTGACAGGCAGTGTTGCCGTGGAGATTTCAATTTTAATGCATTTCCTTTTTTTTTTACATAGATATATGAGCGTATTCCCACATGGCTGATGGCGTCACACTTGTTGGATACGGAGAGGGGGAGGCTGTATTTCCAAAAGCTTCTTCTTTATTTATAAAGTAGTTTCAGCGCAGGCTTGCAGCGGAACACACACAAGTGTAAAGTGTCAACGCAAGAACAATTCTTAAAAGTCACAATCTGAAGGCTGTGGCCACGCTTTTGGTGCAGAAATCTGAAAGTGTATGTTTTCATGGTGGCATTTTCTTCTTTTCTGTTCTGTTCACAAACAGGAAGTTGTGCATTACAGCCATTTTCTGGTGAAGGATGGGACTGGACAGGCTGATAATCCAGCAAAGTCGCGAGAATAAAATATTGGTCGTTGCATTTCTGCAAACCACTAATATGTTCACATCGGCACTGTACCATATTGACATTTTTAAGTGGATGGTGGTGGAGTTACAGGCAAGACTTAAGTTTCAGCTTTTTCATTTCGGTTCACCAGATAATACATTTTCATTTCTGTACAAATTATGTAACTGATTAACAGGAATAAAGGCGCCAATAAATGTTTTTACTTCATATGAATCACAGCGCATGCAAAAATTGTTACAACCTCAAAAAAATGTATTTGAGCCCTGTGAAGTGAGAATAATGAACAGTTTTGGTCACACATCACAGATTATTGGGAGTAACTGGGACCGAAACAGTTGCACCCTGGCAAGTGTGAAACCCCTGGAAATGTTTAAGGAGGGACCACAGCGATGTAACACTTGTAAACGTGACACCACTGGATACATTGATGAGACCTCGGGACAGGTTCCAGCCATTTTTGTGGCGACCAAAAACGTATAATTTGATGGCAAGTCAGGATCTCTCCATCCATGTTTGTGGTGAGAAAACTAGGTGTTTTTACCGAGACCTCAGGGCATCTCCAATCATCTTTGTGTCGACAAAAGCAGGAATTTTATGCCAAAACCTGATCTTTTCCTAACCCTACGTTTCATATTCATTACAATGAACGCAACACTTTTTTAAGCAGAAAGCAAGACAGTTGCCGTTAGATGCAAATAAAAGTCACAGGACGTCAGCTGAGCACAGCAAAATCACTGGATGTCATTTATTCGATCCCACCACCTTCCATGCAGTCGCCCAAACCAACCAGCAGGAGAAGCTACACGATCCCTCACTGGCTTCCCATCCACAATCACTAACTGAATCTAACCACGGGAGTTTTGCTTCTGCGTGAGCTAAGCGCCCCTCTGCAGATACTTACACTGTGATTCATGGCCCTAAATGAAATATTTTTTGGTTTCCTACAATCAGAATATAAAACCCTGATTTGATCAAAGCTCATAAAAACGTACCAGTTTAACAGAGGCGAACGGTAATTCCTGCGCCGCTCTACTGAGACGGCTGATCAAATCATTATTTAATGCTCACAAACTCATCTCACAGCGTAACACGAACTGTGTTGGGTGTAGTTCCGTTATATTTGCATGCAAAGTGAGCAATCGCTGAACGAATTAGAGGAAACCGAAGTCGTACAGGTTGAGTGTTGTTTTGGGGAAACTTGGGAACCTTCTTTCAAAGCAAATGAAGCTGCTTTGTTGTGGAAATTACAGAAAGTACACGTAGAAGTACTGATGATAGGAAGAGGAAACTGCTCTGACCTGTAGGAAGGATAAAGACAAATATATTCAGCATTATTTGCCTGAAAGTTAAAGTACGTTTCAAACTTTTTGATGTTTGTTTGTCATCTTAAGCGGTACAAAAGTTGCACCAACAATATTAATGGCCAAAGTTCCTGATTCTAGAAAGTTTGGATTCAAACGCTGTCCACAACTGACACCATTAATAGGTCTCAGCAGGGCCGCGACGCTTTATTCCTCCAAATGCAAACAACTCTTTGCATTGGGTGATCGGTCATTTGTGAGCTTTTCGATGCTTTACTCATTAATTCATGCCCCGTAACACTCGAAATGACCAGCCACCCACCGCATGCTTTGTTTGGAAGGCTCCTTTGTCAGCTATTGGGGGGATGAGTGAGCCCACTGGGATCCATTAACAATGACATTACAGAAAAAGCTGCACACTGCAAGCTCTCAAAACTTCAGTTTGGGCGCTGAGAAAAAAAGAGGTTCGTGCGGATTCCTCCGTACCCAGCAGAGTCTGATGTCAGAAAATGTAAATACACTTGGCTTATTAGCACGTTGTACCGGATGATTTTTCCCTGGTTTCTGGTGTCTGCGCTCAGCCAGAAGAAATTAATGAACAGTTGAAGTCTGAAATCTGGAACACAGACACAGCGCCGCCGCTGTTTTGACAGATATTAACTTGAATAACCTGAAAACAGTTCTGTCTGTCTCCTCTGCGGTTTGCACTTCGCGAATCTCAGCGACTGAGCACCGTACGCGATTCATCCCGACACGAGGGCAGGTCCGAGGGGCAGCCAACACGTTCCCTTTTGAGTCCGGCTCTTGCTCCTTTTTAATTACTGCCATCACGAGCCTCTGAGCAAGTTTGTGTTAGTTCTGACTTTTTCTTAATTCCCAAAACTTCCTCACTGTGGCGACTCGCTGTGTTCCCGCTGTCGGTGCCAAAACCCAAAATAGTCGCCAATGTCCTTTTCAAGTGGAGCGTCAGAGGTGAGGAAAAACTGGTGTGACGAGAAGCCGAAACGGCCGGCATGTGTAATTGTTTCTCTCGGGAGCTGCTCTGAAGCCGCTTTGCGTCGTCCCAATCGCACACTGCGCCGCAATAAACTTTCCAAATTCACAGCAGAAGAGCGAGGCCGACATCTTTCACCCTATTCGGGAGGATATTTGGCTCGGTATTATCCGCAAATGAAGAAGAGAAGGAGTTACTTTGACTTTTATTGGCGCTAACATTTATCTCATTTTGTGACCGTTATATTTCTCCGTGGGGACGCTCATAAAATCTTTGTCCAGGCAGCTGGCCCGTAACGTCGTGTCTATTAAATCAAAGTTTGTAGGAACATTTCCCACATTCTGTGTAAAACAGCTCCAACACCGGAGCATATGGCGGCTTTTGATGCAGGAAGACATGGCCTGGCTTCATGGATGACAGCAGCAGATGCTTGTTTTACGGCGGCAGAGAGGGCGCGACAGGTTTACGGTGAGGTTTGTTATACTGCCTGCAAAAGTTAACAGGTAGAAGCTGATTTAGATGAATGGCAAGAATATATCTTCATATAGGAAGAGAAAAAGAGCTCTCAGTAGGGTGTTATGAACCTCATTGCATTCTCTTCAGTCCAGACTGAAATATTACTATTGGATGGATCGCCATAAAAGTGTGTACAGACCTTCAGGGTGCCCGAAGGTAATCCCCGGACTTTTTCCTTCAGCAGTGCCAGAAGAATGACTTATTTTGTTCTTTCTTTCTTTTTTGGTTAAAGTCCTGATGACTGTTACAGCACGAGCAGGACTGTTAAAATGATTTTCTCTTCGGTCCAGAGGAGCATAATCATCTATCGTACCTCTACTACCTCACATTAGATAAGTCCACCTTCTTTTTCAACCAATCAGTGATACATGACAACTTGTAAAGGAGACGCTATTTATGGCACTCAGAGGACGAACTGTACTGACTTTGGTGATCTCTGGATGTTTCCTCTATCAGCGACATGGACGGGAATAAAGGTTTGTCCAAGGACTTTGTGGTTTCACTCGGTGTTCCTCTGGCACCACAATGAGGGTGTGATTTGTAGTTTCATATGAAATGTCTCGAAGGGACAACTGTGGAACTTTAATGACAGAATGAGCTGCACCAACCATTTCAAGATTTTGTCACATATTTGGATGTGTGGCCGCATAACTGCATTGTAAAGACATTCACGGCGGACACAGCTAGACGTGTTTGTTGTGTTAATAATCAAATGTAAGCGTGGATTCAATGCTGATACGTCTTCCTGTTCTAGTTGAATGAGACACATCTTTTTTATTGGATTTTAGTGGAAGATGTATTTTTCATAAAAGATTTATTTTTAATTTGCATAATTTATGAAATTTTCAGCATTTTTTTTAGAAACTGGTTGAATGAGACACGCTTGTTTGTATCGTATTCTAGTGGAATTTCTTTTTTTCTGAATATTTTAAAGAAAAGTCTGAATTTTTCATGAAAACAAAAACAAATCGACGAATGTTTTTCATGAAAAATGCTGACTTTTCTTTAAAATATTCCGGTTGAAAGAAGAAATTCCACTAGAATCCAATGAAAACTGGTGAAAATCACCACTTGTCATGTTTTTCAATAGCCTCCAGGTCATTTGACCCATTGGACGCTCGCAATTTGTCCAGAACTTCACAATATTAATCAAGTCATCACATTAAAAAGAACACTGCTTCATTACCTTGACACTAGCGGTGCTTTTTAAGCTAACATTAGTACCCTGTGCTCCTGCCCTGCCAGTCTGGACTCATAAAAGAGAAGCGGTACCAAGAGCAGCAACTTTACTGCTGAACTTTAGTTAGAGATCAGGTGTCACATGTAGCGTTGAAACGCGGGGCTGTCCTGCACGAATCAGCAACAACAGTGTTAAGTTTACTAGCTAGCTAGTTAGCTACCAAGTCATCAGCAAACTAGTAGCTTGTTTTATGCTTGTTGTATAGAAGGGACAGGACAAAGAGTTCTTTTAACCTTCTGTTCAAAGGTAATCTCAAGGAAATTGAATCGAATGCAACTGGATTTGGTTTTTGTCTTGAAGACGTTTCACCTCTCATCCAAGAGGCTTCATCAGTTCCTGCTCCCTTGACTAGGCTGAGACTCAATTTCCTTGAGATAACTATGACCTGGATGAATGAGAATATTCACAAGCAGGACTAGTCTCAGCCTAGTCAAGGGAGCAGGAACTGATGAAGCCTCTCGGATGAGAGGTGAAACGTCTTCAAGACAAAAACCAAATCCAGTTGCATTCGATTCAATTTCCTTGAGATAACTATGACCTGGATGAATGAGAATATTCACAAGCTTCTGTTCAAAGGGTGTCCTCTGAAAAACCTGAGTTTTGAGGGTTATGTAGCTCCAACACTTCACCTTTGTGAACATCGGAAACAGTGGGCAGGCTAAGTGGTAAGGGCAAGGGTCTAATCAAATGTCTGGGAGACATTATGATGAGCATTGTATTGTACCTCCTAGCTGCAGACAGACAGACCCAGCAGCTGAACCTGGAGTGAAAAGACTTGCACTGAGTCTTCCAGCGGCACTTATGTATAATTGATTAAGGTATTTCAGAGGACTTGTATGATAGATAACCTTCATCAAATTGACATTATGTGCACTTCACTGAACAGTCGGACACCCCTCACGTAGTTTGCTAGGAGAGTTGCGGCATTTGTTCAAGTGTCATTTCAACATTTAGTGCAAAAAAATCTGAATTTTGACTCATGCACTGCCTACTCAGCCTCGAGAAGGTGTGAAGATACCGTAGAAGTGCCGCCTGTAGTGCTTTTGAATTACCGGTAATGTATGTATGTGTAGGTCGAAGTGCTAACAGGGTGCGTGGTGTCTCAACCTTGGCATTAACAACCCTCTTCCGCTTCCAAACTCCCAATTAAAGCACTCCGGATGCTAATTCTGACACAAACACTTCAGCCACCGGCGTTACGCACTCAGACCTATAGTGTCTCCTCGTAGTATTTAATTGTTCTCAAATTATCCGCCGCACGGAGAGAGCGCCCACTCCTCCTCGCTTGTATCCGCGCGACAGGTGTTAATGCGACAAGTTTTTAATAATGCATTCACAGATCCGGTGACCCTCCTCATGAATTTTCGGCAACACGCACACACACAAAAACACCATCTGCTCCTCCATTCCCCCCCACATCATATCTTTATCTTTATCCCTCTCTGAGCTGCTTGACGTGATGTTATTTTGGGGGGGTCGAGGCGAACATTACGGTGCAATTAATCAAAGCCCACGTTACGACCGGTTTGTACGAGGAAGCTGCAGCCGCGTTGCACGAATGGGACGCGTGGCCTCTGAGCTTTGTGTACGAGCATCCCTCTCCTCGCCTGCGCTGATCCGTCTCCAACAAGCCGTCTGATTCCCGGTCTAACTGTTCTCAGCGGGTACAGCCTCGGGCTCTGCTGCCTCTCTCACACACACACACACACACACACACACACATTCGTAGTGCGCCTGATATAAAAGAAGGTTTCTGCTCAGTACATTCGGGCCACAATCCTGCAATTTCTGCCCTCCAGTCTTTCTGGCCCCGTCCTTTCTTTTAGTCTCCTCTCAGCCTCGCTGTCAGCTATTCTTCACTTCATACCCCCTCCATATTTCTGTCTGTCTGTCCGTCCAACCTCCTCCTCCTCCTCCTCCTCCTCCCTGCATTCCTCTTTCCAATATCCAGTTTCATAGCGAAGCGACTGCCTCGCCTCAGCCCTCCAGCTCAGTCTTTGCTTCACAGAATCAGATACTTGCCTAGAATTACATTCCGCAACCTCCCTTTTTATGCTCCACATAAACCTGAGATTTATACCTGAATTACGCTGCTGGTGAAGTGTTCGCTCAGTGTTCACACACCGCTTATCTTCTCCATTATTGCTCACGTGCCAGCGAGTGCTGAGCCTTCGGGTTTTGGACCGGAGGCGAAGAGGTTCTTAAAAAAAAAAAAAAAAAATGTCTTGATTATTCTTCTTCTCACAGACAGAGCAATGCTTTTATCTGCACAAGTCGAGGACTCAGGATATCCCAGCATGCATTTTAATCCCGAGGAGACACAGCACCACATGATCGAATACTTCATTTACGCAAAGAAACACTTTAAACGTCTACTTCCTGTCCCTCCTCTTACAAATTACACTCATATACAGCTCATTTGCGCCGGTTTAAACGCTTTGGAGGAGGCATCGTGTCTCTCTCAGGTGCTGCGATGTTTAAATGCCACAGCGAAACACTGAAGCAAGGAGGTGCGAATGTCTTTAGACTGAAAATAGAGCTATGTTTGGTTCCGAGGTGTTTCTGCAGGTGTCAGTGAAGTATAAAGCAGGAAGTTCAGTTCGTTCAAACACGATTTATAATATCGTGAGAGAGGACGTTGCGACTTCACAGCAGAATCCAGTATGTGGATTTCTAAATCAAAAAGGGGAATTCTGGTATTTTTAAACCTGTGCCATATATTTGCAGTACATGTTTTAGTGTGTAAATGATTCATACTTACCAGAAACGTTGGAATTTGTCCAGTGGATCGCCTCAGTTGGCAGCTGCAACACAGCTACAATAGCTGCAGTGTATTCCTTTGTGGCAACCATTAAAATAACTTCCACTAAAAGTGTTTAGGCTGAGGTTGTTAATCGAAGTATCTGAAATGGTAAGGCGATAAACCTATTTGTTAAATAATGAGATCCTACTTGTAACCATAAACACAAATCTCGCTCAAGGACAAGTCTCGTTCTGAAATCTCTCAAGAGGTGAGTTGTTGCAGGGAGACCACGGTGGGAAAAGTTGGAGAGAGGAGGAACCGCCAGCAAGATTTATTTCTGAAGCCATGGCTGATTATTTACCCGAGTGTGGTGATCTAGATGAGGCAACAAGGTAACAACTTACCTTGTAAGATTTTAGAGCAAGACTTCTCCATAAGTGAGACTTATGTTTCTGGTAACAAAAAGGTGTATCTGCACAGGACACGTTTCCATTATGCTGTCAGACACTTAGAATAAAAACCCAAAAAGCACTGGAAAAAAACAAGCACTTTTATCTACTGATCTACTGGACTGATTCCAAAAGTTTGGTACTTAAGAATTAGTTACACACAAAAACATGTAAATTTAGGGCCCACTTTAAAAAAATAATACAGGAATTGCCTTTTACTTCCAACCTGGATAATGCTCAGTTTTCTTATTCAGACATTTACGTACCACACTGGAGTCCCTGGAAAGTGTTCAGTGTGGATGCTACAAAGGAATTTAAACTCCTGCACGGTATGTAGTCAGGTTTAGGCAACAAAAAAATTGTGATGAAGGGAAAGGTGACTTTGGTTATATATTAAAAATCATATGTCGTGTGCAGTCACTCATCAATAACAATGGATATTGAGTTGCAAATTGTGATATCTTGGTGGGAAGCAGATGAAATGCATTGCCAGATGTGTTAAGTAATAACATTCCCTCATGATGTTAGAATAAATGTAGCTCAGTTACTTTCTATGCATTTGCTGATGTTTATTAGTTGTGTGTGTTTTGCAGACATGGCTTCAGATACAGGGAGCGAACACTGTAAGAGAAACCAATTTAAATGTCAATGTAGTGTTATTCCTGCAGCGATACAGGCCGATGTAAATAAAACACATGTGTATGGATGTTAATTTGTGAGAGGCAAGGTCATCTTTCGCTGCTGCGCGGCCCGTTTATTTACCTCCTGTGAGGTTGTGTACAACAACAGTCTGAAAGCAGACGCCGGGCAGCACGCAGCCAAAGGTGGTGTTGCTCACAACCGGGCGGCATATTGAGTCTGCAGGGCACGGAGGTGCAGCGGGCCTGACTCACCTCGTGGCCGGACCAGATGCTGCCTTGCGCATGTGTGTGTTTGCATGTCTGCAGATGAGCACGCCTGTGTGTGTGTGTGTGTGTGTGTGTGTGTGTGTGTGTGTGTGTTCGAGGGCAGCTATCAGCCGCTGACCCGTGCCCCTGCTGCGCCTGTTAAATTAAGTAAAGTACAGTGGTGTTCTGCAGGAGAGCTGAAGGATTAATGACAACGGTGCGACCACCTCACAGGGGCCGCCGCGGGGACCGGCCGCCGCTAATTAGATACATGGGAGAAGAGGAGAGTGCCCTTGTCTGAGCCGCTAGATATCAAAGGAGGCAGCAACAAGCTACGGGAGATTATGTAATTTTTCACAAAGTGTGCTTTCTGTAAATGAGTCTCATTTAAGTGAACACAACACAGCCCTGACCGAGGAGCGAGGGGGGGCGAAGCCGTGTGATCCAGGAGCATTTTACCTCGCTGTGAATGAGCGTTTTGAAGGCTTTCTTTAATGATGACCTCAGTGTTCCTCATAGTACGTGGGAGTCTTCTGGTTGATTCAATTCTAGTGTAGGGTAATGTTCAAACCATTGAAAATTTCTGCTCATTTTTTCGCCCCTTTCTTTCCTTCGGGTCACTATGGTTAATTGCTCTTGCTGAACAATATGCTTCATCAGGTGCGCTCGAGGCTTGAATCACGGCTGCAGTGGATTCAGAATGAAGATTAAATAGAAACAGACAAATTGTGGAATTCATACAAGAATTACCCAAAAACTAAAAGTGAATCATTTAAAATGCTGATCAAGTTGTACAAAGAGCAAAGCTTGTGTTAAAGGCGTGATTTTCTGCATGCTAACCAGCTAGGCCTGACCCGCAATACCACTTTGTACCACAAGAGGCGTGTAGTTTCAGATTGGAGGTGTAAAAGTCTATTAAGTAAAACTCAATTAACTCACAAAATGTCAAGAAAGGAGATATTTTTATACCACTAGTTCTTCAAATTCTCACCGAAACGGTCTTGGTTCATCTTCCCACAATCGCCTCTGGTTTGGTTGAAATAAATCCCAAATTCACCAAGTAATATGTGAAAATAATCCGGGTCTACCTGCCTCCTTCGCTCGCTAGTGATGCTTTACTCTCTCTGGCGCTTCACCTCCCTCCTGTCCCTCCTGTCATCTTGTCCCGGAGTCACAGTCCTGGTCAGGGCTGCCGTAAATCGCCTCCATACTGTATCCTATCTTCAGTGTGGCATCTGTCGCTTGAAAGCGGTGACTCCAACCATCATCACATTTGTCAACTAATATGGCTCCCAGCTACCTGAGCTACTTTAGAGTTACAGCAAAGCAGCAGCAGTAAGCGGTTATGCTGCCCCCTGTGGTTTTGGAGGCTTCCTTCGAATTCTGGCCATTTCTGACAAATCACAACTTAACACATTTTTTCAACCAGGATATTCTGATACAGAATAGGTGAGAATTGGTTCTCTCTTCCAGAAAACTTGACACGCCAAAGCCCCCACTTTGCCTTTCTATTGCACTGCAATACTCTAAAGTTGTCCACATCCTTTTGTTAGGTGACGCTGACTTTGCCCTGCGACGGAAAAAATAAAAGCAATTGCCTCAGACAGCATGAAGACAGGAAGCTGCCTTTGATGTCAGCGTAGCAGGTGAGAGAATACAATCTGCTGATTTCACTTGTGGGCGGGGAGTTTTGTCAGGTCTACAGAGGCCTCCGTGCACAATTTTCAATTTTTGTGTCGAATATCGGTACGCGCGTCATCTTCAATCTATATCCGGCCTAATGCGGTGTGACGCGGCACCGCTTTCATGTTGGAAATCGGTTTCGCAAGAGGACTGACTCGGTTTTTTCTCTCTGTCTTCGCTATCTTTCCAGCTGTTCCTTTCACGGTTCCGACATAGGTCGGGGGCGAGGAAGGTGGCAATCTGTGTCCGCTGTGAGGGATATCACTTGTACTCAAATCTCACACTACACTTTTAGGTTTCCCCCTTTTCGCCCTCTGCTTGTGCTCTGCCTTTTTCTGTGCCAGTGTGTGTGAGAGAAAAGAGTTAGCCAGCTGCTCTTGTGGTGTTAGACAGTAGTCTCCACTCCATCCAGCTGTCTTGCAACCCTCCCCTGGGCTTCTTCGACACACTCCGCGAGCCAGCGCTCGTGCACACACACACACACATACAGATCAGGCTGCGTTCACTCTATAGCTCCCTGTCACGGTTCCTACATTCTGTCCCTGCATGTATGTTTCCCCCTCTGTATATGTTTATCTGTCTTTGACAAGCTCCTCCACACACACTAAACCTTCATTTCAAGCCTGCTGTGTCTTCTCTTTGCCTCGCTGGAGAGCATCTCTGTCCGGTGTATGGCGGCAGAGAAAATGCCCAAGTGACAGACAACAGTCAACCCTCTGTCAAAACCGCCCGGGTAATTAAACCCCCTCACATCCGTCAATACGGAGTACAGATGGCGAGCAATGTATTTATTATTACTGCTTTACTGATGCATGCCGTCCCAGGAGTAAACAGCGCGGCAGGTACAGTAGATAGGAGAGAACAGACGGGCGGGCTGCAATCGCACACGCCTAAACAAAGCTCGCACATTTTGTAGAGTAGGTGTGTTTGTGACAGGCTCACTCTCCGCCCATCACCACGTTCACGCTCGAGTTGCAGGTTGGATTCCTCTTCCAGGGCACCTTTTGTTTCTCTTCTTCCTTGCACGCCTGTCAGTATCCGATTAGTTCCACAGCTGATGGAGCAGAGTGCTACCGGCAAACACGTGCTTTTTCTGTCCTTGCAGAGGAAAGACAGCTGCTCCAAGATGATCGTTTTGGTTTTTATTTGCTGTATTTATCAGGTTCCCGTCCACGCCCCAATACAACGTAGGCGAATGGAGTTTACATGTAAGTTTGCTGGGGCTCGAAACTTTGAAACGACTCTGGAACAAGTCTCTCCAGAAAAAAATATTACTTTGAAATTGTCTGTTTATGTCAAAGTGAGGTAAATAATACTACATGTTCAAGGTTCTTTATTTGTCATTACAAACATATTCTCACTCCCAACTTGTCAAATGTCAATTGTTAGAAATGCGGAAATTGCCTCACACTGCCTCACCAACAACCAGGATTTGAACCAGTGACCTTGCTTTCCAGAACATGGACATTAAAATGGTTATTTAAAAATTCATGGTTGGAATATTAACATGGTATGTCATAAAGCTGATAAGTAGCTCTCCAGGTAAAGTACGTGCCTCATTCAGGCTACTGAGGTTGAGACCAGGGGTTCAAATCCATCCTGTAGCTTTTGCTGCATGGAGTAAAACTTGAGTGTCATAAACTCACATTCACGCATTGTGAAAACTTTAAACTTTTGAACCCTGTAAGGATGTTACTTGGACGTCACTAGTGAACATCTAAAAAAAACAAGCCCAAAAAACGTCCATTCAGGCTGGACGTTCCACTGGACGTCTTTTCTACATCGGCAAAGACTTTGAATAAATGTCTCTTGGGTGCGTTTTTGCTCAGTGGGATAATCTCCAACCTTTTGTCCACTGAGCCAGACAGCAATGTGCTCGTATATCAGAATGTGTGTATAAAAGTTCAATAAAAGTCACACTGTATGAAGGATGTGGAACTTTTTTTGTTTTATACGGTGAAATTTTTGCTGGAAAAGCCTCACCAAAAAGTTTTTAAAAATTGCAACCATTATCTACTCACATCACGTCGACGGAAAGTCGGGGGAAGTTTTGATGCCTCCAGAACATTTTTGGAGCTTTGCAGCAAAGCAGAGTCGCAGCGTTCTCCAGAACAGCTGAAGTAGATGAAAAAAACAAAACATGAAACGGCTCCATACCTCCATAGAGCTCGCCCAGTGAGACGTGAGATCCAAAAGCGATTTGAGAAAAAAGACGATTTTAAAGCTGAAATCTTCACCGTGAGTAGATAATGACTGAATTTTCATTTTTGGGTGAACTTTTAAGCTCCTTTAAGTTTAGATCATCAGGACGGGGTATTGAGTGAGTATTAATAATGACATCAATGTAAATGTACAATATACAAAAACAGTCAAATCATATAAATACATTCACAAATAAACAATCAACAAACGAGTGGGTCAAAGCAACAGTAACGACTCCTAACGACCAGCACAACGCAGCAGTTCCACAGAGCCCCTTTAGCGAAAGCTGTGTTGCAGTTGTTCAGTTCTGACCAACATGAAATCTCAGGCGAAGGGCGCCGTTAATTTCTAGAATCTGTTGCACGGCCCTGATTTATACTTGTCCTCTCTCGCGTGTTTCTGTCCCTCGCAGTGCTACTGTTCTTTCGTACAAGTCCTCGGAATTGATCAATCACCTGCTCACAGGAGCTTGAAAGTAAGAAGGGGGACATTTGTCAGCCAGAGCAACTCAAGCCCCCCCCCCATCCACCACCATCCCCCAGCATCCACCTGCACCCCTCACACTGGCAGCCCTGTGGGCACGAGCCCTGCATGGATGACTCACTGACTTTTTTTTTCTGTCGGTGTGTTTCCATCTGTCTGTGTGTGGGTGTGTGTTTGTGTCGCTTTGTAACACGCACACACACACACACATGCATCCACCAGGGCAGGAGAGGGAGAGTCAAGCGGGAGATTGACTTTAGCAGAAAGAGCAGACAGCCGTCGCCCAGCTGAACGCTTGAGATGTTTCCTTCATAGTACTCAGCTTTCACAGCAGATTACAGACACTTGCTGACTGGTCTTCAGTTTAGTGGCCAAGGACCCATCAGGAATACAGATAGCAGCCGGCGTGGAGCTCCGCGACTGGTTATACACTCTGACTACCGTTGTTCCTCCTCGCCACGACGAGAAAAGACCTGGATCTCCTCCTTTTTTTTTTTTTTTTATACATTCAATCAAACCCCGTCCGCTTAAATGACAAAAAACTGACATTTCACTAAACGTCAGCCGGTTGCGTAATTGTATTGTCCATATGAAAGCAGCTATTTTAAAAAAACCTGTCAAACTTGTCATTTTTATTTGTCTTTTCGTGCGCATTTTGGAAATATTTTCTCCTCGTCAAAGCCAAATGCATCCCCGAGCTTCTCTTTAGCATTCAATGAGGGGGATGAGTCACGCCGACTCGCAGAGCTGTTAACCCCTGCAGAGCTGAGGCTCGGATAACGGCGCATAAATCATCTCCGGACGAGGCTGGAAAACAAACTTACTGCCGGATATTTTAATTGATTAGAAGTTAATTAATAAAGTCCCAGAAATGATATTTATATAGGAATAATTTGCAACAGAGGAGACATTTTGAGGGAGACGTCATGCCGACCAAATTATGTCTTCTATTAACATAACGAGGGAAGCGTTAAATATACTATATGACTCTGAACTGGTTATAAAATAGTCTCTGATGCAACAGAAGAAGACTGGCTCTAAGTAGTGATTATATATTCTTAACACCTGTCACCAGGTCAGATTCCAGCTTATTGGGGTCAGATTCTGTGGTCAGAGCGCTGAAGATGGATGAAGCGTCCCACAACCTAAAGATCGCTCCATATTCAGCAGTATACTGCATAATGTCAACGACCAACGTTAAACTTCTTTACATTTTGCCTTCACCCAGAGCCCCCCTGCACTTTTTTGGTGCCAGAAGTCCAACGTGCGACGCAAAAATGTGACGCAACGCTGATGAAATATGAACCACGATCCTGTCCGTTGTCTTTTTCCCCTCCTACAGTGTTTTCAGAAACATATTCTTGTGTTCTGTTTAGCTGTAATATGATGTTATTTGTCTGGCTGCCTCGCTGTTTTCATAACAGACTCCTCGCCAAATCAGAGTGTTTATGGATCCAGTGCGGGCATCCTGGTTTGTTGAGTACCACAGGCCTTATTATCTGTTTTTTTTCTTTGTGTGATGTGGCACCAATTTTACAAATATTGTTGTCTCTCTACTGCCGGATAGTCCAGTGTTATGTAAGGGCCATCTTCTTTAACCACGGACACAAACCCTGGAGTCTGCACTCCGTCCTACCATCCACGTCCTTACGACCTGAGCACAGACGTCCTATTCAGTGCTCGGGTTCAGAATGTAGTAGAATATACATGTAATTTCTAGTAGACAGGGTTCAATTCAAATTAGGGTCAATTGCAGTTGTAGTTAAGGCGGACTCCTCCACCATTGGTACAGTACGGCCTCAAGACTGTTTCTGGGTCCTTTCCACTCTGCACAATATGACTTTTCTGGTGAACACATTGAATATTGAAGTTTTTACAATGTTAAGGTTTTGATGCAGTTTCCATCAGATGTATTTTAACACATCTGGGCACTTGGCAAACAGTCAGAACATGTTCCCAACGATTCCTCAGGTGACCGGAGAGGGGACGTAAACGCAACACGTCACGGTGTCGCTGCACGGTGAGCGTCCACACCGTCGAGGCACGGCAGAGTCTTTAGTGGCTTTCCTTCCGTGGAAAACAAACTCTTTGGCGCTCCTGGAGCCCCTCCCCCTTCCCTCCTGCCTCTGCCGGCCCTGCAGAGTGCAGCTCATTGATAAGGGTTTCTGTCCTTGTCACCAAGGACTGATGTCTTTCTGTCAACTCCCAGGCAGCCCTGTTTCTCATTCCGCACTATTGTTTTTCTTCTCCTCCATACCTGACAGATCCCTATCTCCCTCCCTCTTCTTCCTCCTCCTCGCCCCCACCCCCCCCCCCCCGACAGCATCCGCTCTCCCCTTCCCCGAGAGACATCCATTCGTCGCGTGGTGCCGGCAGGCGCCGCTTACAAGTTATTGTCTCAATCCGAGCCCCTTCTCTAAAGTCACATCAGCACCATCTCATAAAGCTCCGGGAGGGCGAATCCCATAAGCTCTCCGTCTGAGGCGCGTACATGCGTTGGAGCGTCACACGGGGAGCATTACGCCGTCCATTGTTGTAACACCCAATCAGACGAGATGTGCTATTTCTGCATGCACAAACGCGCTCTCTCTCTCGTCGAGCACGCACACACACACACACACGCAGCCATTTTGCCATTTCACCACCCACCTCCACTATATAGCTGCGGCTGCGTCTCCTGTGGCTTAACACCTCTTGTGTTCATTAGCACTGTGCAGCGGCGTGTCAACAGCTCTTATTTACTAATTAGCGGCTGATGACAATAGCTGAGACGCACAACGGAAGGGGACAATGGTGATCCTCATCTCTGACGCTCGCCGTCCTGTGACAACATGAAGCATTACTCATTCAGCTGTGTAATAAGCTCTCCTGCTCTCATTGGAATGCGCCGAACACACACACACACACACACACAGAGCGGATCGCGCTTTTTTTTTGTTTTTTGGTATCGGGAAAGGAAAACAGATTGCAAAGTTTCTCGCGATTCTAGATAGGAAAAAGTTCCGGAGAATTCTCCCTCCAAGGTCGAGAGCGATGCTCCGACTGCGCCTGGCCGGTGGGAACGGAGATAAAAATGTCAAAGCCGCCGTAAATAAGAATATAAATAATAAAGTCTCCCCCCACCGAGCTCGGCTAGATTGAACAGCGAAGGGGTAGTTTTCTCGCCGTCCCACTGAGATTTTAATCTCTCCCGCTAAATCTTTTCCCACCCTTTCTTCCTTTGTCTTACGGCCGCTCCCGAGAGAGACAGAGTACACCGCCGCCGTGTGATGTAACGCCCTTCCAGCCGACCCCCGGGCCCGGTAAAGTTGTGAGTCGGTGCGGAGGGATCGTGCGTTTCATCGGTTCACACAATCACTTCTGAAAACGACCGAGGGCCATTGTTTTGTTGTGTTTCCTGGCATGCAGAAGAAAACTAAGAATATGTCCCCATCCACATGACAGTATAGTTGGCCTGTCAGTACATATCAGAACATACAGTCGCCGCTGCTCTTTTCAACACATGTAACTCTAATATGACTATCTATTTGGCCAATCAGATGAAGCCAAAGCAGTTTGGCAGACTGCGAGATTAGCCAGCATGATGGCTGAGGAATGAGAGAATAGCTACTACGGGCATTTCAATCAGGGCGTCCGTCGTACCTGGATGAGTAAATCACAAACATCCAGCCCACAAAGGAGCAGGTCCTCTCACGCTCCTGCCATAGTTACATCTCTTTCCACAGCGACTGTGTCAGTCAGCTAAGAAAGCTATGACACAACCGTTTCTTTTCGCAGGACTACGCTGTCACAGGCAGACATTTGAATGTTTGTGTGACCTGTAAATGTATTAAAGCAGCTGTAATAAATGCT
Organism: Lagodon rhomboides; assembly: GCA_039737535.1. Classification (NCBI taxonomy): domain Eukaryota; kingdom Metazoa; phylum Chordata; class Actinopteri; order Spariformes; family Sparidae; genus Lagodon; species Lagodon rhomboides. Next base: position 6,621,881 of record CM077805.1, read on the forward strand.
TATTTATCCGCAGTGGATCACATGGTTACTTGTATCTGAAAGGGCAGCCTGCAATGAAGCTTTATGGTGCTTTTTAGCTCGTTGTTTTGGTTAACTCTTACCACTCTTGTTGCTTCGTTTTTGGCTACTCGCTACTAAAAACCACAGTACACTACCTGCTGTCAGTCACCAGACGACACAGACAAAGATGGCGACTAGCTGAGGACCACAATGGAGCATTTAGCCGCTATAAAGCCAGATAGCCACCTCAAGAGTTGGTTGAGACCAAAAACAGAGCTAAAAGAAAAGTGAATATTGGAGTTGAATTTGGTGAGTGGACACAAATGCTGCTCCATATCTGCTATATGTCTAAATAAGGAGGCACAAACACTATTTTATTGTCTAAAGTTCCAATATGTCAGTGTTTTTATGTATAGGTTTAGGAAAATGTAAAATACAAAACCTATACAGTGTTCCCCACACATATACTTTACTTGGACAATCCCAACTATATATCTGGCGACCCATTTAAGCATTTTATACTTTATAGAACAAGTTGCCCTCCACATTACTCTCTCTCTCCTCGAGGCAGCTCTCAGCTCTTTTATGCTGCTGTTTGTTTTTCTCTTTACGGATGGGGAGGTCCGTTGTAAGTGGTCAGTGGCTTGACCTCTCCTGACACACCTCCTATTATAGGTTTTTTTCACGATCTGGTTTGTGTTGCAGTTTCACACTGTGTGTGTGTGTGTGCGCAAATAAAAAGATAAAAAATACAAGACAAAAGCGGTCACACATGCCTGCTGCTCTCCCCGAGATCTAGAGCGAATGAAAGGAAAAGTTTTTGGAGTCTTTGGATTAGAATAGCCGATCAATACCGAGGTTCTTCTACACAAGGACATTCTCGAAAACAGGCACTTTTAATGTTTCCTTGACTAGACTTCACTATAATCCTATCCTAACTCTCATTTCTGGGAAAGGAAAGCAGAGGAAAACAAAAATAACAACGGCACATGTCAAGACTGACATGACTGACATAACGTATAGCAGGAGCAGAGACAGGAAAGAGGGAGACGAAGCCAACAGCTGGATCCCGGGTGAGAATTTACGCCTGCACGCACTCTCATGAACAATATATGAACTATCTGCCCGCCCAGATGCCCCGGAGCTCATCGGCGATGCAAATGGATGCACACCTTAAGTTTTCTCCTGACAGACGACTACCGACACGTTCGAGCGGAGCCCCCCGTCATTCACTTGTTATTGGATTATGCACGATTATGAGGTGGAGGTATGCAAATGCGCCCATACGATTACGGGGGGAGGCAGGAGTCGTGATGTCCTGCAGCGGAGTCTGGTGCTACGTCGGAGTTCTCGATGGGAAAGGTTAAATATTTTGGCCGCCGGCTGTCAGACTTCAACCCCCCACTTCACTCGGGTGGTTTGATAAAATATTCCGCATCGTTCTCATCCGGAGCTCAAAATACATGAGTAGCAGACACGGTGCCATTTCATTTTTTTTTTTTTGGGCGCCGTGCTGGATTCTCGTATCTCTCCACGTCGTATCCTTCCCTGACCTCCTCATGCGTCTCAACCCCCGGTGAGTGGGCGCCGGCCGCTCTGATCCTCCCAACACTCAACCACGCCTGACCCTGATGCATCACTCGCTCACGGGCACGGAGGAGAGAAACACAGAAAACAGGAGAGAGAGAGAGAGAGAGGGGGGTGCGATCCATCTCCTGCAGCAGTGTACTGTACAGTAGATCAGTGGTCTTCTCCTGCTTTCATCTCCCAGCTCCAGCAATCTGCCACCTGGCCTCGGCACAAAAAAAAAAAAAAAACGGTTCATCTGAGCCTCGGAGCTCTCTTCCTTCTTCTTTCGCTTCTCAGTTCTCCTTTCGCTGCGTCTGTCCAGTCCTGGATCTCAAATCAGTGGGAAGCGCGAGAGAAGACACATATTTATACGTTCGCTTTTCTCGTAACGCTCCCCTGTGAAACCGACCCGTGTAATCCTTTGTGTTTTATTTCTGATGGGAGCTGGATTTCCGCCGAGGGTGAAATGTTTCGGGCCTGTAGAGCTTCCTCCACTTTCATTACGGTTTCCCTTGATCCACGTTGTGGCTGTTAAGGAGGCAGATCACACACTTATGCAAGCAAGAAAAGAACATTTCCAGGCCACCGTCGGTCGGTGAGTCAGATAGCTGGGGTGCCCACACATGATTTCCCCAGGCGCCCGCGGAGAATCGCACCAAGACGTGGGAACCCGGTCCCTCGTGGCCGTGACGACCTCTCCCGCGGTCCCCAGAGCTCCTCTGCCGACGTCACGCGATGAATCCTGAAGCCTTCAGGAGGTAATCGCCTCTCCTTGACCCATGGGGGTTTAAATCCTCCATTTTCTCCTCATTTATCGCCGGATGTCCATCACTTCACTTTAGCCACATTAGCCTGTTTTCACCAGCCGGCACTTAAGGTTAACGACTTTTGGATATTCCACACGAGTGCAGCTTTTCCGGGCGATGGCACAGGATTGTGCGCGGCGTTAAAACACCCCTCGTTTTATCATTTCTCCGATGGCTGGCCCTTTAAGTTGGTTATGAAAACGTTTTTTTAAGAGCAGGTCACGTTCTGGACTGTAACTATTCTCAGGAGGGAGATCATTGAGAGTGATTTAAGGTTATCTCGCTCCGACCTCACCTCGCTGCACTTTATTGCCCGCATCAACTGTCTCTTTTCCCCCTTTTTCACCCCACTTACAGCTCTATCACTGTCGACCCGTCCGCCGTCGCCTCAGGTTGTCTCTCGCCATGTGACTTTGTGTATCTCATTTACAGAAAAGTGCTTCGTACTGTCCTGTCTGCACGCACTTCACCGCATTTTCTCTACAAGGGTAATCCATCCAGGCTTTCGAGAGGCGGCCCTCTAAGTGTGCATTTCCATTAGGTTTGAAAATATCCAGTGTGGCTGCACTGGCTGGGCTGTAAATGCAATCATCGTGTTGTGACTTTGGTTTCAGGTTTTTAGTCAAGGAAGCGATGCCATTTCACAGGCTTTTGGTTTTCTTTTCGGCTCTGATGATCACAAACCTGTTGCCAAGTCGCCGTAATATCGGCCAATGATTCATGTTATGACTAAACTAAACTCCTGTTAAACCCATCACCCTTTCCCTCTGTGCTGCTGCATCACCCGATCGTCTCTTAGCCCAGTCTGTCTTTTGATTTTTACTAAACTGGCAGAGGAAATGTGTCTTGGGGACAGGTTGAAATCCAGTTTGTCAACCTGCTAACACAGGGAGCTCCTCTTACTGTGCAGCTGTCATATATTTGAAGCGAAAGATGGCTGATGATGACAACATCACCTGATGGTCATCTGCTTTAGTGACTTCCTTTATTTCTTTTGTGTGGATGAAGACAGACTTTTGTGAATTATGTGGATTCACACTTTACATTAAGCGTGAAAGCACTGGATATTTTTACGGAGACCTCTGGAAAGTTTCCAGCCTTGAAGTGGCGACAAAAATCAGATATTTTATGACAGGAAGTCAGAACAGCTCCAGGTTTATTTGTGGCAACCAAAGCAGGTATTTTAAACCAAAACATGATGTTTTCCTAACCCTAACCAGAGCAAGTACACCCCCACACGTGTCTTCCTATCTCTCTCTGTCTTTCAACAAACAGCTGACTTAGCAAATGTACTGACACCATCATTAGCATGAAACAATTAGCTAACTTTTAAGCTACTGCTAGCATTAGCAGCTTATTGCTTAACTGCCGAGAAGAAACATTACATCCAACATCAAACGTCAGGGACAGGTGAAATTAATAATATGGGCAAACAATCAAAAAGGCGGGAAAAAACACAAAGACAGGAAGTGTAAAACAAGACATGACACATACAGGAAATGACTGAACTAAAAAAAACGTAGCCATGACAACTTCTTTCACTTTTTATCTTTGCCCCCAAACATGGTTTCTTGCAGGAGCCAGTAGTAAGAAAACGGCATCAGGGCAGCACTACTTCTTCTTCCTGTCATGCTGGACTGAGTGCAAACCGGATGCTACAGTGACTCACTGTTGCCTCTTCAGGTACAAAGTGGTATTACAAGACAGGACTGGCCGGAGCGTAGCTGGTTAGCACGCTAACTTCAGTAGATATCTCGTACGTAGACTCAAAACTCTTTGAATGTTGATCACTAATATCCTTCCATACAGCACCGATAATACCAAGCTGATGGTAAACTTTTGAGATGTAGCCTTTATGGTTCCGCTCCAAATCTTAAAGAAGAAGAAGAAGAAAAATCTTCGTTTGGATTTCTTTCCTCCCGCCTCCCACTCAATCAGCCGACTGTGGGTGTTCACGTCCATCAGTGAAACCAAGCAGAGTCAACGAGTCACAACCTCTAAGTGTCAATCAAGTTGATTGTTGCTGTCATACTTAAGAATCCATTCCTTACGTTTCAGTGCACACTCTGTATGACCCGCAGCCCGGTTCACCACCGGCTTCCATCAAAAAGCAGCTGTCCGCCGGGTCTTTCCAGGGGCTCAGCAGGAGTCTGGCTCCAGATCTTGACTCCTAAACATCACATCAATGTAACTCTTCAAGCCCCCCTCTTTTAATTAGTCTCTCCTGATTGAAACATGCGAGGTGTATGAGCATTAGTGTTGTTTAATTTCATCTATAGGAGCAAACAGCCAGTGGCGTCTTCACCAAACATGGCTCGCTGTCATTATAATTCAGAAAATAGCGATGAACAGATGCTACGTTTCAAGACATTAGGACCCTGATGAATGCAGCACTTACACACAAACACACACACACACACACACACACCCTCTGTAGCTGGAAGCAGTTGTGGCAGAGTTTCTGTCTTATTTGGGTTTTTGTGTCATTCGTGACTTTGGGCTATTATGTCAACTTCCTCTGCAGACTTGCAGGGCTGAGGTGGCTCCTGCAGGACGGAGCTGAGCTGGCTGAGCATATGGCGAGAGGAAGCTGCCTACGGAACCGCTCGTCTTCAAACCGAGGGAGGAACACGCCGCGAACACTTTGCACTTCTCCCCCTTTCGCGCCGAGGAGCCAGCGTAGCACGATAATATCGCTTCACGATTTGAGATTGCATCAACTCGGAGCTCACTGATCAAACTGTGACAGGAATTGGGGTTTTGGATCGAGGAGTCAATTCTGCCTCGAGGTGCATGGATGTAATTGCTGGGCATGGGGAGTTTTGTTTTTATTTAGCCGTGGGAGGGACATTATTAGGCTTTAGAGGCACCAGGAAGATTACAGTGATTGATTAATTCCAATAGCCGCATCCATTGTGATCACCCGTAACCAAGTTATTTCCCCAATAGTCAGTTAGATGTTTTATTACAGCATCGGTTGTTTCCTGTTTGTGACTCTGTGTGTCATCGAGGGGAAAATGGAGTCCTGGAGACACTTTTTGAAGTGGGAACTAACACAGTAGCAATTTTGAGTATTTTGCCAGGTGGTTATATGTCTGTCTGTGGACAGATTGGTGTCACAACCATCGCACGATCCCATCATAAAACTTTACAGGAGCGTAGCTGAGATCAAAACGAAGGCCTCAGTTGAAAGTTGTTGCACTCAGAAACCTTGGGGGGGCGCCAAATCGCATACAATTTCTACATAATGTTTCTTTAACAAAAAAGCCATCTTAGCAAAGCTGTTTCTGGTGTGCGCAGTGATGAGGCAAGGTCTGTAGAAGGACGCTCTTTGAGCGCCATAACGCAGAAGATCCGGGTAATTTCATAGTCGGGAAGTAGAGCCACTGAGCCTCTTTTATAGGAATTAATCGGGCTACGCCTCCAACGCCGTGTCCAGATTTTAATCTCACATCCTCGGGCGCTACACTGCTCGGTCTTGGTCCCAAAAGTATCTAGGGGACTAATTTTTAAAGGTTGTGTAATTACATCAAAATCCTACACATGGTGTCCTCAGTGTCATTAGAATGATGTGCCAGCCAAGCTCAAAATTTATAGGTTGAGTGTACGCCGGCAGAGCAGTTGTCAGGGGTACGGTTCTTTTTTGGAAATAATTGAGGGACGAGTGAAAGTACTCATCACAATGGGGATGGTGTAACTTTTTCAAAGCGTGAAATGTCAGGTTCACTTATTCATGAGCTCCTTCACTGTACTCGGCTTCACTCTTTTCCGTGTCAAGTGGCGCCGACAGATCACAGCTCACGGGGAATTTGCATTGTTAGGACAACCGTTAATGATTTCATACACAATCTCTCGCTGTGGGAGGGAAGCGGAAGAAAAAAAAAACAGAGCGAGCGCGAGCGACAAAAGCGTCGTTTGAAAAGCAAAGTGGGTCTGAACGCAGCATTACAGGGATTGTTAGGACGCGCTGAGAGGCTCCCTGCAGTGATCCCGACAGGAGTGCCAGAACGTGGGCAAGTCAGAGTCCTACCCCTCATTAGTGATCAGTGTCTCGGCCACCCGTCTGCCTTTCTCACTTGACTATGTGAGCTATTAAAAGTGGGCCCAGCCAAGTGAAAACAGACAGGAGGGGGGGGGAGTGTCTGAAACAGGCTTGAAGAACAGGAAGATTGCTTTTATCTTGCCCGTCTGGAGGCTTTCTGCAGGGAAATCTGGGTGGCAGTCCTGCCAAGTATCTGACATCTGCCCAGTCAGAAAGGTAGAGATCGTCCACCGTGGTGCTAAGGAGCCGGGCATCCGACCAGCCACCTGTCCACCGCGCTACGTAGGCGCCGGCAAATTGGCAGGGCAAGGACCGTCTTCAGCCAGTCGGAGCCGAGTGAGTGTTAGCAACATGGGGGAAGCGGATATCCGTGGTAGTTATTGGACAAAGTGCCAGCGTGGAATTGAGTTCGAAACCTCCGTGTTTTTTTGAAGAAGTTTGAGTTCGCGAGCACATCTGCACATTTCCAAAGTGTCAGGTGTTGCCGCGAGACGATGCCAAAGCAGCGCCCGGCTAACTGGGCCGGCCGCGGTGTGAAATATGAAAATATGCCTCGCAGCGAGTCCATCTGGTTACCATGGCGTCCTGGCTCCGGCTCGGTTGTGTCCGAGGAGGAGAGAGAAACTCAGCGCACGTCTCTCGTCTTCTGCAGCCTCGCCCAGTCGTTTTCCCTCCAGCTGGCTTCTCTCCTGGCGCATCTGCGATCCTCGGCACTCGCCCTGCAAGGTGTCAGTATTTGCTTTCAAGGTGTTTAGCTAATGCAAACGTGCCCCAGGGGTGGCTCTCCATATGTGTGCATAACTAAGTGCTTGGCGTGGCTCAAGCCTGCAACCCTCAGCCTGCTCAGCCGCGGCCTGTAGCTCTATTATTACAATCGACGGGGCTGATCTGCTCGTGAATCAGAGCGAGGGTAAAATAAAAGCAGTTTTAATATTCCTCTGCGCCTCAGTTTTACTCACGGAGCCACGGGAAGCCGAATAACGAAGGAGTGTGTCGTCACGTTTCCGACACACTCTCTCTTCGATTGAATTCCCGTGCCCATCTGAGCGATCGTATCAAACAGAGCGAGGCTTTTTGGGGAACAGTTTGAAGTCCTCTGCAGGTGACTGAGTGAGTGACTCCCGAGGGGTTGGGTGCGCTTGAACTCTTTGCACTTCTTCCTCGGCAGCGAAATTCGGCGAGTACGGAGGCAAAGACATGCGGCTGTTATGGGAGTCATTGTGCGCATGGCTTACATCTTCCTGTATTTCATTTATTTATTTTATTCTATTTTTTTATGTTCCTTTTTTTCATTCCAGCCCCCCTGCAGCAACGGAAAAAATGTGGTTTCATTGAGCAAAGCTGTGCTCTGACTGCCAAGGCGTGCTCTGGCACCAAGCTGGAGTTTTTTAAATGGAGGAACACTGTTAAGACTCCCCCTGTTTATGAGGATGTATCCCATTATACGGCGTGCCACCACCAGCTTGGCTCGTGCCAAACAAACTGGTAATATCTCGGCGCCGCGGTGTCATCAAACAAATGGAGCGTTTTATGAGTGCGCGTACTGGATCTTCTGTCAGAAATAGAATGGGAACGGGATCTTTTTATTAGTTTATAATCACCTGGAAATTTGAATTCTTGGGGTTTTTGGTACCTTGGAATGAGCCTTTTGTATCCGCAGAGGGAAAAGGTCCTCTTCCCCAGAGACCACCGTGTTTCACCATCAAACACTGGCTCCAGAGAGACTTGGTTAGGGTTAGGAAAGCATCATCGTCCGTCTTAAAACACCTGTTTTGGTCACCACGCTCACGGATGGAAATGGTCCGACCTCCCTTGATTGCCACAAAAGAAGCTGGAAATGTCTCCAGATGTCCTTCAAAATATCCAGTGGCGTGACTCAAAGTCTGGTCGCCCACTTGGCTTGTAAAGTTGTTGGCTCGTAATGACGGAGAAAGACACAATAACACCTGACTCTAATATGCTACTGGCTTAACGTCTGTAGAAACGGGCTGACCTCGCTTATGATCAGAAACTAGCGAGTTGAAAACGAAGCCAAACATCAACACACGACATCAAACTTAGCAAGCCAGCTAATATTACTTACAATTCAACAGCAACATGTCTCAGTCATCCAACATGTGATCAACTGAAGCTGTCACCAGCATCTAAAAGCCAGTCCAAGGCTGTCGTCTCTTGACTTTCGCCATCGTGGTTCTCTCACACTGGCTCTAGAGAGACTTGGTTAGGGTTAGGAAAGCATCATTGTCCGTCTTAAAACACCTGTTTTGGTCACCACGCTCACGGATGGAAATGGTCCGACCTCCCTTGATCGCCACAAAAGAAGCTAGAAACGTCTCCAGATGTCCTTGAAAATATCCAGTGGTGTGACTCAAAGTCTGGTCGCCCACTTGGCAGCCTCGTTGGCTCGTAACGACGGAGAAAGACACAATAACACCTGACTCTAATATGCTACTGGCTTAACGTCTGTAGAAACGGGCTGACCTCGCTTATGATCAGAAACTAGCGAGTTGAAAACGAAGCCAAACATCAACACAAGACATCAAACTTAGCAAGCCAGCTAATATTACTTACAATTCAACAGCAACATGTCTCACTCGGCCTCGGTCATCCAACACGTGATCAACTGAAGCTGTCGCCAACATCTGAAAGCCAGTCCAAGGCTGTCGTCTCTTGACTTTTGCTTGATCACTGTTTCTTTTTCTCTTTTCTGGCTTCCTCCATCATCATCTTTGTCTGTCAATCAATACTGGTTCATCTAAGAGACCTGTCTTATTTTTTTCTTTACTCGATTATTAAAATAATCAATAGCTGCAGCCCTAAAAGTGACTGCGCCATTTAAAAGTTATGTTGAAGCTTTCCTTTCAAGGTAATATAGTTACATGATGTTTTATTAAACAAATAATAAAAAAAGGTTGAGCAGGTCAAAGGAGGCGCGGCGATTATCAGGCCTCAGGGCCGGCGATGCATTCAGCAGGAACCTGATTCAGCTGAGACAAAATAAAATCCTCTCTCTGTCTGAAAAGGACTGTGCAGCCAAATTAAAGAATTATAACATGAGATATTATGTGCCACATACCTCGGAAAACCAGGTTTCAGAGAGCTTCCGTGGAGCCTCTCGCAGTCAGACAGGTTATGCATGTTTGATAGGCAACCTGGCACATCTCACAGGGGGGAGAAAACTTCCTTAAACCAGAAGTCCCCGCAGCCTTTTGCTTTCTACGCCACAAACATCTGGCCCACATAATTTGGCGCGTTTTCGCCGACTGTTCCCTTTGTCACATCAGCCACCACGCAAACCCGCTTTTTGCTCCGCTCAGGTGCAAACCGCATCCGAGCGCTCTATTTTTATAAACGAAGTGTTAAAGCAGATTTATCCTCCCACACACGCCTTAAACTGACACACACCCGGCCTGTGCGGCGTGCGCGGATTGCTGAGTGACACCTCAAACATCCTTTATGCACACACACCGAGCCACAAATGGAAAGCATTAATGTGTGTGATTTTCGTTCGCGTCCACCTATAGGAGACAGGATATCTGCTTCCTCGGGAGCGCCCGCTCCCCGGACCTCCATCCGCCGCATTTATCTCCACATTAGCGATTTCATACATACGCTTCGCTCTGCCTGTGGCTCGGCCCGTCCTTCCCTCAGGGAGGTCGACAATTAGAGGCCTCTGAAAGGACATTTCAGCCACAGAGGGTCCACGCAAATTGATTTATTTTTCCTCGCGTCGCGTGGTTTGATCACTTTTACTTGCTGGACTTGGAAAAAAGCGCCCACGCGTGACCGTGTGGATCCACACGCAGACGTTCTGTGGGTTTATTCATCTGTTCGTGACTGTCAGTGAATCCATCGCGGCATGCTTTGATGCTTGTCTCGCTGCACGGCGTTGCAGGGGGATAATTTGCTGCGGGAATGAGCATCTTCCACCGCACCTACACGTCTTATAATAACTCCGGCCGAGCTTTCGGCCGGCCTGTTGATCAATAGCCGCGCTCAAGTGTCCTCAGAGGAGAAGAGACGGGGACAGAGGAAGACATCAACACATAATAGACGGCGTGTATTTATATCCCCAGCGCGAGTGCCCTTTTCTTTATTCCCACTGTAAACACTGTGTTGTTAATGGCACCGGCGATAAAACAAGATGTCAGCTCATTTCGTCTGCCTTAACTCATCGCCCGGGCTCTTTTGTGTCGCGCTGTGCAGCCACCGAGAGCCGCCGATGAAGACGAGGAGGAGGGCCACTCGAGAGCTTCTCCGCCGCTGCCTGATAAACTGGAGCGGTGTGTCGCGCCGAGCCGCAGATGTGGCGTCAGCGTCGGACGCGAGGGCGAAAGAATGGAAGATGGAAATTGAGCCAACGCACTTCAAAAGAGGAGGGATGGGATTCAATCACAAAGCTGCGGCGAAATCAAATGAAATGATTTTTTTTCCTTTATGGTACGTCTTCAAAAAGTGAGGTCACTGATGATTTCTGCCTCACAAAGGACCGTGACTGCGGCGGAACGCTGTCTTTTCCCAAACAAAATAACTAAGCAGAAGGGAAAACTAATGTGTTACTGATCCTTAATTTATTTGATTTATTTACGTGTCCTCAGCACCGTCCTCACAGTAATGACTTGTTAGCTCTGGGCCGCGGCTGCTCAGGCCAGAGGGTATCGTCGTAATTTACTCCTCGCCGCTCTGTATTTCTGTACTTCCACGACCTTGATTCAAGGAAAATCTCTCTAGAATATCGGGGCTTACGCCTCCCGATGCAGCGCGGTTTGACCTTGGCCCGCGCTTCTCACTGGTAATGGTTATTGTTTTGAAGTCGCGACCCTCGATTTAGCTCGGCCGTTTTCGACCGGGCACGAGAGTGAAGTTGACAAACAGCCACGCCTGTAAGCGGTTTTCCATTCCGACCTTTAACCCCCAGCATATATATTGGACTTAATGTATAGTTAGGGCTGTGGGTCTTTCAATTGTTCCCCTTATCCACACACACACACACAAATATATATACTGCAGCGCAGCAGTTTGAGTCAGACTCTGGGGAGAGCAGCATCAGTCAGACTGCATAATATGAACAGCTGCTGGATGGATTGTCATTTCTCGTTGACCCTAATTATTCAGGTTGATCTCAGTTTTGTGAGTGTTGTGTTCAGAGCCTCTTTCTTTATTCAATCTGCTGTATATGTTCGTTTGTTTTGGTGTGACATGGTGTGACGGAAGTGACTGTTCCATATTTCACCTTATGTGAAGACCTGTAACAGCTGCTCGTGTCGCTGTGGAGTCTTGTTGAAATCAAATCACAAAAAAATGTCCTTTTAAAATGCAAAATATGTCTTTTCTGCAGCTAGGGGCTAGACATTTGCCAAGTGTTGTGTGGGGAGGGCCTGCTCTCGTAGACTCCTTCATGCTACACAAAAAAAACAGAACATATATACAGTTATTTATACACATGAGCATGTAGTGGATCTCATGAATCTGTGTCAGGGCGTATGTAAACGGCAGCAACGAGACGGTGATGATAATGTGGTCGGCATCTTCATATCAAACGTTCAGCATCTGGGAAACACCGTGTGAGCACCAAGCATCGATGTCGTAAACACAAAGTCCACCTCTTCGTCCTCCTGTTCCGACTCTCATCCTCCCTGGGGCGGTCCAGTCAGGGTCGATGGACGAAAGATATCTTCCCCAATGATGATGACAGTATTTCCTACGTGAGCAGTATGTGTTTCAGGAACAAAGTTGAAAACGTTCATCATATAACAGGTTTGTTGATATATTTGATCTCCAAATGTATTTTTTCCAGTTGTTTTATTAGAAAGTTGTGCTGTTCTTCGAGTGTCTTCAAAGGGACGCCTGAAAGAACACAAGACTAGACCTTTTCGTGGGTACATTAAATGTATACAGCACAAGTCTTCCTGCTGTATAACCGTATTGTTTACTGAGATAGCAGGTCGCCTCATTAGTTCGTCAGTGTGACATTAATTCATTAGCAGAACTCGGTCTAACTAAACCCGATGAGAGAGTTATTGAGGCCGGCGCTCTGTCGCACAGTGACCCATAATAGAGTCTTTAGAGCTGCCTTACAGGCTTTATTGATGCATTATTTAAGGCGGCAGTGTGTGATACAGTGACCTACTATAGAACAGACTATTTTTAACTCCAATTACCTCCCCACCCCCCATTTCCCGGGAGAGAGACAAAGACGGAGAGCCTGAGAGGGAGAGATATTTCATTTTGAGGTAGAAAGGGGCTTTTTATTGTACGACGCCGCAAACCTGCCATCTCCACCTCCCGCCCGGCCGCCCCCATCTGACGATCAGCAGACAACATCTCCGCCGTATTGGAGTGTGGGTGGTGGCGGCTCTCCTTCGTTTCTCCTCTTCCTCCTTTGTGGTTCAATTAGAGAAGTCTGTCAAGCGCTCACACACACACACAGAGCAGATAACACAGCCATTTATGTCCCAATATAGCTGCTCTCTGCTCGCAGGTTCCCGGCCAAGCCACGCTAAGAGCCTCACACACCTCGAGTCTTGGATTAGCAACAAGTGGCCGTCGTTGCTCCCTCCTAAAATGGCGAAGAAGGTGCGTCTCGTGGGAGCAGCAGCGGCACGTCTATTTAAAATCCTCCTCGTCGTCCCCCTCCGCCTCCCTGTGATCGGCAAACGCGACCCGTCGCCGCGGAACAATCAGGTGGGCACGAGGCGATAAGGATTAGGAGATGATAACAACTCCGGGGGAGCTCTTATCAGTCAAATTAGTGCGTTAATGGCTTCAAGGTCAGGTTCTGGAGCTTTTAGAAGACGACTCATGCTTTTAACGCCCTCGCAAGCTCTCTGTCTGCCTAAGAGGAGCTTAAGCTTAAAGGTGTCCCCCCATCTGGAGAGAAGATTGCCTTCGCGGCGCGCGTTGGTTCATAAAGAAGAACCGCCGGAGCTACAGTAAGAGAGCCGAGGGCCGGCAGCGCTCAATGGTGTGAGTTTTCCACTAAACTTAACGTCCTCTCACCTCCTGAATACCTGCCGTCCTCGCTCTGAGAGCCGTGCCGCGCCAAGGTTGCTCCTTTTTTACATGATTTTTTTCATTTTAGCTTTAGTTTTCATTCAGTGTGATTTCCCTGCTCATTGATTCCATCAAAGCAGAAGTCATTCACAAAGAAGCGCGATGAAAGCGTTTTACAAAGCGATTTTTGTGAGTCATCGGTGTCGGGAGGTGCAGCTGAAGGGTTCATTTGTGTTGGGTTGTTTCGATGATAGACCTCCATTTAGATTTTTTTTATGATTTCTTTTTAATTTTACAAAATCAAGACGATATAATCTGTTTTTTTCTTGCAAATTAACTTCTTACATCTCGCCTTAAAAGTGAACTGAATTGGATAAAGTAATGCAGTATTTTGTCAGGTGTAGGCCTGTGACACGGACAAATCTTTGGACTAATGCATCTGAAGCTGTAAGACTGAAAGAAGATCAAGTGTAAAAAAATAAAAAAAGATTAGCCGGTGTTATCGGAGCTGGTGTGTCTCCATGCAGGACGAGGGAACGATGTTCCAATGTCTTGTGGTTGTTATTTTGTTGTCAGCGTGCTGACGGATGTTGGTTGAAACATCATTCAAAATGATTTAGAGGAAAACCACTCCCCCTTCAGGAAGTGAAAGCATCATTTAAGGGACAGTTCACCCTGAATTCCAAAACACATTCCCCCCTCTTACCCGTAGCGCCGCGTATCCGTCTGAGATTGTTTTGGTGCGAGCTGACAGGTTTTGGAGATGTCGGCCGCCGAGCTGTCAAGGCTTCTCTTGAATATAATGGAGCTAGATGGCCCCTGAGCTCGTGGCGCTCAAAACACCAGAAGATTTCATCTGAAAGAGCTCGGCAGCGGTGTCTCTCTCCATACCGCCGCCAGGAGGGATGAAAAACCAACAGGCCGGCTAAGCTAACGGAGCTTGGAAACGTTGCGGGTCAGCTGTCGAGGTCAAAAGAAAAAATAGCTCCTGCAGGAAACTGCTCACAGCGATGTCTGTGGATTATCTTGAGCAACAGCGTCGTGATTTCTGGAGAGAGACGTCGCTGTTGGGTTTTACAAATGTACTTTTTCGGCGCTCTGAGAACCACAAGCTGAGCGCCATCTGGGTCGATTATACTCCAAAGAAAGCAGACATCCCGATGATGGATATCTCCAAAACTCGGCGACTCACAACAAAGCAATCTGGATGGATAAATAGCGCTACAGGTATTTTCTGATTCTGGTGTGAACTGTCTGTTCAGGTGCTCATGGCCCAGATTAATTGCTGGGGTTCGCAGGGAATACATTTTCTTTTGAGCCCGTGTTGACTCGCCCTGACCTGCGTTAGGGTCCGTGTCCGGCATAGCATTTTCTTCAGGCGGAAAAGTGCTGGCTGTGCACCCGGGAGGGTTCAGAGAGTCTTGATAACCGCCGCCGACACTGGCCCTTTGCGGTTTACCTTCTGTTTTTGTTTTTGATGGTGGGACGTCAGAGCCTGATCAGAGCATGATCGCCTAGACCAGGGAAAAGGTAGAGCGATGGTGACATCGTCGGCGCCTTTCTGAAAAGTCGAGAGATCTTCAACTCGAACCCTAACCCATCATCAGCCTCCTATTAGCTCCGTTCAGGTCTCCACTCACTCCTGAGGAAAATGAATGCAGCTACGCTAACAGCTAAACGCTCCTCTGTGTTCCCTCTGTTCGGTTCTGGGCAGGTTGCGTACAGCGGGTTTACATTTTTAATACATATTTTAAAAGAATCACATCTTAGCACCTGTTTCATAACACAAGAACTTTCCCTTAACAGCTTAAATCAATCAGGATCTCAAAAAAACTTGAGCTGTAGACGGTGAAATATTCACTTTGCCCTCAAACGCGCCGTTTCCCAACATTTTGGACTTTCGCTGCAGACACACATCATAAATATTTCTCCACTGGACTGAATATTTCCCTCAGCGGGAACTCGAGAGCTCCAGAATGTGGCTGGGTTCTGTCCTCACCGCCGTCTCATCCCTCGTCCTTCCCTCTCCTCATTACTAAACGGGGTCGGCAGATGACCCACAGCGCTGACGGATATATACTGTCAACAGCGCCGGCACACAGCAGCGCACCTCTGCATTTATACATGTTTATACGTGAACTCTTGTATATTTTTTATGCACATGTGCACCGTGTGTTCATGCAGCTTCACTGTTCAGAATTTCAATTACAGCCCGTCCCGTCCCGCGCCGGGGATGAAGTGCCAGCCGGCGTGACAGGAGCAGGTGGATATTATGCTTGTGGAGCAAATGTGGCAACCGAGGCCTGCGGGAGAGAAGGGGCAGAGAGGGAGGGAGGCGGGGAGAAATATTAACGGGGGAATAAAACGATGGTGACAGCAGAAAATGGCAGCGCGCTCCTACACGGTGCTTATGGATTTATTCGCCGTGTGCGAGAAGGGGAGCGAGGAGATGGAGAGGCGGCGCGTCGACGCCGGGGACCGGATGATGTTTTTGTCGCCTCTCCTGTCTGGTTGGGCGGCGCTCACACAAGATCTACTTCAAGCAATAACACAATGATCCCGGCTTCGTGCGTCAGGAACGATACCTGTCACGACGCTGACAGATTTTTTTAAAGTGTATCGTCGTCACATTTTAGTCACGTAACGTCTTCGGTCTGCGAAAGCAGTCATTTTTCTTCCAAACCTCAGGCAGCTCGGGGATCAGCTTGTTTTTTATCTCTAAAAACTTCCATTTGACTAAATTTCCAACAACAACAACACACATTCTCTCCTATCAGTTTGCACCTCTTTACTTATCAGCTCCTTTGTGGAGATCTGGGACTCGGCGTTGTAAACAAAAGCCAACTTTAAATTGACTTCTGAGGCGAGTTATTTGGAGGTGAAAACAAAACCTGTTCTGCCAAATTGAGAGCAAAAACGAGGCCATTTGTGGCCACCTTTCATCGGCAGCTTATTTCACACCGTTGCTGTTGTTTAAGACTGCAGCAGTTCAGCGCTCGTTAATAATCAAGCACAGGTTAATCCTTGATAGATACAAAATACAAAAATGTGTGTTTCTCCTTGATTAAAGCTTTATGTAAAACCACTTAAAGGGGCTGTTTTTGCTGGGAAAAACCCTGACAAATTGGAAATAATACAGCGAATTAAACCCATTACCGCTGCACTTGCTCTAAAACTTTAATGACTTGAGGCAGTTTTCAGTCCATACAGGAACTTTTAAACCTTCAGTTTATCTGAAAAATTCAAAGTAACCAAAGTTGGAGATGCATGGTGAGACGTTTTATCAGATTCTGGCTTTAAATTAAGGCACAAAATGCAATTTATTCATCATTACAGCACACAGGGCTGCATAACGAAATGAAATATTTGAAGTACTTCATGCTACACAAACATATATAAAGTTAATTATATACAAATATACATAAGCATCTTTTGAATCTGCAAAAAGGTGGTGATGATTATACGGTTGGCAACTTCATACCAAAAGTGTTTGAGCACCAAGCATCGATGTTGTAAACACAGAGTCCAACAGGTCTTTTCCTCATTTGTTTCCATCACTATTACACATGAGGTACAGTTGCATTCTGGACAAATAATGTTCATAATCAATATTTCTTGAGCAAAGATATGGTAAAGACAAGAAAATGTGCAGTAAAGTGCAGCACGATTTGCTTTCAGTCGTCCTAATTCTGGAATCTTCTCTATATCGATCCATGTGGTATGACATCATTAAAACTGAACTCCAATCGGTGAATTATTTGTTGTTTGGTTAAATTTTTAATCCTCTCGTTTGTGAGGAGTCAGAGTAAACAGAAAGTGGAAAACAGAAAGAGGCGAACTGTTTATCGTGCGGCTGCTGTGGCCTTGTATCTTCCTTCACCGCGGTGAGTGAAATCCTGTCGGAGGAAGGAAGGACGGACGGCCGCAACTATAAAAATACGACCAGAACAACCCAAAACTGAACTTTTCAAAATTCCGCGAGTTCAAGAAGGGTTGCCTATCGATTCTTTTCTGAAGTGGTCCATCTCGTGTGCTGCTGTAATGATATGAAAACACTCTCCGAAGACATTTTCGCTCCGTCACCTCCAGCTCTCCTTCACAGTGCGCACACACACACACACACACTGCAACAGGGACCATCTGATAATAGAATTAGATGCTGAGCTCTTTTCCCTTCAATTATCTGGTTGCTCTTCCATGTTAAGACTCCTGCTGCTTCTCAGTCCTCCTTTCTTCCCAACATCCTTGAGGGGGGATAAGTTGAAATGCCGTATCGATTTCTGCCATTTCTCACATTGTTGCCTTCAGTGGTTGGCTGGTTTTGGTTGTTACTTTAATTCTTTTTTTTCTCTCTCTCTCTCTCTCTCTCTCTCTCTCGGAGGCGATGCTTCAGTGCACCATGTCAGATAAAACAGGCAGAGTCTATAAGAGATCGAGGAGTAGAAAAGTAACTGTACCAACAGTTTTTTAAAAAAAAACATCAAGTCTGGTCGGTGAGCGAAGATGAAGAGCGTGAATAAGTGAAAAACATAAAAATTCTGGGACATCAAAGACCTTTTGTAAATGCATCCTCTAAACCCAAAGGGAATATTTTCTCTTTTTGTATTTTCTGTATCTCTTTGTTCTCTTACATTTCACACCTTTCATCCTCCTTCTCCTGGACAATAAGAAAGAGGTACCCAGTTATTCCGATGAAAAAGCGCGAGAAATTATTCTGAGGGTTTTTTCTATCATGTGCGTATGCAAACAGGTGAAATCCCACAGGTTTCTATCCAAATCAGTGATTCTCAGCCACGTTCTCCTATACAGAAGGGGGTGAAGCTGCCAGAGGGTAAGTGGGAACAATGTGGAGGAGCTCGGCTGATTTGAATAAAAATGGAATTAAATAAAAATGCAATTATGATTAAGAATTTATCTGCATATTTGAGTTAAGGATAAAACTAGAACCAAACACACAAATATGACTACAAGGATAAACATTTTGAACAATTAGCGTAATTTATTTGAAAATGTATAGCTCACCTTGAAGGTGCTTTTTTAGCTCACCTTCTACTTAGTAATAAAAGTTATGTAGTAGCACCTACACCTGGTCGTCTGCTGGACAACAAGAGGAAGAAGGATCGGAGGGACCCCTGTTCAAGGACGAGTGCCTGTTTAAGGCCGTCCTCCCTTTCGGCTAACGCTTTCGGCATAAGACAACAAACTAACATGGTTCCGAGGTCACCTCCAGAATATCCCGCGGTTTCGCAATAACAAATGTTCATACGCCGACTCGAACTGCAGTCACTGGCTTGGCATTGTTGTCACCTGCAACCGTCCAAAAATGATTTATTTCCATGTTTTGCTACTTAACAATCACTTTAATTAGCCTAACAGAGCCTAACAGGAGCATTAATAAAGGAGTACTCGGCTCATCTCAGGGGTATGGCTGTGTGTCAGATGAAAAATATTTGGTACCCACTGCTCTATCATTTCAAGCTGTTTAAGCCAAAATAAAAAAAAATAGGAAGAGAGCTGAACATCTCTTCTTTTCTTCTCATTCCTGTGTAATTCTCACCGTCCTTTGTTCAAATACAAAAAGCAACCTGCCCCTCATTTTGCTGGTTCCCCCTTAAACCCCGTCAAGGATCCTCAGGGATCCTCAGACCATTAAACCACAGACACTGAGGAGGAAATGGGGAGCAGCGGGAGGGTCTGCCTCACTGTAATGGCCCTTACCCTCCTTATGTCATCACTGATTCCTCCCTCCAGGTGCACAAACGAAGAACAGACTCACTACATTGCTCACCGGCTTTGTTTTAAGTGCAGAACTTGAAAGGCTTCAGACTCTGCCCCTGTTAATTAGGCAATTGAAAGATCTGAGGCACAGGGGTAATTTGGGTTAAAACAGCAACGTGTGTCAGGCATTTATCCGAATGGCATTTGCCATCCACAACAAAGGTAGGGGGCAGCTGTGATCTGAAAGCAAGCTCTTTCAATATTTCCTCCGCATACACACACGCCAGTGTTTATTAGTGGGGTTTAGAGTGGATTGGCTGACTTGCAGGGGTACGTACTGTTCCCTCCACTCAATATGCCCAAGTAATGAATTGGATCTGAATTAAAGCTACGCTTAGATTGGCTGATGTACTTTCTTTCAGCCTTGGAGATTTTTCTCTCATCTCCTGTACCTAAGTTTGGTTAGCAGTGGTGGGGGGGGAAGCATGCAGGGAAAAACGAGGCAAAAATGATTGATTTTAATGGATTTTGCTGGAGGAAAAATGAACCAAGTTCATTAAATAACAATGAGAGAGCATCACAATGTAACTTCAAACGATCCCTTTATGATTAGGCTGTTTTTTTCTGTGGCACAGGCAGCGCAGCCATTTAATAACTTGTGTCTGTTCTTCATGAAAGAAACAACCGAAACCTTGAACAAACCCTGTTTTCAAAGAAATTAATTTACAGCTCAAAACAAGCAGGAAGGAACTCGTACAGAATATTGCCCTCAGCTCCGGTGAATCTCCGCGTATGTGTGGCACCTCTACGGAAGATATGCTCCTTTTAACTTAATATTAGCTGCGCTTTTATATTGTGATCAATCGCAGGAAGTCTTAAAGGTGCTCGGCAAACAACGCAGGTGATGATAAAAGAAAACAACCTCTGCTGCACTTGTTTATTAGCTTTTTCTTTATTTATGAACACAACTGTCGTGAGCTTCTGAGGGCAAAATAAAGTCGTGCTTGCAATTCAGACACAGAAGGTAAAAACCCTGTTTAGGTTCTAGGGGGTTGTCTGTTTAAACGGCGGTCTGCCCTGTCTAATTAGATTGCCTCGTCTAATTGTTACTCTCAGGCTTCACCAAATCACCAATTATCTTATTTGTTTAGTGAAGGATACGTAAGTGACTGGCTCCGTAGCGTTCGTCTTCCCCCGCAAGGATATTCCATATAGCCGTTCAACAGGTCGAGAAACCAAAAGGCAGGTTTTAAAAGGACGGAAAACGGTCTAAATCCAAGCAGGAGATGCATCTCGTCAGCCATCTGCATATATCTTTTCCATGCTAGAAGCTAGCGAAGGGCAGTGGTTGCTCCGACGCATCATGGAGCTCGATCTCTGAGGCTTTGGAGGTTATTTGTTGCCCTGAGCAGTGGCCTACCACGGATCGGCTTCTCCTTGTAGCCCTCAGCCTTCGGCCTCTTGCCTCAACATCATCGTTCACCTCTTACCCCATCGTCAGAGGAACAATCACATCCGTCTCATCTGAGGGTTACTTTTCAAAAATGCAGGCAACGTACTGACAATTAGGCTGAGGATTGCATGTTTTTTTCATCTTGTTTTTCAATTATATGAATGGCTTGTACTACACACTCAGTCTGCTCAGCCCTCCGGAGCCCTTGAGGCTTCTTTACCATGAGCCGCTTGCCAATAGCAGGGGTATTGTGCACCAACTCCTCTGCAACGCAATGTGTAGATTGGTGCTTAACCTCTATAATACTGGTATACATCCACTGTCAACAACCATGAGACGTTTCCCACGCGGATGATGATCCCACACACGCATCGAAGCCGCCTAAAGCTAAAACATTTTGTGGAGTTTTTTACGCTAAATCTGGCTCTTCCCCCTCGAAACACATCTCAGAGGAGTCCCCACTCTTGCGCTCGGACAACGGATGCTTCATTATGCCAGTCTTGAGGCATGACCGTGGACAAGAGGTTAATGTGTTGATGCGCCGACCCCGAGATTTTTCCACTCGGTCAGCAGACCTGCCACGAGAGTATCCTCCGTGCGCGCTAATACCCCCGCAGTTTGGCGAGTCGTCCGGTCCTTCATCTCACGCGTTCATAGGGGGAGGTGTCAGGGAGCACAGACAAATTACCCTGATCACAGGAGGCCGAGGCCCAGGCGCTCCAGCTTAGAGTCAACACGAATAGGATGTCCTTTTTCTAATTAGGGCCCCGTCACATGTCCTTTAGCGCCGTCAGACGCCTTGGCTCGAAAGGCGGAGCCGTCCAGTCAAAGAGTCTAATCTACAAAACGCAGTCATGTGCGAAGTTCGTGTTGAGAGTGACTCCTGACGAAAGCGTCTAAAAAAGCTTTTGTACATCATGAAAGTCTGGCCTATTTCCCAGCTTTTTCAAACAAAACAAAGCAAAAAAAAAAAAGAAGCACCTTCTTATCTACCTGGGCCTCTTCTCTCTGTGAAAGCCACCCATTTATTCTCACCGCGTTTGCTTGTGATGAGCAGAGTCGCTCCTCTTTAGGTGCCCACTCTCCAGACTAGCGGTTGCCATTAATGATTACCTGCCATGCCTCGGCGGAGAGATGAGCCTAATTAATTATACATGTAAACCAGGCCTTATTTTAACTGAATTTTCCACTGAGCGATACAGGCGTCACTCAAAGTCAGCGAGTCGCAGCCGAGTCGCAGAGCGCCGCTCGCTGTCGTACTTTCGGGCTGAGATGGAAGGCGGAGGCAAGCGCGTGAAAAGTATAACGCACATTTGTCATCTCTGAAATTACGATTGGATGAGGGACGAGTCGTATTAGTCATCATTAGAGGAGAGAGGAGGAAGGAGGGCGAGGAAGGAAATGAGGATTCCCGTCTTGTAATGCAGTCAAACAGACTTGCACTAAAACCGCATTTCTCTTCTTGACAGTTGCAAAAGTGTTTTGAAAAGAGAATCCGGCATGGGAATTCTAATGTTTTATATCAAATGTCCTTTTTGTTTAAAGAAGACAAGAGAAGACACTCGCTTTCCTCCACAACAGACGGAAGACTTTCCATCAGAATCAGATACATTTATAGGTCGTGCTGACTGAATTAAGCGAAACCCCGTCAACAATCAACGATGTGTTTTGCTAGTTGTACTTCACTCGGTTTGACCTTCACTCCATAGAATGATGTGCAAGCAGACCGGGCTGGACAACTGGTTTGGAAGCCAGTCGTGGTCCCAACACATCCTCTTTCATAAACGACAGAAAAGGTTCTTTGCCAATGACTTCCAAAGCAAACCGGGCTGTACCGGGCCTTCTGTGTCAGTCTGGTTAGGTTTAGGCACAAAAGTACTTGGTAAGGTTTCCAAAAAGATTACGGCTTGGGTTATAAGAAATATGGTATCTATGCGAGTTAAGATAGTTACTTGAATGTGTCCAATGTTTCACACTGGACACGACAACACATCCTCAAACCTAAACGACTGAATAAGTTGATTGTCAGCGCCTCTCAAAATGACATACCGGACCTTTGTCGACTGGTCGCTGTTTGGTTAGGTTTAGGAAAACATTCTGGTTTGGGTTGAAATCATCATGTTACTCCTGTGACTTCCATTACATACAAGTATGTGACATTACTTCTCTACCTTGGTAAGTTCAACCCAACGTTTACTTACGTTACAGTGGTCTCCTGGATGAAAAGCCCGTAGTCTGAAGAGTGACATGTGTCATTATAAGCTGCTTTTAATTTTGACCTATATAGTCGTCTTTCTCATGAGCACAGACTCAGACACCAACAGTGGTGTCCTGGGTCAAAGTCTGTTTTTGACCCATCCCAACCTCCTTACAACGCAGACTTTCTCACTCTTTAAATTTGTCACCTGACTTCCTCCTTTGCTCCCGTCATAATTACTGCAGCCACTGGAGGTTGCCAATTAACACTGAAGATAAATATGGTTGGTTGTACGCTGCGTGCACAGATGATGTGGTCGGCCTCCAGTGAACTTGACACTGAGAATAGACTTTTCAGTGAAGTTATAAATGCTGAAACTTTTGAAAATTAAAACAAATATTTGCATGGGTCATAAATTCTGGTTTTTAATTGAGGCCGAAGGAGAAAAGAAAACTTGGTAATTTAATTAACTTTTTTGTGGAATAAATCCATAACAAGTAATTATGTCTTTCAACAGTTCTGGGGGGGTTCTTAAACACAAACAGTTATTTTGATAATTGCCTAAACGAGTTACTTAACGAGCAGAAATCCTACTGTCCTGTGGTCGTCTAAGCCTCTTTGGGAACGTTGATCCAAAAAGAACCAATTTAAAGTTGGCCCCTTGGGCTCTGGGAGATTTATGGACATTTTTTTTCCCCCAGTTTTTTTCCGACATGTTATACACTTCAGAGATTTCATCATTCACAGCGGCTGTATACAGAGAAGATCCGGTCATTTTTCAGCGCCGTATCAGCTAGTTACCGCGTCGTGACATCTCTCGTGCCCTCCCGCGTGGACGTCGCGTTGCTGACAGTGAACACAGAAGTCATCTTTCAGCGCTGACATACCGGTTGCGTGATCCTGTTTGGGTGGCAGACGGCAGCGCTGTAGCCCGTCTTCCTCCCATGTTCACAAACCACTGCCTCATTCTCGCCCCGTGTCACTCCCTCCATCCCTCGCATCCGTCTGTCTAATGGTACCGCGGCCCCTCTCTAGATACTTCATTATGATGACAGACACCAGGCCGACAGGCACATTCTGTGTGTGTGTGTGTGTGTGTGTGTGTGTGTGTGTGTGTATCCAGCCTGAAATCTCCTGGCAACCCACTTTGCTCTCCTACACGTCTTACTCAGTGACCCCCCCTTCACCTGGTATTAAAATGCATCATCGCAATCAGAGGGAGCGAAAAAAAAAAATAAGAGAGCAAAGTCTCGGCGCAGACGCACCCGAGAGGCACTGAAGATCTGATAATCCTCACCTCTCTGGAGATATTTGAAATATATTTGGTCGTATTAACAACAAAGTGTAAACGCACCCTGTCGGGGGAGTCAGAGAAAGTGGAGCACAAAATCAGATGCTTATTAGAATATATAAGGCGAGAGGAGCCTCGGCGTTGATCCATTGCAGGAATAATTTATAGAGGGTAAACCCCTTTAAATTAAATCACTTAGGAGGATCCGCCCTTTGGGAGGAGTACACGGGGTCTTAACACTGGTGATGGTGAATTGGTGGAGGGCACAGCGAGGGTGTGTATCAGATTTTTTTTTTTTTTTTTAATGGCCACATGTGAGCAGATTGTGACGTAACGTGAAAAATGAGACCTTCCCCGCCTCTCTGTGTCGCTTATACAAGCTTAAGTTATTTGATTTCCGCCTGTGGACACAGGTCAAAATGAGAGGAAACTTTATCAATGGTGATCCAAAACTGTATGACAAACAACAGAACAGCCAAGTAAAGGATGATATATGGCTTGAGACCACCCAATATTAATTTGATTATATGTTGGAAAGGGTCTGATGTATTGGGCCTCATTCCCAAAGCATAAATTACAAAATCTGCACGTGAAGTGAATTTGTTAACGTTTACGAAAATGCATCAAGTCACACTGGTGGGCGACCTTCAATTGCCCCGGGGACAAATAAAGTTTTTTTGAATTTGAATTAATTGACAGTTTGAAGATTTGGCTTCATGCACGTTCTCGAGTGCCTCGTCTCGACGCCTCTCTCCGCTCCGCTAACGGAGACCAACAGTAGCTAATGTTACTTTAGAAAAGGAGTCCGCTAACATAAACTAACGACCGGCTTCCAGCACAACTCAGAGGTCCAACAGTCACAATTTGTAGCAATCTATGTTGTTTACAGGCCGTATGTGAAAGGATTGTAACGTGGTGTGATAAATGAGACCGCCGCCGTCTCTCTCTGTTGCCTATACGAGACTGTGGACAAGTGCTGATGGACTGTGGTCAGACTTTCTGACAGTTTCACCGAAGCGCAACAGTCGCTCATGTAACAAAAAACTAACTAACTAGTTCCACAGAGCCCCTTTAAATACAATCTCACTGGCGAGACTGAAAGTCTGAGTAGATGACAAAGTGTTCAGAGATGTCTGAGAGCAGCTCTGACAGGAATAATCTCCTTGATTATACGTCTATACCGAGATCTACTTTTCCCTAATTTCTTTCTTTTTTTAACATTCAACCAGGGAGGACAGCGAATCAGGCGCTCGGCAGTCAGACTGTAACATGTTGTCAGAAATAATTGTCAGTTAGACGTGGCGCTTAACGTCAATTTAGATGTAAATGTGCAGGGAAACTTCTATGCCGTGATAATAAGACGAGGTGTATAGAAAGACTGTGCTGTTTATAGGACAGGCTGACACGTTATTGGCGTCGAGACGGAAGAAAGTTTCCCACCGTGGGGAACTTTAATACTCAGAGACATCTCGCTCACGTTCCCCAAACCGACTGGTGCACCAGAGCAGATCTAACGCCGCCGCTCCTGAATCCAGCTTCCTCTGGCTTTTCCCGCTGCTCTTCAGGAGGCCGTCTGCAGTTCACGCTTAGATTTTAGGCGGTTTGTGGCACGTTGTCGGATCAGTGGCTTCGACTGTTCCCTCGCAGTGGGAAAGACCCGGGTTCAAACCCCACTGGGGCCTTTTCTCAGTAGGTTTGCGCGCTCTCGCCGTGCTGACGTGGATTTCCTCCGGGTGCTCCAGTTTCCTCTCACATCAAAAGGACACGCGTGTTAAGGATACGCTTCTGACATTACACTTCGCTGAGGTGCTGCTCTTGCATCTTACAGGCGCCGTTCATTGAGCGTCAGGATGTAGATTCATTTAAATGCAGAGGAGAGATTCCAGATAGTGAAATGTACTTTCAAAAATGTGATTATACTGTATATCAAGGCTGAAAAGACTGCGTGGAAATCTTGCCTGCAGTCACTTGGAAACCTGGTGAGCGTCAAGGGCGTCACTTTGTGTAAAAAAAAGGACAAAAGGGCTCAGGTGAAATAAAAATCAGTTTTAAATCGTCTGCAACACCTGCAATTTTAGTCAATATAATGAAGGGATCGTATGAGGTCAGAGTAGATGATTACAGCAGAGGAAAGATTGTATAATGGCACATTAAAATTAATTTCATCTCATTTTGTTCGTTTATTTTAGTACATTTCAACTAATTATGCTTTTTAAAAAATTGATGCGAACAGAATTGGTTGTTTTTAAGGACATTTACTTAGTATCCCGAGCGCCGATGATGACCCCGCGTCACGTTTACGAATGTACCCGTTCACCACCGATACCCAGCGAGTAGTCACAATGTCGACATGTTGCCAGAACCAAACGTTTTGTGTTAATAAGGCCGACATTGCACCACTTTCTGGTGTGGCCAGACATCTACAGAATATGTTGACGCTCAAAATATGATCAGAGACGCAGCAGATCAGTATTCAAAAAGAGTGAAAACACACGTGCGTCGGGAATGAATGAACTTCCTGTATACAAATGAGCATTTCTATATGTTTCCTTCTATCAATATTCTGTCAGCACCATATAAAAAGATCTCCGAGCCTAGTTACTCTCCTTCAGACTCCAGCTAATAAAAAAATATAAAAAGCAACATCTGCTCTCTGAACAACAGTGGCGTCGGCCCGGCTTCAGATTACCCCGGAGAAGGTCAGTGGCTGCAGCGTCCACCATCAGGGGGTCTTTATGTTCCCTGATAGCTCCCATGTTCTCGCCGTTAATCGCTTAATTAACTGCACTTTCTGCAATTCAATTAAAGGGAGCGTAATGGTGTAGAAGATGCGGAACAGCATTGACCCTCGAGGCGATGCGCGGTCCCTCGACAATTACCCGGCCTCCTACATGAACCGTCTGAGGGGGCAAAGGATTATTACATGAGGTCTTCATGGACCGGTTCACTGCGGAGGCCGCGTGGCTGCGTGGGGACAATGTTCATGTTAACAATAGTAATGAATCAACTGAGCTAACGTGGATTATTGTGACTGAATCAGCTGAACGCTTTCGCGGCTTCATGAATAATTCACATTGAAATGAGCTGAATATATTACGTGGCGAACTCGCCCGTGGCATCCGTCTTTATTTTTTACACCCTGTTCCCTGACTGACAGGTGAACAAGTGTCCGTGACGACAACACGGTGAAACTAACCGTTACAGTTTCTAAAGGATCTGAGCGGTAACCTGACTGTTTTTGAGTGTTTTTAACCTGGAAAGTAACTAAGTACATTTACTCAGGTACTGGACAGGTACCAATTCAAGGTGCTTTGCTTTACTTTTCCCATTTTATATGCAACTTTATACATTTTCTCCGCTACATCTCAGCTTTTCAGTGGAAAATGGAAAAACTCAAGTAAAGTACAAGTACCTCATCCAGTACCATCAACGCTTCCACACGTTGTAAACAACCTAATTTAAAAGAAAATGTTCTGTATAATTGCGTTCACATGTAGAGCGGCGCCTTGATAATTGAGGTGGATACAGATGACGGGATGCTACCACGAAAGGTTTCACCCCGTGATTGGACTGTCTGATGAAGACGGGGTCGAGACAGGAGGGCGTATTTTTGCGCTCGCCTCGCGTCTGCCCGACCCCTTTTTTGGCTCTCATTACCAAACTGCGTGTTCAGCAAAGTTCCCCTTCCTTAATGTACCTCTTCTGGAGTTAATTAATGGCCTAATTAGGTGAACTCATTAGCGACGAACTGTAATTCTCTTATTTCATCTTCTCATTAGCCAACAATATTCATAATTAGTGGCATTAGGGCGATTATTGCATGGCGGGCGGGCCAGCGCCGGGTCTCATTCAGCGCCGCCGGCACCCTGCCGTGCACGCACTGAAGTCTGTTATTGACTTCATAAATCAGAGTGACGGGTGTTTAAGCCTTTAAAGAGACAAGAAGGCAGGAAGACAAGGCGAGTTGTTCCGGTCATCAAGGTCAGCGAGGGTCAGATTACTTACCACGAAAAGGATCACATCATCAATAAAGGTGCAGCACATTAGGGCGGGCGTCTCCGCGGCGGCCCTGGGTGGATCAGCGTTACGTCCTCCGGGGAATCGCAATCATTAGCGAGCGAGCAATTGCTCAGGTGTCAACTGCGCTCACCTCCGCTTTGCTTGGGCCGTGCCTTTTCCAAAACGGCTTTCAATTCCTCACGAAGACACAATGTCCACGTTCACAGTCAGAGTGGCTTTTTAATTTGAGGCATTTTTCATTCTGCTTATTATATATTGTGTAACAAAACTCTTTCGGGCGTGCACGGGAGAAAAGCCTGCAACGGCACGGCAACGAGCGCGGGTTTATTTATTTAAATCATAATTAATCACTGCGAGCTAAATAATACGGCTTTGTGGTAATTCATCACAAATCGGAGCCAGCTCGGAAACGTAATTTCAAATGTTTATTGTGCCGAACGTCGTTTCAGTAATTGTAATAAGCCGCAGTCAGAAAACGAGCGCGTCGACACGAGAACGGTTGTGTAAGACGACATGATTGTGTTAATTACCACACTGGACCTGCCAGACAGCCGCGCACGTTTTGATTTATGACGGCGGCGAAAGGGAAGACACAAAAACTGTTTTCCTTCCGTTCCCCATCATCTCGAAAGAAACGGGAGGTGAGTGAACGGTTCATCGCTTGATTAATTTCTCCTGCCTTCGTTACATGCGACGGTATGGAGCTGCAGTCGGACACGCTCCAGCAAGTGTGTTTGCTAATGAAGAAACCGCTTCACAAAGTCCTGCCGCACGCTCGGAAAAAAACAGATACAATTCGGAATGTTAATAGATATCCCTTTGAGGCGGATTTGGCGGTATGATGTGCCTTTCAAAATCGAAAAATACATTTTCATAATACAGTCTTTGTGTGCCTTCGGCGCTGAGCTGAAACGCATTTATCTTCTTTCTCCACATTTTCACACATTCATGAAGCGACCGAATGACACAGACGCACAGAAACAGTCTCGCATCGTCGGACGTATCTCCGTCGCGCTGTGTCAGCACTGGGCGCACCAATAATCATCCCCGAGCAGGAAACTAAAACGCTCTGGTTTGTATGTCTTTAAACCAATCGCAATCAGATTGGGCGGGGCTCGACCCAGGATGCAGCGATGGTGCCCTGCGGTGAAGGGCTATGGGTGGGAATCAAACCTTGGGCAAAGCCTCTGTACGTAGGAGGAACACTCTACCGACTGTGCCGCACTATCATGGCTTCTTTTTGGGGAAACTTCTGCCTCTCGCAACTGGAGACGAGGTTGATTAGAGCGGTGAGCGTGAACCAACACTTTACAAAGTTGCGGGCTGTAAAACCATTTTAAAAAAAAAGCTAAAGGACGCTAAAATGCTCGGTGAAGAGGGGGAACTGAAGAGTAAGACAGTAATAATCAGTGGGTTCAGTATGGACGACCCCCTCTCACATTACATCATTTTATCTGCCGTTAATATAAAAATACTGATTAGTGCTTTAGGGTTTTGCAGCAAACCAATGTTTCTTTTTAGCTTAATGTCCTTTTAAATCAATTTTATTAAGGCCTTTATTCAAATATAGCCATGTTTTTTTCTTCTAACGTAACCAATGTCTCTCACCTTTGTGTTTAATGACTGAACACTGAGAAAGGCTGGCAAAGAATAACAACAATAGCAAATGTCAGATGGGTTCACCTGCTCCTCCACTTCCCTCCACCATCCACACTTGTCTCTGAGCAGACAGGCTTACCTTGCACTTGAGTTGTTTTTTTGTTTTTTTTAGTTTTGGATCGACTGAAAGGTGCAGCACTCCTCTCCACTCACTGCCCTGGTCTTAATCAGTGTGCCTCCCGCGGCTGTACTGCAGCACCGGGCTGCCGAGGCGGGGGGATGATTGGATGTCGCCTTTTTGGGGTCCTGCAGCGTTCGGCGAACGACCTCAGGCTCGGCCGGCTTCTCGCAACACGGGAGTCAGTGCGGGGAAGGCACGACATGACAGGCAGCTAAATCTAACTTGGGTTATTTGAAGAAACTCTGCGTCACAAAGCCGTGTTCCTGGGAGCAGTGAAATGAAATAGAAATGGAAACAGATATGTACGTCCATGTGAATGACGGAGGGGAGGCTGTTTGAGATGCCAGCGAAGTCCCGGTAAGAAGCTGGATCTGCATTGCGTCCCTCAGCTGCCCCCACAGGCCATGAAATGAAAATGTGGACTCAACCAGTCAAAGCCTGTCCTCTTTATTCCTAGTTATTTCTCTCTTCATTGACTCTCTTCAGCTTTCATAGCCAGAAGTGCTTCCTTTTTTTTTGGGTTGGGGTGGGGGGGAGTAGAGTTATAAGACCAGGACCTCTTCGATTATTCTCCAAGAAAATGCAAGCGCGGCCGTTAATCCGGCCCCAGACCAAGATTAACTCCACTGCTGGCTCCAACTCTCCCTTTTGTTTGTTTGTCTATTTCACACATGCCCCCTTCGCTTATCTCCTGGAATGGTAAATGCCATTTGTTTTGTTCAAAGTAATTCAGGGTGTATTGGAGTGTGATTGTGCGGCTGAGAAGGGCTGCCAGGGCACAGATAAGCATGTCAGTAGTACATCCTCTCAGCGAAGGCTGGAGTCCAAGACCCTTACAGACCCCTGCATTATACATACAATAAAGTATACGGCTGTCATATGAATGCATCAGCCACAAGGTAAAGCTGGAGGTTATGATTGGATACCTCTGTATCTTTTATTCTGCCTTTTTTCTTCTTTGTTTTGCAGGAGGAAAAGTGCTGCTCCATCATTCATCGGTTGAACTTTTATCCTTTGAGTTTGATAAAGGACGTAAATGTTACTCGCTGAAACAATATAGCAAAAGTTTTGGCTTGAGTGTTGTTTGTAATATTTCAACTGCTTTTAGATTACTTTCAAAGATGTAATTTCCGGTAATGGGTATTGAAGAAAAAGTCAGATTAGTTTTGTCGATCAAATTTATGTGAAATTTGACAAGAGACTGGGTTTTAGTCTGAATTTATCTTAAGTACTAGAGAGTGAGTGGCAGCAGAATAATTCTTCTATTAAACTGAAAATCTGGTAATTTTTCGGCCACTTAAGACAATTTCTACAATAGCTTTCACTTTAAGTGCCCAATGATAACATCAGAACTCAGTGTGTGGTGCCATGTGAGTATATTTAAGAGCCCAACCAGAACTCAACATGGGGTTCTGCATATCTATGCTTAAGTAACAGTGGTTGGGTTGGTAGAGGGATGGCGCGCCATGTACAAAGGCTGTGTCCTTGCCACTGTGTCCTCGCCCATTGTTCAAATCCAACCTGTGTGTACTGTCCACTTAATCCATGGATAAGCCCAAAAAACATGTGAATTGAAAAGTACTGGAGTTGCATCCAGGCAGTAACTACTGCTGTCTTCTGACCCGAATCTGGACATCATTTCTGAATTTTTGTTCAGAGACCCAGGGGCTGGGTTCAGGTCAATGCTCTAGCATGTATGAAGGTGATGTACCAGCAGGTGACGATAATGATGGGAACAACTGGCGAAGTCCCTTGTGAGGCAGTTAGTGCTGGGAGGACGTTTAAGTACCTAAACCTAACCAAGTAGTTAAGGTGCTTAAACCTAACAGAATGTTTTAGGTGCTTAAACCTAACCAAGTAGTTTTGGTGCCTAAACCTAACTGAGTAGTTTTAGGTGCCTAAACCTAACCAAGTAGTTTTGGTGCCTAAACCTAACTAAGTAGTTTAGGTGCCTAAACCTAACCAAGTAGTTTTGGTGCCTAAACCTAACTAAGTAGTTTTAGGTGCCTAAACCTAACTAAGTAGTTTTGGTGCCTAAACCTAACCGAGTAGTTTAGGTGCCTAAACCTAACTAAGTAGTTTTGGTGCCTAAACCTAACTAAGTATTTTAGGTGCCTAAACCTAACCAAGTATTTTAGGTGCCTAAACCTAACTAAGTAGTTTAGGTGCCAAAACCTAACTAAGTATTTTAGGTGCCTAAACCTAACCAAGTATTTTAGGTGCCTCAACCTAACCAAGTATTTTAGGTGCCTAAACCTAACTAAGTATTTTAGGTGCCTAAACCTAACTAAGTAGTTTAGGTGCCTAAACCTAACTAAGTATTTTAGGTGCCTAAACCTAACTAAGTAGTTTAGGTGCCTAAACCTAACTGAGTAGTTTAGGTGCCTAAACCTAACTAAGTATTTTAGGTGCATAAACCTAACTAAGTAGTTTAGGTGCCTAAACCTAACTGAGTATTTTAGGTACCTAAACCTAACTAAGCAGTTTAGGTGCCTAAACCTAACTAAGCAGTTTAGGTGCCTAAACCTAACTAAGTAGTTTAGGTGCCTAAACCTAACTGAGTAGTTTAGGTGCCTAAACCTAACTGATTAAGTATTTTAGGTACCTAAACCTAACTAAGCAGTTTAGGTGCCTAAACCTAACTAAGTATTTTAGGTGCCAAAACCTAACTGAGAATTTTAGGTGCCAAAACCTAACTAAGTATTTTAGGTGCCTAAACCTAACTAAGTAGTTTTGGTGCCTAAACTTAACTGAGTAGTTTTGGTGCCTACACCTAACTAAGTAGTTTAGGTGCCTAAACCTAACTAAGTAGTTTAGGTGCCTAAACCTAACTGAAGTAATTTTGGCGCCTAAGCGTAACTAAGTAGTTTAGGTGCCTAAACCTAACTAAGTAGTTTTGGTGCCTGAACCTAACTAAGTAGTTTAGGTGCCTAAAACTAACTGGGTAGTTTAGGTGCCTAAAACTAACCAAGTATTTTAGGTGCCTAAATCTAACTAAGTATTTTAGGTGCATAAACCTAACCAAGTAGTTTAGGTGCCTAAACCTAACTGCGTAGTTTTGGTGCCTAAACCTAACTGAGTAGTTTAGGTGCCTAAAACTAACCAAGTACTTTAGGTGCCTAAACCTAACTGAGTAGTTTAGGTGCCTAAAACTAACCAAGTAGTTTAGGTGCCTAAACCTAACTGATTAAGTATTTTAGGTACCTAAACCTAACTAAGCAGTTTAGGTGCCTAAACCTAACTGAGTATTTTAGGTACCTAAACCTAACTAAGCAGTTTAGGTGCCTAAACCTAACTAAGCAGTTTAGGTGCCTAAACCTAACTAAGTAGTTTAGGTGCCTAAACCTAACTGAGTAGTTTAGGTGCCTAAACCTAACTGATTAAGTATTTTAGGTACCTAAACCTAACTAAGCAGTTTAGGTGCCTAAACCTAACTAAGTATTTTAGGTGCCAAAACCTAACTGAGAATTTTAGGTGCCAAAACCTAACTAAGTATTTTAGGTGCCTAAACCTAACTAAGTAGTTTTGGTGCCTAAACTTAACTGAGTAGTTTTGGTGCCTACACCTAACTAAGTAGTTTAGGTGCCTAAACCTAACTAAGTAGTTTAGGTGCCTAAACCTAATGAAGTAATTTTGGCGCCTAAGCGTAACTAAGTAGTTTAGGTGCCTAAACCTAACTAAGTAGTTTTGGTGCCTGAACCTAACTAAGTAGTTTAGGTGCCTAAAACTAACTGGGTAGTTTAGGTGCCTAAACCTAACCGAGTAGTTTAGGTTCCTAAACCTAACTAAGTATTTTAGGTGCATAAACCTAACTAAGTAGTTTAGGTGCCTAAACCTAACTGAGTAGTTTTGGTGCCTAAACCTAACTAAGTAGTTTATGGTGCCTAAAACTAACCAAGTAGTTTAGGTGCCTAAACCTAACTGAGTAGTTTAGGTGCCTAAAACTAACCAAGTAGTTTAGGCACCTAAATCTAACTGAGTAGTTTTGGTGCCTAAACCTAACTAAGTAGTTTATGGTGCCTAAAACTAACCAAGTAGTTTAGGTGCCTAAACCTAACTAAGTATTTTAGGTGCCTTAACCTAACTAAGTAAACGAAGTAAACTTGAAGTAATCAAGTTGCCTTTATGTTGACATTGTAACATGTATCACGTTTGTTATTGGTAACTTGACCATAAAAGAGACTGTGTTGTTTTCAGGAATAGGCGAGGCTAAACGTGACAGTGACACAGTGGAGCGGTGGGTCCATTTCACAGTTTGGTGTGATACTCTGTTGAAACAGAATATGAATCTTCAGCAGGGAGTCCCGGGTCAATGTCTCTACAGTCTGTCCTATGAATCCACATAATGTAAAAAATGTGACACCTAAATGTGTTGTAAGTTTCCACATTTCCTCTGAAAGGAGGCCTGTGGTGATAACGAGTCCACATCAGACACCAATCATGTAGCAACATCCCGGCGCAGACCAGAGGTTCACTCTCATTCAGGTGAAAAATGGCTTCATCTGTGTGCGTGGCCTTATCTTCTTCACTGGTGACCTGCACTCACTCCCCAAACTCATTTACAGAAACATCCCATTGTCTGCCCTCCGCAGCACAGAGACAGAGGGAGTGAAGAGGAGGTACTTGTTATAAAAGGCATAGTTATGGTTCAGTGGACGTTTATTGGCCCTTTGAAGGTTTGCAATTCATCTTCAACACTTGTCTGAGCAGAAATATCCTGATACCAATTGCTCCTGTTCATTGTAGTGATATCTACAATACAAATGTTGGCCATTGATGCAGATCTTATACGATTAAGTGAGAATAAATGAACAACCCCACTCCATATGCATTTTACAGTAAAGCCCAAGGGCTTGATTTTCTTCTTCTTGTTGTATGTTGATGGAGGATGTTTCCACATGTACACAGCCCTACTTGGAGCCCCAGGGTTGACCTTCTGAGTTGAACTGGTGATCGTCCAAGTCCTCGGTTGGTTGACCTGCACAGGGAGACCTGAGGGCTTGTGTTTTTTTTCAATCAATATGTCAATTCTATACAATGTCACTCAAACATATGTTCAATATACAGAACACTAACATAAAATGTTATGCTGCTTTCTTGCCAATGCATTAGGATTTGGCATTTTGTTGTTGTGTCCGTGTTGATTGTTCCCTTAATTCTTTGTTTGAGTCTCCATGAAAGAACATTTCGAGTCGCCCACATTACCTGTTTTTTTCTTTTACTTTACTCCACGTTTAGCTCTTGTGAAAGCACTTACCTTTGTTAGAGCTCCTTTGTTCATGCTTGGCTCCAGTCCATGTTGAACGTTCTTCTGTGGGTCTTCTAGCTGCCAGACTTCTTCAGAGCCAATAAACATGTGCAACCACAGAGAGAGGAAAGATTAAAAAGAAATCCCCAAAACACAACAACAGACTAAATTGTAAGCAGGTTTTCAGCACATTCAAAGTCTGCAATGTTAAAAACGGCAGACGGCACACAAATAATACAGACAATGTACAGTAAGTGTCAGACTTACTACTTACTTACATGCATGTGCATACCAACACGATTGATTTGTGGTCTTAAGCTTCAAATTATGATGCCCCAGCTTCAGTTTTGCATATGAATGGCTCTGTAGTCGAGTTACACATATGCCAAGTCTGGCAAAACTTTCAAAATAAAGCTTCCTGACAAACAGCTCACATAAAATGCCTTGTGGACTTTTATCACCATTGAGAAAACGTCAGAATTTTGAAGGTTTAGGCACAAAAATAATTGGTTAGGTTTAGAAAAGGATCAGTCTGTGGGTTATTATAACTACTTTTAGTCATGTCACTTCCATTACATAAGTCACGTCACGTTACATCATTATCCTATGCTACGTTACATAACATAACTTCAAGACTAATCAGTCTTGACTCGGGAAAATCCTGTGTACGACCTCCCAACTCGTATCTCTCGTTATACTACTAGAGGGGTGCTTCAAGAAGTGACACTGGAGGGGTAACTAGTGTCAAACTTAAAAGCATTGAACCAGTGACCAGGCTGCTGCCATCTACATACTTCTTCAGCAAATACAATGTAATGTCAGAATGGCAATAAAAATAATATATTTATTCTCTCTCTCTGATCAGCCGATGAATTCCACCGATTTTATTTTTTCTTTGTGCCTTTTCATTACCTTCTCTATGATATTTGTGCTTTGGGGGGGGCTTTATTGAACCACACTGGCATCGGGGCGACATGGTGAGGGCTCTGTCGCCTCAAACAACAGAAAGACTAGAGAGAAAAGAAAGAAAAACAACCATATAATAATTTGCTCACAATGGACTGGCTCCCTCCCAGAGGGTCTGGGCAGCAGTTCAATATGAGAAGCTGAGAATGACCTGCAGTGGACCAGCTCCCTCTCAAAGGTCTGGAGGGCAACCCATGGCAATATAACCCACGAGAGGTTAAAAGAAAAATGGAAAATTTAATTCAATGAGACTAGAGTCAGAAAATGTGTGAGAGCTGAGGTAGCTCGGAAAGCTGCGGTAGCTCCGCTGGTTAAGATGCAGCTAGCGCGATATAATGCTGAAGTCAGGATGTCATATTAAAGGGTAACACCACCAATTTTTACACATTGAATGTGTTTACGTCTAGTGGAGAACTACTGCATATGTGAAAAAGTAGTAAAAATCTAAGTTGCATTGTGGGTAATGTAGGCGCCAGGTTTTGAAAAGCAGCCCACTGACCTAGTATTGCACTCCTATAACACTAATAGACTCGTTCTGGACAGAGATATTGCCTTTTTACTTCCTTTTTTAAAACCTGAAGCCTTCATTACCCACAATGCATCACTGGAGGCAATTTATCAGAATACGTGCAGCTTCCTCTGGAGCCACAAAAAGCTTAATACCACCTTTTGCAGTATCAAAAGACCTGTAAACAGACTTTAAGTGTAAAATTTGCAGAGTTACCCTTTAAGCATCAATGAATACAATATTACACATGAGCAGTGTGCATCTCATTGGACAGCATGCGTTGTACTAGGATGAGTACTTCCCAGTAGACATCTCCCCCAAAGATGAAATGAAAATGATTTATTTGTTTAGAAAAAGAACAACACAATCTTAAGAACGGAACTGAAAATGTCAATATGATGCAGATGCACGTTATTAAAAAGTTCCAGGAACTGACCCAAGGTGTCTTCGTAGACACAAAACTATTCTATCCTCGGATTTTTTTTGAGCAATCAGATCATTTTTTGATTAATTCAAAGCCTTGCCTTAGACACGGAGTTGCCTCATTTACATTTCATTTGCATTCAATTGTATTATAGCAGCTATCGGCAGTTTTAAAACTTGCTCTCTCTGATGAGGGAAGACAAGCTGCTGATTTTTCCCATCCAGTTGGCCTTGTTTGGTTGTGCGTTTCCTGAGCGAGCAGTCCCTTCAGCTCATCGTAGGCTTCCCCTCTGCATGAGAACATTGCTGTGAGTCAGCTGACTCTCCCACTCAGACCCTGGGAGGGGATCAAAGGAAAGACGCGGATGTGCTTCTGGGTGGGAAGCCAGCCTGAGCTCCAGATGACAAGGCTGATACTGGGCCTAAAGACCATTTTCAGGTCGACTGCATTGCTTTTTTTTTTCCTGTTCTGTTTTCAGATGGTCGAGTTAAGCAGTCTCCATTTTTTTTAAGCGCCGGGCGACGTAAGCGGTCCCAGACAGCAGCGTTTGGCGCGACCAGACGTGCCAGGTTACAAGATGCCAGCTGGACATCGACCTCCGCAGGACACGGAGAGGGCACGCCAACGCCTTGTGATCCGCATCTCGGCATTGTCCGGGCCTGAGGGGAGCGAAGCCCCGCATTCATTGACTTTCAGGGCTGTAGTTAATGCTGAACACCCGGTTTTCTTCTCTCTGTTTGCTGCTTCGTATACTTTCCCTTCAGGCTTTTTTAGCATTATGTTGATCAAACTAAATCCCAAACAACCTCAAAGGCGGCGGACTATGTTCGGGTGAAAAAAGCAGCGCACCTTTCGCTGACTCGGTACAGTGCCCACTGAGTCAGCCGACTGTCAAACATGATTCTTAATGTCATTAGGACCTTAATTTCTCCGGTGAATACCTCGATCTGCTTAGTCGCACCCCAGCTGCATGAACGTCTCTGTAGGTGAAATCACAACGCTGTAAACACCGACCACTGCTACAGCACGAACCAAATTAGATGCAGCAGTGGAGGGGATTGGTG
The DNA here is from genome assembly GCA_039737535.1 of Lagodon rhomboides. Taxonomy (NCBI): domain Eukaryota; kingdom Metazoa; phylum Chordata; class Actinopteri; order Spariformes; family Sparidae; genus Lagodon; species Lagodon rhomboides. The sequence continues at coordinate 6,659,960 of CM077805.1, forward strand.
TTTTGGGGCGGTGGGGGGCTGTTTTCAGTTTAATCAATCATCCCCACTGAAATCAGAGTTTGGAAAAGGGGGGGGTGGGCAGTCGTCGGCTGTTTTGCAAGGGGAAAAGGAATCCCATTTTTTTTCTCTTAAGGCGGCACCGCGTTGAGCCGGCTCATTTTTCACCTGGGCGCGGCTCATTCGTTCATTAGGCAGAAAGATAGGGGTGTATGTGGCGGATCTGCGGAGCTGCTTCATTACTCTCTGAAGACTGGCGAGATCGGACCACGCCGTAGAATATTGAACCCCCTCCCTCCCTCCTTAGCCACCCACTCCCCTTCCGTCTTCTCCCCCCCACCCTTCCCCTCCCCGCCATTGCCGGGGAATGATGTGTGTTCAACAGGATTTGAGTTCCTGCTCATTATAGAGGCATGATCATAACTCAACCGAGGGTGCCGGCTACATGCTGAGGGAGCAGCAAATACGAAGGCAAAGGGATGCTGAACCAGTGAAGTCACCGCCGCCCCGAGGAGAGAGGGAAAAAAAAAAAAGAGCCGTGGCTTTGACTGATATGTTGATCGCTGAGGAGGACGGGGCACCTTTCTACAACAACACTTAAATATTCTTTTCAACCCTTTTAAAGACAGTTCCGTTTAAAAATGGCTCCGTTCCCAGAATGTCGTTAAAAAAGATAGGGGATGATACTTCAAGTGCATGCGGTCTGTATTGATCAGCGAGCCAAGACAGCGTTATTACTAATGCATTTGGAGGTCAAAGGTCTCTTGATTAGCCTCCAGCGTATTAGACCCCCTGAATATGGCCGAGAAGTGGCCATTAGACATACCTCAACATCCATTAACAGACAGTAATACTGTTGCAGTTATTGCCTCTTTAGTGACTTGTTGTCAGATATTACACTGCAGCGCAATTACTTCCAAACATTGTATCAGATACACGGAAAGATGAAGCTTCTTTCCATCGGTCCATCAGTTATAGTATCAACCTACTCACTGAAGTATTTATTCAGACGTGGGAACTTGAGGATAAGTTTAGAAAAGACAGAAACACAGACAGTCATAGGTTGTAAAGAGGACAACATTTTGGCCTAATTACAGTACATTTGTATTAATACAGGGACGTGGGTGATGACTACACAGGATGTTTGTTAGTCATCAAGACTGCTTCATTTTGTGCTTTTTGTTTCCCAATGATATTTATACTCCTTATACATATTCCTGTATGTATACATCCAACACGTTCTCAGTCCAAACTCTTCAAGCGCAGCAGTTCGGTCAGTGACGCTCTTCCTATCCCTCGGATAGGTTTTTTTGCATGTGCAGGGGACTTTTGGACTTGGTTATGTTTAGGCACCAAAACTACTTGATCAGGTTTAGCCACCGAGACTACTTGGTTAAGTTTAGGCACCAAAACTACTTGGTTAGGTTTAGACACAAAAAACATTTTGACCCTAAGAATATGCTTTGGAATTAAAATAACTATACTACTCACATCATTAACGTAACATTTGAGCCCAGGGGCACTGACCAGGCGTCCGTATTTGACCTGTTGCTGCTGACAACGGGCTGATATGTCTACCTGCCAGCAAAATATATAAAAGCAACATAATATTTTACTATGTAATCTTTTTTTGTCTATAAAAGGATTCAGTCGTCATAACTTTTACGTTTACTTTGTTCTCAGCTACACACCTGTGAAGTTTCATGAGTGTATCAAGCCGACAACTCGACAGACAAACATATAATACACCAGCTGAAGCAGCTCTGTGGTAGTGCTGCCACAATAGGCGTCTCTAGGACAGACAACAATGACCAGTCTCAGCGGTCTCAGCTGGTAAAATTGAGAACTGTAAAAGCTCTCTTGGCCATTTCACTTTTGAGGCCCTCTGTCACTTCTTCCCACTAACTTCTGTCCTGCGCTGCTCGTATCTGCTCGGAGAACTATACGCGTTCATATCTGAATAATACATTCATTTACTCGTTCATTCCCCAGAGCGAGTACAGTAGGTCACAGCCGAGCGAGGAAGTCCGTCTGTAAACTCGGATGGATTTTAATAACAAAGTGTGGGTAATAACTGCTCCTTTTCTCTTCCAAATACATTTGGCTGACCTGGATTGTTGGTTTAAAACCTTCCCTGATCCTTTGACCCCGACTGTTCCTTGCCCACCTCTCAAAGAACACAAGGTTGCTACAGGAATTATAGCTGAAACTGAAAAAACAAAGGCTAGTATTTGTCGGATCCGTTTCCCTGCATCCCCCCTCCTCCGCCTGCGAGGACTTACTCTGTATGTAGATGGCCGCGCTGGGGATCTGTGCTCCGCAACGCCTGCGTGTTTGGGGTGTCAGGGAGAAGCAGACACGCGGCAGGGCTCGCTGGTATCGTGTTGACATCTGTCATATGTGTTTGTTTATCGGGAACAAGGCAGCACCACGGGAGAGAGAGACAGATACTCTCCAGAGAGTGACTGAGCTGAAGCCTGGTACTCTCAGTCTCGAGGGAGGAGGAGGGGTGTATGCTGTATTATACAGACCTCAGACCTGCACATAGAGTACAGTAAAGGCTTTAGAGCCAACACACACACACACACACACTCAAAATCCACGACCGGGAGGCCAGGTTCGGTTATTTTCGCGGTGGGCTCTTCATCTCCCGTTATCAAGAGATGTCTGGGAATTTTTTATCTCAAACCAAAGCGCGGCGATGATTTATCTCTTTAGACTGTCATGATAGATGATCCTCCAGTGTAAAAACACTATTTGTGTAATTGGATCATTCTTTCGGCCCACACTCTATATAAGTCCTCCGTTTGGTGCTGCTGGTAGAGTTATGTGTCCTGGTGGCAGGTAATGTTTTTCATTATATGCCAGGCCAGTTTTATATATAGAAAGTGGGTGGGAAGGGACTGCGTCTAGCCTGGAGCCATTTGCTTGGTTAGTCCCTGTAGGTGCATCCAATATTGATTGGTTGGGAGTGGAGCGCTCCATCCCCACAGAAAAGCAGTATATGTACAGTAGGCGAGGAGCGGAGATACCGGGGGTTCTCGTCCGGCTAAATATAGCAGGCGAGCAACACCCAGGATGACAACGTCCTAGCGGAGGTGCCATGGAACAGATTTCATAGCCTGTGGCGTCGGGGTACGGAGGACCGAAGGAGACGAAACCAAAAATAAATTAAGACATGAAGAAATGCTAGCGGCGACAAGCTAACAGCAGCTAATGTTACGGTTGATTTGGCGCCAACTAAAGCCTTCTGGAGGACACCATGAAGAAAAAAATAAATATATAAATATGAAATACATACATTTATAATTTAAATGGGTGAACAGGGAAGTAAATATACAGTGGATTTTTTTTTTTTTTTTAAAAACAGAAAAAAATGTATGTGACATTTTTTATTATTACATTTTTTTGTTTCGACTAAAACAAAACCTTTGGGCTTGTTTTCATCATACATTTTAAGTCTGATTGGTTTCACCTGCTGTGGAGCTATAGTATGGATAGAGCTATAAAAATAAATAAAAAATAATTCAATAAATTCTAATAACGACTTGCTAGTGGCAGCTAACGTTACATTTAGCAGCCGTTAGCAGTTTCTTTCAGAATAAGTAAAAGCTGGAGGACATCAGGGGGAAATAAATAAATAATAAATATATGGAAATGTGTAAATGCTTACATTTAAATGTTAATAAATTTATTAAAATAAAATTGAAAAATTAATGGTAAAGTAAATACATTCATATTATTTCTGGTGCATTTAATGGCATATTAATTATTTATTTAGCCATTTATTCATCTATTTACTTATTTTTATTATCTACACTGTTGTTGTTCTCTGTACTATGAAGACATATAAATAAACAATGACTTAAACAAGTACTTAGAGCTGGTTTTCATCACATATTATTAAGCGGAAATGGCTTCCGTTGCTGTGGAGCTATGGTCTGGAGGACTGAAAGTCTAGTCTAGCTAATGGTACAGTTAGCAGCAGTTAGAAGTTACCTTAGCAACAACAGGCAAAGCAGCCAGAAGCACATCAGAGGGAATTAAATAAATAAAGGAAAGTAAATATATATGGGAATTAATACAAATATAAATAGATACAAATGCAGTACAACAAGGGCTGTCACTGTTCTCCATGGCAACACATAAACACACACACACTCGCCTTCATCACATATTTAAAGTCTAATTGGTTTCAGTTGTTGCAGAGGCGATGCCCTCTCCAGATACTTCAGAGTGCTTTCTGACAGGGTCGCTGAGGTGGTATAAAGTAAAGCGAGAAGACGCACCTCGCAGGAAATGTTTGAGGCTTCTGAGGCTGTTATATAAAAGCTTCTGCTCTACGTTCGGGGCGTTTGATAGCGGCGCGCTCTCTCCCCCCCCCCGCCGATAAGACTTCGCTGAGCCTCAAGAGAAAAAATGTACCTGCATATTTATCTGTCCATTAGTCTCTGTCTCTCCCTCTCATCATCTCGTCCTCGCCCATCTCCAGGTATCAGTTACACCGCCGAGCACGGTAAATATTTGAGATCTCACTCCGCCGATGAATCAGGTCTCATTTTCAGAGTGGGTGGGCAAAAAAAAAAAAAAATGACAGTGTTTATCTCCATTTTCAAAGCTGGGCTGACTGATGAGCGCCCTCGCTCTGTAGTGCTCTAACAGATTAATTCACGTCAAAAGTTCCTGATTTGCATTCCAGAGGTTAACTCTGGTCTCATCACATTTTCACTTTGAGCTGTGATGAAATTGATGCTGAATAGTTGCTCTTTTTTTCCCCCTCCCGCCTGCAAAAGTTGGATAAAATTAAAGATTTAAAAAAAAAAAATTGAAGTCCTGGTAGTTTTTTGGCAGTCGAAGTATGATGTGTGGTTATTTCCGCACGCAGCCAGCACATTTCAACGCGAAGATGATATAAATCATTCTCTTTCATATGCACCTAATCGTGAGGGGAGAAACTAAGCTTGTTAATCCTGGTTAGCTCGTCCGCGTTACGGAGTTTGAATGAACAATGTGGGGATCGGAAAGTTCAGTCTTAACACATGATGTATGTCTTTGTCTTCCTTTGACGTAAAAAGAATAATTCCACAGAGGTATTGGATTTTGACACCATTGTTTGTGACAACGATTTATTTTAGGGGAAAAACATTTGCTCATTAGCCGACACAGCTAGAAGTAGATTAGCCCCGGCCCCTGACATGAGACCATCTCCGTACACACCAGTAATAAGGATGTTCAGTGGAAACCGACAGCTGAGCAGACTGGAGAGAAACTGAGAGTAATACATCAAGTCAGAGGAAGAAGTGTTTGGTCAGCAGGAATAAAAAAAACGCCGCTGATTTTCTCCCATTCCTTTTTCTCTCCCGCTCCTCAAAAAAATCAGTTCAGGCAGCATTCAGCAAAACGTGTCATTAAGGGAAAAAAGCACAGCCTCTAAACTCGCCCGGGTTCTTGCGAGGTGTTTAGACCGGGCAATTTACGTGATTCACAGCGGAACGAGGAAGGACGGGAGGAAAACAGGCCTCATCTGATAGTTACCTGGGGCAGCAGCCGGGCGTCTGCCCACAAAGGTAATTACAATTATGCAAATGAAGCCCATCGTCGGGCCCTGGAACGGAAAAGCAGAGCCACGTATGCAAACCGAAAAAGCTTCGAGCTTGATCACCTGTACATTTAAACACACGCGGGAGCGGGTGCACGGGCATTTTTCATGCTAATGCACCCAATAAGGCGGGTTAATCATCATTTCATCGCAATAAACAACATGAAGGGTCAGTACAAACGGACGTATGGGAGGAAATAATGAGTCTTTCCCGGGAATCGCTCTTTGAACGGCGCCGCAATCTCCTCGCTCTTGTTCCTGCGTCGGACTACGAGATTGCTTTAGCAGGCGATTGAGTGAAAGGGGGAGGCGGAGGTGGAGATTAGGAGGAAAAAAAGGAGAAAAGCCGGGACGAGATGATGAGTTTTGGACTGGAACCTTGTGAGGCTCAGGTGATGAGAGGATGACGCTCTCGCTAATTCATTAGCGCGATGCCATGGCGCCGCTGAGGACAATGGAGCGTGGAGTCTGGAGAGCGAACATGCTGAACGTCATTGTGCCGCTTTTTTTATGAAGTAGAGTCGTAATACGGAACATTGTGTTCAAGACGGCTAGGCACAGGGTTAGCGGCTGAGCTCTCCGCCTCGAACACTGTCCAATTTTCCTTTTACCTCAGAAATAATACAAAAATACTGCAACTCACACATCAAGATTCAGGCGGCGTTGCAGATCAGCATGGTCTCTATTTATTGGTTTATTTCGTCTTAATGACAGTATTGCTTGCACTCATTTCAGACGTACTTTGGTATTAAATCTACGCAGACAGCCATAAACAACGCGGCTGGAACACCTTTCGATTCAATTATCGCCAACTAAAGCTGTCACTTCTTTCAAAACCACCCAGTTTGAATAAATTGGAGCCGACACGCAGTTTGTTTGAATGAATTTGAACACAACCTATGTGGTCCAGTCCTAAATTACTGGGTGGAATTGCCTTTCCCTTTCTCTGGTAGCGCTTCCTGCTAACAGGCTAACATGCTCTGAGGAAGCTGCATTTTACAAAACAGCCTTTTACTTTTATCCACCTTTTTTCTATTACGGCATCAAATCCAAGATGGTGTCTAATATATAATTTCCCTCACAGATTCGTGTCGTGATTATTTGTTCAGCTAAACTTGCTAGTTTTCTCCATTGAGCGTTAGCAAAGAAAACAATAGCCTAGCTAGGTGTCACCAATTTAATGACTTTAGACTAAAGACTGGCAGCTCGACTTCACTTGGGCTCGAGCCTTTTGATCAGAACATACTTGATACCTTCCCCTTAGCACAAAGATTTTCAAGTACTATGTTATTTAAAAAGTATGAATCAAGTAAGGTTATTCATTAAATACTATTCAAAGTCACAAAAAAGAATCACATTGAATTACAGAGACATGTAGACGCAACAACTACCAACTTCATTCAACGTCCAAAGTTGCACAAAGAAAGGTACGCTGAGGCCCCGTTGTTCAAAATGGCATTACATGCGTTTAACGGCGAATCATGACGTGTTTAGGACTTGAAAGTCAAAGTTGAGTGCAAAGACTTGAGACTTACGTGTGACTTGCATAACGATGACTCGGTCTGGACAGTGCATAGGAACGAGCCTTGACCTAATAGACTGTAAATGTTGAATTCAACCCGATAGACTGAGTATGAGTTTTTTTTTTCTCCTTGAACAGTTTGAATTGAGAGTAAAGAGACAAGAAGTCATTTTCACAGAATAATTTGAATTAAGTTTTAATCATAAAATTCCGTTTTGAATGACTGAATAACAATTGCTCACTTCCATTTATCTGCTTAACTTTTAGAATCCTATATTGTGCATGCTGACTCAGTATTTGACTGTCATGGCTGACTGGAACCCCCAAAAAACTGAGCCGCTTTCTGTTCTATGACAAATCTGACAAGTCTTGGATTTGAATATTTCTCTATCCTTGGATTTTATTTTAAAAATGATGGATAGGCAAGTCTCCGATTTAATATATATATATATATGTTTATATATTGTAAATTACTGAATGAGGTCAGCAATTCCAAAGAAATGATTTATTATATTTCTAAAAATATATATATTTAAACCCACCTCAGTCTTCTATGAGGAGGTTTGGATTAAACAGGTTCTGCTATAGAAACTTGTGCATACAGTCCAATCTACACGATCTGCTCTGCAGTTGACAGTGCTGCTTTCTGACAGCCTTGGCTGTATTGCCTATAGCATATACACGCCGGAAGGCTCCCTGAGTACCAGCCGAGTGCTAATGAGCTCATCTCCTGTTAATTTAATTTAGAGCGTGGGCTCGTCCGTGGAGCCGCAGCACCGTCTGCCTGGCGTTGCTGCTGCTGCTCCCAGCTGCGGGGTGTTTAACCTGTGTGCAGCTCCACTGTGCGCTGTGATATTGTTGCATCTTTGCATCATGCGTCTGCACGCACACACGCAACATATGCCAGACTCGCACGCACACCTCTGTGCTTCCTCGTAAACACATGATGAACATTGATTTTCACACTCAGATACTCATCTACACGCCCCTCCCTCCCTGAACAAACACAGCAGAAGCTAATATCTGTAGCACGAGAGCGACATCACAGAGTCCCACACTTGCAGTTAATGCATTAATGAGCTACTGTGTAATCTGGCCGTGTTGAGTTATCTCAGCAGAGATACAAGAAAGGAAAGATGTTGATAAAGGTGTTTTATTTTAAATGAGACGGACTCCTATTCATAGTCTTCCTTATTTACTGATCGTATCCCTTATCGCTCTCATTGTGCCGTCAACGTCTCGCTGTCGATTGTTGAATCACTGCTGAAGCAGCAGAATGACAAAGTGAAGGTCAAGTGTGCAAAATGTAGTAAAATTCTCACCTTCAGCATTTATGATGTCGCACTCAGATCGAAAAAAATGATACAATTGTGAGGTTGAGTCGATCAAACCATAAAGCGAGGAATCTCTGTCTGTTTGTGATTCGCATATCTCGAGAACGGTTCATCCGATTCACTTCACACTTGACAGGTTTGCTGCTGAGGAGCCGCGGAAGTGCAGTGTCGAATTTGGTGCAATTTGGACACGAGAATTGAGAACAACCGGTGAACACCACTCCGATGTGATCTCACGGGGAAGCGGACGTGAACAAAATGGAGATCAGCGTGGTGCAACATCAGTTTGCTGTAGTAGCGTGTAGTAAACAAGAGCTGAATGTAAAACAGGTCTCTGCGAGCGGGGAGACTCGGTCAACACAGGTTTTCTAATCTGCAACAAGAACTGGAGGTGAGATATTAAGGTTCCGTCGACATTAGTATGCTAGTTAACGTTAGCCTCGAGGGCTGGTAGACAAAATGGAGATTAGCTTGGTGCAATAACCGGCCGCAGTAACGTGTTGCAGAGAGAAACAAACAAACGCACAAGGTTAAATGAATCTGGATGATTGGGGAGAAACAGCCAACATGTTTCTTTGTTTTGTTTTTTCAATTAGAACTGATAGAACTGTAAGATTTTAAGCTCTGTCAACAGTAGCGTGCTAGCTGATGTTGGCTTCAAGGTCTTGGCAGCACCGTCTTCTGCTCTTGGTCGTCCAGCTTGGAAAGTACCAACGCAATCATCCAGATTTAACGTAACGTAAACATCAAACCCCCCCACGTTAGCAGATAATATGTGCTGAACAGCATGTTCTGAAAGGGGCACTCCGCTAGAATACTGAATGATGAATTAACAAGCTACACAACAGAAAACCATATTCTGTGATCTCAGATATCGTCCAGATGGAGCTGAAAAACAAGGCAGAGAATGAAACAGAAAATGTCACCCTTTAAAGATCCAACTGGGCGCTTGGTATTTTCATCGTGTCCAAGTCATTCCCAAAAGAACAGTAACTCATTACAGATGTGAAGATTTCTCATTTCTGGCTGAAGGAGACCGGAGTGACTGTTTACTCATACGAACGGGGGGCATCGGTGAAACAGGAAAGGAGGAAATATCTTGAAACTGCCCAAACTTCCCTTTGCTGCTGATCAACAGCAGATAAACGGGATGGTTTACCTCTGGAAGAATGCCACTACTTGCTTAAAAAAAAAAAAACAATAACTTCATATTCCTTCTGAGTCGGCAGAATATGTCACAGTTGTTTGTGCTCACGATCATCACAGTGCATCGGCTCTCAAGTTAAATCAAACCGCGTGTCTTTATTTGCGGTTCTATGGGAAACCAAGTTTATCTGCTGTGTTTATCTGCTTCAAACAGCGGGAAGGAAATGTTCTTTGTCCTCTGGTGCTTCACATAAATCCTGGAGGTATGTGGTAAATCTCTCTTATGAGATTCACTGGAGCCTTTATTGAAATTTTTTTGGCAACCACCCTCCTGTTTTTTTTTTATTATTATTATTATTTTACTTGAGCTGAGATCAACAAGCCAAGCTAACATCTATCCATCAAGACTTAAAAGTAGCACATTCCAGCAGCGCCGTGACTGTAAGAAAAAAAGGACTTATCACTCCGCCTGTTTTCAGACAATACACTTTCTCTTGAATATATGCGAGGAGAAGAAGCGACTTATGGAAATTGTCCATGCCTTCCGTCCACGCGTCTTTCTCTCCTGATCTCCCCCGGGGGGGGTGAACTGTTAACAAAGCCGGAGTGAATGCTGCTGAAGTGCAGAGAAAATGTTTATGCACCAAATCCTTTTTTGTCTTCCCTCTCTGTCCGTAATGCTGTCGAATCTGCCTAAACTTTTTTCTCGGAGAAATTGGATGATTTCCATTTTGCTCTCGAGTGAGGAGCTTTGGGAACACGCCTGTGTTAATCTGCTCAGGATTCCCTCCGTTCAACCCGGCGCCGTAACGTCCTGACGAGGGGTTTCCTCCTTCCTCTGTCGTGCTGAAAAGGAATAATCTCACCTGATTTAAAAGTGGAAAATCATTATTTAGCCTCATGCTCATTTATTACCACTGAAGCCAATCGCCTCAGGCGCTGTCAATATCCTGATGCCCCGTCACGAAGCTAGGCTAACGCTAAATGGAGAAAACTAGCAAGTTGAGTTTCACAAATAATTAATTGAGAGAAATTATTTAAGACATTATTCTAGATTTGATTCCATAGTATAATAATGGTGGCTAAAAGTAAGGATGTTTACTGACTTTAAACTGTACGTTAGCATGTCTGTCATGTAGCCTAGCGGAGGCGCTACGAGAGAACGGAAAGGCATTTCTACGTAGCAGTGTAGGACTGGGGCCACGTAGGTTGCAACAAACTACATATTAATTAAAATTTATTCAATTTTCAGCTTTAGTTGGCAGGAATTCAAATCAAATGAAAGGTGTTCCAGCCACGTTAGCTTAGCACAAATAACGTCATGCCTCTGTTCGACCCTGACGAGAGGATTTCTCCTTCCTCTGTCGTGCTGAAATAAATAACCTCACCCGACTTAAATGTAATATACTGGAGAAAATCATTATTTATCCTTGTACTCATTTATTACCACTAAAGCCAAATCATGTGCTCAGTGCCTTCAAATGTATTCCCCCTGATCCATGACAGTCAAAGGGATTTATTAGGAGTGAGAAGTATTTTATGATGAACCTCCACTGCTGGCTTTCCATGTGTAGTACGGTGTGGACAGGTTGATGGGCTATGTCATGTGACTGGATGTGACTCGGGGCGGCCGCCGACGGTCGGTAGTGACATGTGCGGCCGTTTTCTTTTTGTGATGGGCTTGACGCTACACGGCAATGACAGGACCAACAATCCGAGCTACGACACGTCCCCTAAAGGCTCCTGTTTTAGATGGTCGAAAGGGGGGTGGGGGTGGGCGGGTAGGCGGCGGGCTGATTATGTCTGAGAAAGGGCCTGGAGGCTCTGAATAAAAAGAGGTAGATAAAAAGAGAAGGCGAGAGAGAGAGAGATTCCCACCCGTGACGAGAACCACAGCTCGCGGCGCGCATCGCTCACACGTCCAGCAGAGAATGAAACCGCGGCCTCCTGATTTGTGCCTAATAAAGTTGTCACATCCTATCAGGACGCACATCTACTAGAGAAAGCACAGGCCCCCAGTCAGGGCTAGTCAGGGGTGATCAGGGGCAGCCGGCGTTGGACAACACCTTCGAGTGATGGATGATGGGATAGAGCACCGCCTGATGGGATTGAGGGCCCGATGACGGAAGGTGATACGGGCGAACAATGGACATCCACGGTTTCTGCTCTATTTATTAGCAGTTGTAAGCATCTGGGGATTACAGTGCTGATCGTGGTCTCGTGGCGGCGACTTCATCCATGAATTCTTAGCCGCCCGTCAACTTTCTTGGAGCGACGGGGAACATTTTCTCGGACCGCATGTCTTTGCATCTCTAGTGCTGCCAAACCCACACTCTGGCGGCTGTCAGGGAGGAATGAATGCGGTTCACGACAGGTCCCGCCCTGTGCCTTGCTTATTTCCTCTTGCCCACGCTCCCATTATAGAAGGTAGTATCTGTGGCCTGACCTCTAGAGGGAGGCAGCGCGTGGAGTCAGAGGAAGCGGCGCTCGTCTGCCCACGGAGGCCACGCCGACTGTTCTCTTTAACAAAGGGCGAGTCAGCAGCAGATAGATCGGAACACATGTCTGCCAAACAGGATTTATAGGGAACCGGCTATTAGGGGTGTCCATTTGGTGAAGATAAGACCCAGAGGGCGTTGGGTCCTTAAAAGCCCCAGAGCCTCTCCGGGTCCATTCAATCACAGCTTGTGTGTTTATATCCTGTTTCAGAAAATCAGGGAGAGCATTGCTTTTCAACATTAACTCTGAAGTACAGGTGTTTCCAGAGGTCTTCGGCAAACGTAACCTACGATAGTTATTATCTATCTCGCACAACCATCCATTGCCTCGTGAAATAATAACCCCTTTATCTCTGCATTGCAGGCATCAGCATTTAATTTCTCTTGAGATTACGCTCCAGATCTTATGGGCCTATTGGACGGAAAATTATTTACTACTAATGTTTTCTTTGCCCTCAAAACACAACGTGCTCTCCTGTAGTTACCAGTTTTTATTACTTTTCCATTCTGCAATTTTTATTTTTTCTCGCTTCATAAATTCATCAAAAGGACGCGCGGCTGCGCTGCCTTTATCAAAAGTTTTCACATAGTGAAACTGGAAGAACCAGATGATGCTCGCGCCCTCCATCATAATACATTCCATGTTTAGAAACCAAATTTGCCCCGTGCGCAATATCGGAGTGCAACAGGCCACCTGTGATTGAGAGGGTTAGAGGTCTAAATCAATCACGGGTGGTGTGTTACGGGAGGTTAAGGAAATTGCTTTCAGCCTCACCTCGGCGGTGCGGCGGTGCTTTCACACTGAACCTGTGATGCAACACAGAGCTCGGCACCAAAGGTTCGCTAAATGTGAGTTAAGTCCGTTGACTGTATGAAAAGATTGCATGGAGCTTCTGGGTCTGAAGAGAGAAGCGAAAGCCGAAGCTCCTGAAACCTGCCTTCTTTTTTAGGCTGATTGTATGTAAGCTTATGAGAAAATGACCTTACTTCTCACTTGATTTATTACCTCAGTAAACAGTTTCCTAATGAGTTTATGGTCTCAATCCCAAGTGTTGAGTCTTCTTCAACACAGCATGATGCTCAGATTGTAAATGAAGGTCCCATTTAGAGTAAAATAGACGATGAAGCAGGGTGTGTTTTAGGGTGTGATCGCCTTGGTTGATCTCTCAGTCAGATCCAATCAGGATATCCTCCCCAGCTCCACCCTCTCGTCTACTTCTGGCTCCAAAAAGCCCAAAAATGTATAAAAAGTTCAACTTACGAAACATTCTTTGTCTATTTTAAATGTACTTTACAGCTGCAGCGATCAATATTTATATATTAACATGGATCAAATCACTGTGTAATATAAAATATATCCCTCACAGACCGTTTTAGTATCTTTCAGCTCATTGTTTTGGTTTTATAACCTGCAGCTTAACTGTTTTGGTTCACCTCATCTTCAGCTGCAGTGGGTGGTTGTTTTCAGCTACGACACTATTGGTGTAGACATTGCATATTTGTATTTGTGTATTGACTGAGTTATGTTGGTTGCATAACTTTTGTACTTCTAGAACAGAACATTGTGTTGTTTGTTGTGTTTTAGTTTTTTTGTTCTTCTTTAATTTGGTTCCAGGCAACTTCTGTTACTTGTCATATTTCACAGACTTAGCAGCTGGCATTAAATCAAAAGTTTTTAAGCGTTTACCTTTATTCATTTCATTGCTCTCGGCTGTGTCCTCGCGTGTGATAGACGACTGTCGACTCTGCTGCTATTGAATCCAACGAAGAGAAAATAAAAACCAAACTAATATTCTCTTGCTCTCTCAGTTTGCAGAGTTGTTGTTCCAAAATATTACAGTATTTCATGAGTGCTGTGGACTGTATACGTTTCCAAGTTCTGACAATCTCTGTGAGGCAGGTGGCTTAGTAATTGCCGCCTTAGCGAACAGACGTGACATTTAGGCAACTCTCAGTGCGATTGTGCCGAGGCTGTGGAGTCAGGATACCTCGGGTGTCTGCAACAGTCACAGCAGGCCTCACTAATCACGTTACATTTAGCCGTGACAAGGACAAGGCCATGTACAACTGAGATAGATGGATTAAACCAATTTAGTAAGTATGGATTACCCCTCAGTAACACTGATCAACTTCATGAGGATGGTCTCGAGAAATACTGTTGACGAGGAGAATGAGCAGAAAGCAGGAGGCGGAGATATGATCCTTTTATTTCACACTTCTTCGGGTCATTGTTAAATATTGTTAATGGTGTGTCCTGGAAAACAAAAGAAACTTTGTTATGCCCAAAATACCATGTATGTATGTAATACCAGGGCGGCTGTAGCTCAGGAGGTAGAGCGGAGGTCGCTAGTTCGTGTCCTTGATCAAGATACTGAACCCCAGTTTGCACCTTGCATCAGTGTATGAATGTGAAAGAATGTGCAAGTTGCTTTGGACAAAAGCGTCTGATAAATGCCCTAAAACATAATGGGGTGTTCTCAACTGGTAATGCTAACGATGGCTAACAATTTCTAGCCTGGCTAGAACTGGTATTCCAACTATTGTTTCACTTCCAGCTCCGACCTCTGAGTTAAGGGCCAGATATCTTCTGCAGGAGATGGTGACTCAAGACATTTGGTCCAAGTCTCAAGTTAGTACCAAGTCAAGTCAAGTCAAGTCCGCAGACACATCATTTGAGTCATCATGTGTCAAGTCAAGTCCACGTCGGGTCTCAAGCCATTAATTTTCTGTCAAGTCAAGTTGGAAGTCTTCAACACAGTGACTCAAGTCAACCCGGTCCGAGTCACAATGACTGGACGAGTCCACATCTCTGTTGAAAACCAACACAGATCTAAAAACAAAGTGAATATCAGACTTTGGTAACTAAATTAACACTCATGTTAATGACTGAACGCTGATGTCCGTGTCTGCTTGATGTGTAAATAAACCAACTGCTAACTAACACATTTGCTTTAACAACTTTGTGAGGCGATAGTGTGTCAGTGTGGCGTTTGCAGCGTGTTGTGCTGCCCTCAAGTGGTCAAAAAGTCAATTAGTGTACGTGAAAGTGCTTTCTCTCAGATTGATACATTATTAATGAGCTGTAGAAATTGTTTGATGTGTTACGCATCATGTTTTATGTGTTTAACATGTCAGATATCTGATCACCTGTCAGCAGTGTTTTAATGTTGTAGCTGGTCTGCTGACTCTGTTAATCTACTCAGTACTTAGTAGTTACAGGTGTCTTTTAATGCAGCAGAGCAAAAAACTACAGTAATGCCCCTGAAAAATGAAGTGAAGGAAAGTAAAAGGAAAACTGCGTTTCTGCACAATTAGTGTTCACATATTGTACCATTTCAGCTTTAAAGCGTCACTTATAATCTCTCTTTTGAGGAGAACTGACTGCCTCTGTCCTCATAAAAAAGGTATTTGATCAATTAGAAATATCTAATTAGCTCACTGCAGAGGTCTTTTAATTACGCCAATCCTTTTTTTTTATTTCATAGTCCTGAATGTTCTGGTGATTACGGGCGAGTACGTCCGCGCTGTCAACTGAGTATTCTCCACAGGGATGTTTTGAATAGCTGGGGAGGAGAGAGTGTGTTTTTTTTGTTTTATTCGAGCCCCCTTCTGGACTTTTTTTTTTAATGGACACAGACGCATAGTGGGGTTCTGCTGCCTGAGCCGCCGCTAATAGACTGAAAAATGAAGGTGCCATGCTGTCATGCCTATGGATAGAATTACTTTAACATTTCTGTCAGGCGGAAAACTTTCTCCCTGGCGTCCATACATTAAAAAAAAGAAAGAAAAAACCCATTGTGCTGCTCGGCCCGCATGACAGGGGCTTACTTTCACCACAGTAACGCCTATAATGTGCGCTACTCCCACTGCAGAGGCTTGGATACAACTAACAAAAATACACATTGGAGTCTGAACAGGTTTGAGGATGTGTAATTAATCAGGAAAAGCTGTAACTCCTCTGATGCTTGAAGAACATCAGTATGCGGACGTCTTTATTACAGGCACGACTAGTTGATTTAAGCCACATACGAAGTTACGATCAACCACTCCGGGAGCCGTTTCAGTCATATATGTCACATTAGCATAACAAGCTGGAGGAACCTGGGCAGTAATCATCTGTGTCCTTATTGCCATTTAGGTGTAAAAAATCTGCTCGGACGGTTTATTACTGCCACATAAAAGGCTGTTAATGCGTGTTTCTGCCGCTCGGTCTTGATATATGTGTGTGTGTGAGGGAGAGAGAGGTGAGAGGTGTCAGGGGGGAGGGTTAGATATAAGAAGACGAGTGGCTGAATCTCATCAGCTGCAATTTTTTTTTATTCCGACGATACTGCCATATTGAATTTTTTTCTCGAAAATGGTGCCTTTTATTGTTCCTCCTCCTCCTCCTCGTCTTCTGGACAGATTGTTTTTTTTTTTTTCCTGATTTCGTGTAATGATAGCGCGACAACACACACAAAACACAGCTCTATTTTTCTCAAGGAGAGGCTGGAGGATGGTGGTGGTTGACGGGGAGAATGAGGTGAGGAAGGCAGAGAACGGAGGGAGCAGATGTGGGAGGCTCCGTGGCAAAAAGGCAGTCGTTTCGCTTTGAATTTGTTGCCCTGCCCTTGATCCCGATGCACATCAAGGTAAACTAACGATTGTTTCTTCCTCCCCCTCTTGGCCCTGTTGTCTTTGAATAGCTGAGCCGTCTATTTATCCGAGACTGATTGAGGCAGTTCTTCAAATGCCGGGTGACAATGGAGACGGCCCTGAACATGGAGATCGCCTCCAACAGGTGCTGCGATGAACGCTTCGGTTTTCCAAGAGCGCCTTGGAAATAATGATGGACATGCTGCCCCCGGTTAAAACATCATCAGTCACGAGGACCGGTGGCCCCTTGAGGTCCGACGCCCACTCTCTCATACATATATACATATATAGTATATATACACATACATTGGTACTTCATTGATCTCTGCCGGGAGGTCAGAGTGCTGACAAGAAGATTTCATATAAGCCAATCTGCGACCCCGGCGATGAAATAATCATCAAATGGACTCCACAATGCTGTTTCTTTTAATGTTTGGCTTATCAATAATCTAAATTGGATCACGCATGACTTTACAGTGACATGACAGTGATACATCTTTGAAAATAAGACCTCGGGATCTAATTAAGAGCCTAAGTTGAATAATTTAAATTCTATTTCCATTAAACAGGTGTTTTAAAGGTCCTGTTTGTAAGAAAAGTTGATTTTCCAACTCGTCAAACACGGTGTTGTTACTGTGTTGTCAAGGAAAATCAGAGCGTCAGTATTTGACAAGTTACGGACGAGACCCATAAATCATCTTTTCTTACAAATAGGACCTTTAAATTTACAGTAGGGCCGAAAAAGTCTGACTGGTTTTGAATGTAATACCTTTTCTTCACGACAAATGATCGTGTCAGCTCAACTATTTGAGCACTCGAGCTGGCTTGGACTCCACAAATGCTTCTTGGGATGTCACAGACCGCTTGGCTTGGGAACACACGAGGACCAGGAAACGAACACAGGAAACACAGACGAACCAACAATGAGTCAGGAAAGCGAACGCAGGCTGAAATACACAGGGAATGATTTACTATGGAAACAGAAAAAGGGCGGGAAAGAAGACAAAGACAGGAAGTAGATACTAAAACATGACACGCGATGACATAACCTACAAAATAAAACTGGAAACTGCTCAACCGAAAACTCAAACCATGACAATATCTTTGTATTTGTTATGTAGGTGCCCATGTTGCTTCAATGACAGCATGCACTCGAGCTGGCATGGACTCCACAAGTTTGTGCAAAATCTGTTGACTCATGTTATCCCAGCAAAGCCTCTTGTCGTCTCACAGGATGCTCGGCTTTCTCAGTCTTCAAGCACCCTCATAAATGTTTCACGCAGTTGTGGTCAGGTGACGGTGGAGGAGAGTCCATGACAGCCAGGACTTCTTGGTCTTCTTTGGTCTTCAAGTAGTTCTTAAAAAAGCTTTGAGGTGAGTTTGAGGTCATTATCCTGCTGCGCTATGAAGATACAAACCAGAGGGTGTAGCGTGTCCCTGGAGGATGGAGTGGGACTTCTCCTCGGTCAGGGTGGAGTCAGTTCGGTGCAGGTGAATGACTCCAGAGACCGTCTTGTTTCTTCTCGTAATAGAAACAATAAAGAATAATGTTTCCAAAAGACTAAACTGTAGTCCTGAGTGTTACTGTGGTGAAAAGGCATGGAAAGAAAAATAAACTGTGTCGGCTTCATATAATGTAAATAATGTTATTGTATAATAATGTTATTTTCCCTCATATGTTTACTCGTCGTTGTGTTGAACTTTATGTTTAAAGGGGCGCTGTGTAGTTTTAGATAATACATTCAAATTCAGAATTTCAATAGTTGAGGTGATAATGGAAACTCAGAAATATTTATTTTCTCCACAACTGAATAAACAAGTTGTTCTCAAACGAAGATAAGGTTCCCAAAACAATGTTTGAAACAAATAAAAACTAAAAGTTTGTTGTTTAGGATTTGAACTATCAGTCAAGGAACATCTGTCTCTTCTGATTACAATATTTTCCCTAAAACTACATAGTGCACCTTTAATGTTTCACTGACTGCCCTGTTTCTATTAATGGGGTTTCTGTACTTCATACTTTTGTCCAAAGCAACTTACAATATTTCATTCATACACTGATGGCGGTGCCGACCAGCACATCAGGAGCAGTTTGGTGTTCAGCATCTTGCCCGAGGACACTTCGACATGCAGACCAGGGGAATAGAACCTGTGACCTTCTGACAAGACGCTGGCTCTACCCCTGAGCCACAGCCGCCCGCGATTATATCACAACTCCCATATGTGAATAAAGGTGGAACACTGTCTTTCTCTTGCCTCATAAATATATAATTCAAAACAGAATCGAAGAGTGTCTAGTCAAAACTGTGCACAGGTACTGATCCTGTAAAAGAGAATATTTGTCGGTTTTTCCCTGATGTAAACAACAGATGCTCTTTTTGTGATGGTGAGGGAGAAACTATTGAACATGTTCTCACAGATTGTTTCCATACTCGTTTATTTTGGCTTGATTTACAGAAATACATTTCAGAAACGCTTGAAAAAGATGTCGTTATAACAAATATTGATATATTACTCATTCTTAACAAGTCAAACTTCTGCCCAGGTGAAATGTACATAATTAATATGATTATTATTTCAGCAAAATATCACATTCATTAAATTAAATGGCTTGAAAGATTGTCCTCCTGTCACACTTTTAAACTCACAGATGTGAAAATCATATTTGACCTCCATTGAAAATTCAAATCTGAAGAAAGAGACATTGGCAAAAACAATTAGACTATTTAGACATTTAACATTTTATTTTATATTTATTTTATTTCCGTTAGCAGACCTCTAAACTGTGTTTTGATTAATTTAATGTTCATGAATTAAAAAAAAAAAAAAAAAAAAAAAGTTGCATTTTAACTTCCGGGTTACGACAACGGAAATACTTGTGGCTCTCAGAAAGGCGGATCCCTCTCAGCCACTTTGCCTTTCAGAACTTCTTTTGAGCCTATTTTTACCTGTCATTCACCGGCGGGTCCCGGTAAAACGCCAAATCCTACTTAAAATTGCTTCCTCGGGTGTTGAGACGACATCGTGTTCGGTCGAGCTCCGCGGCGGTGCTCACTGCGACGACTGGGAGAGTTTTCCAGCTCTAACGTTAGCTAGCTAACTTTTAACGCACTAGCATTCAACTTGACAACTGCCCTGCAGCACCACAGGGAAGGAGCAACACCGGAGCAAACACAGGAAGATGGGAGATAAAGATCAATTGGTTTGGGCATTGCAGACCGGGGACCTGGAGGAGGTTAAAAGCAAAGTCATGACGGTAAGGCAGCTGTGATTTTGCTGTTTTTCGGTAACTCGAGTGCAACAATTTTCTGTCAAGTGCCTGTGTAAAGCTAAGGAAACTAACGCCAGTTAGCTAACAGGCTAGCTAGCAAGTTAGCTAGCTAACGGTATCTGGAGTTGGGTAATGTCAAGTGAGGTAATCTATGATGGGCTGTCGTGGCTTGTCATGTTAGTTGTATGTGCAATGTTGAGTTCGCTTGAACTCGTTTCCAAACATTTAAAGGCTGATGTAAGAGTTTAATGTAGACCTCACATATACGTCTGGACACCGAGTTAGCATGGCTAGCAACATACAGTGCTATTCCCAGAGAAAATACAAAGGGTTAGCGTTAATTTCTTGCTAACTCTTTGGTTTATAACTGTATAACTGTGGTCGTTAATGTTGTAATCTGAACGTGGTGGGTTTGGGACATGTTATAGTTCGGTTAGCAAACGCTGTCTGTGCCACCCTCCTCAGAAAGCAACCTGTTGGTAAGCTAGCTAACAACAGCATCAGCTGGTACGTGGTACACATTGTTGGTAGACAGCTAACAGCTAGCAGTGTGTCTATTGTGTTGTCAATAGCAGCGAAGACAATCGTCGGACAGTGCTCCGTATTGTCTGTAGACAGTGTCTCTTTTAGCGTGTTGTGAGAGGTAAGCTGAGGTACATGCTAGCGAACTAGCACGGGCCCGGGCTCCAGGAGTGGACAGCTAACGTTGGTGGGCGGGGGTCTCAGCTGTACCGAAGGAGATGGAGGCCCGGCTCCAGATTATCCGAAGAACCCACCTCACTAACTGGCATAATCTGTCTGGAAGAGACTGAAAAAAATGTCTTAAAGCTAAAAGTGACTGTTGGGCCACAGTGTGTCCACTTCAAGTGTCCCCTGGAGGAGGACATTCTTGGCTTTATAAAAAGTTAACACTGACTTTATATTGGCTAATAGTGTGATAGTGAAGTTTATGATCCTTAAATCATCATATGATAGTGAACATTAGTACTGCAGGTGTTGTGTCAGTAATGCAGCATATTATGTTTCTAAATGAACCAAAACTAAACTTTATGTGTAGCCATCTGTAAAGTCCATCAGTTCTCTGTCTAACAGAGATTGTGTCATCTCACAATCAGTCTCTTCAATCAGTAACATGTGTGATGCCTCTTCAGCAGTAAACTGCCTCCTCACTGTAGGCAGGCACTAAATGCATGTTAGCTACCGCAGGTTTAGATAATGATGACTAAGACAGTATTAAGTTTTACCTGCATGCTCGGCACGTTCCAACCAGTCATATTTCCACCACAATAAAGTCAAAGGTTCCCCCATTGCACGCGCGTGTCGTTTACAACTTGTAGATATCAATAGCTTCAGGTTAAAACCATTTAAAGGTGCACTGCCTACACAAACTAAATAAACTCTTTCTTTTCATGACTGAATTAACAAACTGATGTTAAAGGACAACGCACTTTCATACTGTTTTACTTTGTAAAAATGTGGCGGACCCTGCCACCTCTCTAGCCTCAAACAGTGTTCTGGGGACCTTCTCTTCCTCTGAGAACAGCTTGTTGATTCAGTTGTGGTGAAACCTTATCTCATTTTTACTGTAAATGTTTTAATTCTGAGTATGAATATTGTCTGCTACAGTTCCCCTTTTAAGGTTTATGTGCGTCCTCGGCATGTTCTAACCAGGCATATTTTCAGCACGATTACGTCAAAGGTTCCCCCATTACACGTCTTTAACAACTTGTAGATATCAGTAGCATCAAGTTAAAATTTTGAAGGTAATATGAAAGCTAGATATTGTTCAGAAAGGCTTATTTTGTCCAACCAACAGGCCAAACCCAAAATTTACAATCATAACTGACAAAGAAAAGCATCGAATCCTCACATTTTAAGAGCTGGAACCCACAAATGTTTGGCAAATACATTTCTTTTCATCAGCTTATCGATTTAATGACTAATCTTTCCCCTGCTATTTCTTATTAAATGAAGCTCGATGAATTGACCCTTGTTAAAATACGATAAGACTTTATTGATCCCTCATCTGGGAAATTCACATGTTGCATCAGATCAAGAGTCACACGCAGAGAGGAACATCGTGACTTCTAAACAAAACAGAAACCACACAAAAACAGATTAACAGAATATAAAATGATAAGGAGTATCTACAGTCTATTCACCTTTCACATATCCAGATAAGACCAAGATTGATGGTTAATTGCACCTGTAACTGTAATACACACACGGTGTGTAGTCCAATACGATTAAAGTAAAAAATATATAAATATAATCACAACACACACGAATGAAGTCAAAAGTTATCTGGCTTAAAAACTAATAAAAGTGAGTCTAAAGTCCTGATTATAGTTTATATTGTGAGCGTAATGAGATCGTTGCATCTGAGACTCCTTCATTAACAGGGATGAATTTTCCATCCACGAGGAGTGTTTTCTCATTTATGATCTTCCCATTGTAAGTAATTGCCATTTCATTATCTACACTGGGTCTGAGTGTAAACAACTGCGGTGGTTTATCCCCGTTCCACAGTGGAACTGAGAGTTTTTCAATTTTATCAGCCGTTGGCGCTGCAGCCGTCGAAGGTAACATTTAAACACTATTAGAGGAGGTCGAGGTTCCGCATCCCTCATGGCTAATGGACTCAGTGGGATCGGATTTGACCTTCACTGGACTTTGTGATAAAGTTAAGGGAGCGAGTGGCAATCGAAGGCAGGCGGTGCTGCGGTGGGTTATGATATCATTTCTGAGTCTGTGGTCACACAGTCACAGACCTGAGCAGGCGTTTGTGCAACTGGTCATCGCCTCCGTTTGACCACAGAAGCTTGCAACAAAGATGCTTTTTGCGATTGAACATGGGGTTAGTTACAGCTATCGGGTTGTACAGGTGTTATTTATAACATTGATGATGGCCTCGTTCCATTTAGATGCACAGTAGCCTGCCCTGTACGCACATGTCAGAATATCTGCTGTTAAACAAAAGGCCTGTTGACAAGAAGAGGAAATCAGTCACAGCATTTATGTGTATTGAAGGAATTAGGACCAGCAAATGACAATATTTAAGCTGTATCATTATATTATGATCTAATAATGTCAGCATAATATCAAAACGACACCGTATCTCCCAGTTGTGCTACTTTCCTCTCCCCTTATTTGATTTGCATCTCAGCTTTATTACATCTGCTCTTACTTGCCCAGGGGGGAACCAGACGGCCGAGCTCGCTCCGTCATGCCCAGATCAGGTGTTTCCATATGAGGGTCTTGCGTAAGAAGATATACCTTTTTACATTCCAGTGCCTTTCAATGAATTCTACTCCTATATTTTGTTGTGGAGGCCCGTTTTCTGAGCATATAAATACTTACCTCAATATTTAACCAGTCAAGTGGTTAATCATATACAGAAGAACAGACGGCACCAGCTCTTATTGACGTGTCTTCCATTGTCACTCGAGGGCCACCTGTTGACACTCAGCTATGTGTCTGTGGTTAGTGTGGTAAGAGAACGAGGAAGGGTGGTGAGAGTGTTTTGTCTTTTTTCGCGCCTGCACGATTGACAGTTGGAGGTATAATGGCACCGCAGCGGGGAAGTGAAGGGTAGAGGACGGCGCGCGTTGCTGTACGTCACTGAGAGCGTGTCATCGGTGACTGTTTCTGTTTCAAACAAAAGAGTTTGAACCCTCTTAAACTGTCGTCTCTCTTTTCTAGGCTGAAGATGCGAACCGGACCCTGCAAGGTGGGAGGATGCCTCTGCACTACGCCTCAGACTATGGCCAGACAGATGTGGTGGAGTTCCTCATTTCTAAAGGAGCGAACGTCAATGTAAGAACCACGACAACCAGTGCCCATCACATGCTATTTGCATTCATTTGCCTAACGCCCAGGGTTGCAGTGACCACAAAAAATAACAGTGCCCTTGTCTGCTTCACTTCAGTCTTAGCCTATTGTTATACTGCTTTTTATGGCACGAGGATTATCTGTTTGTTTGAGCTGAAGTACTCCGGCTGTTAAAACCAGTTTATTATTCTATTTCAGCCGCGGTCCGCGCTCTCATTCAACAGTCTGGGCCTGCCAGACTTCACATTTAGCCTGATTGGCCCCCTGAGCCTCAATAGTCTCTTCTGGTGTTGTTGTAGTAGATTGATCCGTACCCACTAAAAGGGCACTTACCCATCCAACAGTATTGATATCTGTAATTTGGCGCCTTTCTTTTGTAATTTGGAGCTTTTTCTAAAGGTCTCTAACGCCGCTTCAGTAACCAGTAGAATTGTACGTGCAAAGCGCCGTGACTCTTTGAACTCCAGAACACGTCTAAAGGAGTTTCTATGGTGCATTGTGATGCTCAACACAGCTACGTCAGCATCTAATCCCTTGTGTGACAGTGGATATAACAACATTGCAACAACTTTCTGGTCTTCACAGACACAAGGATGTAAAGTTGCACCAACATGCAGTCTTTGCTTTGCCTCCCGAGCCCCAAATTGTTTGCACAATTCTCCTCTTGGAAACCTGCACATCTACTGATGTATGAGAGATAAATATAGTGTCGGAGTGCGGCGAGCTTTCTTATAATTTCTGAGCATGATAAGGGAAAAGTAGAACCACTCTCTCACAGGAGTTCTTTTTCTTATTTATTTTTGATAAGCAAAGATGGATCTTCCCTCGTGTAGTCTTACGGCTGTGTCGATGATCTGCTGATATATGAAGCTTTACTCTTTTCTCTTTTCCACCCGCTCCCCCTGCAGGCTGTAGACAAACACGGGCTCACTCCACTGATGACTGCCTGTTACGAGAATCACCTCTCCTGTGTCAAGGTCCTGCTAGAAAAGGTTGGTACTTTGATTTAAGCATGCTCAACTAACGCATCTGCACCTGCACACACAAGTGCCCCGGTGTCCTTCACCCCTCAGTGCGCGTCGACGTGTCGGAGGCTCCATGTGAGCCGCGAGTGCTGATGAGGTAACTCGCCGGACAAAAGGCCCTTTAACGTCGTCCTGTGGAGGCCGTGCTGGAATGTTCACGGAACACGACGCAGCATCGCCGCTGTTCATTTGCTTTGTGTCTGTGTTTCGAAGCTGCTTCATTCATAGGTGCGCAGGCCTTTGCTCCATCTAACATTCCTGCACCATCCTTCCACCGCAGCCTCCCTCAGTTGTTTAGCTCTGGAACGATCTTAAACGCTACCTCTGTCATTTAGATGCACACGGACGTGTGCAGTCACAGCTGTGAGGAGTGAGACAATACTGAGTCAGGCACAGCTGGCATCGACTGTAGTAAGCAACCGAATAACACGCATACCAAAACGTGTGTCCGACCTAACTAACGTCATCCAGCAGAAGAAAACAGATTTGTTCAGCTACATCACGGTCAAATAGAAAGCCTCATTTATATGTGGAGGAGCTTTCCTTTGGCGAGTCGATGCCTCTTCTTGTACATCTTACCTGAATGTTTGACTCTGACGTACATGCACGCCCAACATATACATATAAATGACAGATCTTCTACACATCTCGACCGGTGGAGTTCTGTTTCGCCACAGCCCAAATGGGCCAGGCTGCTGTGGAATTGATGTGAATGTCACACAGATGTGGGCAACAATGGCTACTTGTCTTCAGCACCTCCTTCAGCTCTTTGCCTCTCGTACTCCGCTGTCATTTTAAGCTCATGTTTTCTCAGAATAATATCAAATATATAGATTTGAGTCACAGAACTTGATGGTCAGTTTCACTTTAATGCTTGAAACCTAAGTTAAGATGCACCCTTACCAGAAAAGAGCCCACAACTTCTCGGACCGAGTGATGTCATGGCTCGCATGCTTTACTGCTGCGAGCTCATGTGTATATGCGAAGGGGAGATGGATATTGGGTGGCTGAGTGAGCAGCTGTCTGCCAGCCAGGCTAAATGAGGCAGGGTAAATGAAAGCTCCTCTACAGAGTTGTTTCACGGTGGCATCATCTTGGCTCAACGAAAGTAATGGGAAGAGGGGTGGGGGCATTCACCAGCGAAGTCACACTACCGATTAGGGAAGTCATTTTTTTTGCACTCCATACAATCGCATGCGCACCATTCAGGCAGACGTTTCAATCAGTTCGCAGTTTCAACTGCACTCTGAGGCAGACGTTTGAAAAGAGGGAACCATAATTTATGTATGGGAAACACTGGTGTTGTGTTAGAGAGACACTTACACGGTACTCCACTGCTTACTTATTCCTGTTGGCATCGGCTGTATTAATCCCCCATTTTCATCAACACAGCCGTGCGGGCCGGCCCTCGCATCGGCAAGCCAGCAGAGCCTTGCAAGCATTCGGCCAGCAGCTGGCCGGCAGCTGGCCACTGCTGTCAGCTGGCCGTCAGTGCTGCTGGCTCGGAGATGAACCAAAAGAAGCTGCAAGTGCCAACAGGAAGTAAACAGCAGTTCACTGCTCAGTAAGTTCTGTCCTGTAAATGTTGGCGGAGGCGGACAGGTACATCGGCCTGACTTCAACTTCTACTTGACACGGAACGATCATTTGGTTGTTTGTAGTTTTTACTGTAGCAGGCTTGGATTGACTGTACTGTTGTGGTAACAGGATGGTAGAAGGATTTCTTGTTTTTCTGACTTTGGGGACGTCTCAGCCCTCTCTTGGAGGGAGGTGTACTAAAAAGGAGGAAGTACGTGCTCTAGTGCAGTCTTGAATATTTCATATCACATTTTACCACCAAATTCTGGTAATAGGATTTGGGTTTAAAACCAGCAGACAGTCTCTTATGTAAATAAATAAAATCTTCATCATGGACTGCAGTCGTATTCCTTTATGTCCCTCGATACCAGTCGCATATCCACAGCCGCAGTACATCCCCCTGAAAGCCAGACGCACTTTTCCATCGGAAATAGGCAGCTATGCAAGTACCACCTCTGCTTTATAAGTTAAAGCCCCTGGGGTGGACCATTTTTAAAGAGCCTTTGTCTGTGTTATCATATGAGGCAAGACAGGCAGCCATAGCTCATCTGAACAGGGATTACGGTGGGAGGCGAAGATACCAGTGAACCCACGGGTTTCCTCCTCTCAGGCTCCGTACTCATCTCCGCTAAGCACCAACAAGGATTAACACCCAGATGCAGCCAAAAGGTCATCAGTCACCACAGGGACCAGATCTCAATACATCTACCCCTGGCAGCTCTGAAAACTCGGCACGTCTCTTAACACGAGATGAATAGATTGTCCCTAAGCCACGGCATCGAATGCCACCGCATATCCACTCTGTCTGGCAGCACCTGTAGCACCACAGCCACCACAGTGCGGTGGATAAAAGGAGCCCACTGAGAATACCGTATTGTGAATGTTTGACTGTCGGATATTCTTGTGTTTGCACAAAAAAATGGCTCGGTTTCTCCCGGTGCACCATGGGAGCTGACCCCTGCCATCGGACTGCTTGCTGTGCTGTTGTCGGCAATGAATTATGAAAGGCCATTTTAACCCCAATAGATGACCATGTCGCGAGATCCTGGCCGAGAGTGCTGACGACAGCCCGCAGAGGCTGGCCAGTTAATTTTAAGTCAACAATGAAAGGCCACACACAGGCATGCATGCATGAGTACACACAACCTTTTTCTCTTTATGAGGAACTGCCCTCATGACCATTTATTAGGAAGAAATGCAGTATTATTTTGTCACATCAGTTCCTGTTGTTGCCTTGCATTTTGAACTTGACCCTATTTATGTGAGTCCTTGAGACAGAGAAGGTACTTGCTGTTTATTTTTCTGTCTGTCACACCAGTAAGAATTTTAAAGTAAGCCCGGTAGACGCAATCTTCCAATGGGTTTTACCAACTTGCCTGACTTGACTACATTATGTTTCTTCAAGAGGAGGGTGGGTGCACACTAGTTTTGTTAATAACTAGTAGAAAAA
Organism: Lagodon rhomboides; assembly: GCA_039737535.1. Taxonomy (NCBI): domain Eukaryota; kingdom Metazoa; phylum Chordata; class Actinopteri; order Spariformes; family Sparidae; genus Lagodon; species Lagodon rhomboides. Next base: position 6,687,846 of record CM077805.1, read on the forward strand.
CTAGAACTAGACTGGAAAAACTTTACTGTACAGTGTTGTCTAGTACTCTTACCTGAGGACCAAAGCGTAAGGTCACTGAAAGGGTTACTAATGATGAGTTAAATTATATTTGGGCCTAGGCAGTGTAGACGACATCTTTTGCTGGTTTTCAGAGAAAGATTATAGACAAGTTTATTTCTTGTGCCCAGGGGTTGAAAGAAAAAAGTACTACTTCTTGGAAAAAAAAAATCCCCAAATTCTTTTATCCCAGCTTCTAAAATATGAGGGTATATACAGCTTTCCCCTGTCTAAACATTAATCTTAATTTGTTCTGGACAGTTTGTTGGACAGATGATCACAACTGTGATTGTTCATTGTTTTTCCTGAACTTGTGAACATAGAACAACAAACTAGTCTTCAAATCAATCAATTGTGAATCAAATCAAACCGTAGGTTGCAGCTCTTGCTCTTTCATACAGGAGATGGTTTGTAATATCGCAGGAATGATAGTTTTTTCCCTCGAGGTGTAGTCTACCTTGAGCAGTGCTGTTATAAAATGGTGTACGGTGTTGATAACTAAATAAAATTGGGCTCCTACCCTTTTCTAGTCTCAATTAAGATGACACGACTCCTGTCAAGACTTTTCCCTTTGCCCGTTGGATTTTTTATTTCTTCAATTTTGACCAAGGTTTGGTGTAGCTCGTTAACCCCCGACCGGATGAATTGGTATTTCAAACCAGAGCCAAGCTGACACAGCTTCCTCCGATACAGTTATCGATCCTCCACTTTATTTTTTTCGCTGGATGTTATAAAATTTGCCCTCGTACAAATTGGGTATGTTTGACCGCTGCCTGCAGGTCAATAATCTGATGTACGCATTGAATATTAAGCAAGTTTTTTTTAGTGATGCTCTGGCCCAATATTTGAAGACTTGCGCATGGGAGATCTTTCAATGCCGCTCACTTGGGGCATAATGAAAACTTAATGGACACTTTGGCAGGTCAGCGGCATTACGTTACGGACCCAGTGCTTCTTTGTATGGCTCTATAATCGAGGATGATGATGCATCTCAGTTTGACTGGAGACACCCTGGGAGTCTATATTTATTCATTAGGCTGTGTCTCACTTGGCCACTAGCTTCTCTTTGACTGGATAATGTTTGGACGGTGAGGTGTTCACGAAGGGTCATTACTCAAGTTGGGGAGAGCTCATTAATGTAAGTGGTTTCAGGAGAATGCCACTGAGCTGCATGGTCATTGGGGATGGCGTGGTGGAACAGGGAGGACTATGGGCCAGAGCTATTACTGTAACTGTACCATGAATACCCATAGGGAGTATCCATCTGTGGCAGACCCTCTAGAATACTGCTTAGGCTAATGCAGGTGTTGGGTGCTCATTAGGAGATTGTTCCACCTCAAATATGGCGGAATACGCATGATATATAACTATATTTGTCAGGTGGGCGCATTGTTTGTCCCGAGCCCAGAGCAGTATTGATGGTGAAACAGCTTGGGTCAAGCCGTAATGCTGTTTCCTGCCATCTAAATGAGGCCTGTAGAGTTGGTTACTCGATATGGTCTTGAACCGGCTGCTAATGACTTCCCCAGAGCTGGAGAACTGAGGGAGTGGGGAAGACGGCTTCATTCCGTCTCCCCCATCCTCCCCTTCACCTGCTGAACTCACTCAAGTGGGGAGTACAATGATTGGTTACCAGGTACCTGATATGAATCAGTCAGCAGTTATTAGAAAAGTTAAAGTGACTACAAGTACTTTATTGCTATTTCTACTTTAGGTCGGCTGTGTTTTTACAGAGGGATAAAGAAAACAGTTAATATTAGACGGATGATCTTAAAAAGATCAGAGAGGGATTTCAGGTTTCCCCACAAGAATCTACCCTGTTCTGTATCTTATCCTGACAAGATGAATTACACTGAACGAGAACCCTCTGTGTATTGAAATTTGAAGACCTGGACACTCGAAGCCTTCATAAGTGAACCTCATATTTCACACAGCGCTCACATGTCCAGAATTTAAATCAGGGCTACACTGCAGTATGTTTTTGGAGATCCGTTATGAATGCACTCAGTGTTAAACTAATTAAAGACTGAGTTCGTCTCCATTTACCCCAAACTTTCTTTGAAAAGTGAGTGGTGGACTTGTGAGAGGTGATTTGAAGCTCTTGTTTAGGAAGAAATCCAGCACATTGGCTGTTTTCTGGTACATATTGATTTTATTTATTTTCTGTAAGTTACACTGTTTCTTACAAAAATAAATAAAAGCAATAAAATGCTACTTCCTGGACAAAGACAGTTGATGGTTCAGTCTCTTCTACAGATCGTCTAATACTAAAAATATTTGACACAAGGAAATGCGACATTCCCCAGCATCGGATGCTTGACAAAAACAGGCTACACCCTCTGGCAGCCACGACAAAACTCGCTGGCTTCACCTTATTGGAGGAATGCTACCACGACATGGTGGCTGATAAGGAAACTTCATCTTATAGTAAAATAGCTCAGCAAAATTTGTGTCTGAAGACATGTTTGGCAAGAAATAAGTTAAACACAATGCTACCAGAATGCATTGCATGGCTTTCTGCATAGACAATGAAAATGACAGGCCCTTTGGACGTTGACCATAACAGCGGCAGCTTGGGTCAGTTTATGTCAGTCATCAACCCAAAGCGTCTGTATTGACGACCTGGGGATGAGACCCAACAACCAACTATCTCTCTCCAAGAAGTTGCATGTTGTTGCTTTAATTTAGATGCTTTAAGTGCTTAAAGCACAGTACACAAGCCTCATGATATTTATCCTTAATTAAAAAACTTTTTATGTCTTCAGTGTTGTGCCGATTGGGATTTTTGGTCGTAACGCTGTCTTCTGTTGTGAAAAATCCCCCACTAAGGTACTTTGGGTCACCAGCTGCCTTAGTTCAGATGTTACATAACAGGTCTCCAACATAATTGGAGTGTTGGCGGGTGCATACTTCCAAGAAATGTGAAGCATTTTATGAATTGACAAAACCCTCTCTTACTCTGTCTCTCGGCTCCTTACCAATTAGAGATGCAGATCTGACAGGTTACCCGCTCAGCCCTGGTAAATCTCTCTCGCTCAGGATGCGCTCTGTTGCTCCCGTGGCATTGGAATTTGCACCCAGACAACCGTCCTCATACTGCTGGGCACTTGAACTGGGTCACATTGTTTTTGATGGCATGCTTCTCCATGCAACAATAGACTCTCTTTGCCTTGGTTCTGTAAGCCCTTTCCTAAGAGGCTAAAGTTGGCAGGCCAAACAAAGGGACGTCTCTCCACTACATGCCCCTCCACTCCTCTGTCGCCCATTAAATCTGTTGTCACTACATGCACATTCAACAAGTTGCCTGTCTCATTCCGTCTCTTTTTTTTATGTTTGTGTTTTGTCCTCGGTAATCCAAATGATTGTGTCCACTCCCATCTCTTTCACTTTCATTCTGTTACCCCTCAGAGCCCAAATGGATTTGTGCCTCAGCGTCTGTGACTTTGTTTTGCATGTGCTGTCGGGATAAAGACAGGCTGTCAGGCAAGTTATTAGTGACTGAGTTGGAGGAAAATAAGTGACTGAAGTTTTGCCATAGAAGTTTTTGTGGCTGGCTTACACTGCAAGCACTCTTAAGACTGTTGGCTCTTCATGGCTCAGATATCATTGCTTCGATAACATGTACATCGTTACCAATGGGGCTGGAGCCAAATATTCAACTTTTTGGATATTCGTTCAACGGGTACACATTCAGTGCTCAGTTCAGTCTTGCTAAACTTGAAAACTCAGGATTACAAACAGGCATTAAACACACCACACCTTTTGCAAAATGTCTTTTTATTCAATAACAAATACCAGAAGAAACAACAAAACTTTAGGAAAGCAGAATCCTTAAAAACTAATCCCTTTAATTAAACTGAAAGTCACACGTTTCAATGCTACGCAGGCGATCTCAGTTAAGACCAGAGAAATGTCTAGCCAAGTCCTTCACAAGTCGTGCTCAGCACTCCCTCTTCCCTCAATCGAACCATCAAATACTGTAATCACTGTTGATTACTACTAAAGCTCCAGAGCCCAAAAAATGGTATTCAAAACAGCCGTCAACACCAGTATCTGTGATATTTATGTGACAGGCAGTTTGGCTACTTGGGTCGTCCTACTTTGGTTTTCTTCCATATCCATGATACACACCAGTGCTCCTTTGTAATTCCTCCAACTTTAAGCTGCGTCCTCTGCTGTCTTAAATGTCTGTTCAGCTCTCCTCTCCCGGCTGTTATGACAGTCACGTCTGAGCTGAGACGAATAAACAACACATTGTTTTAATTAAGGATATGTGCTCAACCTGCATTTTCAAAAGTATTTTAAAAATATGCATGAAAAATGTCAGTGTGTGTTTGAGCTTCCTGCTTCTAGAACAGAGCTCAGCAGTTCCAGGTTCAGTTCTCTATAGTTCCTGACCCTAGAGCGAGGCCCTGCTCTGGTGGTGGTACTTTCCAATGGAAACTATTGGCTCTGCAGTGCTGAACTTTGCTCTCTGCAGCAGACGCGACTTGTGAGTGTTTACTGATGTTGAAAATAGTTAAATGTAGTTCAGCATTAAGGTATATAAAAAAGAGGAAGTATGAATTAATGACCATGCAATCTGGATTGTCGCCAGCTTGGACACCGGTGCTCTGGAGTTTTCCGTCTTCACCTCTGCATGTCAAGTACCAGGCTCTATTAGGACACCTCATTTGAAAAAGGGGCTATAGATTCAGGTCTCCGCTCCTCACCGTAACCCCTCCGCCTTGATGAAGTGGAGTTGGCACCACACTGTGAGAAAGACTTGCATGTTTATTATTCATGTCCCCTTCTCCTCCGCAGGGAGCTGACAAAGACCGAAAAGGACCGGACGGCAGCAGTGCCTTTGAAGCTGCCGAGAGCGAAGCCATGAAGGCTCTGCTCAAGTGAGACACCACAGTGTGGGAGGTGGCTGGACAGGTGGGTGAACGGACAGACAGACGGATGCAGTGGTCCCCTGACAGAAGGTGGACTCGCCCCTTTTACCCCGATCAACCTCTGTCTTAACACTGCTTTTGTCTGTTTGTTGGAGGGTCATTTTGTCTGTCTGGTGATTTTCCTTTACCTTGTTTATTATTACAATTTTTTTTTCTTTCTTTTCTTTTTCCCCAACTTTTTCGGGGTTAGGATTTACTCTTCCTTTTGGCCTCTGTTTCTAGCCATTTAACAGAAGGCCTTGTCAATTACGTCTCCCTTAGGGACCACTGGGGGGGTTGGGGGGGCGCTCTCGCACCTGGAACCTAGAACACTGCTCAGACTAGAAATCACTCAGTAATGTAAACGCAAAGCTCAACACTTAAATACACATTTTTCAGTTGCAGTTCTCTCTGGAACGATAAAGAAATCAAACGGTCATAGATCAGTAGTGTGTAAACCTTTTTTTTTTTTTTTTTTTACAACTTCATTATAAGTATTGTATGGCGAGGGCTTAATCTCATGAACAGTAATTGCACTGTACTATACTAGATTGAAAAAGAAAGGTTGTAAAGTTTCACTATTTGAACCTTTCAGTGTGTGTGGCCTCTTCCTCTCCCTTTGATTTGTTTTTTAAGTGACCCAAACTGTCCCTCCAATCTTTGGAATTTTGCAAAACGTTGGTGAAGAGAGGTCCAGAGGTCAGCTTTTCCTTTTCTACTTGGCATATCACTTACATATCAGATGGTGTTTTTGACTAATTTTACGTTGGCAATGCATAAAAAAAAAAGATATTCTGTATTCTATGACCAATCACCATGCTGGCTACTAGAAAGACTTGAATGTTGCAATTTTAAACATAAATCTGTTACTGAATCCCTTTTGAAAGCAATGTTAACGGCACTTAATAGAATAAGGAATTTTAGAGATTTGCTCATTTTGTCGTCCCTAGAGTGAGATTTTCGAGCGAAGATTCCCTTTTGTGTTGCAGCTTCTCTGTGTATTTTGTATTTGACAGGTTTTGGGGGCTCTGAATGATGGTAAACGGAGGGGGTTAGAGTTGAAACTGGATGGTGGGGGCTGTTAGTATTCCCCTTGCCTTGGATTTGGTTAGAAGCCCAGCCTGTTCTGCTGCATGTCAAAACTGCCTCTGCTTTTACGCTATGAAATGGTTGCTGGTCCTCTCTTGGTTGCTTTAAAAATGAATTACTACAATGTAATGGACAAAAAAAGATGCTCTTGCTGACTTTGTTGTGACAAAAAGTCTGTAAAAACAAATAAAAAGATCTATAAAAATGTTGCTTTGATCTGAAGTTCATTTCTTTGAAAAACCAACTTAAAAGGACACCTGTTCTGCTCTTTTGTCTTTTTCCTTTCCTTCAAGGTTATAAAGCTTCTTGTGCATGTCAGATCTTGAAAGTTAAAAAGGTCGTAGTCAAAACATTCATTGTCAACCACTGATGGTTGTGGTAGCTGCTTTATCCCTTTCTTCAAGGGGTCGCAGGGAGGTTTCTGGAGCCAATCCCAGCTATCTAAGGGCGAAGGCAGGGTACACCCCACATGAGTCGCCAGCTCATCCCAGGGCCCTTACTGATGGCAGAGGCGGCAAGGTGCCAACTGCACATCAGGAGCGATTTTGAGGTTCAGTATCTTGCTCAAGGATACTTCGACATGTAGCTCAGCTCAGCTCCGCCCCGGGATGCGAACCAGCGATCTACTGAACACTGGTTGAGCTGCTCTACCCACTGAGCTACAGCCGCCTACTATTCAGTATTTGTCACCTTGTATTAGTGTTCCTTTTATTGTATGAAGGTATTAACTGCCAATCATCTCTCCGTCCTCCAGTCCGCTAGAATCAGATGAATAACAGGGGTAATTTTCTAGTACAAGGGACATCATACAGTTTGACAAATTTTACCCTCGGTAGTCTCGTAGCCTCGGGCCATCTAATCAGTATTTGTGAACTTGAGCAATTCGGTGCCAAACATGAAAAAAAAAAATTACAGACTCTAATCTTTGTTGTCATACCAATCTACCGCCTCGAGCTGTTCCATTATGAATCACAGACTGACTTTGACTCCCACTAGATTTGTGTGAACGTCTGGATTCCAGTCAAGTCCGTGTTATAATGGGACAGTCAGTTCTAATACAGAAAATGCACCGCTGTCCGCAGAAAACTCACACGAAGACGTCATACTCACTTTCATCACCGATGATTTTGTCTCACGTCTCTTGGGACGAACAGGAGTGGAACCATCGTGACCGGCTGCATTGTACCTTCATAAACATATTCAGTGAAATCACCCTTTAATTATTGTGAGCTGTTTGCCAAATTTCTACACGGCTCTGATAAATGAGATCAGTGAGAGCCATGCCAGGTCAGAACCCTTTCCCAGCCAAGAATTGGACTTTAATGTTCCGAGTAGAACAACATTATTATTGTGGAGGGTTCTGCACAGTTTAGTATGGTGCTCAGTGTGATGTGGCCTTGTAGTTCACCTGATGGACCATCTGGTAACCAAAGGAAATGAACAACCCCCCCTTTCCTGAGTGTTCACACCTATCGCACCGAGTCCTCCCACGTCCGACCACCGTGGCAGCAACTTCAGGGTAAATAAGAAACTCTTCTCGGCAAGTGTTGAAAGTTCCTGTTCTTGGCTGTACATTCATAAATATTTTATACTTCACACTGCTCTCATTTTGAAACAGGTTGAGGTTAACAGAAAAGCAAAAGTCTCACAGCATTACACAACAGCTGACAAACAGGAATTGACATTTTTTTCTGTGCTACCACGAGAGAATTCAGCTTCCCTGAATGGATTCTAAGAAAGGAGACTGCTAGAAAAATGTGGGTTTGGTAAATCTGAGTGGAAAGAAAAGACGTTTTCAACTTTTTTTTTGTCCAACCCCTTTATAGTATCTCTTAGATAAATGTAAGGTTCAATGCTGGAAATTGAGATCCAGGGATTTCCCAAGATTTCTCTCAGAAAAATCCTGGAATTTAAGGATCTATCGCAATGAAGTTCAGCCTTAACGTTAGTGTTCATCTGCTAAGATTATCTTGCTGAACAAAACGTGTAAGAATCAAAAACTTGTGTTTGCCACAGAGCTTATTTTCTACAATAATTCAAAATCCAATTTAAAAACTCCTAAAGGGTTTTTCTCAAGGGAACCGGGGCGATGCTAACTTCTGGGTTAGCCTACAAAAACACGCCAGTAGTCCAAGATCTTACTTGTTTGCAGACTAGTATGTGCCTGTATGACACAATCACACACATTTATTCTGTATCTACTTTTCCCAGCACTTCATCGATCACACTTTTGTCGAGTCAAAACTTGAAACCCTTAATAAAAAATTGATGGCTACACCACTGCAACAAAATTTAAAATTCTAGATGTCACTTTAAAAACCGCCAAACACGGGTTCTCAACTAGAATCTGAAGTAAAGTCGTGACGGTTTGAACCCGTCCTATCTACATGATGTAAGTTCGTAACGATGGACCTGCCGTGGAGTCCACGGGGCAGAGGCGGGTGGGAGAAATCAATAAAAGCGTGCAACTCGGCTGCAGCGTGTGGTGAGGAGTTGCATCAGGTCCTGTCAAGCGAGCACATCCAGTGGGAAGCTGCAGACGGAGCCCCGGCAGAGAGAGAGAGAGGTCTGTGAAGTGCTCGGCGAACGCTGCAGTTTGTTAATCAGACAGAAGGACGCCTCTCCAGGCCTCGCGCCCGTGTTTGTATACTCGCGCCTGAGAACAAAGACAAATCAATTATAGCAATGTGGGCAAACATCAAGATAAAAATGACTCGGCCACATTCTGACAGCTCCGTCTCCTCCGCGTCCACCCCCTCCGACCCCCGTACCATCTTATTTCTGCTCATTTAAATTACTTTCGAAGTGAGCGACCGGGGGAAAACCGAGGTCCGCTCTCGGTTGACAGCGACATTCTCGGAATATAAAAGACCCAATTTTGCCTTTTGTCTTTGTCGAGGCAGCAAATAATCTTGATGTCTGCAGAAGAAAAGGCTGCGGTGATAAATATGAAATGAATCATTGGCAATACATTTTCATTTAGTCCTTGGATTGCTTTTTTTCTTGTATTGCTGCACAGGCTCTCTGGGCGATTGCCTTATCAAATAAGCCACTAATACCGCTTTGGATCATTAGTCAAGTATCACGTTTACACTGTTCATGCACCGTGCAGTTCGCAAAACATATTTTCATTTCTCGACCAAAAATGCGTCAGACTGTTCCATAAGTCACAGGAAAAGATGAGTTTAATAAGAAATCATCAAACGTGACTTCGCCTGAACTCTGCTCCCACCTGCTGTCTTCCACAGAAAACTGCGAGGAGTGATCTGCTGAATCTTGGAGAAAATCCTCCGCAAACAAATTATGCAATCAGAGCTCGTGTCTAAACATAAAGCGACGCTTCAAAAAAAGAAAAATCATTGAAAACATCACAGATGATGAAAATAGGCGCAAAACTTTCCCCCCCTCGCGTGGACTCGGGGATACAGCAGAAGATAATTGATTGCTGAGGGTCTCTGCAGTGATTATTACCAGATGTGGTAATTAGCACGTGTGCCCGCATTCATACATACATGGACAGAGATGTATGCGCGCACCCAACACACACACACACACACACACGATCTCTCCCCGCGTCTCATCTGCTCTGTTGCTACAGAGACTTTTTTTTCTGCGGAGCTACCCTTGTGATCAAGCAGCTCAAAATGGTGGTTAATGAAGTAGCAAATCCAAATCATTAGCATAATTAATATGGACTCCTGATTGCCTTTTGGGTATCTCTCTGCCTCTCCCCCCTCTAATCTATTATTGACTCCTTGTCTCGCGCATTACTTGAGCTTATGACTGATTTTCAGCAAATCTATAACTTATTTCCCCGGTTGTAGTTCAGCGGTCATGTGACACGGAGGTTAGCCGACCGTGAAATCAACCGCTAAGTCCCGAGGATTCCAACAAATTAAAAATCGCTGTACATATCTTGATTGAACATTTGCATTTGGGTCATTTTTGTGTTTTAGTTTTAATAAGCTTTGTATATTGTAAAGGCAAGCACGTACAGTGACTGCCACGGGAGGCCAGAGGGGTTACAATATATGAGAAAATGGAAATGGAAGGTCATTTGTTTCTTTCAGTATTCAGCATTAAACTGACTCCCAACCAGCAGGAGGGTCACTGAACGCTGCTTCGTGTCGATTTACGCGTCAACAAGCATCGGTGAACACATTTTTTTGCCCTTCTGTAACCTCCCAGCGCCGCGCGCAGCTGATCGATCACAGGTGGAGCGCAGTCTGTTTAAAGAAACATAATGTAACCTTAACGCAACCGCTTCAACATCATTCTGATGCCACAGAGACCGCTCTGCCTCAACTCTCTGGGATTTACAGAGTCTCCTGAAAGCAACCCGTAACTGCTGCGTACTGTAGCTGGAGGTTAGCTCTGTTAGCATGCATGTAAATTACTTAAAGGGTGCCGACCACACACAGCCTCGCTCCTACAGGTACAGTGTCTTTAAAAGCGTCTTGGAAGAAACTTGTTTATGGATGAAACAGCGCGGAGCGTCTGCGCACTCGGCCGTCATATTTGATTAATGGGATATGTGGTGCAACTCCCGCACCTTGTGATGTAAAGGCGTCTTTCAGCTTCTAAAAACCGCTAGAAAAACAAGATGTACGGCACAGGAGAGGAGTGCCTGCCAAGGTGTAGAAAAACTAGAAAATCTTTTTTTGCTGTGCGTTCGACCCCAAAGACATTCTGTACGTTTTGAGGGCACCAAATTGTAAAATCCCAAGTTCTACATAATATTGCTTTAAAACACAGCAGAACACATAGAGAGAGAGTTGAACAAACCAGTTGGTCTAAACACACGCACAACTTTCAACGAGCAGCAGAGTTGATACTGAAAATAGATAGAAATACTTTTAATTAAATGTGCTCATACGATAATACCAATAACAACATCATTACTTTCACTCAAGTCTGACTTCTGGGTACTTTAAGATGGATGGACAGATGCTCCTTGTATTTGTCACATTCGGTGACGGCACCTCTTCAGCGAATCTCAGAGCTACATATTGCACAACCAGCTGCCATGTGCCCTCCTCCAACAACGCTAGCCGATCACAACACCGAGGAGGAACACGAAACACTCTGTACAGATCCATCTTTCCACGGAGACAATGAACATCTGGGGCCGGCCCTGTACGGACCCCCTGCAGGCCTCCAGAGCCAGAATAGCTATACAGCTTCTCCATCTTCAGCCAGTTCAAGTGAGCACAAATGGGCCGTAAACCTGCATAGCTACAGGAGCCAAGTGTTTGTTTTAATATAGTGTGGCGCAACAGGGTGATATGTAGGGGTCCTTAAATAATGGATAAGCAGAGGGGGGGAGCCGAGCAGTGCTTTCTTCTGAATGCATAGTGTTTTATTGTGGGAACTTATTGTGAACGAAGCACGTTTGTGTAACTGCCTGTTCACTTTACAACAGTCCTACACTCAAATAACCAGTTTAATCAGGTAAAGTTGTACGCTCAGATAATCAGCTGTAGGTGCACTGCAGGCGGATGGATTTTATTCTCCGTATATGTGCTAGTACTTCGGATAAACTGTCCGTGAGAATGAAATCAGAGTGGTGGACGGGGGATAGAGGTGGTTTTCATATCAAGGAGCAATCAGTCCAGCATGAAGTTTTACCGCAGGTCCCAAACAGCTGTCGAGTAAAGAGATATGGGCCTCTCCCTCCTCCTAACTGTGTTCTCTACGTCTCTGTCAAAAAACAGGGAGGATGGATTAGGCCTGGAGATTTACATCGGTGTCTCCAAAGTCCGTTGGGCAGCTGCAACCATTTAAAAGCAGCCATTTGTGCTCCGACGTGCCTGCACACTGTACACATACGCATAAGCATAAATCTCTCACGGGCTATTTGCTCATCTGTCCCTCTTTGTTTGTACTCGGAGCTAATGTTCGATGAGCCCGATCCGAATCCCCCCGGACGCCCCGGCGCAAATGTGCTCAGCCGAGCAGCCATTTGCGGAGGGATCGACGCGACCGCAATGCTATTAGGAACGCTTTAATTGGATGTAAAAAGCATATTCATTATTACTGTTGTGACGGCTGAGCACGTCGAGCGCGGCGCGGCTGCCAGCGATGGCGGTGCAGCGCGCCACATGAGCACTCAAAGACAGCCTGGGCGATTTGTCTGAAGACGCCGCTCCCGTGCTGCTCGCTTGACGTTCTGTTTTAGACACTCCTGTTGTCCACATAAGTTTATTTTCAAACTTATTTGCGGAGGCAGATGGAGACTTAACGAACAGGCGCTCATTTTGGCGCCCAACGAGTCCCATACGATGTTAAAAAATAGACAATAAAATAAGTTATCGATTGAAAATAACTCATCCGGGAGCCTTTTTTTATTTACTCAACATATCTAATCCATAGTCATTAACGCAGTTTTCTAAATTCAGCTCATGCCTTCCACAGACGTAAAATAATGTGTTGCAGGTAATTATGATTCCAATAAACCTCTGAAGCCTTTCAGCTGCCTTCTTAGATCCTGTAATCAATCCACGAGCACAGAGCAATCTGTTCCATGTAGCCGGTTAATATTCCGATCAATAGGCGTGTGCAGTGTGCAATTAGATGTTTTGTTTCGCTTATTTGATTTTGGAGACGTGAAAGTTGTAGTCCTCCTTTATAGTTCTTTCACGTAAAACTGTACAAAAATGTAATAAATGACATACAGTATGTTCGCCTGTATCAAGAGTAAGGCTGCCATTATATCTCCTGTAAGGCTCTATTGGATGGATGGATGGATGGATGGATGGATGGATGGATGGATGGATGGATGGATGGATGGATGGATGGATGGATGGATGGATAGATAGATAGATAGATAGATAGATAGATAGATAGATAGATAGATAGATAGATAGATAGATAGCCACACTGTTGAGTTCCTGTTCAACTCCATCATGTTGGGAATGTGATTTAAAGACTGGGGTTTGGTGACTGGGGACAGACATGCTGAAGAGACAATCATGTGCAGAGAGGCTTCTCAGAAAATCAAGAATGGGGGAGTGCAGCAGCCACAGGCGATGACAGACTATCCTGAGCTACACTTCTGTCAGGGAGAACCAAAAAAGATCGAGCTAAAGTGGCCGAGTTACAGTCCTGTCAGCCCAATTGGATTTTTGAGGAGTCGGGGAAAGTGCTGCCTGGTTCAAATATTGGTTTCTGTTGTGACATGTTGATGGCAGGCTGAGAGTTTTGTGTCAACAACACAGATCCATGGATGTACTGCGTCTGGTGCCAACAATGCATGTTTTGAAGATGTTTTTCTTAGCACAAATTAGACCCTCGACTACCTCTACACCACCAGGTACAGCTCCAGCCACAGTCCATGCAATTCAAAATGTACTTTCAGAAATAGAACCAACATCTTTATGACAATGGAAAGCAAGGGGATGCTGCCACAGCTATTTTTATACTAAATTTAGTGAAAATAATGACAGCATGAACACCCAACTCTGTATCTATACAGAGCTCTTTTAGCTTTTATGACACATTTATCTGTAAGGTTTCAATCTGATCGTTCTCATCTGTGCAGTTTGGGTAGAAGCAGGCAACCATTTTCATTTGACAAACGCAGAAAGACCCACTGTACTCTACATGCCCAGCACCAGATGGTACACAGTTAGCCAACTGCAACTAGGCTAGACTAGAAAGTCAAGAGGAAGCTAAAGAGGGCAAACAAGGGCTGGAGGGAGATCAAAACAGAGATAAAATAAGAGTGAATAGTGGACTTCTATTCACCAGTAGAAGGATAATGTTTCTCTGTTTCTGCTGGATTTGCTAAAGCGTTAGCCATAGGTCACGCTCTGTGTCCTCTGCTCTCGGTTGACCTAAAATCTACTAATGCAACTTCAGTAAGTGGCCACTCAGAGCGTTTTACAGAAGTTGTGAACTTAACTGGAAAACTTGCTCTACCGTATCCTTTCACAAAGACTTAAGAAGGACTTCTTTCAGCCATCTCTCTTAGTCGAGATGAATGAGGACACTGTACCCTCTGAGTGCTCAGATGGAGTGCGAGTTGCTCTGTAGCCTGTGGTGCCGTGAAATCTTTGAAAGATCTTCTTTGTTTTTCCTATTGATTCATTTGTTTTCTCAAGGCGCTGTTTGTCTGTCTGTGGCGGAGTGATAGAGGGAACTGAGTGACTAATAGTACAGGTGGCACCTGCGGCGAACACTGAGTCCATTACGACAGGGCTGATGTCTCCACTTGTGTCGTCCCCTTTGACTAATGTCAGCATCTGCCATACTGCCATGCATTACGATCATCTCTCTTCTTGCCGCTCCGTGACAGTACGTCTCCGTCCTCTCTCCTCCGTCACAGTAGGAGCCAGTGAGGACTGAATAAGAGGAACAAACTCTGTGTTGCTTTCTCCAACCCCTGTGTCTAATTAACGCACACTTTTAATGGAAGTTTCTGATGTTTGCGGTCCTCCCCGTGTTGAAAAAAGAGACGTTAGAAACTTGGAGAATAAACTCTTGAGGATGTGAAACAACAAGACAGAGTGAACATTCAGGAGCTTAATCATCTAGGACCACTGTGGCCTCAGTGGCAGAGTGCTGCCTCATTAAGACTAGCACAGTGAGCACATTAATGTCCTTCAGACGCTGATACACGTCTTTATACAGCGGTTCAGTAGCTGACTATTATAATGGGATGCTCTAACAAGAACAACGAGAGTCTGCTCTGGGTTTTTTTGTGAGAAAATCAACATATAGAAAAAACACTGGAGAGTTATCTCACCAAAGTTTTAAACACAGAAAGAAAGTGCTCACATGCAGCATTTGTAGAGTTATCTTATTTGTTTTATACAGACGGCTGAAGTGAGCCGTGAATCCTCCTGGCAGCCTCAGACAGGCTGTATGTCACGGCATTGATCAAGTCATTAAACGGTCAGCGGAGTGTTGTTTATCATGGTTATTCCGTTAATAAAGGGTACCATTTTTATTGCGTGGCGAGGCCGAGGTGTCAATTGCAGAGGGTCCTGTTACGCCGGCCAGGAGCTGCCGTAGGTGGAGGCCGAGTAAAGCATGGCGGAGGAAGAGTGCTTCGTCATCCGGTGACGGTCGACACACCGCTATCTTGTTATGGGACACCAATTCGATCGTTTATCTCATCATGCTCTGCTTCAGTGACTCCTTGTCAAGATAGATACTACTTCTACACTCTTTGATTTATGGTTGGCAGCTGCACTCTTTACAGTAGCCTACTTCCGAGAGTGATGCAGGATGTTCACATGGATAACAACATCCGCAATGTCAACTGGAAGCACATAAAATATTTTGTGCAATTGCTTGACTTCCCTGAGACCAGCAGGGAACCACGGTCACCCAGAGAAGTTTTCTTACCCACGATATCTTCACATTGCATTTACATGGTCACAGTATGATTAAGGTAAGTGAGAGATCATGATTATGATAAACAATATTTATGATCTGGTAAATGCTAATGTGTCTGTGTGCCTCAAACTGAATACTTGTTGGATTGCCAAACAATGTCTGAAACTCCCTCCACCCCATTCAATTCTGACATCAGAATTGGGGGTCACTGCTTATCCAATCTGGTTGGTAGGTGCTGAGTTGGGAAACCACCGGCATCATTATTATAGGAATTAGGTAAGTAAGTATGGGAATAAGACTCAACAATCACCTATCTTACAGATTGGACCAAAAGCAGACAATCTGACAAGTATGCAGGATTTAAACTTCTCCCTCAAGCTGTCTTTACCAACTGCAACACAATCACTGCCTTTAAGAGGAGACTGACAAACATGTGTGCTGTGCCAAATTTGCATGACTTATCTCGTCTCGCCCTTTGACAACAACCTTTTCACCAAGTTCAGCCATTTCAAACAAAAAGAAACTTTGCGTTTAAATGTGTTCAGACTCCTTGAAAAACCTAGTTCATTTCAAGCATACTGAACCCATTGGTCAGCTGGAACTCTTGATTGGGGATAACGATAAGCCGGACTGTTTTTTTATGCCTTCACGCCTGCCGATAGCTGTCGAGACATTATATTTTCGGGCTGTCTGTGTGAACGCTGCCATCTCAATAACATCTTGAGGGAATTTCAACAAATTTGGACACAAATGTCCAATAGAACTCAAGGAACTGATCAGGGGTCATATCCAGAAGAGTGCTCCAAGTTGCTTACAAGAGTTTGGGGTTTATTTTGATCTCATTCACTATTCGGACACAGGTGAGCTCCTGCTGACTGGTTGTACCGTGAGATCCACTAGGGTGATTGTTGCAGAACTGTGTCTCTGTCCTGGAAATAAATTCAGGAAAGACAAGAAGGATCAGTAATCAATTCCCTTTAGCTGCATCTGTTTAGAAGGCAGAGCCACACCTGATTTTCCCAAAGGCACCGCCAATGCACTACATAGTTTCTAAACTTTTTCAGATCACTATCCAGGTACAGCGTATCTCCTAAGTTTCGAGGATTTGAGAGCTAAGCAACTTCCAGCATGACCATTAGATTTCTGAAATAGACCGCACGCTGCCGGCAGAAGGTGGTGAGGTCTCAGGCTCAAATCAGGGAGATTCATCGATATAGAGGCACAGGGGACTTCCTCTCAGAGCTGTCAGACAGATCGCAGCCAATTATAGAGCTTTTTTCAAATTATCTCTGAGTCCTAAACATCCCCATGCTCTGTCAGAGCTGGCACTAGCTGCAGTGGCTAATGGCTGCTGGCAGCAAGGGCACTTGTTTAACCCATCAGCGAAAGCTTCTCAGGGGGGCTGATTATGCTTGTTTGCATTTGTCTTCTCTTTCCTTTACTTGCGGGATAAAATTAGAGGGAACCACAATGCAGCCATATCATGCGTGTCATGACAGGATACAGAAGGGTGGCCTAAAGATTACAACGCCAAGTCCAACGGATGGCAGAGGCAGCAGGTGTAGAAATTAAAAGGAGGAAGTAAAGTATTTACTCGCTCCAGTGGTCGTTGTGCAAAGTGGCAGCAGTGCAAATACCTGTACACCTTAATTTTCCCTTTTGTTCTTTCACTGAGAGTTGAGCTTTTCCTCCAGGCTTGGAGAGCGATTCAGTTGCAATCATTTTGAGGAAAACAGATTATGTGCACTCTATTAACCTTTTCAGTACTTTGGTCTTTTGCTGTACACTTTATGAATATCAATGCTGCATCTCAGCCCCGTGTTTGCCTTTTATCGCATTTTTCAACTGTAATGGATGTCGAGGAACAACAGAAAAATGACTCCAGTTGGATGTGCAAAGGTTCTTTTGTTGTAAGCGACTGACGGGACGAGGTTGTCTGCAGGGTAGAAATTAAACGTTTTGCTTGGCAACTACAGTCAAGTCAGCTGTTTCATGGCACATTTGCTTCACATGGAGTCTTAAGTTTTGGTGTGGTGCCAATAGAAATGAGTTGGTCTTTGGCTGCTGGATGGAAAATGTGTCACTGTTGTTTTTAGTTCAACACCACTGTGCATGCAGTTGTTTAATTTCAGAACAATTGCCATTTTTAATCACATTGTTTTGTAGTGTTTTGCTCTTGTTATCATCACTGAGGAGTGTTATTAGTGAAGGGCTGGTGGCTGACAAAACTGCTCATCATTCTTAATGGATGATATGCAAATTGGATTTCCGAGAATTTGTTTGTTCGCATGTTCACTCTCCTCTGAATATTCTCCAACTGTGACTGTTTATTTTCACTTTGAGTAATATTTTTCAGGCCAGACTGGAAAGATTGAGTTTATGTCGTGTAACTTTCCTCAACCCAATCATAGAATAACTGTTGGCAATGGACATTTCAGTAAACCATGGTTATGTTGAAACTTTACATTTCTTTATGTTGCAACTTGACATTTCAGTTTCAATTGTATGTTGTGACAACGCTGTGTTTGTGATGGTAAGGTTCAGGAAAGTACAGTATAAACTATAGACGTATACTAACTGTCATATTTAATTTTTCTTTGAGTTGGCGTAAAAGGATTTGATTCTCTTTGTACTCCCAGTTTTTCCAAACATAATACTTTTTTATGGCATAACACACTGTTTGATAAGATGTTCTTGGAGTTGACACACCACCAGACACAATTTGTTATCATGTTTTGCAGCTGTGTCTCCTATTATTTCCTTTGTGAATTGCAATGTGGGAAAATAGTCCACACAAACACACACACACACACACACACACATCAACCATTTAAGAATGCATGCTGACTTCTTTGATTGTACATAATTTAAGTTTAAAGACAGCAAATCATTTTAAAATGAGTTTGGACTGTGGAATTGGGACACAGCTGTAAATTCTAGTGATTGCCTTAAATTGAAGACTCCTAAGGGTGGGGGTCACATGGGAGGATAAAGGCGTATATACCACCTGTTTCCCTTCTGAACGATGCTGACTTGATGTAGTAATGTCTGTTTTTAAATCCTTGAAGACAACTGCAGAAGCAGTTGTCCATATTTTTGGGTGGGGACCGTTATTCCCCCCTAATAAAATAAGACAAAACAACCAGAAATGATGTGTCACTTTGCCATCTTATAATCAAGTCTTTGAGATGGATGATCAGAAGCTTCTCTTTTAGGCTGATGAGATATTTGAAAAACTTCAAACAGATTAAACCTCTGAGGGCTGGTGACGGAAGATCCTCACTCACATTTCCTGTATTGTAATGTGCAGCTGCACGACACAAACTAATTGGGTGCGACAGAAGTTTCATTATTGCCCCGACTCATAACAGTCTGAGCAGCAGTGCTGCTGACCTTTATTCAAAGAACACTGGTGAAGGACTTTCTCGCTGTGTTTCCTCTCAACCTGCCTCCCTCTTGGTGTTTCTTTAACTTTTTTCCCACTCTGGCGCTTCCACCGGAGACTGACACTGACAGACGGGATGAGACGCTGTTTTCCCAACCATCTTCCTCCTCCTAGATAATTCATTTTAAAAATAACTTCACATTAATTCCTCATGGTCCTGCCATCTGGCTATTATCTTTACAAGTGGTGGGCAGAACTGAACAGCAGGCATACGTCATTTTTTTTTCATTTCAACGAATGATTCCTGTGGATCTTTGGGCCGCTGTCACACACTCAATTAAGTGTTTGAAGGTTAATTTAATGACAAATGCACTCTTATTTATACTGCTGACCTCCATTATGGAGCCTAATGTGGATATTTGACATTGATGGGAGTGTGTCAGTATTTCTGACTCCTGAGAACGCGCTATATCACCAGGTGCTATTATGTAAAACAGGCTATTAAAGCTAATACGTGATCAGCCTTCTTTCCTATCCGCAAGACTTATGATGTGCCGATCAGACCTCATGACCATCACATAGCCCTCCCTTATGCCCACACCCCGCATTACACGTGTCACATTTATCACCGCCACCGAGCCATTTAGCTCCACCATCACCTCTCCATCTACTATTTCCCAGGATCATGTACAAACAAATTGCACTGGAGCCTCCACGAAGCTCGGGACAAATGGGATGGCTCGGGCGCCTATAGAGGCAGAGGATGCCAACATTGACTTTTAATTTGAGGAGTGGGTGGCAAACAAAAAAAAAGAGATAGATTTCACTCCTCGCTTCAGAGGCCACGGCTATTTCGGCAGAAATGGAGGCTGGCTTCAATCCCTTGGTGTTGATCACCGCTCTGTGCTTTAAGATGAGATAACATAAAGAGGACAGCAGTGGCATGAGGAGGAGGGTGTGTGTGGTAAAAATAGAATTAAAGATAACTACATGGTGACAAAGCGTCCCCCTAGAGGACTTATATTTGCAAAACTGCCACAATTTACTCCCTGCACATTTCCAAGAAATTACATGGAAATAGTCATGGCAGATATCTAAATTTCTCAATCAATAGGTGTACCTACAACGGTCACTTGTTGGAAATTGCTTCATTCCCCTAACAATAAGGTAATTTCAGCCAGAATTAATGGGAAAATATATACTCAATACCCACTGCAAGCATTCTATCGTAACCAAATAGATTTTGCAGTCTAGTAGGCATCATCAAACTCCTTACAGCCTAAAGTTTAAGAATTATGCCTGAAAATTTGATGACCGTAGCTACGCAGGTGTTTGCAATCGACGAAAAAACAATCGTTGACTTTGACTGAGACTTCAAAACAACAGCGAGTCAGGGGAAAAAATGCTGACAGCTCAGGAGATCCTGGAGAGGAAACAGGTGGCTTTTAGATGATGACTCAGACGGAAGAAGTGAAACAAGGCTGCAAAAACTTTGAGCTGCACTGAAGCTATGATTCTGTGCGGACTGTCGGAGAAGAATCACTTGCCGTTAAAGGGAAAGCTAGGTGGCTAATGAGCTGACTGTTCTTGTAAGCTGTTTTCGTTGAAGCCATGCTAACAGCAGCTCTCGGTAAGTTGGTCTAAATTGAAACATTTCTTCAACTACTGGATGGATTGCCATTAAATATGGTACAGACATTCATAGTCACCAGAGCAGTAACACTTTTTCATGTAGCACCAAAATCATGTCAAAATTTAAGTTTATTTATTTATTTAAGTACTATTTGTTTAGCAACAATTAGTAACTGTTAACATGCTGGAGCGGTTTGTGAGCTGTAGTTCCCCCTGTAAATACCCTGACCTCTTCAGCTGTTGACACCCGGCAACGATGAGCTGCTCCGGAAGATGAGTGACCCCAAGAGGAGCAGCTGTAGGACCAGGAAGGAGGCCGAATAGGTCGGTTTGTTTACCGGGGCAACTACAACTAATAACCACCGTATCAGAACCACAACAAAAAGAGATATAACCAGAGCTGCACTATGAGTTAACAGTGAAAGCCAAATGTTATGAATGCAACCAATAATGGCAACCAATCAGAGGTGGAGTGGGGCAGGTCTCGCAAGAATGATACATCATTGTGAGCCTGCTGTGTTTATTACAGTTCAACAGAGCCGCAATCGTATCTGTAGCTGCCCTTAACCCCCAAATGCTCCAGTGGAACGACTCTTCCAGATGAGGGCAGCTTCCAGTTGTGAATGTGTAACTACATGAGTGTGATCAGTGTGTTCCTACAGCAAAACATCCCTGAATAAATAAAGGTTAAAACAAAGGACAGATTTATGTTGTTTGGCAGTTAGAGTAGAGCCTACACAGCTAACTGAGAGGGAGCTAAATGAGCATAGGTCAAGTTTAACATATGCAATGTGCCCTTTTATCTTATTATGTATATGTCCCTGTTCCTGTTTGACATTTCATGATTTTCAATTAATCCTTTGTATACTGCTTAGCTGACCACATTCACCTCGAAGACTATTTCGATTAACTCCACAGAGCAGGTCACCTGTGTTTATCACTTTGTCTTGAGTGAAACTTTTTTTTATTTTTATTTTAGCTAAGCAGAAATGGACATCATGTTCCAGACCGGACTTTTTTTTTACTGCCCCAGTGCTGTTGTTGCTTGATGCTCTTTTAATAGAGCAAAAGCCGCCCATTGGTTAAAAAAATAAATATCTCTTGCAGTCGATATAGCAGATCTCAACGGGGACCAAAGTTTGGAAAGTAGGTTTGGAGTTGAGCACATCATCTGTGGTCTTGTTTACACGACTCTGCAGTAAGTATTGAGCAAACAAATGGTTTGTTTTTTGAGTTTGGGAAGGCCTCACAGATTTTTCCATTTTTTTTTCTTTTTCTAGAGATGTTCCAAAAAAAAACCACACATCCATCCAGCAATTAACAGAAAGTTGCTGTATTGACTTGAGGATGATTAAGCACCGCGGCAGACTTGATAGACAGAACATTTGGTTTTTCGAGCCTCACTGCTCTCCCCTTTCATTTCTTGAGCTGTTTTACAACGCAAACTGCCACACTGTGCTTTCTCATAATTAAACAAATACTGTATCTATTCAGACGCTGCCAATAAACAAATCAAGTCGCTAATGAAAATGCTATTACATCCCTACCCATGAGCCAGTGCTCCAAGGAGTGAAATATTGTAAATTATATTATTTGCAGGATTGATGAGGAATGGTGGAATTGTGGATTGTAAAAAATAGTTTGAAAAGCACAGCTATTGTTCTGATACAGGCTGCTTGGATCTACAGCACATGTTTGTTTTGATTATTAACGTGAGCTGGGCAGCATCAACATGATGGTTGGTGCAGGTGTTTGCCTCACAAATGCTTCCAGAATTCCTCATTGTTTCACACGTGCACCTGGAAAACTGGCGCGTTTAATTAATTTAATTTATTAAGGCAAAACTTTACTGATTAATCAGTGGTAGTCTTGGCAGAACGATGCAAAGTTTGCACTAGTTGAAAGCCGCTGCACTCTCAGGGTGGGACGAGAGGTTGACAATTATTGATTGCATGTGATGGAGAGCTCATTTGGAAAGGTTGGAGCCATGTTGCCCGACGGGAACTCTGGTCTTTTTTTTGTTTGTCTAACAAGCTGTGCAGCCACAAGTTGGTAATTTTTCTTCATTAAAAAGCGAATATTATGTTTGTGATTTATGTTGAATGCACAGAGGGGTTGCACATATTACCATAAAAACCTGACGCGGGGAGAGAATTATTCAGCCTCAACACGCATCGCAGGTGACAGTTTTTTCCCTCCGGCCGTGCATTCATGCACTCGGCTCACGGGCAGACCAGTGCGAGTGTGTGCCTCAGTGTATGCTGCATATGTGTGTGTGTTGTTATCTAAACAGCTCCTCGCCCGAGGGACATTTCCATCAGCTGGTAACTGAGTCATCTGACCTGTAGAATTAATCTGACTGTCCTGCTGCTGTTTTATGCAGGACTGTTACACAATATTATATTTTCTTAGTGGCTGTGTCCCAGTTCAATGTCTGGATGCTCCAGTGAATGCATCAATGTCTGTCCTATTTCAAATGCGTCTGAGGAGTGCAGCTCTGAATTCCGACACAACCAGTGGATCCCCTTAAACTAGTTTAATTGATTTTTTTTTTAGCCACTTGAGGGCAGCGGAGTAAGCTGACTTATAAAGTTGTTGTGGAAAACTTTTAGCAAACACATCCAGCAGACATATAGAGCATTATTATGGTCTCTATCATCCATTATTCTTTTAGCTCTGTTTTGGGAGAAGGCAAAAATACCTGGTGCAGTTCAACTTCTTTCGCCTGTGTCTGTGTTTTTCTTGCTGTTTGTTTATAGAAGCCGTGGCCAGCTGTGTAGGTGATAAAGGGGGTTGTCAGCTGTGGTTTCCCCAGTAAATACACCGACTTCTTCAGCCTAAAAACTTCAGTAACCAGTAATAGAGTTGTTCCTAAACCTTTATAATCATGACCCTTTCAAATGACCCTCATTAGGGACTAAACTGATCTGATTGTTTTCTTTTCAGATGAATACTTGTTCTCAGGTCCTGAATAGGTAAGATTATACAATATTCAGAAGGCAAAAGGAAGAATGAACCCAATTTTGTTTAGCCGAAATATCTTTTTTTCTACTTTCCTATCTGTTTTCCGATCTTACGATGTATGACTTTTAGGTCAGGTTGAAAAATGTCTCAGGTAAAAATCGTTTTGTTGCAGCTTTCAGACGATCCTTATCAACTAACAAAAATCAAGAAATATCAGCGATTATTCAACTTGACATAGTTTACCCCTGGTATTTACATTTAATCAGCTGTTTGAGGGCAGTGTCCTCAAATGTGAAGTTTTACATGTTAATGAGGAGCGCCTGAATGCATCATTAGTTCTCTGGTTAATTCCCTCTGAGGCTTGACCATCTGGCTCGAGTCCTTCAGTCTGGCTTTTGGACCCTTTGAAGGACCGGCGTCAGAAGTGATAAACTCCTCAAATCCCCGACAGGTAAACTTGAGCCACAAGTACTTTTAATGAGCATATGCAACAGACAACATTTCCAAAATCCCCTGCAAACCACACCTCACCACCACCACCGCCGCCCTCTACTCGCCTCTCGACACATGCTAATGAAAAGGAGTTTGTGGTATATCCGTAGGCATCTGTATCATCGTGGCATTTTGTCCCACTGAGACGGCAAAACTTGAAACACCAGGACAGTTCCTGTCTCGGAGCACCGTTGTCGAGATCCTGTCTCATCCCTGCCGCGTTCCCTCCACTCAAGTCCTCGCTGTCAGCAGTCAGCGGCTATTAATTGCACAGGGCCTCGGCTTTGGTAATTATGTTGTCAAGCGCATAAGAGTAGCAAGTGCGAATAATGTGAATGGTAAGGCGGCTGGTCTCCCTGTGCAAGGCTGATTCGTCGTGATCTCCGGGAAAAAAAACAAAAAACCCAGAAAGCAATTGAGCATGCAAAGAACATTGTCACCTCATTTGCAATCAGGAAACAGCGGAAAATAAAGAAACTATATTTTTCTCCTCGCCAG
Source organism: Lagodon rhomboides (assembly GCA_039737535.1). Lineage (NCBI taxonomy): Eukaryota > Metazoa > Chordata > Actinopteri > Spariformes > Sparidae > Lagodon > Lagodon rhomboides. The sequence goes on from CM077805.1 coordinate 6,712,221, forward strand.
AAATAGAGCCACACAAAGAGGACGTGTCTCCTGTATTGTTTTGTGTTATAAAATAAAAGGTTTGCATCATGTTGACAAGGAAAACTGATAGTAAGGCTGTTAATTACGGTGTAGCTACTTGGTTTAATTATACAGAGTGGTGTTTATCTGCACTTCTTCTCCGATCTTTGGGAAAGTTTCACAGAACTTTAATGCTAATTTGTTCTCACGGGGAAGTGTTCTGAATACGGAGCCGTGTTGGAGTTTCTGCCCTTGTGCTGAACACAATTAAATATTTATGTCCTGGACAAAGTGTGGTGTCTTCAGGGAGGAGTTTGCCTACCTGTGGGTGGGAGGCTCCAATCAATGGCTGACGGTTTTCTTGAACAACGGGAGCCGCCGCAGGAGAGACTGCCGAGGTCAGCCGTGCAGCACCGCAACACTGGGAGGAAAAGTCTGGTGACGTCATCAGAAGCTCTCGCCACAGGCGTTCCCATGCAATCTCTTAAAATTCAGCGGTTTTTCAGCACGCCAGCTCCAGGTTCCCTGGATAAGAAGCCATGTTGAGATAGTGGACGGAACAGATGAATGAGTTGAAAAGCATGAAATCTAAACGTTTAACCTTAACCATCTAATATCATCACGGCCCAGAAGAAGTTTTTAAAAATATATGAATAGATAAACTTCTCTACTGCCAAGCTAATATCTTTTCTCATCTACTCCAAACTCGATTGGGATTCTGAGGCCGTGCGCGCTCTACTCAGTGCTGATAACACCCTCGGCTTTAATAAATATTCCCCGTGTGATTTATTTTGCAGTAAAGTTTTATCTGCACAATGCAAAAAACCTCAGCCGGGTAATGCAGGATTACGGGCCAGGCGTCGCCCGTTTGTGCCCTGGAGCCTGTCGCTGGTGAGGGATGATGGGAGGGAGGCAGCGCGGAGAGGTTTGCTCGCCGCGTGAGAGGTGATCAATGTGGGGGCCCGGGCTTGCCAGCAAGCTGCCAGGGTCAGTGTTCCCCTGAGCGCTGAGAAGCATCAGCAGAGAGAGAGAGCGAGAGAGAGAAAAAAATCCATACAACCCCACTGGTGGCCTCATTTTCTCTGTTCACAAACATACGCGCCTGTGTGAATTCATAGAAAATTCTATGCAAGGTCGCAAATCCCTCCTCGCCTGTGGCCCGGGCGAACGCATGTAGATGAGGAGTGAGTGTGCGCAGCTGTGGTGGGCTGTCGGGGTCAGAACAGTCACTGCCAGAGGGGCCCGGAACCTCGGGGGCGGACCTGGAGGCGTGACAGCAGAGGACAAATGATGATAAACAAACAAACAAACGTACAGATGCACTCGGCGCCAAAACAACAAAACTGCACCGTACTCCTGACTGTAACCCCGGCGCCCTGCTCAAGGCTGGGTCAGTGCCAGAGTTGTTTAATCCGTGAGGCGTTGTCGGAGCGCCTGTAACGGAAAAAAGAAACTGACCTTGACGCTGCTGAGTGAGAAACATCCCAACACCAAGAGGGAAGGATTAAAGGGAGGGAAATTGACAGAAAATGAAAGGAAGACAAAGGAAGTGAAAAAAAAAGGGGGGTGGGAGGGGCTCGGGGAGTTCGAGCGAGGAGGAAACGGAGAGACATAATGGAATAAGTTATGAGTAGGCAAGATGGACAGATAGAGAGCAGAGGGAGATAAATAACAGAAATGACTGCTGGGGCGGAGAGACACATCTAGGGCAGTGCTTCTTCACAGACGCGAAAGTTGGGGCACAGAAAGATTAAAACGAATCTGAAAGATTATCCTACAAAAAAAGAAATTTAAAAAACAGTCTGATTGAATAAATTCCAAATTTTTCTGTAAAGTCTCTTCTGTTATTGTGTTGCCATTTCCTCCCCGAGCCCAACTCGAATTGTAAAGGGAGGGCTAAATGAAATGCTGGAGGCGAAAGTCAGAAGGGAGCTTATGCTTCACAATTCCCCCTTAAAATCAATTTGGATCATCAGAAAAACTCTCGCAGGCTGCGGTTTTGAAGCGATAGGAAGGCGAGATGTAGAGGCAGCACAGTCTCAGGCGGGTGTTTAAGAGGCAGAGGGGTGCACACGAGGACGCCCCTGATCTCCAGCATTTCATCCTTCCTTCCTATCACTTTGCTGATCAGGCACAGATGCCCCCGAAAAAAAAAAAGCAGCCAAAATATTAACTCGGAAATGTTGCAGCTCTCTGTAATTATACCCAGAGTACAAGAGTGGTGGAGACACAGCATCACGTCTGTTGGGCTCGCTGCAGCTTTGTGTTGTGCATTGACATCCTGTGCCAGTGGGGACGCGGCGAGAATAAAGAATCAGCTCGACGTTTTTTGTTTTTTTTGAGTGGGCTTTTTCGCTCATGACGAGAGTTAGATGAGACAATTAATACAGGGTTCCTGCAGGTTTCTTCAAGTCAAATTCAAGTCTTTGAATTGGGCAGACTGCAGTCTCTCAGTCAGACCCATGAAACATACGATACTTTTATTCAGTCATTATTCCCGGGAGTGAGCTGAAGGTATCACGATGGTATCCTTCCGGATTTCAAAGTAAAGGACGACGTGAGATTTTTTTTTTTTCCATAAGTAGTTTTGGATTCATGTACTGCTGAACTAAGTACTTCATAGACTACTTGCATGTATAATAAGAAGTACTCTTACTGTGTACTTTTAGAGTAATCATTTGTCAAATTCCTTAACAGAGAAAAAGAATAAGGATATTTCACCCAACTTTGATGTGCAATAAAAAGCTTGTTGCTTCACCTAAAATGTACGTGTGTCCAGCCCGGCTGCCTAACAAAGAAAAGAAAGGCTTGGATCACAATACATGTAGGAGTAGTGAGCAGTAGTTGTTTGCTGCTTCATTAATGTTCTCTCTTATAATAATCTCATACATGGAACCTTTGAACCTTACACATCGACCTATATTAGGTGTAAAGTCCTTAAAAAAGTGGTTGGAAAGGAAGGATACCGTCTGTTTTGTGTCTAAATTTGACGTTAGACGCTAGGTGAACGCCAATTTGCCTCTGATTAGGCCGCTTTTGTCTGTGATCTCCAAAAACAGCCAGTGAGTTGGAAAATAAGGGCTACAATCCAGAAGTACAAACGTCATTGACATAAAAAAGATGTAACTGTACATTTGTGACATGTGGGCTTGATTCTGCTCCACGGGGGGGTCCCTTAACAAGCCAGCCTCAGAGAGAGGGGAAAACATTCACCGCAGAGGGAATCAAGACTTAACTTTTGGACATAACAACTGAACTGTTGCCTTTTTTCTTTTTCTTCTTTTTTTTTTTTAAAGGCAGAGCTGTAGCTGCGTAGCGAGGCATATCCTGGGCTATTTGCTGTCACTGACTGGTCCTGAGGATGTGAGGGGAACAAGCGAAGCAACCAGAGCGAGTCTGCTCCGGAGGAAAAAGCCTTGATGGAGGCAGCTCCGGGAGCCGACTTTACAGCGGTACGGCTAATGAGACGGGTGAATGAGACGGCTGAGGGGAGGAAAGGATCACATTCCCAGTAAATAACCTGAAAAGAGAAAACAGAGACAAGAAAGGAATAAGTTACGGACGCGCAAACTACGACAAACTAATTAGCAGCTGTTTACGCCTCTGTTTAGAATATGTGCTCCTCCATATATGCATACGTCCCGAGCAGATGCCCTTTAAGTTTCTTTGCTCATTCTTAAAAAGTGCCTATGTTGTATGTTTGTCCTTTGATGAGGGCCTCCAGCTTTGAAATGCAAAAATGCAGATTTTAATTGTGTAATCCAGACTCTGTGAGCCGGGGATATTGCAGGAGCACCGGCGACAGATCTGATCTAACAAGGCACTTTGCTCCGCGGTAGACAGCTTTGAGAGGATTGGGAGGAGAGAGGAGTGTGAGATTTTAACAAGGGAGAGATTTGGATTTGGTTTGGCTTTGTGGCGGCTTGACAGTCACAAAGACGCGCGCACAATGACGAGAGAAAGGCAGGTTCAAGCTGAGCTCTCCTCCCTCCCTCCCTCCAGATGTTGTTTTTGAAATCGCGCACACAAAGTCGAGGCTTGAACATTGTCAGAGGGCTGAAAAGACGGGCGCCCAAATCCGGTCACAAGCTGGGAGATGAAATGTGTTTGAAAGACGGGTTTTTCTCCTCCGCAGCTGTTCGCCGTAGCGTGCATACATATAACCCTCGTGTTGTTTGGGTTTTCCGACGGAGGTAACATTAATACACTGCCACAAATCCTGCTGGTTTCATATGTCTTTAATGAATCTATGCACCGACGACAAATCTCAGCTGTATGTCCGTACACGTCACATATTACATGCCCTGTTTCTGACTGTGTGTTAATAAAGTTTCATTCAAATTATCACAAGTATTACCACTCCAACAAAGCCAAGGTTTAAAAACAACGCACCTAAAATGTGTCTCTGTTGTGATCAAGAACCTGTTAGCTAAATATTAAAGCCACTACAGTTGCTACTTGCTAACAGCTAAGCTAACGGACCTAACGATGCACACATTCGAAATTGGCTAATGCTCGTCACTAACCTCTCATTAGTTCAATAGAAATTGATTAGCTATTTATATTGTGTTACATATTTGTAGCGGTAAGCTAATGTGAAGTGTTTATTACATTACTCGCTTGTCTTGATTCCTGCAGGACCATCGCAGAATCACCGCTAACAGAGTGGCTCCGCTAATTCAGCTACAGACACATTTAATTTCCTATAACTTCTTCACAATAAAAGCCCCCCTCATTTTAAAGCTTTTATTGTGAAGCAGCGTTACAGGAAACACTGCGTTTTCACCAGCAATAACTAAACCAGACTCCCGAAACAGCTGGAAGCGAAACAGGGAAACACAGCAGATGTTTGAAAGTACAAACAGGACGACGGGAAAACTGAAGAAGTTGAGTTAGTTAAGCTAGAAAAGTGCAGAGAGCTGAACACACTGACGTCTTTCTCTCAGGTTTTCCTGCGCAGACATGAATTGAGGATCGATTTGTGACACACAGTTGTTTGAAAGTGAGTGAACGGGCTTGTGATGGCTTCACCACAGCCTGGTTGGACGCGGGGTGGACGTAGCTCGGCTCAACTCGCAGTAAAGCTAGCCACTAGCTGTCACTCGAAGCACTCCAGCCCTTAATTTACTTTAAACAAGTTAAACAAGAGTTATTCTAAAATTTGTTGTCAAGAAAAGGGACAATACTGTTTTGTTTGTTTGTTGGTTGTACCAGGCTGTAAACACGTGCTGTAAAGTTGGAGCCTGCCTCTAGTGGCCATTTGAGGTACTGCAGTTTTAGGGTACTTCTGCGTTGACTTCACCTCACGACATCTTGAAAGTGCCAAAATGTAAAAAGAGTGGGCCTGTGTGTGACTTTGCCTCTCACGAACACACTCAGTAAAATCTCTTTTAAGGTGCATTATCTCACCGGTACAGGCAACGTGATGTAAAAACTATTCCCCGGTCTAAAAATATGTTACTTTATCTTTTTTCTCCACAATCATCTGCCGGTAATAAACCATGTTGGAGGTTACTATCAGATGAGACATTATTTTGGGCCATTTTTTTGCCTGTGTTAAAGCAACATTATGTAGAAATTGCCCCCCACAGTGTCTATGCTGTTTCTCAGCGGTCTATAAGAGATGCAAATGATTTAATTCGCTCATTCAAAACAGCTTACTCATGCCTGTTTAGTGTCCTCCAGGTACTAGCTGGCTGAAGCCACTCCTCTACCTGTTTGTAGCGCCTGATCAGCAGACGGCTGCAGTCTGATCCTGCTATTAGCCATCTGGGGTCCGGGCTGCACAAGCTTTGATGTTTTCGCACGGCTCTCCATTTCAGGGCCAACAGCAAACACTTCAGCCCACCTCCCTCAAACTCACCTCCCGCCTCGGTCCGCCACCTTACACACAGACGATACCACACACACACAGCCTCCCAGACCCGGAGCTGACCTCATTTGCTGGGTTCAGCCCGAGTCCTCCGCTGTCCATCTTTCATTCGTCCACGTGACGTCTCTCACAGGGCAGCAGCTTTGTTCTGTGAACCAGGTGCGGGGAGGTTTCTGTCCGCTTGAGGTCGAGGAAGCCGCCACGAGAGGCACAGGTGTCACCGAGAGGAGAGCCTCGAGTCATGTGCTTTTAAAGTCGACTGAAATAAATGCAGGGTTTATCTTTCATGTTCTTCCCGCAGAGCGACGGAGCCCCGGGAGGAAAAATATTTACTCTGCTTTTCATGAGGTCTGCCATAATCCCAAGAAACTCATTGTGTTGACTGAGAAATGTTTTGTTTATGTTTCACCAGCAGACAGCGTTTTGGGGATGTAGCCAACGGAAATCCAAGCCAAGATTTACAATTCGATTAGCATCTTAAACATGAGAATGGAGACGGGAAACAACCCTTAAAGGTGTAACTTGTAGACCACGTTCGTCAGCGACACGATTGAGCGCTTGGTGACAGTGGAAAAAACGTCTTGCTGTTCCAAAGTGATATTACAGGACAGGACATCACTGAAAGACAAAAGGCCTACATGGACATCTTTGACATAATGTCAACACTGTTGTTTCTTCACGCTCTGTTGATATGAATCAGTTTTGAGTGCTTTCTGCCTCTTTTGCTCTCCATGTGGACTTTTTACCTGCATGCAACCAAAGCCCGCTTGAACATGACTGATCAATTTCTGGACTACAAACTTAAATCAGAACACTTACGATACCAATCTCTTGACCCCGGCCTACAGATTCTGCATTCATACGCAGGAATTCAGTGATTATTGACCTATAATATCGATATTCTTGTTTCTCTGAAGATGTGAAGGAGAGGTCTGAATAAAGCTTCAGCACTGAGACATTTTTCCATCAAAACTGATAAACTCTCTGACCGCCGGTATATCAAGTTCTGGTCAGTCTGAAGTCATGAAACTGAGTCAGGATGGAGGGAACATTGGTCTTGAATGAATGCTTTTCTACACTGCGGTTCCAAATGTAATTCTGACTGTTATAACCGAGTCAGAATGTACAGCTACTGCTAAAGAAATGCAACCACACCAGCGTTATATGTGTTGATGTCGACATCTTTTCATGCAGCTATCAATCAAATCTTGTTCTTCTTTCTCTTCGGCCAACTTTTTGGAACTTCCTTCATTACACTGACACAAACACTTCCTGAAACAAACAAATCATGCGTCATTGTCTTCATAAGCACCAAAGCTTTTTCATTACTTTGGTCCGCGCGTGACTCCCGGCCCCCGTTTCGTGTCAGTGCCTCCGGCTCGCGTCGTGACAACTCCCTCTCTGGGGTGTGATGACCGAACGCCGGCGAACACATCCTCATTACTCACGACCAGCTGATGATTCTAACTGGAACAATCATGAGTCCAATTCATGCATCGGTCATGATCACGGTGACAGATGTTATCGCTCTGGCCGTGCGCTCGCCCTCTCACCACGACTCCATAAGCACCTTTCATTAACATGCAGAGGGCCGCCGACGCACACTCAAGCATGAGCGGCGCCCGTGATTACACAGGAAATGAAGTTTACGTGTCCATCATTATTCTAGTTATTAGGCAACACTTACTGGCAGCTGGGTGACACGGAGGAGAACGGTCTCTCTTAGCATTCAGAAAAAGAAGTCTGTAGGTGTACACCCTGCTGAAGTACCCCTGAGCAAGACACAGAATCCACACCAGGTCATTTTCACTGATGTTGCTGTTTTAGTCTGATCTTTTTCCACCACGGTGCAGAATCCCCCTTAAAAAAGCTCATAAGCTTTATATATTGACATCCATTGGCATTTAATGAGTAGCTTTAAGAGGCGACGCATTCGGATTCAGGCAAAAGTCAAGCAATTAGTGCTCCGCAGTTTGCTGTTTTATCTTACGTTAAGGCACATATCTGTCCCCCAAGGTTGCCAAATGAGAGAAATTTGAGACATTACATTGAGAGATTGAAAGCGGCCATGAGGTTATATTTAGAGGTCTTCACACGTATAATGGTGAGATTGAGGCATCTCAACATGGGGATGAACAATGTTTATCGACTTAAACTTTTGACACACCGGTTTTTAAAGGCTTTTATCACTGTTTTCAACATTTTTTGCTCAAAATCAATTTTATTTAACCCTGCACTTTAGGTATTTATTTTCTAGTTTGTGTCCTTGTTACACAATTTTCTTTTTTTTCAAGGTGTAACAACATTTTATCAATGAAAATTACAGCAACATGATGTCGAAAATTGGCATTTTGTGGGATTTGGCCACCCCCACAGTTTCTAAATGTGACATGTAGGTGTAAAATTAAATACATCACAGCAGCATCGTGTGTTAAAAACGTGTATGTTGAAGTAAACATGTATGTAATGCAGTGACCCTTCCCTCTTACTGAAGTTACAAAGTGCAGAAACAACCGCAGTGAAGTTAGTTTTTAAGTTGGATATTTGACAGACATTCGCTCCGGTTAAACCTCGCTCCGGGTACACTGCGATCCGAGCAAGCCGCTCCAACATTTCAAGTGCACCCGTACTGCAGACTTTACAGTAAACACACGGCGATAGAAGACGGCTACAGCGTGTACCGATTTCCTGTTTTCAAAATAAATTTTTAAAGCAGAGATATTGATCATAGTACTCCACTGGCTGCATGAGACACACCTCTTATTTTTACACACTGGCTGCAGGCTGCTCTTTTTTTTTCCTTTTTTAGATCTGTTCATATTTTTAATTAATTTTTATATGTAAATATTAGCATTTTATTAGCATTTTAACTCAATAGCTTCCAGGTCATGTGATCAATTGACTCAAAATCAGTGTGGGATCATAGTACTCCACTGGCTGCATGAGACACACCTCTTATTTTTACATTTTACATCTCTAAATATTTTTTATTAATTTTCATATATAAATATTAGCATTTTAGCTCAATAGCTTCCGGGTCATGTGATCAATTGACTCAAAATAAGTGTGGGATCATAGTACTCCACTGGCTGCATGAGATACACCTCTTATTTTTACATTTTACATCTCTAAATATTTTTTATTAATTTTTATATATAAATATTAGCATTTTAGCTCAATAGCTTCCGGGTCATGTGATCAATTGACTCAAAATCAGTGTGGGATCATAGTACTCCACTGGCTGCATGAGACACACCTCTTATTTTTACATTTTACATCTCTAAATATTTTTTATTAATTTTTATATATAAATATCAGCATTTTAGCTCAATAGCTTCTCAATAGCTTTAAACACAATATCTCTGCTTTAAATAGCCCACATTTTTATTTTGACAGGAAGTCGGTACACACTGCAGTACATGGTACACGCCGTGTGTTTACTGTAAAGTCTGCATTACAGGTGCACTTGAAATGTTGGAGCGGCTTGCTCGAATCGCAGTGTACCCGGAGCGAAGAAGAGGTTTAACTGGAGCGAATGTCTGTCGAATATCCAACTTAAGACTAACTTCACTGCAGTGTTACCACGTAATCATTAGCCGGTGCAACGCCACGCTGCCTCTCTGAAGCAGGAGTAATGTTATTTCTCTAAACCACTTCAATCACGTCAGAGCTTACTGAACACAAACTAACGTTATAACTGCCCGGTCGCTTGAAAGACACTTTTGCTAACCAGTAGCCATGGAGACAAAGCTAAACACCGGAGTTAGCATACAAGCTAACAAGCTAGACTTAGCAACAAGCTACGTAGCTCGACTGTACGACCATATGCGCTACTGCGAGTATCACTGTAACCGCCGCCACCATAGCCTTGAGGTTAAAACATTGAATGAAACATATCAAGCAGGTGTCCTTACCTGTCCAGCAGAAAAGCCGCTAACTCTGCGTCGCTCTTGAGTCCTCACAAATCCTGCAGCTCCCTCCACCTCTGAAATGATGCTCCATATTATCCTTGTTTCCTCTCTGGCTCGGTCCAATTCTTTCTTTTTACACTGCTTTTCTTCGTCAGTCTTCTTATTTCTTCTCTTTGACGTGAGCAATAGTGGGGCATTTTTCGGCTCTGTTGTCTGTTCTCCGCTACTGTTTACAGTTTGGAGAGAACGTATCTGACCAGGTAAGAGCAGGCACTGCGCCTGCGCGGGAGGAGAGTGATTGACACTTCTCACACACTCTCCTTGGCTCTGATTGGTTGTATTCAGTCGGGAGCAGTGGATTCCTTCAAATCAAATTAGAGGCCACTGGGTGGAGCCACAGACAGCTGACCTGTATCATATTCTACTGTCAGGAGATCATAATGACAATTTTATCAAATATGACCAAAAAAAGGTTAGATTATAGCTTTAAGATGATCTGTGTTTCTCTACTTGTGTTTTGAAAGGTTTAAAAAGTTTATTTCCTCACTGTTTTGACATTTTCTTATGCCAGAAATTTCAAGTTTAATTCTGCATTTTTGCTATTTGCTATCATTTTTCCAGTTTTTTCCACATGACACAACAATAATTTGTTTTTCGACGTGTAGCATTTTACAAACGTAGGCAAAAGAAAAGGTCAACACAGCAGACAACACCAATCATGCACAAACCCAACTGAGTTATGTAAAAACTAATAAAACAAACTTTCAGTTAAAAAAAAAAAAAAAGATTAAATGTGCAGAAAACTTTAGTGGCAGAGTCCCAGAGGTCGCTGCTGGACCAGTGTGTCCCAGTGTCCCAGACGTCTCTTTTCAGACTTACTTGTTTCTCTTTCTCGATGCGTTGCCTCTTAGTCTTGCCGCTTTGTCTTGACTTCTTTGCTGTAATGATCCACCAATTGAGCATTAAAGGCACATTATGTAACAATTTCCAGCAATTTATGTGTATTAATCACTTTTTTACAGGCCATATTTAAAAAATTCGACCTCCCCCGTCACTCTATGCTACCTATACAAGCCTGTGGACGATCTGTTGAAGTTGTTTAACGCTGCTGGACTGTGGATTTCTTTGTGGAGGTCTTGGGTTTGGATTAACTCTCCGCTCTGCTAACAGAGAGCAACAGAAGCTAATGTTAGTTTAGAAATGGAGTCCGCTAACATAAACTAACAACAAGGTCCCAACGAGGCACCTGAAGGCAGCGTGTGCCGAGGCGAACTCTCATTACAAGTGATATGAAGTCTATTTTTCCACTTAGTTTTATTAGTGTAAGGAATAATGAGGAATAATATTAAGATTTTCATATTTCTTATGATTTTGTTTGGTTTGGCATGTTTAGATTGAGACAGCAGACACATCTGGGCGCAACTGTGGCTACGCATGCTTGAAAAAAGAAGATCCAGCACCTGCTTTTGAGTTCATTGAATATGCATCATGTCAATACACCATCAACTGAAATATGAAAAGCATAAAAACACGAGACAGGGCCTAAATATGAGGTCAAATGTGCCACCTTTGCAGTTTTATTGTGCTTTAGTGGTTCACATTTCTCCCCCCCCCAAAAAAAACTGCAATTAATCAAATTCCAACAAAGTCACCGCTGCCTTCAGGGCCAAAGAGGGTGTGAGGCCCCGGAGCAACTGCCGGCTTTGAATATTGTTTTGTCAACATCTGCTCACAAGGTCAAAAATGAGCAGTCGAGCTCAACTATGAAGCAAAGATGAGCCAGACGTGTGAAAATAAATCTTACCTGTAGTATTTTATCCCATCGTCCTGCTTCACTTCCTCTTTTTCTTGGACTGCGACCATAACTGCACGCTGCCGGTCCTGTTGTTTATTTTCGCTCTGCAGTGCACACTTGCACGCCGTGGCGGTGGCTGCCATCTGGACCGCGAATCGGGTCGTTATAAATTAACCGGTCAAAAAAGTACAAGCAGGGGAACAAAGGAGGAAATTAGCGACGTGAACTTCGCCGAGACATTCTGTTAATTTCACAAACAGCTTCCGGAGCCTTTATTTACTCTGATGACTAATTACGATATTGTTTGGTAATAAATAGTGGATGCCGCGGTAATGAGACAGGTGGTGTTCGCCGTTTGGACCAGAATGCTGTAGAGCTGTCTCCGCTCCGGCGTGCGGCGTATATCAGGCAGACAAGGAGCTAGTTTTTTTGCGGGGTTCGGAGGCATCCAGCGGGGCCAAGACATGCCAACTCCATTTAAAGACTGAGCAGAGACGGCGCTTCTATTCAGATGGGCCCTGATGAAATTGTTTGCAGAGGTGTGATGGACAGTCGAGGTAATTATTCTGCTCGAGGTATGATGATTAGGCATTGTGGTTGAACACTCAGACGCTCAGTATTTCGCTGAGTTGTTTTGATGCGTGAAGCTCCTCCTGCCAGCGGCGTAGAGGCGTGCGAGACAGCCCGTTCTCGCACCGGCCTTACTTGTTGTGACGGCTGCCATTAGCTATGGTCAATCAATAGATCTTGGTCTTAAACTTTTAGAGAGTTCCTTTTCCAACTAATCTCAAACTTCTTATCAGTTTCAATCTCGGTCCGGCTGTGTGAGAGACACAGAAGAAAAGAACTTTCTCTTGCCCTTTTTCTCAAATATTCATTGACTTAAAAGGAGACCTATTACACTTGTTCTTTTTGTAGGTTCTTGTGCATGTAAAAGTCAAAGTGCGCATGTAAAAGTCAAAGTGCACACCAACAGAATCTCCTTTCTCCCATAGAAAACAGTGCTCCTGAAACGCCTCGTCAAGAGTCTCGCCATTAAAGGGGCACTATGTAGTTTTGCAGAAGAAATTCACACTCAGAATTTTGATATTTAGAATATTAATAAAGCAATAATACAAACTCAGAAACATTTCTTTTTACCATAACTGAGAATAAGGTCCCCAGAACACTGTTTGAGGCTAGAAAGGTGGCAGGGTCCGCCACATATAAACAAAGTACGAAACTGTGTTGTCCTTTAAGATCAGTCATGAAAACAAATGTTTTTTTTATTTAGTTTGTTTAGGCATAAAAAAAGTCAATAATGATAATTGTCCTCTGATAAAAATTTCTTCCCCAAAGCGACACACTGCACCTTTAATTTTGTGACTTTGTGACATCACAAGGCGTCATCATGTCACACATTTGCAAAATGTACACCTTGCATCTAGTTCAGCATTATGGTTAGGGTTTAGGGTTTCCCTAAACAAACTAAACAAACTCTCTTTACTGTTTTACTTTGTTTAAATATGGCGGACCCTGCCACCTTTCTAGTTCCAAGAGTTGAAGTTCTGAGTTTGAAGTTCTTCTCCAAAACAACACTGTGGTCCTTTAAACATTCACGAAATTCATACACCAAACAAAAGTGGGGCAGCCCTAGTGACCCCTAACTGCTGATAACTGCAGCTGCCTTTTCGCTAGTTAGCTCAGTTAGCAGTGGAGCTAGCAATCCTGTTAGCTGACTCGGAGCACCGTGTGCCACTAACAAAGGAGCAACAAGGAGCTCTGGACGACTGGAAGGAAGAGGTTTTCAGGCTGTTAGCTGGTTAGCATCCTAACTTCACAGATTTCTTGGACATAACATCAAACTTCACATTCTGTTGATAGTTTTACTTCATTTTTTAAAATGTTTTGAACTAAGTGGTGAATATAATCCTCCAAAAAAATCACATTCTTTGTGTTTTTTTTCTACTTTCAGCCCTTTTCAACCTCCACGATCAAGCAAGAACAAAGTCTCATTTACAGTGAAGCCAAGAAGCTTTTCAGCAGAGCTTTGGTCGGGGATTAAAACTAATTAAAATTTCTAACTCCTAACCTTTTAACGGCTTTGGCTCGGTTTTACACAGACTGTGAGCTGCAGTAACAGTAACAACATACACACGACTTGTCTCCTAGCTGGAGGCTCTCCTCCAGGAAGCTGGTGTGTTTTACATCCAGTACATGCAGTCTCCTGCTGTGGCCTGCAGGCTCGGGCTGCTGCAGTCTGTCAGAGGCAATATTCAGTACATTCTAACATGACTTCAACTTTGAGCACTGGCATCAGACTGTATTTGCTGGCATCAAAAACCGCTTCCCCGTGAGTCACAATCCCACAGCAGGAAGGAAACGCATCTCAGCGTTTTCTGTACAATCAGGTCAGGTGTTTACCTATTATCCCGACTCACAGTTTTTGTATCTAAAGTGCAGCTGCAGACTTTTTTGTGTGACGGCAGTTTGACTATTAAGCGAGCCTCGCGCACGTTCAGATGTACAGTGGCCTCGTGGCGAATTTGCATATTCGAGGCATTCCAGTGATTTACAGCACAGAAGCAATTAAACTAGAGGATGTCTCGAGGGTTCCCACCTGGTTTGAACCCAAACAACCCTTTGATCGCTGGTAAGTGGCTGCATTCACATTGTCAGACCTTATCTGAATGGATTTCAATTATTTTTCTGAATTCATGCAGCATCACCAAAAGAGTTTTCGGCGCGGAGGCAATCACTGCAGGATCTTGGGTATAGTTGGGGGGGAGTTGTGGCTCTCTCAGGGTGTCGTAACACTGCCCCCTCATGGCCACAAGCGGAAAAAGCAACCGCAGCCGCTCGCCTGTGTGTGTGTTCATAACCCCCGCACATACAGGGGTCAGCACCTTTTTTCTTGTCTTGCAGCTGTTGCACCTGCAGGCGAGCGCAGGAGACGTGAGCTCGCAGGAGAGACTTTTTTTGTTTTTTGTTTGTTTTTGAGCCCACAGAATGTGCCTCCATCTGCCTTCCCCTCATGTGTGAGTCATGTGAAGCACATGCGAAACAGGAGCTACAGCTTGTCCGCCGAGGCGTTCTTCCAGCTTCCTCATCCATGGAGAATGCATTTTATGTAAAGGCTGTATCGTACCTGCGTTGCCCATCTGCCGCGAGCAAATATTAAACCAAACATATGGCTTCCAGCGCCGTGTAGATTAATCAATTCTTTGAATGCCAACTAGATTACGACTGATCAAGCGGGGCAGAGTTGTTCCTTGCTGAATTCCTGTTTTCAAAAGGAGCACATGAAAGCTGAGTTAATGACAACTTTTCTCCACAAAGCTTTGAAAGTATCGGGAGTTACGGCTCCCACGTGTCCACTCAGTGTTTTTTTATCGCCCCTGAAATGAAACAGGAGCACCGTCCTTGTCTCGTGCTGCCATTTATGATTTCCGTCGCTTCAGATGCTGGTTGAGGCGACAACAGGGGGGAAATTTACCTGAAAAAATAAAGGCTCACCACTCAAAAAGGCACAGATACCAGAGTTCATTGTTTATTCCATCAGCACAGCTTCGATAAGGAATAGTGGGCTCTTATCAGCGTGACATTGTTGGAATAAACTATAAGTATAAGATATCTTGAGCCTCTATTTGAATAATTAATTATTGCACTCTAATCTACTGATTGGATATAAGTGCCCCCCCCCCTTTTTTTTTTACTCCTCGTACACATCATTTTATTTGAACAGATGCAGCATCGGAAGCCGAGCCAAGAAAGCAAACCATCTGAAACCCAGAGCACCTACACAGTCTATTATGTGCCTTGGCAGTAGAACAGGGAGCTGTGTGTTTATTGCACATATTCCGTGACAACAAAGAGCACAAGAGGCTGTGGAGGAGCGAGTATAAAGACGTGGAGGGTGTCTTTACAGCCTTGAATCAAGATGCTCTGAGTGGGCCCCGCGTCACCGTCGACTGTCGACACGTAGCGGTTTGTCATCGTCTACCTGCAATCAAACGGGCCTTTTAAGACGGGACTTTGTTCTCTTGTGCGGCGCAGGATTTCAGTTAATTAAAGTAGAATTTAAACACATGAAAGGAAAGGTGTGTGTGTGTGTAGGAGGGGAGAAACAGAATACATTAAAAGGGAAGAAAATACCAGGACATGAATCCTGTTGTAATAAATCATTTTATCGAGCAATCGTGATTGTATTATGATAATATTGCGCTCATCAAATGAAAGTGATAGGTCAGGTTTTGGATGTGGGGTTGTATGAGGTGCTTATCCCTCGTCAGTGTGTTATCTGCAGCGGATGACCGTCAGCTCTTCGCCTGTGTGGAGAGGCAGCACCGACAGGGAAGCAGAGCATTGAGCTGCTAAACCGCCCCCGACAGCAAGACGTATTTTAGAAGGCATTCCTAAAAGTATATATTTGTTTAAGTGGGTGCTATATTTTGAACATTTCTGCTTTACATAGCCGTCAGACAGCTGCTGAAAGTACGACCCAAACTTAAGCACCATACTTACCTTGTGCTAATGGCTGTGAGACACTTTGGATGCAATCACGTTGTTTTGCCTTCTTAGAAATAGCTGAATAGGTTTGTTTACAATCTGTTAAATGTGACGGCTCGTTTTTTTTCCTAGATCTTAACAGTTAACTTGCCGTGTTTTTGCCAATATTGCTGAAAGAAAAACATAAAAAACGATAAATATGAAATAAATTTAGTATTATCCTTTAAGCTGATAAGGATGCTTGATTAAGCGAGAGCACTTCCTCTACAGGAGACCATCCGTCTTTTGTGCTATCACTGCTATCGTTGTGGCCGATGGGATGCCATTAGGGCTCAGTTAATCAATCAGCAAGTGGGTCAGCCACTCACCCAGTTAGTCAGTCGCAGTTATCCAGTCAGTTGGAGAGTCGCTCAGTAACTGAACCAGTCGGCCAGTAAAGCTGTCAGCCAGTAGCTGAGACACAAGTCCAGCCAAGAGGGCAGGCGCTACCCAAAATCCTGATCATTTCCAGATGACAGCCCAGACAGCCAGGCCTGAGCGGAGAACACACATACACAGAAGAGAAAAAAAAGAAAAGAAACGGAGCGAGAGGGAGAAGAGGGTGGATGTCAGGAGGGAGGAGAGGACAGAAAAATGAAAACAGTGAATGAAAGCAGTGCAAGTGAGATGCCAAAACACAACAGTCGCAGCATTTTCACCCACCGTTGTGATGTTCATTTGTGTGCGTCGATCTGTGTGTGAGGATAACCAACATGACGCAGCTGTGGGCTCCGTTCATCGTCGTCTACCTGTCCATCCACCTGGCAGCCACTCAGCATCACAGAAAAGGTAGGTGGACTTGTAGAGGCCGTGCAGACTCACCTGCTCCATGCCAACATTATATCTGTATCTTAAAGAAACAAGCCTGTTGGGAAATAAAATTAAACATTCATTATCTTTTAATCTTGGTTTTCCTCTGCATGTGTGTCGGGGGTGATCTTGTTTTTCTTATTTGTGGGGTCCCATGAAGCCCACTCACGATGTGGGGTCCAACAGCTTTGTGGGGACCAAAATGCTGGACCCAATAATGCCCACCGTCATGTTTTGGAGTGAAGGCGTGTTAGCATAAAAGTTGATGTTGGTTTGGGGTAAGAGCCCGGGAAATTAATGTAAGAATGTAATGTTCCTAAAAGTGATTAAAAAAATGTGTCTGTGTGTGAAAGAATTTGTTTACCTTCAGGAGATATTGGGATCATTGTGACGTGCAGGACATCACCGGATCATTTTCCATTGAAAAGAGACTGGCCTGTTGTTACTGGATCCACTCACTGAGGAAATTCCTTTCTCAGGACTCACATAACTTTGAATCTTCGGATAAGTCACATGAAACTTAAACTGGCTACGGGAGAGAAAAACACTGTGACTGATAGCAGTTCTATTTTTCTGTTGTGTGAAATATATTTTAGGATGGATCCCAGAATTGTACACAAACCTGTTCTCTAAGTGCTTCACCGCCTTTGCCAGAAACCAAATCCTGGAAAGTTGTTGAATTGTTGGAGTTATTCATCTATTCGTCTGTTTTAACAGCCCAGTTTTTAAGCCAACTGCATACAGATAACTTTAGACTTTAAATTATGTGCAGCATATATGCCAAAGTCCAGCTTTGCACGCAGATGAGGCACCAAATCCTTCTGATAGAGTTCTGTGGAACATAGATATCCTGATATGACGCATACAAAATGTAAAGTGAGAGGGAGAAAGTCCATCTCACTTTAGTCAGTTGTGTTTTATGGACGGGTCACGCAGAGGACAGGTATCTGTGTCCTGTGTTGAACCAGAAGTCTACATTGTCTTGTTTTAACTAACATCAGTATGTTAACAGACGTATCTAACTTGGGTCACAAACATATATTCATCCTTTCTTAGAGCTAAACAAGTTCTGTTGCCTACAACTAACAAAACCACAATAGTTACACATTTATTTTTGTTAGTCACCTGAGTAAGACAAAGGTCATCTACAATTTCTCATTAGAGACAAATGCCAAATATTACTTTAGGAAACACTGTGGGTGAAAATCATAAGTAAGTCACCATTCTCCAGTAACCCAAATCATCACCAGTGTCCCCAGAATTGTAATATCCACAGTTTAAAATCGACTTCCCTGGCAAAACAAAGTGACTTTATTGCATCTTAGCTTCTCATACATTTGTCTCACTACGGGTGTATTGATGGGGAAGTCTGTGTTAACAAAGTAAATGGGTGTATTTTGCATCTTTGTTTGTATTTTAACATCATTTGGAGGTGATTTGAAAATGCTAAGCAGACGACAGTCCATTGCGGCAAACATTTTATTCTCTCCCGTGTCCTTTTCACCCTCTTTTAGCATAAGCCAGAGGCATCCACACGTCCATTTTGTTTACATTTTTGTTGTTTTTCCTCCCTCTCTCTCTCTTTCTCTCTCTCTCATCAAGACATCCCTCCAGCCAGGAATACCATTTAGCCCTGCTAATTAATGGATCTTTGTTGTTCCCTCATCTCCTTGCAAGCAGTTAGCAGGAGATTACAAGTTCCCTGCCTGTGCATAATGGCATTGGGGGAAGCCTGCCCGTCCAAACACTGATTGTTTGGAGCGCTGGGGCGGGCATGAGGGATGAGCAGGATTAGAGTGAGCAGCAGGAAAAGCTAAGATGTTGTGTACGAGAGAAAAGTACAAATTAGAAAAACATATTAATCACCTAATCGTTTGTTTGTTATCCTGCATGTACATGTTGAAACTTACATTAAACTGACAAATATATTTTACTCTACATTTAGGAAAAAGTGCTGGAATGTTTTATTTAGATTTAAGTTGACATGATGACACTTACACATCTTAAAGGATAAGTTCAAGAAATGTGTTGTGGACTATGAAACTTCACCCAACGTCTTCAGCCTTCCCCGTCTGCTGCTGCCCCTCTTCGCTGCCTCGTGTCTCTGAGCTAGGCAGAGCACACAGGCCTGGTATCCTGCCGCTAGGCTGCCCTGTCTCCAAATCCCCTTGCGAAAAACTCGGCCTGTCCACTCTGTCTAACGAGCCTAGAGACACTGCAGCTAGAACAACCGAAGAGGTCGGTTTGTTTACCTGGGAAACTACGGCTCAAAATCTGTTGTATCAGCTCTCAGTTACTGAACATACAGTTAGCAAATAGCTTACTAATTCTTGTCTCATATGTGGTGTGATTAAAGGGTGGATTCATCACAACCCACTGACCTTCCTCCCTCCCTCTAGTTGTCCAGTGGACTACCAGGGCATCCAGGGATGTCAGGGCAGTTTTCTTCATACGCAACTTATAGACGCAAACCAGTCAGAGTCAGCATAGGACGGGTCAAAAGCAGTGGGATCCATGCTTTCCTTGCAAGACTGTAAGATGGTGCAAAGTCCCTTGTCGCCTTAGTGTGTGCATCCAACTACAGCAGCAGTTTTTTCTAATTCTGCTCTCATTCCAGACCCTTATATTCTCTCCCTGCCTCGGCCCCCCACTTTTTCCACTCCTTGTCATCACCTGAGCTCCATATTCAGCTGTATACCTGTTTTCCAGCCCCTCTTCAGCTTCTCATTATACGGTATATCCATAAGAATTTCCCTGTTTCCTGCCAGACTGTCTGTTGTTTTTCAGCCTTCTTCGGTCTGGCCGCCGGTCTGTCTGCATTTCTTATTAGTATCCTTTTGTCCTGTTTCTCAACAGTCTGCTGCTGCACCATGTTTTGACCTTCTATAGTGTAAACTTGCTTTGAGCTCACCTGAGTCATGTTTATGAGTCCTCTACTTGTTTTACTTAGAGCTACAACCTTAACTTGATCCATGTAGGGATTCTTTGTTTTCAGCTTTATAAGTGTTATAAGACACGTGGCCTGTTCCTGTGGTGCTCCAACTATGTGAGCACTAAGCAGCAATAACATTTTCATTCCAAACGTCTGTTTCTGCTTCTAGAACATGAAACACACACACTTTCTTGCTTGCCAAATGAGTCTTGCATTACAGCAAACAATAACAGAGAGTAGTAGAAACAACTTTTATGTAAATCACAGGTTATTAATTTTAAATGCAAATTAGCATTGGGTCGTTCTCCAAGCTGTCATACCCCAGCAGCTCCTCCATCCTTTAGTAACATAACCCTTGTTGTAATGAGCACACTTTCCCCCGGGTGTAGTTTTGTTTACATTGACAATGCCCCACTGAAGCTGGAGTGTCTCCTCAGGATCTAATATGACTGCACAGTCACTCCTCCTCCGCCGTTGATCGTGCATCTGGGAGTCACTCACTCAATGAAGAGTATAAATCTTCGCCTACAAGTTGCGATGCATCCATAGCTACAAGTCAGTGTTGGATCTAAGGAAACAAAATACAATTACACTTAAATTACACATCTTTCAAGGCTGACTCTGATGGGTGGGGTTGCGCTGGAGGACTTTGGACTCTTGACCTCGTTTTTTTTTTTTTAATTTGGCTATGGCCGTGGTGGTTGGGGCAGATGTGAGAGTTGAAAGGTTTGAGATAATATTGATTGTAGCAAATTGGCCGGTTTATTATTCTCACACTGCAACATAAAGCCCCAGATTTTCTTTACATTCTGAATGGTGTCCAGATTATAAAAACAAAGCTGGAGCTCCAACTGGCAGTCATACAGGCTGAAAGCAGGTACATGACGAGATCAGCCGGTGCATGGTCTAACAAACGCTATAAAACTGAATGTATCTGGCTGCTGAGGCAGCGGGGCTGATCATTACTGCAGAATTGGCGCGGCAGCGCACCGTAGATGCCACTGTCGGATAGGACGACGTTTGGATCCGAATTCAGATGCAACCCATTGTTTTTACTGTACAGCTCATTAAGATCTATGTGTGTGATCTGTGCATCGGCTTTCCTGCTAAAACAAGCACTGGATGGCAACAGCATGTGAAACAGTGGAAAAAACAGATGTCTGGAGACGCTCAAAGGAAGGTTAAACTTACTCTATTATCCTGTGAATACCTTTTCACCTCTAATCAACTTTACTTCTCATCATCAGATTGGTCTACGAGTCTCACACAGCTGAGGATCTTATAATATGAAATCTTGAACAGTGTGGGCAGCAATGTAGTCATAATATAATTGGTATGGAAGGGGAAAATGAAGATGGGGTTGCTCTACGTCCTTGTTATAACTCCTCATTTTCCTTTTTATTCCATCCTTGCCCAAACTTGACATCCCGAAGACCTTCTATAACCAGTGGGAATATCTGTTCTCTATCACACAGCGCTGTTATGCAAAAATTAAAATGTAGATCACCAGAACGTGGGATCATAGTTCATGAATCATTCCTTGGACACAGATATGTCCTTCTGATTTCATTAAGAATTTAGCTAACTCTTGCATTTTAAGCCAGTGAACCGAAAGATGGCTCGAGTAGATAAAAGCGAGACTTTCAAAAATGTTGCTCACTTGTTTTTTTACAGGGTGGAAGTCACTGTCAAGTATTTGATAACATAAATGTCGTTCATATTACATTTTTGAGAATCAAAAGTAAGAGACGTATACTTCATGCTTGGTTAAATTGCACAAAACAAATTAAAGGCCAAGTAGTCAAACTTTTTCTTTACTGACAAAGGTTCAAACGCTCACTTGCAGTGACAAACCCAAAGGAAATTATGTGAGCGGTTTCATTCAGCCCTATCTGCACACCTCGTTGCCCATGGCCTGCCACTTTTATACGGACCACCACTTTGAAATATGACCAAATGAGGTCAACAACACCTGCCCCTCTGCCGCTGCCACTTGTAGATGAAAGACCATCTGTGGTTCCGGTCAAAGACCAGTTACCCTCTGCACAGCTGGAGCGAGACTGTCACACCTGCATAATATTTGAGCAGTAATGTATCTGTGTTGACTCAACCTCTGGCCCACCCACATGCATGCCAGGATGGATAATGCGGTGCCTAATTTCTTGAGCACGAGGGCGATTCCTCTAATCCAATTTCCTGTTCTCGTGTGTTCTAGCTCTGTATCCGTCTGCATATAGGATAAAGCGTGGGACATACTCGCTGATCAACCCCACGTTCCAGCGTTCGGTGGAGGACGTCAACCTGCTTTTTGAGGTCAGTTTTTAAGAAATACCGGGACAGTCCGTTGCTGAAAGCTGAAAAATTAAGACACTGCTGATGCTGTCCTGCTGTTCATGAGCAGAATTGTGAAGTACGTGTTGTCCCAAAGTTTTCTGGACATCGATGAAAGAAACGATCGGTATACTAGGTGTTTTTTTTGGTAAGTTTTTGGTGAGTTCCTGACTATTTATCTTGATGTTTCCTAGATCCTGCTGGCAGGAATGCAGATAGGAGGCGCGGAACACTCCATGCTGATCCCAGACAAGGAGCTGGCCTCCATGAGGAACGTGGAGAAGCTGGAGGTCATCTGTGAAGACATCCTGCCCAAGACGCTCTCCGACATTCGCCGTCTGACGGCAGAGCTCGCCCAGCGCCGGCAGCCTCTGAGCCGTCAGGACTTTGAGAGGACGGTGCTGACGCTGGTCTACGTGACTCAGACGCTGGCTCGAGTCAGCAGTCAGCAGCAGAGAGAGGCATGGACAGACGCTGTGATACAGCTGTTTAGAGTCGTTCAGAAAGACCTCAAACTCTCATGAGGTATTGTGTGGGTCAGTGTTTGGAAGAACATCCTTTCAGTAAAGTAACTCCAAGTCTTTAAACTCTCTTTCCAGAGCTTTCAATCACATCTTGCAGTCTTCCTGATGGAGTCCTCCCACTAGCTAAAACAGCTAACCTTTAAAATGCATCTGCTGTGGAAAAAGCTAATAAATGGACCTTTTACATGCACAAGACCACATCTGATGTCTGACTCTTGACTTTACACGTCTTTTTAGGACTTTAAAACATGATTCAGAGCATAATCCCCACAATCTACTGAGCCAGCTCTGTTCACTTGGAGGTTGTAAAGCACCTGAAAACTTGTGACATTAAAAAACATGGAGAAGCTGAAGAATGCCATGCTGAATTAAAAAAAAAACATTCTTCTTGAGAACAGAATACCCCATATGTGTAAAAAATGTGTAAACATTGTAAAAAATAAAAGATGAAGCAATGTCTCCTCGTGTCAGTGATAAGTTCCTTATCTAAAGAAAAAAAAATTCAAAATGTCGTCACAGTATGTCTCAAGTACATCCACGGGCACATTTGTTGAAACTTAAGGTTAAATTTTCAAATCTATGTTGTGATAACGCTGTGTTTCTGTCACCAACTCCACCACCATCCCCTCTGCCTCCTGAACATAAACATGTTTCGTGATATTGGTACATGAGACGGCAACACTGAACGTATCAGTGGTTTGCAGAATCGTTAACTAACATTTAATCCTGGCGACTGGGCCGAGATTGAACATGACGCTGTGTCTTTGACCCACTGGAACACACTGATGTGATTGCTTTATTAACTGTATTACTCCTCTCGGCTCATAAATATGCAGTTCTTTCACACCCTCTCCTGACTGTAACTGTAATACATTATCCTACTTATTTTTAATTATATGAAAATTAAATAAAAACCAGCAAAGCGTCTGTTCTCCGTGTATTTGCATGAGCTGCGGTATGGCCTCATTAATCAAGTGTGTCCCAGTGAGCTCTAATACGCTTCCACACGAACTTGAAATACATCTTCGGAGTAAGCACTTGACTACTCGCAAGAAATCATTGGTATGGTAATAGACCCCTGGTTTGCATACTGACTTTAAAGGATAAGTTCACCCAAAAGTGAAAACTCCTTATGCTGATGGACGGTCAGCGACTTGAGGGTGAGTAGATAATGACTGAATTTACATTTGTTAGCGAACTCATCCCTTTAAATCAACCTGTGCATTTAGTTTGAAAACTCCACTCAGAGTCAACTCCGTCGCTCCGCGCTGACTGTGTTTGATGTCATCAGATTACTTGAGGCGGCGTTTAAAGATTGCTCAGCTCGTCTGATTTGTCGGTAAAAGCCCTTTTGAGCGAGAGCCACGGATTTGTATTTAAGAGTGTGTGTACATCAATACCCCTGATTGCCCATTTGAGAAAACTGTAAAATGTCTGATAGATGTTTGCTTCAAAGCTACACATTTCCCCCCACTCATTATGGAAAATAGGTACTTGCGGTAATAGGCTTTTCCGTGCAGTTCACTCATCTTGGAGTGGATAGAAAGTATATATCTGGTTTGTGCTGTTTTCCCTCCTCGACTCAATTGGTTTTACATTTGCTTACATCTCGCTTCAATGGCGGCTTTTATCCCAGCCTCGGAAAAACGTCGGTCGCACCAATGTTTGTCGCTTCCTGCCACCAGAGCCGCGTCTAATTTCTAAAAATGTATATGATGGTGATGACAGGATTTTTTTTTTCTTTTTCACATGTTTCAGGCTCTTTCTCGGCATTCATCCGATGCCCATGTGACTGGCGCTGAGTCAGGAGGACTGATTGATGAGGAGGTGAAGACTGGAGCGATGGAATTTCCTTCCAAGACAGAGGGATCAGCCTTCACTCCCGGCACCGCTCTAACGATGATGATGATGAGTTTTGGGAAGTTTCTGGCCACTACTTGACAGAGCGTAAAGAAGCCGGGATATTGAAGAGAACAGCGCAGCTCGAGCCTGACAGCACAGTTTCATTAAGACTTCTGTGTTCAGTGTATTATATGACTTTTCACAGATTGTAGTGCCTTTTAGTTTGGGGTCGGGTACTGAGGTTCTTGTGGTAAGCGTCAGGCCCTTTTAAACATAATGCACAAGTTTATTGTTAGATTATGTATGAGGACTTACCAATGCTTAATAATGTTAATTAAAGTCTATAAGTTAATGTAATTGTTCATAATGGCATTACAAACATTTATTGATGATTATTTTTAAACCTTTCCTAAGCTTTGTTGTTGCTTTATTAAGATTAAACATACTTTATTATGCATTTATTAGCAGTTAACTAACATAAGTTAAGTTTTTAAGCTGGTTTGACATTTTGTTATTGGTGTTGATGTAATTTGTGATGTTTTATGTAGATTTTTAGATGTAAAATTACCTCAATAACTGTATGATGTTGTTGTTTTCCCGTCATACAATGTTCTCATTGTGGCCGCCATTTACCTAAAGTTATGAAAAGAAAAATATAAAATACAATTTTTAACCGTCTTAAAAGTGTGTTAAAATCAGTACAATTTCATTGGTAAGTAAGTACATTGAGGTAAATTGTATTGTATATTGTAAAAGATATTCTGAAAATGATATTCAAAGCGTTACTGATGACATGACACAGTTGTTTATAAGTGGGAGTAACCAGGTAGCTCACCTGGTAGAGAATCTGAATCCTCACTGTAGTGGCCTGAGCTCAACTACAGCTCTTGTTGCATGTCTTGCTATCTTAATAAAAAAAGGTTAGTAAGTGCGTATCGTTCTCAATTACAAACAATTAAAAGAAACTCATCAGGTTATTATTGATGTTCTTAAGTAGTCTATTATCTGTTTGTCTCATACGCTGACGATACATTTGTTTATGATGCTGTTATTGAGGCTTGTATAGTCTTATGAATGTTAATTAGCATCTTACAACGACTTATACAGGCCGTAGTACCTTTTTAATGCTTGTTAGAAGGACCTTTATGTAAAACATCACCATGTCCTCAAATCCCTGAAGCAAAATGTGTATAAAACTCAGTGCAGCTGTTTACAGGCTTAAAGCAGATGTTGCTTCGTGAGAGTCTTTGCAGGCCGAGCTGCACTTTGTAAACATACGCAGGAATGTCAAAGATTCGATAATTAAGGAGGACGTGCCGTGTTGAGCAACATCTGCAGAGCCAGTGGTTTGGTTTAGCTCCGTAACTTCACTGAATATAGAAAATATTGGAGGCATTTTCCTGATATTGAATCACACAATCCTCGCCTTAATTGCCTCAAAGTTTTAAAGTGACTGACTCCTCTGCTGCGGCTCTTTATCTCCATCTCCTCCTCCGTGATCGTAGAATAGATCTAATAAGAAAAATGAGGCTTTTACCTGCTTTATTGACTTATCAGTACACCTCGTGAAAAATGAGCCTGTGATATTTCATCCATTTACTGTATTAGCCCCTTAATGTCATGTGTCGCCTCTCAGCAGCGTGATGCATGTTGAGAGAGCAGCACCAAGTGGCCGCAGGTGGAACTGCAGCAGTGGCGTTCACCTGAAACGCCTTGCTCTGAACGCTTGTAGTCAGATTTATCACAGGATCTGTTTTTATGATGATTTGTGATATGATGGGACACATTTAATTATTCTTATGTCATGTATATGTTCTAATCATAACTACAGCATCTCCATATTAAAGGTTAATATCAGGCCGCATAATATAAACCCCAGAGATAAAGAGATCTAATTAACTTAAAAGTAATGACTCTCCTTGAAGATAATCAGAGGTGTGCTGCAGCCTGAACAACGCAACGTGATCATGAATGATTACGTGCGTTAAAGGGGCATTATGTAGTTTAGAAGAAGAAATTCAAACTCAGAGTTTCAATATTTAAAACATTAATGAGGTAGTAAAACAAACTCAGAAATATTTATTTTTTCCATAAGTGAATGAACAAGCTGTTCTCAGAGGACAATAAGGTTCCCAGAACACTGTTTGAAGCTTGAAAGGTGGCAGGGTCCGCCACATGTAAACAAAGTAGAACAGTAGGAAATTGTTTTGTCCTGTAAGGCCAGTTTGTTTATTCAGTTTATTCAGTCATGACAACAAAGAGAGTTTGTTTATTTAGTTTGTTTAGGCATTAATAAAAATCAATATGCGAAGATATTCTCCTATTAGATTTCTTCCCAAAACTGCATAGTGCACCTTTAAATTTAACTGAATGGTTCTGACTTTATTATTGAATACTAACTGCTTTTCCTGATTGATAATCGGCGGTCGAAGTAGATTATTACATCTGCTTAAATTTATGTAATCAAGGCCTTTTAAGGTAACTGGACTTTTGTAAGTAATTTTTTCTGGTCTGTAATTTTACTTATACAGTACTTAAGTAAGCATTACACCATGTTAGATCATTATTGCATATTTGAGTACAATTTGAATTAATATTTAAACCTTTCATTGCATTTATGTAGTCGATAAGGTGATCTGATCACAAACGGGCCAATGAAACCCTGACATATGGCAAGAAACACATAACTCTGAACTGATAAAGCATTTAAACATCAACTGTTTAAAAGTTAATAATACTCTGAGTTCTAGAAGAATAATTTTACTTAAGGAATTATTATTATGTCATCGTTCCCGGTACGTCACAACACCCCTTTGTCTCCTCTCCCAAGCTCTTCAGATAAGATCTGTCACAAAAAGGTTTCTTTTTTATTCTAATCATCCAATTAGCTGAAACCATTAGAGCTGGAAGACGTTTTACAGAAAGGCATAACCCTTAAATTATCATATCATGAGCTATAAAACATAAAAGCCCTATAATTGACGACTACTATAACTAATAACTGCCTGCACACGCACACAGCTGGTTAATTGTTTTTCACATATTATAATCGGGGTCTTTATGAATCAATATATTTGTAAATCAGGTTGAACATCTGTATTTAAACTCATCTTATCTCTGTCTGATCAGCTGAACTTTGGTCACTAGGTGGCAGCATTTCCAAATTTGACTCCCTGCTGGAGCCTCACTCATGTTATCAGTCATGATTCTGTCATTTGTTATTGATTTGTGCAGATTATGTGTCCTGAACTGAACAGCACAACGTGTAATAGCAATAATGTTGTTCTCTCAGTCTCTTTCTCCTGCACTCTTGAACTCATTACAGTATTTTTTCCGAAGCTGTGAGCTGCCGACTAAAAAACAACAACGTGGCATCTCTAATTCGATTTCTCTGTTTTCGTCTTTCTGTGTGTTTACGGTTTCTTAATTAGAGCCGCCAAGGCTTGTCACAACTGGAATGTGTCTTTCCTGGTAGAAATACTTGGTGATCACCTCCAGCTGAACACCCAGTTGTTTTAACTCAAGCTTATCAGCTGCATATGTTTTCCCCCTGCAGCTGTCAGGCATCTTTTCATGCTTGAGGTCCCTCTCCGCTGGCAGACTGGGACCGATGAGATATCACAATGTGTCCGCTCTGCACCGAATGAAATAACTCAATACCTTTTTTTCCATGTGGTTTCTAGAACGAGCGCATCAACCTGCCACAATAAAACCTGCGAGAGAATCGATGGATTGTCTCCCCGTCTGCCAGTCAGATGTCTTGTGGTAGAACTTGGCCTCCTCCCTGCATATTTTTCACAAAATGATTCAGAATCTCGATCTCGGGCATCAAACACCATTGAAACATTCCTCTGGCAAAACTCACAGCATGTTCTTTTCTTTGAAGGGCCTTTGACACAACATGCAAACATCTTTTAAAATTTGGTAGATCCAAGATGGAATGAAACACAGAGCTGTCCACTTGTGATCGGATCACGCAGAACAGATGTTGATGCCAAATGTGAACTGGCTCATTGAGTCAGAGCTTTTGTTCTGAGTACAGATGCGAACTACCCCAAATGACGCATCAGTTGTGGTTCACTGTCGTGTTCAGGCTCAACTTTAGCAGCAGACACTTGTGAACTCTGTTTCAACTAACAATTGAACCACAATATCACCAGACTCCCTTAACAAACCGGGTGATTTTAAGAGTTGTAGCATGAGGAGAAACTTAGCAAACTTTGTGAAACGGCTATGGTGAATTCTAAATTATTGGTGCCTCCTTGTAAATTCAGCATTAAAAACAAAACATTCTTTCCTTTAAAAGTGTCTGTCACGGAATCGCTGCTTCTGCAACTAAAGTCCATCTCCACGGACGAAAAAGTAGAATAATTTATAGGTAACGGTTTACTGTATTTGTAAATTTAGACATTTTTAGACATTTTATTCTTTAATACTTTTGGTGTAAATGGTGACATCACTTACAAGAAAGCACCAATGGTTTAGCTATGGTTTTGTATTTGCCATAGCTGTTTTCACAAAGTTTCTCCTCATGCAACAACTCTCAAAATCATGCAATTTGTTAAGGGAGTCTGGTGGTATTGCTATCAGTTTAATGGTTAGTTGAAACGGACATTGGAGGTTTCTAATTACATCTGTACCTGCACGCAGGACGCATGTTGTAACCAAATGTGAACAGCCTCTAAGTCTGAAAAATGAATATTGTGACTACCTTAAGGTTTTGACTGTACACCATGTGA
This sequence comes from Lagodon rhomboides, assembly GCA_039737535.1. Lineage (NCBI taxonomy): Eukaryota > Metazoa > Chordata > Actinopteri > Spariformes > Sparidae > Lagodon > Lagodon rhomboides. Next base: position 6,741,504 of record CM077805.1, read on the forward strand.
GGATTTAGCATTATAGCAGCTCATTACCGAAACCACCACTCTGGAAACAGGTCAGGATCGTTTCTGCAGCCCTGTTATTTTAATGCGGCTAATGCGGTGTGTATAATAGTAGCTGAGCCTCGGAGAGAGACGGTGCCAGCGGGGGGAAACTGCAGAGAGGTTGGATGGATGGATGGATGGGCAGAGGTGAGATGTGTCAGTCAGGGAGTGGGATACCTCACTGTGTCGGAGAGACAATTACACAGCCGGAGCGAGCCTGCTGCTCAAAACAGCCTCCCGCTCTCTCTCTCTGGCTTCCAGGAATCAGCACAGTATTTCACAAAAACATCACCACAGCTGGGACACTGTCAGGAGGAAAAACAGTGCTGTGTGAGTTGTCCTGATACATTTGGAGTCTGGATTCAGACAATTAAAGTTTGTCAATTTATGTCGTTCAGACCATACGAGTGAAGCCAACACAGCTGGGATAACTTCAGCTTTCCCACTAACTTTGGCATAACAAAGGTTTCGATAAGGTGATGGGAGAAAGTTGGCAGGCCACAGGATATAGGATCGAGGATAATGTTCCCAAAGTCTTATCACACATTGTTATGAAGAGGAGCGGGAGTCACATGGGAGTCGTGGTATGCTGTTTTTCATCACACTCCGGGTCCATAATTTGATTTGGCGCGGTGCAGTCCTGCCACAGGTGGAGAGGTCTCGGAGGGAAACCTCGGTCGGGCCCATGAAAGTCTGAGTGATTGATAACGCTGCTGCGTGGACGAGATTCTTGGTGATATTAGGTATGCTGGTGTTTTATCTCCCAGACTCCTCTTAAGATCTTTTTCGTTTGGAGGACAGAGTTTTATCATCCAGTCAGACCCAAAAAGGGCCCGTGGACGAGATAGAGGGAGTGTGGATTGCTTAAAGCTGCACCAATAAATGGTAATATATCATTAAAGCAGCTATAAGTGTTAGATTCCTCTATATTACTAACGGTAGGCACGGTTATAAAGAAAAACAGTTGAGGAAAAGAGGCCAAAAGGGAATCGTGCAAGTGTGGTGACGTAGAGAGGAGGGAGGGGATCACTACCTGCAAAACGGACAGGAAGTTAGCTAAAACAACAACAACACTTACAGCAGCTTTAAGGAATAGTTGGGAAAATATATTTCTTTGCTGTCTTGAACAACAGATAGCTGAGAAAATCCATACCACTGTCATATCTGTCCATTAAATACAAACCTACAGCAGCATTTGGTTAGCTTAGCTTAGCTCAAAGACTGGAAACAAAGGGCAATCGCTAGCCCCTCTTCAAAGCTCACTATTAAAGTGTTACATCTAGCAAGCTAAACGTTGGCTTTCTTAGCAACTTTAAGCTAAGCTAACTTTCTCCAGGCTCCAGCTTTGTTGAAAGTGGACAGAAATAAAAGAAAAAAAAGAAAAAAGAAAAACAACAGCAGACATACAAAGTTAGCAGCTAGCTGGTGAACGAAGTGGAGCAATTAGCAGCTTAAGAGCCGGATGTTTCTCTCAGGAGTTGGTGGAGACCAAACCAGAGACTAAAATATTGCACTTACATTCATCAGGTGACCAGAAATATGACTCCAAATGGGTGTCAGTGTTTCCCAGTATCTGCTGGATATGTAAATAGGTGACTGTTTGCTAACATGCTAACAACTTAATGATAATGGAGTGACTAAATGAGACTACAGAGGTTGTCACAGACATTAGACATTGTCATCTACTCACTAAAGACTTGTTGACTGATCCATTTATAGTACAAGTTGTGTTTAGTATACTGTAGTAGAGGCTTAATGTGGTGATTTTGAACTACAATGCAGTCGCACAATTTCGCTTATAGCCTAACGTAGGCGTTTTACATCTGTTGACTGCATCTACGACTCAAAAAAAATGAAGTGGCGTTCATCTGTGAAGATCATCTCGCTGAACAAAATGTATAAGTATCATTGCAGCGGCAATGTGGAAGAGCCCCATTTTCCTTCTTTCAGTAAACAGCATTGTACTCGCTTGGCGGTGGGCCAGGACGAGCAGTAAATTCACGTCGCTGGAGATGCTGGCCGTGACAAATGGCATATTCCGTCTCGTGTTCTCTCCACACAGCTCTTTGCCCTGTCATTTATTGAAGACGTACAGGATTAACTGAGGCAATTTGAACAGAAAAAAAAAACTACAGAGGGTCTTTATTGGATTTTAATGTTCTTCAGATGTCTCACAACTCAACATTGTCTTGAGCCGACCTTATAATGAGGGTCTGCAACTTACGTCAAATCCACGGCTTACTGATAAAATGTCATGGCAGAGGAGGGAGACCGCAAATAACTGCGGTTCAAAGCTGTTTCTGACCCCAACCACCCTGTAATTGAATGTCTGAATATCGTCGACACTGCATCGCATAACCATTAAGCCACTTCTGTCCTCGTGTAATGAATCCTCGCATGTTGGCTCTGTGTGGCCGCATTAGCAGAGATTCTTTTGATATAAACTCTCGTATAAAGTTTCATAGCACTCTCTCATATGCAGGATTGAAGAGTCACGGCCAGAATTCCTCCTAATATAGCACTGCAAATTTGCAAACTTATCCTGGTGGAGATTTCGGATCTAACTGTGGGCCAAAGATAGACCCTGGCGGGACTCCGTGGAACCAGATCCTGCTTGTATCGGTGATGAGTAAACAGCAGAGGCAGGACAAGTGTCCTCCCGAGTAGTATTTCACTGTCTAAACCAGGGGTGCCTCCTGAAACGTAACCGTAAGATCCAGACCAAGAGCAAAAAAAAAAAAAAAACAGGATACGATTTAGCTCTTAAATATGTGAAAAAGTGCAATATGTAAGAATTTGCCAACAAATAGGGGGCAGCATTTCACCAGAGTTGGCGCTAAATGCTGCTAACAGTGGCTACCATTAGCTAGTTAGCCGAGGTAGCGATGGAGCTAATGCTCCTGACTGTGAGCTCAGAGCACCAGGAAAGGGTAGGCACTTACACCACAAGCATGGGAGCTTTGGATCAGGACGTGCCAGGGCTAGCTGGTTAGCATGCTAACGTCAGTGGCTATCTCTCCAACATGATCACATTCTGTGGATAATTTTTGTTTATTTTTGGATGTTTCCAACTAAAATTCTCACATGTTACACTTTCAAATATGTATTTTCTCTAGAAACATCTGCTGTGCTGATTTCAATCTTATGTCAGGCCAACTTTGGGGCAGCCCTGCTCTAAACATGGTGAAACATTAGATTTCCTCTTCAGAGTGTAAATGTTTGTTGATTCTCAGCCTTGCTTCCGTTGAACTCTGATCAGTGGTAAGCGATACAGCAACGGCAGGTGGCTGAGATTCAAACACTCGACTGTAAATGAGTTCAACCCGATGCGGCTCGGCTCTCCTGGTGCTTTTCTTTGTTTAGAGAACAATGAATCATTAAGTGGCTGAGGCTCATTCCTCTGCAGGCTTTGTTGTAACTGTAGCCACCTCAGTTTGGTTTGTGTGGATGTTGTGCATTGTGTAAACACAGTCGGGAAACTAACTTTCAGAAAAGGGAATAGGAGTGTTTGTTTCTCAAAGAGCAAACCGTGAATTGCAGCTTGCTGCTGCTGCCGTGGGCAAATCACCAGAGACTGCCTGCCCTCCCCATTATGTGTTTGGTGTCAAACTGGCTGTGAAGAAGTGCACGGGGCCCCTGGGAGTCGTATACCAACCGTTAACTCACACTTTGCTTACGCTTTCATTTCTCCATCTGATTTGTATATCATCTGCTGAGGTCTGACGAACTCCGCTGGCGAACGCCCTCGTCCTGACCTCACAGTCCTCGGATATGTCATCGCTTCCAGCGCTTACAAAATACTTTCTCATCCACAGAAAGGAAACATGTTTACGAGAAACAAATGATCGAAAACAAAGACAACAAAGGTTCAGTTGCCTCCGGTTGCATTTTTACAGCAGTCCAATTCACTGTAAAGAAACAGATGTTCCGTCACAAAGCGGCTCCGCAGATGCTTCTACTTTGGGAGCAGACAGACACTCGCAGCGACATGTAGGACTGAACGTTCGTTTTTTCTGGAATTCCGACTCATTAAACCACTTTTTCCAAACTCGGATCCACTGAACTTTTCACTCCCGTGTCACAGGTGGGATCCTTTCATCCAGAAGAATCCATAATTGATGTGTAATGAGCAGAAATATGCACGGCCTGCGGGCATTCCTTTTCAAAAACACCAGCGTATGTGACCGCATTCCTCCCCGCGTCGTCGTCCGCCTTTCCCCCGACATACCCAGCCACCTCTACCCAGGAAATCCTTGTCTGGCTGCGGTGCCAGGGCTGCTCAAAGTCACAGAGCGAGGCTTGAAACATTCTGCTGAGTCCAGAACACGTGAAGAACCGCACACGCTTCTCTCCTCCAAATACTTTGCATATAATCAAACAAATATCAACAGAATCAGAGCTGCTTATGTTAGCATAAATTTGATGTCTTGTTTTCAGCACTGACCTCGTAAAAAGAATGAAAATCATTTACATTCTTTAACAATGAGGTCTAATACTTTGCTCTTTGCATACAGGGCCAGACATGCAATGTCGTGTGTGTGCAAAATGTGCAATCAATCAATAGGGATCTGTCAATAAAGCCAATACTGTATGTAGGTCTTATGCTAAATTGCTGTATTATTCATGGAGATCACTTTTTTAGCCTGTCAGTATTACAGAATTTAAAAGCACAGCTATATAAATAATAAAATTGGATATGTACTTATTTATCAGTACTTTTAATGTGAAGTTTAAACTTAACGCCAAGAGAAACCAGCTATTCAACGACTGCTACTTTTTGGATGTTGGTTAAAAAAAAGCCAGAGAACAACCTCTTCCGTAGAAGTTGTCTACTTCAATGACCTCTTCAACTATTTTACAAATCGTTTAGAAATAATGAAAAGTATTTCACCCAACATACTGGCTGTATGTAAATTTGTAGACCCCTAAAAACAGCAGTTTATGTAGCATTTTGTCAACCACCTCACCTGTGATCGATGCAGAAATGTTTCTCCGAGTCAGCTTTCTATAAAGATAATCATCTTTGCTCTGCTCTCCCTGCGACTACTGTTACTCTTGGCTTCAAACACACTTGAGGTGAGCCACAATTTCCCGTCCCGCTGCAGCTAATATGCATATCGTGAGTCCATATTGGCTCCGTTAGCGTTTGGCAAACGTCGGTGAACGGTGAGGCTGCTGTCAGTTTTATAGCTCCGCCACAAAAATGCTCGCGAGCCATTACATAAGGGCAACTGTTGGTGAAATTATGGCTGTTGTTGAATAGAAGATCTGTATTGGGTTGAGAAACATCACGGTGCCACGACAAACTGGCCGCTTTCCTGCAGAACTGATGGTCCCGCTTGTGGCAGTTGCACGTCCGACCCAATCTGGAGTTGAGGCAAAGATGTCCGCCCCGCAATCCCCCGACAGAATGAGTCCACAGGTTAATTCTGACCTAATCAATGAGAGCCGTGCGCGGAATTACCTGCGAGTATTCCTCATCTCCCACTCAGCTAATTAGCACTATTCATCTGCTCGGTGGGTGGAGACGATCCCATGGCACTCACAGGGTCAAACTAATTAAACATTTTGGCTCTTTATGGCCTCTCGCTGCTCCCCTCCTCCTCCTCCTCCTCATTTACTCGCAGCTCTGTGGGGGGTTGGGCGCGGCATTTCTTTTTGGTCTGGGTTTGATTATTGATCCGGACCTGAAGTCTGTCGCGGGTCACCCTGCAGAAGTAATCAGGAAAATGGAGATTGGCAGGTCACGGGGACCTCGTTGTAATTGAATTGTTGTGTGGCGGACAAAACCACAAACAACTCAAAGTGATATAGAGAGGGGGGAGGGGCAGGAAGGAACGAGGAGTCATGAGTGATTTCCATACTTGAACGATTTGTCTTCAATCGGTGCTGGAGTCAAAAGCCTGACTGATGAGCCTTTGGGTGTTCTGTTCCAGATTTCTGACTATCGTCCAAGCCCCAAACACCTAACTCGTGCCTCTTGTTCACATGTGTTTACAATCCCCGTGATCGTTCGCCATAACGAGCCTCTTCCTCGCGACGAAGCGGGGCTAACCTTGGATGCAGCAGCAGAATGAAGTCATCGCTGTATCCTCCTGCTATAATATAATCTTCCCCCCATGCAATTACACTTTCAAGATGGTATTACCCTCAGCACTGTGAGTGAGTCAAACCAGAACTGATAAGAAAAGTGGAAAATTTGATTTCCAACAGCACACTCAGCCTCTAAAAAACTGCTGCACTTCGCCTCACGGTGCAGTAAAAGCAAAAAATGATAGTGCAGATCTTATTGCTGGATCTGTAATTATCAAGACAGATTGTAGTGACTTAGAAAAATACCTTTAGGAAGACTGTGATTAACTTTTACCTAAACTGATGGAGAGGAAAACATACTCGGCAGTGTTTCAGCTCTACGCTGAGGACGGTTATTTAAAAGCCCCGACTCCAGTGAGCAAAAGCAGTAACATAATTAAAAAGCGGCGCAGTTATTCAGACGACAGAGTCTTACTTCTAATCCCGGGCGTATCGATTCAACCGTCTGAGGCTCAATCAGTGTGTCACTCAGGGCTTGATTGGTTCGGGGACCGCAGATTGAAAATGCAAGCACAAAATAAATAACGAGTGCTCAAGCTAAAAGACATTTTAATAAAAGGTGGTCAGCTGCCTGCACGACTTGAGACACATCTTCGAGTTGATATTAAAAGAGGAAATAGAGAGAAAATGATGTTAGCTAATAAGAGCCACTGGAGCATTAGACAATGGCCTTTTTTGGGGTGGTTTTAAACCAGATTTGAACCCAGAAACATTCCTCCAACAAACAAAACCTCCATAAACAGAAAATGGACTGCTCTATTCTTAAGTAATTTGTAATGCAACTCAAGTGTTATGTTTCAGCACTTCCAGCTAATGCAGTGTCTGCACAGTGTATACGTAAAGCTCACCGTTAAAACAAACGTCATCCATCACGGTGAGTAACAGCACGAGCCAATCGAGGCTCTTTACGATGAATTAAAGCTCATCGAATTCTAGTACGCCGATGACACAATGCTTTCAGACGTTGATTTATCTCGTGATTTGTCATGCTCGTCAGCTGACCCCTGACCCGCGGAAGCATATAAAAACAGCAGGAAGTTTACACAAGCCCCAGTTTGTAAGCGATGGGTGACACGGGGCCAATACGCGATCGCTGCTGCTGCACATACAGGCACTCTAATCTGATAAATGGGCCTTTGTTTCGCAGGAATATATACATTATGGGGTCGTGTGACATGTATGCTGAGTCTGTGCGTTTGTTGAGAGAACAGCCACGGAGGTCTTAGGATTCAGCCATGAGAAAAACTATATGGACGCCAGAAAGAGTCAAACTGGAAACAACCGAATTAAGCTGTTGGAAGAGTTTTCAATGTTTTCTTTTCAATTCTTTGGTTTTGTGAACAGAGTTTGGTGGCGTACAGTGGAAGTGGAAAAAGCAAGCCACATGTTTTGGAAAGACAAGAGTTTGGAGTGGAACGTCTTTCCAGCGTAAAAACAGCTGCATGAAATCAGCTTTTATCCAGTGATGACACAGATAACACGTTCAATTCAACATCTGCTGAATAAAAACACATGCATCTCAAAAGCTGTAGTAGAACGTATCAGTAGTCGTTGGATCGGTTCTTCCATTTCTCTGTTGAAAGAGGGCAAATGTTGAGGTTTCCACTTCAAGAAAGGAAGGACAAGAGTGCAGCGGGGACTTTTTTCTTTTCTTTTTTTGGAGTGAATTCACAAAGTGGTGGAGGTCTGTGTAGTGTTCAATAAGTAATGAAAAGAAGCCGCCGCGCACCAGGAGTTACAAGGCCGGGCCGCGGTGAAACTGTGACCTACAAGATGACACATAATTTGAACCTCTTCTTGTACAACGCACTTGCTTCCACAGGTGAGTGACTTTGGTGGGTGTCTGGGGGGTTGTGAAGGCGAATGGAAGAAAGCGCGCGGCTCCTCCGGGACCGAATCATTCGGAGGTGGTTCTCTGGGAACTGAAGGTTCACGGTTCATGGTTGCCCGGATTGCACCTCCGTGGAGAAAAAGTCTGAGGCGTGTCAAAGGGGTTCGCAGTCGCCTTCCACATGGGAACTGACATCATGCGTCTGTGTCTAATGCCAGGGTCGGGTAAGGGATACGACTTGACCCCTGGCCTTTGGTGAAATTCAGCCATTCGTCATGCGTCGCTGGATCAGGGGCTGCAGCTCCCGGCACATCTGTTCATGATGCAGGTAGCGTGTGGGGGGGCCGCGGCTTCCGTGAATCCGAACAATCTGCTGATGTCTATAAATTGATGGCAGTCGAGCCATGTGCTCCCCCGCTCTCAGCTTAATGAGGTCGTATATCCTTTGGGATTTGGCCGCTCAGAGGCAGACGGACACTGAAAAAAACCCTAAAGAATCTTATTGAGATGCATCGAGAGACAGCTCAAAACGCCAATACGTCAAGGGGTTTATTTTTGCCCGCTGAGGTTTAAAGTATCCATCCGTCTTCACACTTCAAACAATGCCACGACTGTTGCAAAGTGTCCCATTTAGCTGTCCGCGGGTGTTTGAAATGATTGTGTTAAAAAGGAGCCTTCAGGGAACTTCAGGTGTTTACATTGTCTAAGACGGATGACGCTAGCTCCCTTTAGCTTAAAACACCCTGTGTACACTGCGGTACTCTGTGTTTAGCTAACTGTAATACCACACTTCCACATACTCTCATAGTGCCGGACACAAAAAGCGTTCCTCGGGCTCTTTTAGGCAGAACGAGGAGAGGAGTTGTGTGAAAATCCTTTATTCTGGTGGACATATTGGTAAAACAATGACTGGTTGTGACCTCACAGCTTTCCGCAGTGACGAAGACCTCAAGCAGTCAAATGCTGTTGCTGTTTTAACCAATATAACTGAAAAATAGTTTCTACTTTAATGGTCGGGGTAACATGTAAACATATAAAATATTGTTTGAGGTCAGGTCGAGTTTGAGGTGATCTCCGTTTCCACATAGCTCCGTGTGCAGATGTGAGTCATTCCTGTGGGAACCTCTGATCTCCAATGTGTTTGCAACACTCCTCCCTTTTTATAGTCCAGAATATGATTCAAGCACGCAACATATAGGGAGCATGCATAACATCAGTGCTTCATAAATCGTTCAACTAAATATTTCTGCAAAAATGGCTCAACGTCTTGCAGGCTTACTAATTTGTTGCCATGCATCATTGGTCCTTTTTCTGTCTAGATAATGCTTGCTGCGAATATAGTCACACAAAATATGCTGCTCCTTTTATACACGGGTAAAGAAATCTAGTCCTCAAATGTTTTGTGACTTCTAGAAGGTGCAGCGTTAAGTCTGATAAAGTGCTTCAACTGATGTCACTTGAGTCAACGTCTGCAAGTTTGAAAAGGAAAAGATCTGGGGGTGCAGAGTTGGAGCGAAGTTGGCTTCTGTAGCCTGTCACACTGCTTTAGAATAGCAGCTTGAGGTGACGTTAGCTGCTACTAGCATAACACAACCGAATTTGACTCTTGTGTTGCATTACGGATAAAAGACAATGAAAAAACCTATGATACTTCTGGTTCTGCTGTGTCCATTTGGCCATCATGAGTCCAAGAATGTGATAGGAATGCAAAATCAGCGGCGCACTCTTTAAAAGTTCCACTTTTCCAGACACTTGGCCTCCTCGTTCTTTAAACTCTCGGGGACCTTTTGATCAAAACCATTCGTATCATTAATGGTCGCTGTGTTTTGACTTGCGGAGAGAGTTGCAGGCGACAGCGGAAAAAATCTGCATCTTCTCCTCTTCCCCAACCGCGGTCAGCGAGGTCAACCTGTGATTGACACCGGGACGATGACAGACAGGTGACCCCTGACCTCAAACGAAGGCTCAATCGGACAATCATGACTGCTCAGAACTGACACCGACATGATCTCCTCAAAGCCAGGAACGCCTCTGGAATAAATTTAGCCATAAACCGCATTGAACAATGGCAACTATTGAGTGACCTTGTTGCTTTGAGGGGATCGAGAGAGAAAATCCCTGTGGAGAAACCCCTTCCGCCCCCTCCACCTGATTGAAATTCCTGTGGAGGGGCTGCATGAAGATCAGTGACAGTGAAATTACAGGAATTCAGATGAAGAAGATAAATATCAGTCCAGCCCAGAGCGGACTTTTATCTCCCTCTCCATCCTGAACTATTCGCTGAAGTCATGTAAATTATGATAAATGAGGCTCTGGCGGAATGTGCTTGTTGCGACAGGCTTTTTTCCTTCCTCCTGTGGTGGTTTGTCTCTGATATGATGTGTGGTATCTCATCAGCATCAATCACCGAGGGTGTTTACTGTCAGTGTAATCACTGTAGATCTTATCAGAGTTTGTATTCACCGGCCAAATCAGCCACATGCCTGATGTGAGAGTCTAACCCGAGGTTAAACAAACACGCGAGAAAGGAAATCAGCTGAGAAGAAAACAACTTCTCCTATCAGCTGATCAAAGCCATTTTTGGGAGGTTCGGTGCGTGTTGGTTTATGATAGGATTTACATCATATTAAGTTTCATGCTCACTTGTTTATTGCCGTTTTCTTGATTAGACATTTTATCTCGGAAGCAGGGAAAGCACAGGTGTGACCACCTACGTTAACGATGGTTTATTCATTCTGAGAAAGATTCCAACTTAACTGTTGACATGAACGCAAGGAAATAATCCGATAGGGATGTGTGTTTACATGCCGCAAGCATTTAATCAGAATATAACTTTCATGACGTGTGCGAAGTGGTTCTGCCTGCTGGAAATATAACAGTAGAGAGTTTTCTTTTCCAGCTGTATTGTGAAAATATATTGCCAAGCGTCCAGATCCTCCATAAGTCGGTCTTGGTCAATCCACTTTTGCAATTTTTACTTTAGTTGGCTGCCTTCAAACTTCTCCAGAGGTTCTTGATTCGGTCGATGGTCCGATGGATTCAGGCTTTGCCCATCTTTTCAAACACACTATTGAGCTATTCACCAATCGATGTGTTCAACAATCTTTAACTCCTTAAAGACCTCCAACAGATAAGTTGTATCGGCCACAGAACAGTTTTTGTTTTGCTACCGCCGTGTTTTTGTGCCTCCTGGAATCGTGGGCAGAAAGAATTTCTCCATTCCAACCAGAGAGAAACAATCGGAACAAGTGTTTACATGGTTAATATTTTCTTATTGATCAGAATATCAAAGGTTTACACCACCCTCTCAATCCGATTGAAAATGTGTTCAGATCAGGTCGGATCAGATCAGTCTCTTCCAATTGAGGTGTTTACGAGAGGCATTTTTATTCTGATTGGGTGTTTATCTGCTCGTTAGTGAGCTCTCACAATGCACCAAAGCTCTGGAACAGCATACCGAAATAGAATGAAGCCATCATTAATCTGAGAAATCCCACCTGGGCTTTTTCCTGCTTTGACAAGTCAAAACGTCTGCCGTGAAAAAGGTTTATTGTGCTTGTTATCGAGACAGAAGTCCCAAAACAATCTGCAGTTGTAGGATGCTCGTCTGAGTGTATTTCTGTCGTAAAAACAAACACACACACAAAAAAAAAGTGACAGTGCAGTGAAATGAGGGATGAAATTCAATAAAATGCACCAGAAGGCACGGTAATGAGATGGGAACCGGCATGGCAAGTCAATGAGCTGTAGCTGACAGGCCGGAATGGATTTCCCTCCATGATGATGATGTTGAATGAGAATGTAGCCGAGTGGGTGCAGCATAACGTACCTTCTCTTACTGCTCCCATCTTCAAGTGTTCCTTTGTCTCTCCGGCATGCTCGTCATTAAAATAACTTGTTTAGCTGATAGTGGATATCTGTTGGGGCTGTGAATAGCAGTCTGTCACTGTAAGGGGCAGTAAGGGGGACGGATAGAGAGAATTAAATGAGTTCATAGGTTCGGAGATAACCCCAACCCTGCGCTTAAACACATGCAAAAGAGATTTTCCACCAGAAACACATGTAAAATCAATCTTTTGTTCTGGGCCTTGGTCACAAACATGAACACACCCTGCCTCTTAAATACCTGAATCATTCTGTAGTCGGTTGAGAGGCTTTTAAGAGATGTTTGGAGTAAACAGAAGAATGAGCGTACTTACAAAGCTTACGTCTTTGGTGAAAGGGCCGCGGGGAGTCTATAATTACACCAAAAAGAGGTGCACCTTTATCTTTCATTACAACGCCGGCCAGCTCACCTGTGTTCGATTTTGAGTGCAGACATCGTTCATAGAAATCCTCCTAAAAGTCTTCCGCATTTAACAACCATTGTTATTCACTTGGCCAACTTCAACGAAAACGTTGCCAGATTCTGAATCCCAAAGCTTTTTTCCCTGATTTCAACTCATCAGCTCAGCTCAGGAAATCCTGAAAGGCCTCACGATGTAGCACCACGACACGGAGACAAATCGGTCGCTGCTGTTTTCTCCGACATCAAGGAGATCATCCCTTCGATCTTGATTCGACTCGACAACCCGGATGAACACATCAACGTCGTCTCGGTGGATGGACCAGGCGTTCCGAATTGGGGTGAGTGACCTTAAGAACCAAAATTATACCTGCCTGTTTCCTGCATGGACGGTTCAAGACTTGACTTTGTTCCACAGCTTCTTCTTTTCTGTATTTTGGTGCGGTAACTTCTCGATTGCTACTGGAGCCTGTGTCACGTCTTCTCTCATTAGGAAAGCAGAAGGTTAGCCACGCGGCAGCCCGATCGCCAGATTTAAATGCTGGCATGGTATGTTTCTGCAAACCACAGACGTTTTAAATGTTACATTTCTAGATGCATCGACGCTGTCCAGTCAAAAACACTTATCTCTAAGAAAAAACAGTCGTGTTTTCAGCTCTGTGGCCGTGCAGTTTTGAGATGATTCAATGACTTTGTAAATGGTTTATTTAGCTTAAGAAATGGGAGAATAAATTTGGCGAATCGTGGTTTTGACTGGACAGCGACGATATGTAACAGATCAACATTTCTAACTGGGGGTGGTGGGCCAGCTGGGAGGAAACAGCTGCCAAGCGAGAGCCCACTTTCTGGAGGCCTCAATGTTTGTCAGCCTGAAACCACTGGATGTTTTTCATGAGATCAGGTCAGGACAGTCTCCGGCCATGTTTATGGCAACAATACTGAAATAATGCCTCTTTAGGAGAGAAGGAAACTGAAATGTACCTCTGAAGTCCCCAATAAATTGAAAAGGGAAGAAACTGAAGGTGAAAAGAGGGGCTTGGATATCAAGGGGTTCAGTTAAGACAAACAACAAAAGAAACCTGCCGGCACCAGGCGATTGAAAGGCAAGCGACAGGTGACCGAGTGGAATGGTGGTCGCTCAGCTAGACTGCAGAATGATCACAGTTTTTGCCTCAACTAGAAAGAAAAAGAGCAGCAAAGAAATCTCAGCAGGGTCTGAACACACCAGAGTTTCCATCCTGTGAAGTCTCTAAGATCCCTGTCAGTTCTTTCAAACTAGATCAATCCCGTTATCCTTCACCATCACTCCAGTCCACACTCTCCTCTTATCACACTGCCTTTTAACGCTTTTAAGGACTTATATTCCGAAACACTGACACTTCATTCCTCGCTTAAGACTCGCTGCTTATTGCCTCCTCCAGAACATATGCCAGCCAAATGATCTCCAAGGGTCCGTCTGTCCTCCAAGACTACCTGGCAGGAACAAGCGTCTTCATCGAGTGACAATCTGCACAACACTGTCGTCGTCTCGGCTCGCCTACGTGCCCTGTCTTTTACAATCCCTGGCCCAAATTCCCAAACCACTTTACAGACAAATTTCTTCGAGCTCTCACCGAGGCGACATCATTGCCTTCTCTTCACTCAGCCCCTTCCAGGCTCTTGTCTCAGCCCTCACTCTCGCAGCAGCTCATCAGATACTCAACCACCTGAACGCTGTCCAGCACCATCACCCAGTTTCTCTGCCCCCGCGCTACCTTTTCAGCATGGCAAAGTCCAGCTCGGTGGCCAACAGCTCTCTCCCACAGCTATCATCCTAACAGCCTCCCCACCCTCCAGCGAGTCTATTACTCCGGGATCTGCTTCCAGGACTCTCCTCCCAGCAGCTGTCACTCCCCTGCATCCAAAAACTCGATCCAAGCTCGGAGTCTCGGGGGCCAGTTGTCTCATCGCGTCTAATCCCAGAGTGATCAGCCTCATCTCGACCGAGAGCCAGATATCTACATGCACAGCATTAGTGTTAGTCACTACACGGTTTCTATGAATCCCTGCCACCCGGACCTGTTATTGTGTTGCTGTGTATTTGAATGTCGTCCAGCCTTTTGAAAAACCACATGGACAAAAAACATCTCCTGTGTTTCATGTTTTAATTCATGTCGTCCCATGAAACCAAGGGTTCACTGAGCAGTAATACAATAATAATACTTTATCCCATCATGTCCAGACGTCTCTCACATTAATTTGTATATTCTGTTTCAATTTATCTAACAAAGTGCAGGAAATACAGGATAGTTGAATGTTATACCAACTTGGAAGGGAATCCACACCCTTCGGTGGATTGTTCGTTTATTACATTTTAAGGTCTGTGACCGTTTAAAAGAAACTCCTTTTTCCAGACCAACCAGTGGGTCTATCATTTAAACCCAAAGAATTTAATTTACAACTCCAGACAAGATCGCAAATATTACAGAAAATACCAGATATAACACACTTAACTGCAGTGAAATTAGTGTAAAATGATCAAAACTGGCACTCTGAATAGGAAATATTCAGCCGTCTTTCAAAAAAATGCAATTTTATGACCTCAAAGTACCCCAAAGGTCTTTATTTCCTTATTTACACTGACGTTGTGCATATAAAAGAGTCAAGAACAAGTGCTTAGGTGGAAAAACAGCCTATACAAAGAGCAAAATGTGCATAAAACTACTTAAAAGTCCAAGTTTAGGGCTTTAAAAATGTATATAAACTATATAGTGCAGGATTTGAAATCTCAATGGCTACATGATGCATCAATCACCCAGAAGCTGTTGTGTAAGGGGTTCAGGAGAGGAGGAAGAAGAATGAGTTGGTCACATCTCTACACTTTCACTCGTTGGCGGTTGCAGGCTCTAGGCGGACGTAGAAGATCCTTGCAGCTCAAATGAGCTGTCAAGCAACCGGCTCCCATCTCAGGATCTACCTGTGTTTTACCCTTTTTACAGATGGAAGCATGAAAAAGCATCCAGAACGTATTCTCCTTTTGCCAATTTGTCTCTATTTAATCCTGGAATACTGTGTTTTGGTCTAAATATGTTACTGAAATGGATCGACTGGACATTTCTTAATAAGAGAAGACAGCTTTTGTTGGAGCTTAACGGGTTAAAAGTATCAAATGGCTCAAATCAAACATATGTGGAAGACATATCTGTCTTTATAATACACCGTGAAGAAAATATGCCTTTCTAACTTGGAAGCTTCTGAGGGGGGAAACCTAAATCTAAATTCAAGAGGTTGGGTGTAATGTTTTGGAAGTAATCTGGCCCATCCCTTAAGACGGATCGGTATGATTTAAAGCATTACAATGTCCGTATCAGGGAATCAGACGCATGAATCAAGTAATGATGATCACAGAACACGACCCTGCCCTGAAACAGAGCTTTTAATATCTGGAGACGAGCCCAGAAATCCAGTAAACAACATATAAATCTGGCGCGAGGCTTGTAAAGCCGCCTCTGAACAAACCACAACTACTGCAACAGTGGTCGTTTTTTAATGTAGGTTCATTAAGTTTATTAGACAAGCTAATAAACTTGTGGACGTGGAGGGAGTTCTCTATTAAGAGCTCGCTCCATCCTAATGTGGAGCGTGTACAGCGGCAACACAAGAAGCAGGAAGTGGGAGAAAACATAACCAGATTCCATTAGTTCCCCTGTGGAAGTCAGTGAAGAACTTTTGATTTGATTTATTATGTCCCTCCACCCGCTGAGATGGAAGCGTGGAGGACAGGAAATGATGCACACTGATGGCAGAGGAGACGCACATGAGGATTCACCCGTGTAGCGTGTCAGGTAAAACAGGGACAGATGGGCTCCACGCCGGCCAACATGGTCAAAAATAGCACAATAAAGAAGAAATGTGCTCTACTTTTCTGCTAAACACGGCAGCATCGTGTTCTTTTTTTAATATAACGGATTATAGTCAAATTAAATCAAGAGCCCAGTCTATAAAAAAACACAAATGCCCCTTTTAAAGACGGAGGTTTGAGAAGAAGCTTTTGTTTCTCTAACGTTGAGGACATGTGGGGACAAGTGCCGTGGACACTGTCATGTTGGCACGGTGGTGATCAAGGTGAGGCCACAAGCCACAGCGCAGGAAACTGGAAAAAAGATTAAATGACGACAAAGCTGAGCAGATTTTCCTACGAGATCGCATCCCACCACCACTCATGCATTATATTTCCTGTGCACCAATGTGTTGTGTTGTGTAAATGGAACAACTATAAAAGGCACTGATGATGCAAAACAGTGACGACTAAATGTCTCTTATATAGGGGGAATCACATCAGTGGCTTTGAGTGCCAGGGGGACAGAAGTAATGTGGCACTTGACCCTGTCCACATTATTTTTAAGTTGGGAGTCACTGCATCCCAGTTTTAATCATTCCTGCCCACTCTAATGCTGCATTCCAGACAATTTGGGACTTTTCCAACAAGAGAAAGCCTCTCGAATTCAAAGCTCCTGCTTGTAAACGCAAGGTTAAAATCTATCGACCCCGACTCCATGAGGGAGCAGGCGTCTGACGTCACACAGCAATGGTAGCACCAATGGGGACGAGTCTATAATGTATAAAAAGTCACGTTAAATCAAATGTATGATGGCGCCTGGTACCTCATGAGTTTTTTTCTTCATCTATATCATTTATATGCAAGGAGGCTGCACTGCTGAGGGTTACATTGTCAGTACGTCTGCCAGAGACACTTAATTTCATGACAGTCACACAAGTTTTTTGTCAACTTTTTTAGCGTGCTGCATCTGGAATCCCTGGAGATCAGATGCTGGAAATTTCAGCTGAGGAACTGAGACTGAAACACAGCTTTAGACACTCAGTGAGGCTGGAGACCGTCTTGCCAAATTGGTGTGTTTGGTGGAAACCAGGTGCTGCTAATTATTCCAGATTGATCAGGTAATCAGGACTGGATCAGGATCCCACCTTTGCTCCCTGTAGGTGGTTTTCGACCATCAGGTATTTAAAGCTGCTGGAATTTCTGTGTGGGGAGTTTTTTTCTTTTGTTTACTAGAAAATGTCCAGAGAACCAGAGAGCTGAACCACTGTTGTTGTTGTTGTTGTTGATGCTCCAAGCCACTCGGAGAAGCCTGCTCACATCCTCCTGTACCGGGGTTTTAGATCCGCGGCAGAGCTGCAGCTTGTGGGTCTGGTTGTGTTTCAGATTCAGTTAGTCAGTGGACGAATGAATCACTGCGGCGAGTTCACCGTCTTCTCTTTCCACCTTTTTCCTCCGCTGCCTGCGCACCGCCAAAGGCCTTCTCTTATGGAAATGAAGCTCTCACAGCTCACAGCTCACTTTTCCAGCCACCGGTCGCTCCACATTACAGAGCAGAGAGGGCCTCAGCGGAGCCGACTCCATCAGCACGCAGCACTGTACTCGTACAGTAATATATGGATTCCAGCCGATCACTTCAGACGCTGAGAGAGAGGTGCAGGGAGATTTCCCCTGAGCTGTTCTGACACGGAGCGTGACTCGGGCAGAATTCCTCGCCTCTTTTTTATTTTTTTTTTCCAGGGGTGGCCGAAACCTCTTGATTAATCTGTGTGAATTGAAGGACGCCGCCTCTTTCTGTTTAGCATTTATCAGATCTGCTCTTTTTGGTTAGCGAGCAGCTAATTAACAATCACATTTTTCACGTCTGCCTTCTTTTTTTTTGGTTTCTCTTCATTTTAACAGAAGTGTCGGACGCGAGTACGCACCGGCTGCACAGATGGAACGAACATATGCAAACCCAGATCAGCTGCTCTGATAGGGGGGAGGAAACATATTTTGATTCCTGGAGAAATATGTGCAGAATCGGTTCAGGTTCAATCGCGCATCAAGCTGGAAAATGACACGCTGATGTTTCAATAATCATTATCGAGCAATCAACAAAGCTAATTGAGATGTCCTGCTGTGCTAAACTGACTGGAATGTGTGTGACTGATCACTCTGCGAGTTTAATTGGTCACGGATTAAATAGAAAATGTAATTAGTGTCGAAGATAACCTCTCCGACAGATTTTAGAGAGAGCATTCATCTCTCGAGGACGGACTTTTGTCTGAAGAGAGGCTGATGTGCATAGTGACCGTTTGTGGATTTTCCTTCTTGTGGACATCAATTATTATTTTTATCAAGTAGAGTGTTTTTATGTCAGAAAACAAACCAGAATGGGACCCAGTAGAGCGCAAACCTCCACCAAAGCCCAACAGTCCCCCTTTAATCCAATCAAGCCGAGTCCAATATCGAATAAAACATATTTAAATCTGCTTGACTTGCATTTTTTATTAGGATCTGCAAGAAATTGCTCTCACAAATAGACATTTTTCGTCAAGATCTCACATACTGTTCTCTGAGAAATTGACTCAAATGTCGAAAAACAATGCAAAGCATTAAAAGAAGCAGAGAAATCGCTACAAGGGTAAAACTGTAACATTCACTGGTTCCAGCTTTTTGGTTTTAAGTCACTCTAAAGTCAATCTTTGACTAAGTTTTAGGCACAAAAACACTTGATTAAAGTTAGGAAGTGTATGTTTTGTTTTAAAATGCCTGGTTTAGTTGCAGGAAAATGTCCAGACTGTTGCTAAAATTACCCGGTTTCGTGGGTTTCTCACTTGGCAGCCATTTCTCCAAGGTATAACACTCACAATCCACTCCTGATGAAAAAGTCAGCTAATATACATGTAAATTGAGCGTAACGTGATACGAAATGTTGATATAATACGTATGAAATTGCCCAACTGTGTAATGCCAGAACTTTTTTCTTGCAACTGAGCTTTTTCTCAACAATTCTGTGAAATGATTTAGAAGAAAATCAGTGATTTAAAAGCAAACCACAGAGGGACACTCTGGTCAGAGTCAAGCTTTCCTGGTTGTTCGGCTTTATAGGAAAATAAAATGACTTCTTGTGTAAAGTCAATCATGTTTCAGAAGTGAGTAGTGACCCAAAATCAGACTTTACACCAGCAGTGACGGTATAGTGATCCGCCTCAGCTGAGCCTGTGACTAGACAATTTCTTTCTGACTGCATCCATGTGCGTGTGATGCGGCGAGCGCGGCGGGAGGCCCTCCCCCGACCTTGACCGGCGCATTTAAGCGTCAGCGTGACAGATGAAGAACATCTGCAGCGCTAACGAGGGACAGGATGGCTCAAAGATGTGTGCACGGAGGACAGATCGAGCGACGCAATGTCACCTGCAGATGTTTGCGTGACCGCCCCTGTATTTCTGACCTGAGGATTTACGATCACTCGCTGTAATCATGTCTCCCGTCGGACGCGACACCTGCGCTGCGTAAACTCTCTTCAGCTCTTCGCGCTCATTAAGCTAATTTACTGCCGGAGCTCCGTCGTGGGGGCTCGTGAGGGAAACGCCTCATCTCTTCATTTTGCTCTCACCCACCTCTTTCCATTCTTCTCCTTCTCCACCAATGATCAGCGCGCAACCGGGCCCAATAAAAGACCTGCGCCGCTCTAGCGGGCCATCCTGACACTTTAATTGGAGAGGCGTAAATCAGCCTCCATTGTCAGGGAGAAGGGTAATTATTTCCTCCTGTCTCAGCCACTTGGCGATCACCGGCCTTCCTTCCCCCCGTTTCACTTTTTCCGTCTGTCTCGGCTCACACTCTCTCCCCGTTTCCTCTCCCCTTTCTCTTTTTTGAAGCGTTAAGCTCTAATTCCGCCTCAAAGCCAAAGTGCTAAAGTGTAAAAATCCCTCACATCCTTCTGCCCGATACCTGCAGCGACGCTAACACAAACGCATCCATTCATGAGGATGCAAACGTAGCGTGATCTCCCCCTCTCTCTCTCTCTCTGGAGCTCAGTGTGGGAATGGTTAAATCAAATGCATGTCGCTGGTGGCTAACGCACGGCAGCGTAGCGTTCCTTCATCCAGCCAAGTCTTTCTTAGACTCCTGACTCCTCTGGTTTGTGTCAAAGCTGCAAATATGTACTGGAATAAGCAATTTGTGTTTGTGCAGGTTTGGCACGCTTCGGCCTCGCTGCATAGCGTTTTAGCTCCCGGTGCTGAGCAAGCGTTCTCCAATAAGCCAGTTCGAAGGGATCATGTGTTAAATGTCGCTGAACATCTTTTTTGAGTCCGGTTAGCGTGCTCCTGGTGTGACTGTCTCACCAGAAGCATTTCCTCGTTTTCTTCTTCTTTTTTTTAATGTTCTGACCACATCGGATGAAGAATGTCCCATGTTATTACTCTGCTTCACGGTCACTTCTGCGGCGAGATCACTCAAAGGAGGCGAATTCGAATTTATTAAGTGATGTGGACAGTTTAAGAAGGAATGCAAAGTAAAAATAACAACTCAGCTGTGTTTAACAACGCTTAGCCACGTAGCTCCAGGGAAGGGATGTTCTGTCCTGTTCAAGACTGAAACGTCCAAACGACTACCGGACGGATTGCCGTGAAATCTCGTACACACATTCATGGTCCCCAGAAGTTGAGGTTTACTGACTTGGGTGAACCTCTGACTAGCACCAGCATGAGAGGTCCATGATAAAACTTCACAGAGTGCAGCTTTTGCACACCTTACGGTCGACAGGTGCGTCAAAATCAGGAAAAAGACTTCATTTGCAATCAAGTTTATTGACAGCAACGTTTCGGTACTTGGACCTAGATAACCTGATGAAGGTCGAAGTAGATATTTGTAAAACGTCCAATGAGCTGAGAAAAGCGAGGGGAAGCCAGGAAGTAAACGCGGAAACCAGAAACCTTTTTAGCGATTCTCATTGGTTTGAATGGGCGCCATCTTTGCTCTTGGTATCTAGTCGTTATACAAATCAATGGGCGATGCTCTTGAGGGCTAGTAGCAGCTAACGTAGCTGCTAGCCTCAAGCAGAGACGAGGGGCTTGTTGCGGTTGTCTGGTTAGCTCACTTCTTTCCTCCAACAGATTTCTACACTTTCAGCTACCAAACCGACGCCGCCTCGTGTGACATCACGTACAGTCTAACAGCTGTTCGTATGGCTGTGGAACTTTAGTCTCTATGATCGGTTTCGGTATGAAACTCTACACCTGAGTCATAATTTCTTCACATACCTTGACGCAGCGTGTCTGTTCAAGAGGTTCCAGCACACACTTAGACGCTGATTCATTATCGTGGAAAACCCGGTGACTCTTAATCAGACGGATCAAGTAGAAAATGAAAGGAAAATGTCTGTTTTCATGGGGAACTTTGGGCTATTTTTGATCGTCCGCAGATTCAAAAAGCAGCCCTCCGTCCTGAAGGTGTTTGACCTCCTGTCCTCCACCTCTCTGATGTGTCGAGGCGCATATGTTAAAGTTTGCTGTCTAGTTAGCAGAGGGAGGGAGGGAGATCATGTAGGGGAGGAGTGGGGACGAAGAGGAGGAGGAGGAGGGAGACTTCAGTGGAGAGTGTAATAGGACACCAGCGCTCTCTGTCTTTTCGCTCTCCTCCCTCTCTCCCTCCTCTCCTCTCCTCTCCTCTCTCCGGTGCTCCTCTCTCAGTCAAGCCTGCTGCTCTGTGAGCACTTTAGATGGAATAGCAGCATTTTCCCTCTCTGCTGTCACTGGAGGAAACTGGAAACAAGGTGTTTTTTTTATTCTAAAGGAGGATAAATAAGATCCTGATCTGCTGCTGTGGTGATTCCTGGCTTTTTTTCTTTTTGTTGAGCAGCACCGGAGGAAGCTCTCAGTGAGAGGTGAGTCCTGGACCACGGCGCTGATCCGGAGGGGGGGTCTACCTGCTGTACTGCACCCGGCTGTAGTGGAGGCTAACAGGTGCAGCGAGAATTGGGGAGTAAACTCAATGTGGCTGTACGGCCGGTGTTACATTTCACTTGCTGCTCTTTTTCTAAATCTTGTGTGATATTTCATCAGGCTACTTTATTCCCCCCTTCATCTGCATCTATTTTAAATACACTCTTAATTTCCAGATGAGTCATGACTTTGTCGGAGTTTCTAAAAAGAGAAACATTTTGTGACACTTTAATGCACCGGAGCAGCTTTCCGCTCTGTTTTAAGCCTTAAAAAGCACTTTTTCTTATGCTGTGAGGAGGGTTTTTCCCGATGTGCTGCCATCGCAAGATTCTCGTGTAGATCTGAAACTTTTAAAACCCTTGGAATAAACACATTTTGCTGCTCTTGGCTGCACCCGCGAGACATGTGTGAGGGAATGTGTGGTTGTAACGGAGCTGTTGACAGGGTGTGGTATGAACACACACTGTCCTGTCGGAGCCGGGACACGGTAGCAGCTCGCAAGTTGTTTACCATGTCACGTTTAATTCTTGACAGATAGGACCCAAATGCTAAATAATTCAACCGAATGAAACATAAATCCAGATGGGAGGACTTTGTGCCTGAATTTTCTTGTAAAATAAATTATGTTCATATGTTTAAAGTCTTAATAGGAGCCGACGGGAGCCAAACAATTACAGCAGTTTTCTTCCCTTCCTTTCATAAATATTAGTTTTTTCGGCAGTACCTCTGAAATACCGAGATGGAAAATTCATTAGGCTGTCGGCCAAGGAATGCACAATAAACACAATTATCATTACACCCCACTGGAAATATAACTCTCGGCTCACTCACTCGGGGCTGACCTCCTTTTTTGTGAAGACATTTAATTGGCGTCGCACAGATTCCTGGCAGCCCCGTCGCTGGAATTTCTGGACTCCCGTTGGAGCTCAACGAAATTAATTGAAGTATTTATTATTCTTGTGCACGGCAACAAATACTGACGGAGACCCATTAGTCTGGGGCGAGCGAGCCGCGCTGGTCCGCCGGTGGCGAGCTCATCATCGCAGAGGCGGCGAGGAAAGGAAGTGTCTCAACCTGGCGGGACGCTCAGCGGGAGGCCAACTCCCCGGACGATGAGTTTAGCAGCTGTGAGAGTTTCCAGAGAGCCTCTCACCCAAAGATAGGGAGGATGGGAACATTAAAGGGTCGGATCACTCAAAATCACAAAAAAAAACTTAGTGGTAATTCAGTCCTGACGCCAGACAAGAATGTCAATAATTAGAGATTCTGTAAAAACCCCAGGTTACATTCAAAAATTCTCGCTTTCCCCTATTTCTACATGTTTTAGGTCGAGGAAATATTGCGGCGTTGGCAGTAAACACTGGGTGTAAAGTTAAGTTTAGACAACACGAACACTTGGTGAAAGTGAGGGAAACGATGTGGTTAAGAGCCAGTAAAAATGCTAATTGGTCTATGATGGGGCGCAAACTCCAGTTTACTCCATGAGTCAGGCGTTCTGCAAACCCTCACCTTCTGCCTCGCGACACGAAAACTGTTGGTTTGTTGGTTTGTGTTTCTCACAGCAGCTAAAAAGATTTAACAACTAGAATGACACATCTCTTTTATATAATCAAGTTGAATCTGATATTAAGTAAAACGTATTTAAATCTGCTTGTTTCTCAGTCTCGCAATGTCAAAGAGAGTGAGAAAAAAATATCCTGGATCCGTCTCTTCATCCAGATCCTCACCAAAAGTTAATGGGGTCTATTCTGGACTGAGACCTTTCTTCCATTCAAGTTTTGTAGAAATCAGTTGGGTCGTTTTCGTGTCATCCTGGTCACAAACCAACAAACGGACATGGTGAAAACATAACCTCCTTGGAAGAATGCAAAACAAATGCGATCAAAGGTGTGTCTTTCCAGAAAAACAGTTTCTGCAACCAAAAAAATCAAAACGAAAGACATTTTTTAATGATGTCGTCCGGAGTTGCTGTCTAAACAAGTTAACGGATGAGATCATCTGTCAAAGTTTTCATAACATCAGATGTTTTGCAAGTTACAGTCACAGGCTGAGCCAATTAAACGCACTGTGACCTTGAATGAAATCATGATTGATCATTTGTTTTAACATTACACGTGCACAGCTCAACAAGATATACAACAAATCAGCATTTTTAGACATTTGAATGCAGAAATGTCACATTTTGTATCTTTAAATCGCCCAAAAAGGAGGAATCAGGACTTGGTCTGGACCTGGTTAAGTCACGAAACATTTAAAAAATCAATAACACGGTGAAATGAGGGTCTTTCATGGCCACATACCAAGCTTAACTATGCATCTGAGCAAGTTTCCCCTCAGCTATTAACACAGCTTTGAACTGAAAATGTCATTATCACGGTCGACATTCAGACACTTCAGACTCGCAGTTCCAGAAATCTCAGAAAACGGAGCACGTGAAACCAAAACTAACAAAGATTTGCATGTATATCATTAAAGGTGAGGAAGAGAAAGTGTATTTGGGGGGAATTTGTGTGGCTGAACCTTTTTAAGAAAGCAGAAAGGACAGAGCAGAGATTAGAACAAGATCAGAGTCGTTCACCTGGAGGCTAAAGTTGCGGGAGACGCCCGAGCCGAATCGCCTCTGGGGAAGTGTGAGTGTGTGTGTGTGTGTGTGTGTGTGTGGATGATGCAGCAGGAGGGAGGAGAGGGGCTGCAGCACGGCGGCTGTACGAGCCCTCATGATGTTTTATTCCTCTCAAGTGCAGCCAGAGAGAGATCTCGTTCCTCCGCATCTGCTACCCTGATGCACCTGAACTGTAGAATTCCATACATCAGTCACGCCTCACTCCTCCACCGCACACACCCGCGCCTCAACCTATTTGTACAATGCAGCCCCGAACCTGAAATTTTCATAGCAATCGCGCAGCTTTTCCTATCTCTCGGCCATCAATTTTTCATCGCACATCTATAAGCCATGAGAGCAGAGCTACACTCCCCCTTGCAACGACATTATCGTCTTTATTCCAGGTAGAAAGGTCTTTTTTATTGCAGTGCGATGTGTTTTGTGCACAGCTAGTTTTGCGTGAAGGGTAAAACAGCCTTTCCTCCTCCAGCAGAGGAGTTTTTTTTGCATTGCAGGAGTTGGTGTCCCGCGGGCAGTACAGTACCTGCCACTATCAATAATTGAGCTGCTCTTGTCCTGTTATGGAAACGGAACTAGAGGAGGCTGAAGGGGGGGGGGGGCGTTTCTCCGGCAGCTCTTTTGAGCAGATTTAACTCATCCATATTTAAGAGAGGTGCATCGCAAGGATATAGTCAGCGGCGGGATTTAACTGACATGTTGTGCTCCGATCTGTCTTTCATTCGATGTAGTTTGGGTTCTTGGGTCATTATTTGTCCTCATGGAAATGGATGTTTAGGCATTGATTTGATCATTTGCAGAACAAAAGACGTTGCGTTGAAAGCCAATGTTTGAAGGACTTTTTTAAGATTATCTCACTTTTCAACCCAATCGGCAGAACAAATAGTGGCAATGTGCACATCTGCAAACCAAGGATATGTTGAAACTTTACATTTAAGGTTCATGTTGTGCTTATGCGCTGGTTCGTTTTAGGCACAAAAACAACTTGGTTAGGGTCATGAAAAGATCATGTTTTGGCTTCGAATACCTTTTATGGTCGCCGCAAACATGGCTAGAGATATCTCGACATCCAGTCAAAAATATCCCTTTTTTGGCGCCACAAACATGGCTGGAATTTGTCCCGAGGTCTCCTTAAAAATATCCAGCGGTTTCGCACTTACAAATGTTGAAACACAGGCTCAAACTGCGGTCTTCTGGCTGAACTCCACCACCATCCCTTCCACTTCCTGACATAAAAAGCCAAGTCGTAAACATGTAATGTGAGCACGATATGACACGTTTGGTTGAAATGTCAATATGGTGCTGAGTCACTGACACGTACAAATACGAAGGTATCAATGCCCTTGCAAAAACATTAACAGCCAACATTAATCCAATCTTAGTAAGTTGGCTGACCCATTTCTTAGCTCTAACAAGCCTGTTTAGCATCTTTCAGCTCATTGTTTTAGTTGTTGTTTGTTTGCTGCTAATTCATCATTTTGTCAACCTCGTTTCCAGAAAGAGCTAGATAGCTGTTTTTAGCTCTGATAATCCAACTGAACGCTATACCGACCCAGCCGCTAATAGCAGACAGAGTTAGCATGTAGCTGTTGAGCATAGTGGGTAATTTAGCTGCTACAGAGCCAGATATTTCCATCAGGAGATAATAGAAATCAAACTTAAGCTAAAAGGAGACTAAGTAGTGGACTTGACTTCAAATTAATGCTAATGTTGCTATCTGTGTTCACCAAATGTGTAAATAAGTACCTGAATGTTTGCTAACACATTAGCCATATCAACTGGAATTAACTTTTAAATGAATGCTAATGTTCCGCTGTGTCATTCAGATGTGTAAATAGGCAACTGTTTGCTAACACATTAGCCGTATCAACTTAGGTGTCAATATGTAATTCATGTGTTTACATTGTGTTTCAGTTCATACAGCTTTAAATGCTAATCAAACAACATTAAGTTTGTTGGCTAGCTTCAAAACTACCTAGCAAATGTGACAGCATTTTTTAACCTAGGTATTTTTAAAGCACTTTTCGTGTACGTTTTGAAGATTGACCTCTTCTGGTTTACGAGCAGTGACATCTTTAACATTTCCAGCATCAGAAATTGGGATTTGTTGGTATTACACCAGAGAAGTGACTCATTAGCTTTAGCGGTGAAAGCTACAGTGGCAGAAGAAACAAAATCTTACTAAAGGGGCTCTGTGAAAACTTCAGTATCAGCTTTGAAAATGTCTTCAATGCATGGAAATAGCAGCAAATTTGATCCTCTCTTTCCAACAGGCAGCGGTGACCGGTGGCGGTTCCTGAGCGGTCCAGTCATGGGCAGGCCGGAGGGGTTGGCCAGGCCACCTCTGGTGTCAGCCATGGCGCTCTCCCTCCTGGCTGTCTCTCTCCTCTCCACCGGGGTCTCCAGCCTCCCACAGCCCATGCCAAGAGTCTTCCTTTCCTTTGAGGGTAAGAAGAAATAACAAGCATGCACCCCCCGAAGTGAACGTAAACCATCAACTTGGCCTGCATCCACTTGAAGACGTAATGAGGCTGCGGCGGTGCCATGTGTTCGGCCCGCTAATGCCGAACAAATGCTTGATAATCGAGGCGTACCTCCGGGCGACATTGTTACGGAGTTGTTTACAGCTTACAACTCGGCTGTTTGTTTTAATCAGATCACGTCCTCGATAGTTTGTGCCGATAACGGGGAAAAGGTTTCAATTAATCCTGCCGCATCCATTGTCCTGCTGTGTGTCAGCAAAAAGTCAAACCTCTGCAGGAGGTGCCACCACTCGTCAGAGCTGCCCCGAATCTGTTCCTAGTTAAACTTTAATCACGCCCCCTCCCATGCTGCAAGGCCGGTGGGCATTGTTGCTGGCTCTGGTTTTGATTCTCCTGTTTTATTTAATTTGTTGGACACAGATTATTTTATGAAGTTTTTCGACGCTCCCCTTGAAAATGAGAGGCGCAGTATGGGGATCAGGTGGGGGGTGGAGTGGTGGTCGAGCTCGTGTTGCGTGAGTCAGTGTAGACGAGCCGGCCGATCCCCTGAGCTATGAGTGGTGCAGTAACCTTTTCGCAGTGGCTGGATAGTGTGCAGGGGCTGAAGGAGACGTTTGATCACCTTTCACTACCTCTCGCTGCGCAATAGGCAGCACAGAGCAGCTGAGGCTGTCCGTCAGCAAGGTTTCCCCGCTCAGTTAATAAAGCCTCGGCCGGAGCAGGTGTAGTTTTCTCCCCCCTCTCTCTCTTCTCCCCAATTTGGTCTCATTCTTTCCTCGTCTGTCTGTTTTTTCCTCTCGAGCATTCAGGTTTCCTTCAGTTGTTTCATTCCAAATGTCTGAACCATCCAAAGTCTGCTCCTGCTCTGCACACAGACCGAGTTGTGAAATATGACAGCTTGATAAAAAGCCAAACTAAACAACAAAACACGGAGGGAACACCATACATCATCGCTGTCATATCTTTGGTTTTGACTCGCCCGTCGCTCCTCACAGCGTTTTTTTTCCGAAGAGCCAGCTTATAAAGGTCAGAGGTGGCCGTGCTGAAAAAGAGCCAATCCCTGTAATCCTGGAACGCTCGATTCTCTCTCAGAGTGCGGATTAGATTCGATCTGTGTTTGGTCACTGTAGGTGGGTATCGCTGCAGGGACGACCATAAAAGGAGAGTTTGACTTGTGCAGCGCACTTATTCCTTAACAGGCTCTGGACTTTATTCTTAATGAGTGTTCGTCTGTTTGATGGGGCTGCAAGATGCATTTAGTTTAAAGTTATGAGGCAATGGCAGCACGAAGCAGGAGGATGTTTGCTCAAAGCTAAAAAGCAAACTTCAGGCGTGAATTTACACTCAAGCTTCGATTCGCCACCGGAGCTTAAAGGTGCAATATGTAAGATTTTTAGTTGAAAGCATTACAGGTGAAATATGTAAGAATTGGCTACATGTCAAACTTGTACTTAAAAGAAATGAAGGGCAGCATGTAATCAGAGTAAGTGCTACTACCTGTAGCTGATGTTAGCTAGTTAGCTCAGTTAGCCGTGCAGCTAGTGGTAATGACTGGAAGCCTTTGGACCAGGGTGTTTACATCCCGGGTTTACAGCACTAACACAGGAGCTTTGGACAGCGCCAGTCGCCTATACATGCACGTCATAACATCAAAATACTTATTCTGATTGCTGTTGAGTATAATTCTTACATATTGTACCTTTTAAAATAACAAATTATCATCAGAATGTGAAGAAATAACTGTTTTAATGTCATGATGTCGATGTATTTTATTACAGAGGTATCTACTAAAGTTAGCGTGCTAACCAGCTAACCCTGGCCCGGTCCAAAGCCGGTCCAAATATTTTTAAGGGGACCACAGGACAGGTTTCCAGCCTGTATCGTGGCAACAAAACCTTTAAAATGTTAAAGTGCTTTGAGTGGATCCAGCTTTTTGTTTTTGAGTTATAAATGATTCTAAGCTGAGGAGGATGAGCGTCACGACTCCCTCTTGGCTGCAGGAGCGAGTTCGGCATTGGTGAGCAACAGCTGTAGAGAGACTCTCAAGGCCCAAGGTGGAGGTTCGTTTCTCCCAAAAACACTGGAAGTCCTCACCGAGGGAAGAATTCAGGGATTTGGGCTCCGTCCAGATCAGCCAGAAAGATGAATGAAGAGTCACAGAAGAAGACTGGAAGAAGGGAATAAGGCGCAGGTGGTTTGGCACCTGCTGGGTGGCCAAAAGGTCAGCGCTGTAGTCTGGCTTCTTGCGCTCCCTGGTTGATTAACACAAGCTGGAGAGAACTAAATCAAGAAAATAAACCAGTGAGCGAGACGTTTGGGTTGTACATAGATCTGGACGCTGGAATATCCTCCCCCTTTTTCCTCCTCGTGTCCAACTGAAATCCAATCCAGGGGTAAGGCAGGTTCACGGGACTCCCGGCGAAGCCTCACATCCTGCAGAGAAGTTGCTGTCTCTGACATTCCTCGCTCCCTCGCTCTGCTTACTCTCGTGTTCCTCAGGCAAACACAGCCAGACCACAATTAAAACCGCATAATAAACAGTGAAAAATGCAGCTAACCCAAATAATAAACTCTCAAGCGGTGCCTTTCTCTTCCGTGCCTCGGATAATAAACACAGCCGCCCCCCTCTTCCATACAGCAAAGCTATTTAGGGAGACCCAGTGTGATAAAAGATAATGACTCCTGAACATTTGCTCTAAATATGTCTTGCGCTCTCAACATTTATTTTGGCCCGTTTCATGGTCGGTTTGAGAAATTTGCTGTCAGATTGAAATGCTGCGGTATCCTGATCCGATGGAGACAGTTTGACTGAAGCTGTGCATTGAAAGATGACCAAGTCCTGATCAATCTCTGCTGTAAAGATTTCAGTGGAAACTTTAGAAATATTTTACTACCCACACCTCAGACTGACATCCTTGATGAAATAGATCTGGTCTTATTATAAAATGAGATTCCAGCACCTCTATGGATGTCTGTCCTTCAGCCTTCTTGCTAAAGTCCTCGTTAGAGCTGTCAGTCTTTCAAAGAGTTTGAATCAATTCAACGAACGGTAATCGCATCACTTAAATTGGGTTTGCTCAGATGCAGTGCACGTACTGTAGTCTGCCCTGCTGAGTAACAAGCTAAAGTTACCGCCATCAGTCTTCACTTCCATCAAAGAGTTTTCCGTCGATGGTATCAAACCCAAAACGCTTCCACACGTCACTTCTCAGATTGTCACGATTATCTGTTGAGCAAGAAGAACATCGTCAGCATAAACGGTACATTCTGTTGCACTTCCATGAACTTTGTATTCAAACAGATGATTACAGATTCAATATTAATCTTTTCTGACATTCAAGACTTCAACAATTGGCAAACAAGTCCTAGTCGAACTCTATTATTACAATTTCGTCATCTCACAGTATCTCACAGCTTTTTTGGTCTGGCGATGACATAAACCAATACTTCAAAACTGAAGTACGCTGAAAATGACAAGTTCTGAAAGCCATTATTAAAGTTTTGGTGAATGTTGTAACCCTCTGTCTGGCCAGATATTTACGGATTTTGAACAAAACTTTACCAAATCAGATTTTAATTCAGCCAAAGTTCTTGTGCTTGTGTTTCAACAAGAGTCCAAACTTATTTTTTTAAAAGACTAAAGGGTTATTGAGCAAATCTCTTGCGAGCATTAACATAAAGTAACACACGTCGCTTTCAAATGCTGTAAACTGGAAGAAGAGTAATACTGAGAGACAGTTTATTATGTTGCTGATAAGTTCTGCTACTGTATCAGAGGTCGGCCTCACTGTTGCCAAAATGCCATTCCAGAAGTTGGTTGGATCCAAAAATTTCAGCTTCATTTATCCCTTGAGTTGACAGCTGGGGCAGTGGTCATCTTGTGTTTATGATCGGGATCATTTAACCTCATCAGCGGTCTCACCCTGTTCTGGCAAAGCTCCAGTATTCGGTACTGTATTAACTCAGAAATATACACAGTGCGTACGTCAACCGTGGAAGATGTTTATTTGAAAGTAAGAAGCCTTCGCGTGCTTTCGTGTGGATAATGTATAATTTGCACACGTGTGTTTTGGCTGCGAGCCCGGCTGAGACGCAGCACAGATTGATTAAGATGATGTGTGTGGTTTAATGAGCGCTCCCTCACGCTGGTATGGGCCACATGGGCTTCGTTCACGGCCTGAACGGAACCAGGCGTGGAGACCGGGAACCAGGCATCGGAGCGGCGGACACACCGGATCCCTCCTCGTCTTTTATCATGCCTCATTACTAGCTCCACTCGCCCCCCATTATTCATACAGCATTGATACTGTTCATACACAGTCGGTGGAGGTCAGTCTGTTAAGGATGTTTACTTGGTAATGAAGGTTTGCAGGAGTGCCTGTCAGAGAGAAAGTGCCTGGATGTGAATTCCTTTAGGCTTGATTGCATTTCAGTGGCAAGTACATTCAATATCAGACAGTTACAGGAAGTTTGAAGTGTCAAAAGTAGAAGTTAAACTGCATTTCATACATATTTACATGTACGTATACTGTATACTATGGGTCAACTTATTTATCAGATTTCTTATTAGATAAATTAATCTAAAAATCTGTTGCTTTTGCGCCGATGCAGCATGCAATCAGCAACGTAACCAAGCAAAAATATAATGTTTGCTTCGAAAATAAAGTGTAGCAGAAGTATAAAGTAGCAGGAAGTGTTACTTTTGGCACCAGCGTTAGCAACATGGCTATCGCTAATGGCCTGGCTACCGTCAAAAGCAAAAAACAACCAAAAAAGCACTCTCCATTGAGTGAATGCCCGTCCGTTCACTCTTGTTTTATTTCACTTACCATCACTCTTCCTCTTTGTTTTCTTTATCAGCAGGGTTCTTCTTCTTTTTTGGTTATTCCAGTTGTCCGGTCTGTAACGACCGGGGAAAGCCTGGTGGCAGACCGAATAGCATCGTGAAATTGAGGTTTAATGAGAACCAATATATACGTTGCCAGTGTCACTTTGCAATCGGTAGTTAAAGCAAAAAAGTTACCATAGACTATTTAAAACATGGACGTAGTCTGTGACGTTATCGATTTTGAAGCTCAGTGTGGCGGCTGCAGCTGTCGCCTTCTAGGCAGCGCCTAAAGTCATCTAACTGATCCAAAAATGGGCAGAGAAGGCAGACAGCTAGCAGCTAGCTGTCAATCAAAGTTTCCACACCCTTAATTGTGCATAACTTGAAGCCTTAAAGACCAAAACCCTTCTTTGAACTGGGCTGTGAAGTCGGGCATCTTAACATGCCGTTTTATGGGGATTGACTTGCTTTTGGAGCCGACATCAAGTGGCCGTTGAAGGAACTGCAGTTTTTGGCACTTCAACACCGGGTTCATATCTCGGCCCTGCAGTTTTCCATACGCTTGTGAGGTAACGTCTCAGATTGACTGCAAGGAAGAATAATTTGATGCACATGGTCTTCTTTTGTCTGAGACTCGTAACCGTTTATAATAAATGATCGGACCTTGTAGGGATTTTATTGCAGACACCAGACTCGGTTGGATAACGGCATGTTGAGTCTTTTGGGGTCAACAAAAGGTCAAAATGTCAAAAGATCAGCGCTGACGAGTCGCCAGAAGCAAGCCGGATATCTACGTCTGTGCCTCAAGGTCAATTCTTTTATTTTCAGGACGGCTTCCTGTCTTAAACCTGCAAGTTAGCGTCTCCACTTGGCTGTGGTGAAGTAAAAATCAGTGATGCTCTGTAGTTATGGGGAATTTCGTGGCGGGACAAAGTATCAGCCTGTCGAAGCTGTCAGCAGCGGCGTGGACAGACATGCTACAAATAGCTATAGGTTATCAGGGCATGTGTGTGTGTCGACTGACCCTGAATGGTGGTACACATGGCATGAACAGACTCATCTCTTTATGTGTGTGCCTGCATTCCCCCAGACTCGTGTCCTAAGATGTCCATCTAATTGCCTGAGTTGCAGCATGGACACTTTCTGCCGGAGTGATAGCGATTCGCCGTGAGCTCCAGCTTGCACCGCCTCGGGGCTGACGGTGTGTGAGATGTTTGACAGCTCTTCTGTCAGCCGGCCTCTCTCTCTCCGCATGTCTCTCCGTGTTCAGCCGTTCCAGCGTCTGACCTTGCTAGCCCCGTTGAATGTTTTATTATTCCTCCTCCGCAACATGTTGAAAGGTAATCAATGGCCATCAGTATGGACAAAGACGGTGTCTCCTCAAGGACGGGCAAGGTCAACTGGAAAATACTCTGAATTATCATAAATCAATGACGGATTCTTATGAAACTATTCATGCAAGTTTGTTTGGATTCCTTTTCCATCGGTGTGTGATAAATTTTGTAAGCGCCAGTTACTGAATTGTTCGATAACTACTCTGATATTAGAGCTTTTCCATCGGATACGCAGTGATTAACATTGCAGGGGTATGAAAAAAACATTAAGGCTCAAGACTGATTCTTTTTCCATTATTGGAGATATTTTATGATTTCTTTCATGCTGGGGATGATAGAAAACGTGTTCGGGCCAAACAGAGATCTTCCCGTAAGAAAAGGGATTTTTGTATTACTATCACTCAGGAACTGAGCTCTAACTACAACGGAGCGTCTCTTCTCATGCTGTTATCGTACTTTCTATCATTGGCTGGCTTTCTATCCAAAAGTTAATTGGCTAATGGGGCTAACAGCTAAACGGAGCTAACCGAGCTTACGCTGCTAACGGGGAACGCGTAAGCAGGACTGAGAGTTGCTGTTAAGAGAAACGTGGAGAACAGCAGCGCTCAAAGCTAACAAGCTAACGCAGCAGGACTGAAAGTTTCTGTTCAGAAGAATATGAAGCGTAAACCGCAGTTAAATGTGACAACACAACACGTTTACAGTGAAGTACTTCAGCTGAGCACTGTTTGGAGGTAAAAGCAGCAACGCAATGGTCGTAAAACAAAAGTGAAACCTTTTCCTGAAGTCACACAGCCGAACAGCAAGAGGTTCAACAGGTGCATTTGTCATTGTTGCCCTCACAGCAGATCTTTACCTTCACTCAACACCACAGAAACAACCACTCGACCTCAGCGACATCATGTCACCGAGGACGTGTATCTTTTCCAACCTGACACAGTTTCAGCCTTGAAGATGGCAGAGGAGGAGTCGTCCCACCTGGTCGAGCGTTTTCCTCCTTTCCTTTGGCCGTCCTCCATGACTAGTAAACACGTCAACTCTTGAGAATCCTCTGACCCATATCTCCCCCCTGTCGCTGTGAGAAAAGCCTCCGTGACAGTAAAATCACACAGATTTACAGTCTGCCGGAGGTGAGATGTAACTAGAGGCTCCTGGTGTGGGCAGGTGAGAGGTCACGGCTAAGAGGGCTGGTTGGTTTCTGTGCGAAGGGAGCCGGTGACATGTGAAGGGGAGGCCAGGTGCTAATTGGAGCGGTGGGAACGCAAACCATCGCTGCGTGATGGACAGGTTGTCATCTCGAGTTACGGCTCCTACGGGGAATATTAGCCAACGCCTTAGCAGGTCAGGCGTGCAGTGAAACCGGCAGTTGACATTGGTGCTGGATAACATCCCACCGCACAAACACACACACACAGCCAAGGGGAGAAAATACACTCCTGGCTCACATGTCATATTTAGATGCGGCGTCTGCTTCGGAAAGCTAATGTGAGAGAGGAGGAACACACGAGAGCTGAGGCATTCTGGCCAGCCATATGATTCCCATTACCCGTGTCTGGATGTAGACAATTGCCGACAGACAACAATCCGAAAATGAATGAGTCGTAGTATAACATCCTCCTTCCCTGAGCCAACGCTGGCTTCGGTCCACGACAAGTAGTCGCAGTACAGTAAATCTGCGAATGCTGTTTTGAGTGCCGATGAAAGCCTGCCTGGGAATGCGGAGCGCGTCTGTCGGGCAGACAATCGGACGACTCTGTCTGCCGGCGCGAAGCCCTCCTGGGTGGTCTCCGTGCGCTGCAGCGACACCTTAACACCCCCTCTGACATGTGTATAAGCCACCAGTCGGTGCTGTATACCATCAGGCTCGTCCCCGAGGAGAGTGGTTGGACATCCAGGTCGGGCAACTGCCATTTTTTATCTCTAGAGGGGCCTGTCAGTTGCCAGGATAAAGTCTTTCGCCGGCGCAGTATGTGTGAGTGCGCCAGCGCCGCGTTGGGTAAGTGCAGCCATCCAGAACTGAACCCGAAGAGCTCTCAGCATCGTCCGGACAAAGAGCAATGGTATTTGGCACCAGGTTTGAAGTCAGGCCTCCTTGATGAAACCCACTCCATCTTCTGAGAGGAGATGAATTGCACGGGGGCGGTATAAGCCCCTGCTTCAATATTTATCATGACGGGTGATTGGGGTCCTCCCACCGGCTGCCCCTGACAACCACAGAACAGGTTCTCCTCAACCTGAATGGAGAGCAAGCACCATTAGCATGGAGTTAATTTATTCATGCTGGCCTTTGGGGTACAAAGCCAATTGATGAGGGCCGATTTGCATGGGAGACACCGAGGTTGGTTTGTAATTGGCCCACTGTCCCACCCTGAAGTGTTAATTAGGTGCCGGGACCTTTTGGCTTGTGTTCAGACACCGGCGTTAATCAAAAAACCCAACACTCCAGACACCCAGTCAACGTGGTCAGAGCTGTTCATCCCTGCTCCACAAGGGCTAAGCTAATGTCCTGACAAAATAATCCCATATTGTCGCCCCATGCTGGTTTTTATCACCTTTTTCGTGGGGGCCGAAAAGTCTGGACTTTAATGAGGTGACTCCCTCATTTCTGCAAACAGCGGGGAGATCTTATAAACTACAGCTGTGTTTTTCAATCTCAACCACAAATCCCCATCACAATAAAACCACGATGCCACACTTTGTTTCCGCTCATGTTCTCTCATCTCTTCCTTTAAACCGGAATGAAACCCTACAGCATTGTAGCATAGAGCGTCCACAGATGGCCCACGAGCTGCGTTCATGCTCAACACGTTGTTGGATGCAGTAATTCTCTGCAACACAGGGAGGCGAACAAGTAAAACATTCTGAGAGGTCGATTTGAGCTTACATTGTTTAAGAAGTGGCAGTAAAATGGTGGATACATACATATTTGGGAGCTCCACAACCTCCACGAAATGACTTGTTTTGCTATCTTTTAGACATTTGGAAAGTCTAAAAGAGCTGCACGATTAAATCATCTTAGGGTGGAAGATGCAGGAAATCTTATACCTGGGAAGTCGACTTTTTTTGGCCACTGAGCAGCTTTCATAGGAATGAACAAGGCTCCTTCTCAGGCACTGTACCCAGATTTGATTTGTTATATCCATGGTGTTTGTCAGAGGAACATGGCTACGTGCCCCGCCCGACAGTTCCTCAATGCAAGGTTGAGGTTATCTGTTTATAGCTGTTAAAAGAGTTTACTAGTGATGTGCCAGAAGCTGTGTCCTCGTCACAGCAGCCCATGTTTCGATTCCAACCTGTTGCTGCATGTCTTCCCTCTCTCTTTCTCTCTCGTTTCCTGTCACACCAGGCTCTCCTATCAAATAAAGGCTAAGAAAATCTTTAAAAAGTAATAACTCAGTAGGTCAGCACCCCATGTACAGAGTATATAGGCCCAGGGTTTGAATCTGACCTGTCGCTGCATGATATCCTCTCTCTCTGACCCCGTTTCCTGTCAATCTTCACCTGCACTATTGAATAAAGCCATGAGAAGGCCCCAAAAATTATAATAGATAAAAAAAAATAGAGAGGTGCAAGACCAACGACTTGCAGAGCCTTTGTGCTAAATGTCAGAGACGTGACGACGACATTGTTGGCGTCCTCGCCCTCACGCCGCGGACGCCGCGTCAAGCATGAACCTAGATAAGGCTGCTGGTGTGTCAGCCAGTTGGCACCGGCTCCTCAAAACCTTCCGATGCGTGCGGTCCAAATATACAGTCGCCTCTCTCATGAAGATGCCACATACTTTCCAGCCACTGTGAATCTCTCCGATGTTTCACGACGCTGCATGACAACAAACCGCTCCTTGTCTGCACATCCCAAAACCAGAACCATGGAAGTATTGTTTACTGCTCGAGGCACTGCTGTAAAACGCCGTTATTTGATCGGGCAAACAATTTCGGAGGCCAGAGTCTGTCAGAAAAACCTGAGTGACGCTTCCTTGTGGTTGTTGCCTTTCCTCCTCTGACTGTATAATCACAGCAGTTTAGTGAGCACTGCAATCTCCTCGACGACTTTAATTGCTGGCACAAAAACAAGGGGCACTGACAGGTCCCTTCCGGTTGCCCACATTTTTTTTTTCCATTTCTACTTGGCTTTTCACCACAATCACATAAAAAGAGGATGTTCTTTTTCTTTTTTTTTTTAAGTCTGTGAGACTCGGCGGCTTGTTGCCCCTGTCTGGAGCCTGTGGCCATGAACAATCGATTCTGGGGCTGAATTACCCGCCACAGCGATCACAGCTTGTAGTCTCTTCAGATTTCTTCTCTTCGGAGCTGAAGTGACCGCACGAACAAAAAGTCCGCCGTCGAGAGCCAAAGGCCTGTTTCTGATTTAATCCTCCGCGATGGACGTCGGTCAGGGCGTCAGTCGACATGACATACAAGATGAATGTCACGAAGCCGGGCATTGATCTAGGGCTGCGACTACTGATTGGTTTCGACTAATTCTGTGGCTATTCTGTAAATAGTTTTCTAAATATAGCGACTTCGGATCAACCCATATCCGTTTCAGACGTAAATTGGCAACTTCTGGTTTAAACCAGAGCTAAAGTTTTCACATTTCAGAAGCTGAAAATAGAACATTTTTGCTTTATTTAAGGGGCCGTTCACCAATTTTACACTAAAAGGTCAGTTAAGTCTGTAGAAGCATGTGTTTAATGTCTTCTCTATCCCGGGGAGAGCTCTTTAAAGTCGGAGAAGATAATCCTTCATTTACCACTTGAGGCAGGAAGTGGCCTTATAAAAGATTTCATCATGTTGCATTGTGGGAACTGTAGGATCCAGAGTTCTTGGAGCATGACCTCCTATACAGATATAAAATCAGGATCACGGCCTTTGGTGCTTTTATTTTGACCCTCTTTGTCTTTCACAAGTTCTCCAACTTCAAATTGCCGGAGTGCCCCCGTCAATAATTAATCAATTATCCCAAAAAGTCTTTCAGGAAAACTTTTATCTCCTCGCTATTTTTTACCCCCTTTGCATCACGTCGCCCGTCCTCCAACTTGTGGGGAATGTTTTTCAGCTAATACGGTCTCTCCTGCAGCAAAAGAGAGCAACCTGCTGTTTAATATTGAATGACCGCTCGCTCAACAAAAGGCTTTTGTGCCGCTTCCGCTTGACCACTTCACACTCACACACACAAAAAAACAGGCATCAAAGAAGAAGAAAGAGGAAGTCTCAGCTCTCCAGTCGCCACCTTGCCCTTTTCTGCTAACCCCCACTGTCCGGCGCTCGGATCAGGGTGGATTGAATCGCCGCTTGTCCTGCCGTTGCACCAATGGGGCACCATGGGTCAAAGCCCAAAGTCAAAGGCAGGACACTGGGGACCGCTGCGAGGTGCGCGGGGAGGTGTCGGGCCCACCTGCCCACATCCATAATAGAAAACCCACCAACTGTCGCTGCTCGGCCTCCTCTTTCTCTTTTTTTCAGTTTCTTTCTGTCTGAGCAGCAAAACAACACAGAACAAGACGTGTCACCACCAGCTTTTCTTAATCTTACTATCAAGTGTGCCGTCTTTACTCTGTCTTGGCGAAGCATGACAGGTTCACACTTCTGTTACCTTTTTGTTCTGTCCTCCGGCGTCCAGAGAAAAACGCTTAAATCTCCGTCCCAACAGCGCAACACGATGCCAGAATAATGATGTCCGCAAACACTTCTGGCACGCTTCGCTCTCTGGGGAAGTTGTGTGATCTCAACGATGAGGAATGCTTATAAAGCTACGCGGCTAACGAACCACATGTGGTCCGGACGGATTTTCTTTCATCACAAAACAAAAAGAAAAATAAATAAATGAAAACAGTTGCGCTCGAAGCCTTTTGTTTTTCTGTTTTCATGAATTGTCGCTCGGCACATTTCGTTTTGTGTAAACTGGGACGTTGTGGCTGAGGGAATGGATTTGGACTCGACGACAGCGTCTGCGTCAGTCTAAAAAGACCTCATACGAAGGATACAGGCTGGCTTTGATTCTGTAAACACTTGGTCCCGCTGCATACACCGGATGACTCCGGGAAAACCTTGACGATTGTTCAGAGCAGAGCAGGTGCACCATCTGGCATTGTGAACTCTTCGCGTTGCTGCAGCAGCGCGGGCGTGACTCATGTGTTTGTGTGAGACTGAAAGCGGAGCGCTCAGAAGATACTGGATCCGACGGTATGTGGTGCTCCAGAGGGTTTCGGTTTGACCGTAGCTGGATCCACGTGACGCGCCCTCGACGCATCCCATCACAGCACCGCGGCTTAAACCGGCCTTCCGACCTCACGAAGGAAAATGAAAGTCTCCTGTTTCCCCCCGCTGAGAAAACAATACAACGTTCACCATAATATTAAACAGTTATTCCACCCGGCACCACACCCCTCTGAACAATTTGTTCCCCATGTGGAATGTTCTGGAGGGACGCTGTCAGACGAGAGCTTAAAAAGACCAGGACCATCATTTCTTGGTCACATGACGGAGGGGGATGAACCGCAGTGTTTTCAGAGCATAAATTAAGCGTACTTGTTTGGAAAAAGAAACTTTTGATGATTGAAAGTGCAGCGAGTTTCACTTTTCAACACTCTGTCACTTAAGAATGAGGATATTTAAATCACTGTGGCAGCACTGACTTGAGCTAACGAAGAACATTTAAACACATGTAACATTTAAAGATATAATATTTAACATTTTTGCATTAAAATGTCTAAAAATGACTGAATAAATCTTCAATAAATACACTTGTATTTGAACATTTCTTCCCCCGGTCATGTAGGTAGACAACATGATCTCATGATCTCATGCTAGTTGTGTCTTTTGTTGTGATTGAGAGACACCTAGCGACCACAGGTGCAATATTTAAAGGTGCAATACGTAAGAACTGGCCACCTGTCGAGTTCATACTCAAAACAAATAGGGGGCAGCACATCACCAGAGTAACCGCTAACTGCTGCTTGTTGTAGCTGCTGTGAGCTAGTTAGATGTGCAGCTAGCAGTCCGGACTGGGAGCTCGGAGGAATTGTTGGTGTAGCACAGAAGCATTGGCCCAGAACAGGCTGGGGTTAGCAGCTTAGCATGCTAACTTCAGAAGATGTCATCAAAACTGTTAATTCTTCTCATTCTGTTGATAGTTTGTAGTCAATTTTTCAATTTTCTTTTCAACTAGAATCTTACATACTGCAACTTCAATGAAAAAAAACATTAAATCTTGGTTATATTTTCATGGCACTGACATGTCATAGCGACTTTTGACAAAAAACTTAGCAGAGTCTGATCTCAAATTTTGTATTGGAAATGTATTTTGCAACTGTGCCTGGTAATTGTGATGAATAATTTGCTCATTAAGTGTCAAGCTGATCTTGGATAGTATATTGATAAACTGCAAATTGAACTCACAGCTAGCTTAAATAGCAAAAGCTAAGCTAACTCCATTTTCACGCTCTTCTTCGGGAAGTTGACGCCAACTGACGAAGTGAAAAGATCCAGAAAAAGCTTGTAAGACTCAATGGCCACAC
This sequence comes from Lagodon rhomboides, assembly GCA_039737535.1. Lineage (NCBI taxonomy): Eukaryota > Metazoa > Chordata > Actinopteri > Spariformes > Sparidae > Lagodon > Lagodon rhomboides. Next base: position 6,782,286 of record CM077805.1, read on the forward strand.
TAACGTTAGCTACTTATGGCTTTAGCTAACTTGGCAAACAGTAGACCACAGTCCAATCACAATGACCTACAATGTCAGTCATATTGTAAAAATTAACTATTTAATCAAAACATAGCTTTTCTGACCACGGCTCAGCTAACTACAGCTCTGAACGTTGGAGCGAGCTGCTTTGCATTTTGTGTGCGAGCGTTTCACAACCTCTTCCTCCACCTCGTGCCCTTTTCACACCCCAACTTTATATAACTTAAAAAGCTGTGGTCCTTTGGTTTTCTACCCACTCAACCGCCGAGATTATTTCTGCCTGTAACGTACGATTGTAAAAACTAAAACTCCTACCCAGACCGCCGTTAGACTGTCAGCAGCTGTATATTTTTTAATGACAGCTGCCACGTTTGAGCTCCAGAAGCTCGAGGAATGTTTAAGTTAAGAAGCGCTGAGGTACAGTAGTGCCGGTCTAAAAGCTTTTCCTGAATCACCTCCAAGAGTTTTATTCTAGGAAGATATATATAATTGATTTTTCTGGGCAGAACTTCGAGCCCTGCGTGTTTTTAATTAGCTGTTAGCGAGTCTTTCACCCGCGGCGGCTCACACTCTGGCAGCGCGGAGCATGTCACATCCTGAGCCTTTACGGCGGTAGGAAAACATTGGCTCTCTGTGATGCTTTCTGCGATTGCTATCTCCTCGAGCTTTGAAGCGGGAGGCTGATGCTCTTCTATAACTCTTGCCTTATTAAATACACATACCGCTCGACAGGATGCGTTTCGTTCCTGGGAAGTCAGGTGAAAACAGAGACGGGTGGTTCTTCATTAGCAGCCAGATGAGGCTCTCGGATGATATGTTCAAAAATACACCCCGAGACGCTAAGAGTTATTTACCTAAAGACCGTGGATGTTCAGAGTGAAGAGTCGTGGGAAACTCGCCTGTGCCTGAAGTGGTTAACTTTCCTTTATTTAAAGTTAAACACTCCAGCCTTTACGGGGCGAAACGTGCCAAACAACGGCCTGTGATCAGAGTGAGTGGTGCCATAGAAAAGCTTTCCCTCAAGATGAAAGGGACCCGGCCTAAAAAAAAAAACGTACGCCACACGATAATGAAAATGTGACTTTAGCCCCGGGCTCGAAGCGAAGCACGGCCAAACCTGTTTGTTGATTAGAGGAGGGAATACAAAACGAGCTCGGAGAGGGTCAGCGGAGGGAGGAAACGGAGGGTGTGGATCTACGTCGGCCCCCTGCTCTCAGCGCAGATTGAAAAAGTGATAAATATGCATGAGTTTGGCTTCGACAGTGGAGGCCTTTGATGGTATGGCTGAGAGTTCTCTATCTCTGGAGCGAAATAGGCCGAAAATAACTGTCTGCCAATGTTTACCGCGTGTGCGTTGAACAATGCGCGCTTTTAATGAGCAGGGGAGGAAAGAGGGGGGAGAGTTTTGGGTTTTTTTTTCATCCGGCATGAAACTGTATCACTCCTGAACATCCACGCCAGCCGTCACAGCCTCTCGATGACATGTGAAGTATCTTTAGCAGGAAATCATTCAGATCAATTTCACAGGCAATTTATTCTGTGATCGGTAAGTGTTTCAGACAGTAATTAAAGGAGCGTGCTGTAGTTTTGGGGCAGACATTTTTAAATCAGAAGAGAGAGATCTTCATTGACAAAGACCTTAAAGGGCAACACACTTTCATACTGTTTTACCTTTCTAGCTTAAAACAGTGTTCTGTGGAGCTTATTTTCCTCTGAGAACAGCTTTTTTATTCACTTACGGAAAAGATAAATATTTCTGAGTTTGTATTATTACCTTATTAATTGTAAATATTAAACTCTGGGTTAAAAAGTCTTCTCCGAAACGACATAGTGCCCCCTTTAAAGTGACTACGAGGAACTTTTAAGTGTTTATTAAACAGTCTTGTGATTCCTCTGATGATTATAAATGACCAGTAACAGTAAACAAGAAAGAAGTAAAGAAGTAAAGAAGCGAAAGAAATGCTATTTTTGTACAGTTATTATTAATACCTGTGCTTGGGTCCGATCAAATATAAATCCATGACCTCAACAAATGCTAGCACTGGTGTCGCACCGCTTTTGTCCAAAGGGGCCTCTAGAATCGACAAATACTCGTAGTCCCTTTATGGCAGGGTTTCTCAATCCCACCGCCCTGCATGTTTTAGATGTGTCCCTCCTCCACCACACCTGATTCAAATGATCAGCTCGTCATCGAGCTCTGCAGTGGCCTGATAACGAGCCACTCATTTGAATCAGGTGTGGTAGGTGTGTAGTCGTCTATATTCCTTCCAATGTCTTGACATAAAAGCAATTTGACCTCCTTTTTAAATCACTTATATTTGTTTTAAAAGGAACTAAAACACATTGAGGATATTAGTTCAAAATGACAGCTGTTGAAGCAATTGTGGTACTTTTTTCCCCCCTCAATACACTCAAGTTGTATTAAAGAGGATATTTAACTTTTTGGCTTGAAAAATAGCGATTATCAGTCATTTTTCTGTCAACTGACTAATCGATTAATGGAACAGTCTTTCCAGCTGTCGTATAAAGGCTACGGCACGGACATTTTTCTAAATTATATTCAATATGATACCTCAGCTTTGTCACTAATACAGAAGCAATACTTTTTTTTTATTTAACAAAAGTATGTCTCAGACTAAAAGAAAGCTGTTAAAGAATATTCCCTCAACAAAGATATGACCAGGAATGTTAAGGTTTGAATCGTCGCACTAACTCAGTGCTGCCTCACATCTTAATTTACCCTCAATGTGGAACTGCTGTTACGTAGGAACACATGTTTGAGGAGCAGCATCGTAAAAAAGTCTTCTTGAGTTTTCTTTTGAGATTTCTCTTTAAAACTCGTGGGCTCATGGCGAGACCTAATTTGGAAAAATCTCTTGTTTTGATCAGAGAGCTATAACACAAGCCTGTACATAGCTGTCTCTCTTGAGTTTAATTTAGTAGAAACTGCTCTCATCTCAGTGTGGAAACAAGCTTATTTGGATGCTTTCCTAACCCTATTTGTCTTTCTCTGCATGTCTCTCAGACCTGCAGGCCTCCCAGTCCTTTGAACACTACAGTATATCAGACAAGGCCATGGACTACAGGATCCTGCAGATGGACGAGGACCAGGACAGGATGTATGTGGGCTGCAAGGACCACGTCCTCTCCATGGACATCAACAACATCACCCATGGCACGCTTAAGGTCAGCAGATTGCTTATTATTCCTGCCTTTGATTACCGTCGTGTTCTCAGGCGCTGCTGGCGTCTGTTTTCTTCTCGCTACAAGAAAAGAGAAAAATAAAATACTGAATTTAACGGTGTGTGAGGCGCGTCGCGAAACTGCTGCAGCGGTGTTATTCTAATGTGTGCAATGATATGCAAATTACCGCACATTTGCCATGATCAGAACGGTTTTAGGGTTATTCAGAAGAGGCATTAAAATGCGGGAGCTCTCTGATAACTGATCTGGCATGCAGTGAAGGAGTTATCTTCGGTGTAATTGACAGGCATGAAGTGCATAAACAGATGGGGAAGCATTTAGGTTCCCCCGGGGAGCGCCGCACCGCAGCCGTTTTTTCAGAGCAAATTGCTTGATATATTCATCGAGCCAGACCTTTTAAGCACCTCTCCCGGGCTTGAAAACACACACATTTTTTCCACAGACGGCAGTTTGCTGTAATCACTGACACAAACTTTTCACATTTGTTTTGTTTATTTATCCGCTAATTTTCCCTGTGATTTCTCGCCATGTAAAACGGGCTACGATCAAACTTAAACATGGACGTATGCGTCCTGTGTTCTTTCTCTCAATCTGTTAAGCTGCCTCAGCTCTCCACCTGTCACTTCGTTAAACGCTGTGCTGTTTTTTTCCCCTCCAGGTGTTTTGGCCTGCGTCTACGAGCAAGATAGAGGAATGCCAAATGGCGGGAAAGGACCCCACGGTGAGAAAACCCTCGTCTTTTCAAGTTCAACCAGTCGATAGTATCAAAGTACTACAAATGATTATGGTTGGGTGCTGTTCACACTTGAACCAACACTGGTATCAGTGCCTGGAGTTCATAGATATGCAATTCACAGACTATAGGTTTCATACTAAGCGTACTAAAGAGCAGGTTGGTAAGAAATGACGTCAACCAAGACAAGAAAAAAAAGCCCAGTTATCTCCAACAACAACTTCTCTGACCATGAATTACACAAAGATGTTGATGCCCTGTCAGTCATGTATATCCGCCAAGCCCTCGTGCTTGACGGTCGTGATCTAGACCAAAGGTTTTATCAGCTGTTCCCAGATCCATTCCTCCTCCAAGTGGGTCTCCAGCGGAACTGTGCGTGCCGCCTCCTGGGATTTCCCTCTCCCATCTGTGAGCTTGTGTCAGGTCCAGCCACATGTGCAGCAGGCAGCAGATGTCTCCAGGGTCACCGGCTTTGCCTGGAGTCCTCCTGGCACCGGGACGAGAGCGAGGCGTGGGAGGCATCGAGGGCCAAAGGAGCGCCGTAGAAAAAACAAACCAGAATCAAAGCTCGCAAATGGGCCACAGCTCGTTTAACGCAGAGATTTCATAACCCGGCCTGATTCCGAGCAGCACTTGTTAGCTGCAAACAAGATTTAATGAAGACATACAGTAGGACTCAGAAGATTGATTCCTCCTCCGCCTCTGTTTCCCCCCTAATTGGGTTGTTCTGGAATAATGCACAGCTGCCTATAGACGCCGCAGTGCAGAGTGCAGGGGAATACAGGGAGAAGTTTTCTAAAGAAGAAACTTCTCTCGCAACTTTTTTACATGGATTGAAACTTTATTTTTTTTAAAAAGTACAGTACAAGTTACCATAAAAAGCATCACTCGAGGACCAGCGATGCCTGTTGTGTCCTACATTCTCCACCATCTCTACGTCCCCTGACAGCAGCTGGGCCGACAGAGAGAGGGTTTTGTACAACACGCTGTTGCAGGATTAAAGACGAAGCTGTTTCCAGTCGCCGAGTGATTTGTGCTGCTCTGAGTCACCGACACGCTCCCACAAATATTTGGGCGAGCCATCCCTGTGTGGAGCCACTTCTTCCTCCTGTCATCCCTTCTTAACTCGCAGCTCTGCCAGTTTCTCTTCCACAAATTTTCAGTTTCTGTCTTACTATTTTTCCCACTTTTCTCCGTCACTTTTTCCGACTCTCGGTTTGCCGTTTCACCGCAGTATGTTTCATTTTCTCTCGACCATAATGCCGCTCGACTTTCTCATGGGTTTCTCCGTATGAATCAGGGCCCCCATTTCCTATGTTATGGTGACCCTCCCCATCTGTATATATTACGTTCCTCTTCTCCGATAGAAACTGTGGTGAGGCGCGACTCCAGAGAGCGACCGCACATTACTTATGCTCGAGGGTGGCATCGAAGGAGAAATATGGACCAACCAGCTTGATTAACTCTGTTTGCGGCTGGCTCAAAAGACCCCACTTTAAACTCAATGTGATCACCACTTAAACTTGAGGCCATGCGGCTGGATGCTGTTTATCACTATACACTATCTCAGATATGACATAAAATAGGCTTTTGAGGCCTTACTACGGTACTCCTTACTTCGGTCACTCCCTACATTCGTCACTCCCTACGTCACTCTGTAAGTTTGTCGGTCCCCACATTTGTCACACCCTACACAACTCCATATGTTGGTCACTCCCTATGTTTCCCCATACGTTCGTCACTCCAAACATTTGTCACTCCCTACATTCGTGAACCCCTGAAGTTACTCCACGTTTGTGACTCCCTACATTCGTTACTCCCTATATCACTACATGCGTGACTCCCTGTTTGTCAATAGTGATGACGATATATTGTCGTCACTCCCTATGTTACCTCATATGTTTATGACTCACTACGTTACTCCATACGTTCATGACTACATTTATCACTTATATCACTTTGTATGTTTATCATTCCTGCAGTCGTCACTCCCTATGTTACTCTGCATGTTTGTCACTCCCTACATCAACCCCCCTAGTTACTCCACATGTTTGTGTCTCCTTACATTTGTCACCCCCTATGTTTGTCAGTCCCTACTTACATCACTCCCTTCATCACTCCCGAAGTTTGTCACTACGTATTTTCATTCACTCTTACGTTATTTCATATGTTCATGACTCCCTATGTTACCTTGAATGTTTGTCACTCAGTATCTTTGTCACTCCCTACATTTGTCAACCCTGGAAGTTTGTCAGTCTCTACTTGCATCACTCCCTACATTACTCTGTCCGTTCGTCACTCCCTACAGTCGTCACATAGGAAGCTACATATATGTGGCTCTGTGGGACTTGACATCAGATATGGGTCCAGGCCTCAGACCCGGTGAGTGTGTGTGAGAGTTGGAGGGTGACATGAGTTGAATGTGGGATACGATGGAGGTAAAAACAAGAGAGACAGAGGGGGATAAAGGAGGTGAAAATGAATAACAGAGTTGGGTGTGTGACTGTTGTTTTTCGTCAAAAGCTCTCAGTAGAGCTGTGCACCGACCGTGAGTAGCAGCAGCTGCCATTCCTTCAGCCATGGCCAAGATCCTGACGGCTCCCTGGATACGTCTTCCTCTCCTCCCTACTTCTTTCCTCTCCGTCTTCCTCTCTCCACTCGTTTTCTGCAAGCTCAGGCTTGATCGGCTGCAAAAACCCAGCACTCCTTCTGCTGCCGTTCGGGTTTGGGAAGCGAAAGCAGAGGTGGAGGGAGATCAGTAATCTTACCTTACCTAGACATATCACATATACCACTGACGCTCTTTTTCCACCGGCCTTAATACCACACGAGTGAGCACGGGGATTGTTTTATCATGCAGCATGTGGTTGTATAACCGTCATAGCAAGTGAGATAAGTTTGAATTACTCCCTCATATGGAATAGGATACTTCAGGAGAGATAAACAAGTTCTGTTCACTTGGCTGTACACCAGAAAATAGACCTTATCCTCTGTTATGTCTTTTTTAGTGCATTGTGTCATAGCTGAGATTTAAGAAAATATGAAAGCGGTTATTAGGTTAAAGGACATTAAAGGCACAATATGCAAGATATAAGTGAATTAAAACTAGCTAACAGCAGCTACAATTAGCAGCAGTTAGCTGTTATGCTGATGATTTGCTACCCCCTATCTGTTTGGAGTATGAATTCAACAGGTGGCCGATACTTACATGTTGCAGCTTTTAAAGTGACAGTATTTAAAGTTTGTGAAAATGATGCGATAATGCTGAATGCTAAGCTACTATTTAGCATTTAACCACAATGCTAAGCTATGCTGACTGTACCAAATAGGAAGAAGAGTCATAATTTTAGCAAACTGACTCATTAATACCTTTTTTACAATAATATTTATCTAAAGTTGGCTAACGTTAGCTAACAATAACCGTCATAAGCTATTGGTCATACCAGACCAAGTAAGGCTGTAGCTGCAGAACCCCTGAGTGTATCGAGTTGATCAATGGTGCATTTCATTGCCTATGAATACCATTCTTCATCTCCAGTAGAAACAATGTGTTTTGACTTTATTCATAAGTGACTTAGTGTTGATTTAAAATCACGTGCAAGAGCAATCATCTCGTAAAAGGTTCACTGTTATTGGAATGAATCAGAGTGTAATTGTTTTATTGTCGCTTCTCACCTACTGAACTTTTCCTCGTTGTTTATCTGTGTTTTCCAGCACGGCTGTGGGAACTTCATCCGGGTGGTGCAGCCGTACAACAGAACTCATCTGTTCATGTGTGGCAGCGGAGCGTACAGTCCCGTCTGTGTGTACATCAACAGGGGCCGCAGACCAGAGGTGGGAACACGACGACAGATTCACTCCGCTAAATATACAGTCTCGTGATGGTATAAACCGTATTTTGGGGACATCGGCCTGGAACACAGCCATTACTGTAGTGTGTTAGCTAGATTATTCACTCTGGTTGCACTTGAAAATAAACTGCAGGGTGCTGAATTTTACCCCACAGCTGATCAACATGATCTCAAGAGTGTCCCTCTAATCCTAAATTGTACGTCAAACTAAAATAAAGTGAATGTGGTTTGGCGATGAAGCTATAAATAATCTGAATGTGCAGTGGCTCCCTCGTGGTTAATTCGGAAATCAAGCTAATTACATAATTGACTTAATTGAGTTAATGTGATTAATGTTCTCGCTGCTCGCTCGGGACAGTCATTTAAAACTCTCTTCCTCTAAAACACTCTTAATGCTGACTGTTAATGTCACCCCTGAGTGCAGCAGAATCAAAGTAGTGGGAACACTGCCACCCAGAGCCAGTAAACAAAAATCTATTTTCATGAAGGAATAATAATAAAAATGCCCCAAGGGGTGTGAATGAGAATGTATTTAGTTTGGTAAATCAGATTTTATCGAATTATATGGAGATTCAAAACTGTTTTTGATGGATAGTTGCAATAATATGAAATATAATTTCTCTGCACCGCTCTCTAATGGAAGGAGAACGACATTACTGTGATTCAGAGTCATCAAGTACTTGGAAAGGTATGAAGTGATGACAACCAGCCCACCTGAAAACGCCATAATCTCTTACTAGAATTATATTTATTCGCAGCATCCGACAGCGAGACTCCTCATAACTATGTACAGGCAAAGTTTTTACACCCGTGAGAGGAGAGGCTGAGGACAAGAGGGGGGAAATGGAGCTCTAGTGTCGGGGATGGAAGGCTGTTTTCTGGGCTCTCATGTCAGGCCGCACAGCTCTGTAAGCAAGCGCAGGGAAGCCCTCCAGGAGAAAAGTGCTCACCGAGTGAACAACATCGAGCCACAGACGGCCGGCCGCTGCCAAAACGTTAATAAGCACAGCGAGAGATCTCCCAACCAGACGCTTTCCGCACTGCGGTGCCTTTTGTCATTTGGGGGGTATTTGTTTGAAAGGCAGACTGCTCTGTTTGCAACTTCTGAGCTCAAACATGTCAGTGTCTCAAGGAAAGGGATCTGTTAAGTGTAACAAGCTGCTGCGGTGGGAAGTTGACGTCGAGCTGCAGCGTCGACCTTTGCCCTCAGAACGTGCCCCGGACTATTATGTTGTTTTGAAACTGGATAGGACGGCTGCAACGGAGAGGCTATCTGCACGCGTCTTATTTTTCGAAAGTGCTTCTCAGATGCACGGCAATGAAAAGTCCCTCCAACTGAGTTAATTAGTCTTTTATATAGTCTTTTTATTTTTATAGGGTGCAATAACTCATTTCCCCCGAATCTTTTATCAATACGAGCAGATGTTGCCTGTTGAAAGGATAAGATGTTATTCAAAAAACCCCACCAGACATGTTTTAAGATGATAGAAATGCTCTGATTTGAATAATACGCAAAGGTGTTTTGTTGCCAAAGATTTAACTGCCCGATGTGAGACATCCCCTTCCTCACTACAATGTTATGTGAGTGTGTGTGGATGTTGGGTGTTTCAAGTTTCCACATCACACTTGCATAAGTTGCATATATCATAGGCTTCCAAACGAGGTGTGATGATGTCATAGCGTACACATCGTTAACTTTAGATTTAAGGTGAGCACAGAAAACCATTCCTCATTTAGCAGATGTATCTGAAAACAGCCTGTCTGCACTTTAATGTTTCTTTAAGGTGGTGGTCAAATAAACTGAGAATAAACAAAACACATTTTTGCGTTGATTGGGGCTTTAATGATCCATTGCAAAATCAAATCACTTGTTAAAATAGACACTTTTTGCAGTGTTGACGTGAATGATAGACGCTACCAGATGGATCCAGTCCACCTCCGGAACCTCTTGGCAAACAGACACATTTTCCTGGAAGAATACTCCTCGGCTGACATCACTCTCATCCCGTTCGGGGAGGTTGCATCGCCACCATGGGTCAGAGCTAAATACGATTGGACAGGAATCTCTATCATTTACCCAGGTTGCTGTAAACGGCGCTTGGACTGTCCAGACCGCCACCCGGGGGGGGGTGAAACTTGGCAGTCTCTCCACCTGAGATGGAGAGTTGGCTGTCCTGCACATTAGCAGGGAAATTCCTCTTTCCTCCCAGATGGAATGTTCTTTTTATTGCCCCGCATGGGCCAGTTAAGGTGGACCTGGCCAGAACCGTTTCTGTGCCTCCTTAAAACCACAAAGGAGGGGAAACGTGAGCCGGGCTACCTTTTGGGACATTTGTTACGCTCATACCTGCAGTTTTATTGTGTTTGAGGCCACTCGATGGAATAACCTATCATATAAACCTGTCTCCAAATCCCCTGACTTCCTCTCTTCTTTGTGACAGGAACAAGTTTTTCACATTGACTCGAGGACACGAATCTGGAAAAGGGAGGTGCTCCTTCAACCCACAAGTGAATACAGTCTCCGTCATGCTCAGTAGGTGCCTCTCAAGTCTACCTCCATGATTTATGCCTCTTCAACACCCCTCAAAAATATCAGTAAAAAGAGAGAAATGTAAGGTTTACTATTTTCTACAGTAACAGAACTTTTGGTTCTGAGTGACAATGTCAGTTTTATTGGTGCAGTTGGGGATAAACACACAGTTCCCCAGCTGGTTTAAGGCATTATTCGCCAGAACCCTGTCAAGCAGGCATGCACATCACGGTACAACTCAACATGGTTGTATGACTTCTGAGTTGGTCCTATGAGGATTAGAAAAACACTGTGAGGTAACAATATAAGTTTACCTATTAAATTTGGGTTTTATTACATTAAACAGCAGACTTTGGACAACCGAAGCATCAAAGTCTGCTTGAGTCAGATATATCAGAACTTTATAAAGCTTTCCCAGCCATAACTCAGACTTGGATGCTGCCATGAAGGCTATACGCAAGTTTGAAACATTGGCTTTGTCCAGTCTGCGACTTGCGCATTTACTAAATTACTCTGTGTGTTCGTCACTCCCTACATTACACCAAAGGTACGTGACTTCTTTTGTCGTAACTTCCTACATCACTCCATATTTGGTCACTCCCTATGTTACTCTGTACATTCATCATTCTGTATGATTGTCACTCTCTACATTCGTCACTCCCGACGTTGCTCTGTACGTTCATGACTCCATTTGTTTGTAACTTCCTACATTACTCCATACTTTGGTCACTCCCTACGTTTGTCACCCCATATGTAACTCTGTACATTTCTTAGTCCTTACATTTCTCTTCCTCCATCACTCCCTATTTTTATCCCTCCATTCATGACTCAACCACATTGCACCACAACTGTACCCACGAAAGAGATACAGCCAGCTCAACCACACTCCTTAGATATAGCTCATCTGACATATTAAATTGCTAACATTCAAGACCAACCAAGCATGTCATTCAATGATATCACATGTCCCAGTCAGTAGTGTACCACAGAACTTGACAGTGCGTATCCCAGCAATGCTATCCTTCAAATGCCAGTCAGCCCCTTCCATGAGAAACACCAACATAGAGGCTTAGATGCTGATTCCACTAATAAGAAATATAAGAACAGTCAAACTTATACTGCAGTAAACACAGTTTATTTGCACTTAAAGAGAGTTCAATTCAAGACTAATACAGTATCTCATTCAACTCAGGCCGCACCCTCTCCCCAGTTCTCTCCTTTGATGTCTTATTGGCCAGGGAGTGTAGGATTGCTGTTGACACGACTAAAGGCGGCGCATTGCACCCCCAGCGCTGCGTTCTGACACCTGAGCATGGCCGTGTCAGCAGCAGCTTTGCCAGCGAGTGAGCATCTCAGACATGCCAAGGAGGGAACCAGAGAGGGGAGGGTGGAATAACCCTGAAGGGAGTAGAAAGGAAGGTGCTCTGCCAAATAGAGTCGAGGTCACAAAGCTGTGGCAACAGAGAGCAAGCCTTAAAGGACAATCGGAGGCAGTGTCTGGGCTTGATACAAATCTGCACTTCATATTCCCCATCCTCGTGTTTTGGACTCTTTGTGGCCGTCTGAATGCTGTCGTCACTCGCTCCTTAGCAAGCCAGGTTGGATGCAGGCCACATTCCCCTAATCCTCCCTTAACTTGCCCCCCCATCCTCCAAAACAGATGGTCTGGAACTGATGGATGATGAAGTGAGAGTAAAGGAATGAGAGCATACATTCTCTATTAGTAGCAGGACACACACAGACTGTACACCCACTTATAAAACAATCTCAACTTTATGGATAACACATTGGTTTACTGTTTTCTGTTTTCAGACCAGGAGCTGTTCTCTGGCATGTACATTGACTTCATGGGGACTGATGCTGCCATCTTCAGGAGCCTCACCAAGAGAAATGCAGTGCGGACAGACCAGCACAACTCTAAGTGGCTGAGTGGTGAGAGCACAAATATTCTCAAAAGATTTGAATGCATATATATGTCTATAAAAAAATAAGACAATTATTTATTGCTGTGACTTGTTAAAGTTTCCATTCCTGTCTGTCATTTAGAGCCAATCTTCATTGACGCCCACCTGATACCAGACGGGACGGACCCTAATGATGCCAAATTGTATTTCTTCTTCCGCGAGAGGCTGACGGATAACAGTGGAAACACTAAAAATATCCACACCATGGTGGCCCGAGTGTGTCCAGTGAGTGCCTTTGTCTGTGCCTGAATAGACTAGCAGTGTATTGTCACAGTTGGAGGGGGGATGGAGAGGAGCACAGTTTAGAGTTGCCATGTGCTGCTTTTGTTTGCAGAATGACATTGGAGGACAGCGGAGTCTTGTGAACAAATGGACCACCTTCCTCAAGGCCAGGATGGTGTGTTCAGTTCTGGAGGAAGATGGTACCGAGACGCATTTTGACGAACTGGGTAAGTTAAATGAAGGAAAGGTATTTTTCCTTTGCATACTTTCTTTATTTGTTGACTTTCAAGTGCCATTTTATTTTCGATCCCTACATTACTCTGAAAGTTGGTCACTCCCTACATTCATCACTCCCTGTTACTCTGTACATTTGTCACTCCCTACATTTGTCACCCCAAGTTACTCATACATGTGTGATTCCCTACATTCCTGAGTCCTTTTGTTTGTCACTCCCTACAGACATTACTCCCTGCATTACTACGCATGTTTGTCACTCCCTATATTCTTCACTCACTATGTCACTTTGTAGACTGGTCACTCCCTACCTTCTTCACTCACTATTTTACTCTATATGCTCATCGCTCTGCACATTAGTCACTCCCCTACATTCTTCACTCACTATTTTACTCTATATGCTCATCACTCTGCACATTAGTCACTCCCTACATTTTTCACTCACTATGTAACTCTGTAAATTCATCACTCTGCACATTAGTCACTCCCTACATTCTTCACTCACTATTTTACTCTATACGCTTATCACTCTGCACATTGGTCACTCCCCTACATTCTTCACTCACTATTTTACTCTATACACTTATCACCCTACACATTGGTCACTCCCTACATTCTTCACTCACTATTTTACTCTATATGCTCATCACTCTGCACATTAGTCACTCCCTACATTCATCACTCCATACGCCTTACTCCCCTTGAAACAAGTTTTAAACAAACTTTATATTTTAGAAAATATAATGGCAGAGACCCACTTAATTCCCGAACACACGCTGTTTTTGTTTCAAGATTTTCCAGCGGTTGCTTTCTCCACAAACAGTCTATGGAACCTCCAATATTTGGTCTGGATTACGGCTCTAGTCTTTTATCAATTTTTCTGTTGTTTTTGGTTTTCCTGTATTCATTTATGAGCATATTATTCCAGTCTTTTATCAGCGTTAGCTTTAAAACATCAGCTTGGATCATTTTAGATCTGCTATTCCATTTAGTTCATCAGACCAGTCCATCTATCAACATGTGCCGTTATTAATTTATCCCTTTTTGGCAGTCTCACCTGCAGGACGAGGTGTTATGGGATATAGGGAATTTGTTGAAGGTATTACACATGTGCATTTGTCTACGTGTGCACATATGTGTTTTCCCTTTCAGAAAGTATGTTTTTGCTGGAAACCGATCAGCCCAAGGGCCTGTTGGTGTTTGGAGTCTTCACATCCACAAGGTAAGGCCGCCAGCGATGAAGCCAAATGTAACATTCCTGCAGGCCTCGGTGGTTATGTTAATCGCAGACTGGATATCAGCAGGAGGGGATGTGTTTGTCAGAGGGCGTTTGACATAGAGACATCATGAGTCATGCAGCAGATCAGCTTAGTCAGATGATGAACTATCAATTACAGCGTCCTGGTGGCTTCACCATACGGCCTTCATTTTGATGTCCGTTTCCTGTGATGGCAGGCGACAGCACATTACTTACTAGATTATGTCTTATATGACATGTGTTGTTGGACGTGTTCCACAAGCACAGAGAAACATTACACAGCAGTATTTCTGAGTGCAGAGAGAATTGTATTATTGTATTTTTCAGATAGGCGAAACCTGAGCCTTGTTCATCAGGTTTCTGAGAAAAAAGGAAGGAATATAGTCGAATGTTCTCTTTTTATTGTACACTTTTGTCCAAATTTGCAAAGATACTTCGAATCAATGTCCTTTTTTGTACAGTGGCCCTGAAGTGCAAATCACAAAGGCAAGTAGATAACACAGTGTGTTGTGTGTGTGTTTCCCTATTTGCGGTTGTCCTTCCTATATACAGTTCCATTGTGATTTGCACTTGAGGGCCACCATAGATTTGGCCATTTTCACCTTTATTTCATAGTAGACAGTCTGATTTTTGTCCATGTTTTCTCCCAGTTGTAGTACTAAATTCCCCATCCATCACAGTTCTCATCCCTCCTAACTCTTGTAACAGTATCATGCTAAAACCGTGAATCTCCAAAATGTCATCTTTTCATGAGCTAAGAAGAACAACCCTGTTTTCTACTTCATGATAATAAGTATTAAAGAGGATCCGATGAATCCCAGAACTAAATTTGATCACATCTTAGAATTATTTTACAATTGAAATGATGAACATAATTTTAACATCGTAATCTTTGATAAAAGATAAAAGTGCACCACATTCCGTCTGAATCTCTGAATAGAACTTACTAAACTCTCATTAAAGGTCACAGTCAGCATCACATGGCAAACTTGGAGGTTTAGTCACTTGATCTACATGTTCTCATCTCAAATTGAGTTCATCTGGTTAACCCGGGGTGACACCGCCACAGGCCCTCCGTCCACATGTTACCTCAGGATCATATAAGGGTTCAGCCGGTGTATCCTGGCTCAAAGAACACATCCAAACCAAACAGTGAGGTCCTTGAGGTCTCCCAACTCTGTGTTATTACTTCTCCACTTCACACAATATGCTTCTGTTGCCCCGTATTCAACAAAGCCTCTTTTATGTGCTAAGCGGTGCGGTTTAAAACGACCGAGCCAAACCACATCAGATCAATGAGGGAGGAAAGTGTCCTCACTGTGGAGTGGCTCGCACATCCACAGAAACAGAGACCTTAATAAACAACTGCGGAATATTTCAGCTGGGTGGGTGTCGAGGTGCAGCAGGTTCCCACCGTTGTCTCATTGAAGTATTCATCTCGTTTCCTCAGCTCCGTGTTCAAAGGCTCAGCCGTGTGTGTGTACAACATGGCCGACATCCTCACCGTCTTCAACGGGCCCTTCGCTCACAGAGACGGGCCCAACTTTCAGTGGGTGGCTTTCCAAGGACGCATCCCGTATCCAAGGCCCGGAACTGTGAGTTCACTCCAAGGCTATCCACTCATTCATTCATTCACTGGTTATTTTAGTGCATGATTCACAAAACAAAGTTTTATATAAAATATTCATGCTCACCGTACCCACTTACACATCTCAGGCCAGAAAAGCAGTAAGGAGAGGAACTTGCTTGTTTAGCCAGCCTCCGTCTTAAAAAATGGATAAATACCATCAATGTTTAAACAACGAAAGACAACGTAGCTAAAGAACAGTCTCACACAATCAGCAGCTGAACATGAATATTGTCCAAGTACTTTTTCTTTATACATTTTTTATTTACTGAGAAATATTTGAACTCTGAGGTGTTCAGAGTCTAAATTAAAGGTCATTCATAACATGTTTATATGGACAAATCATGTTTTAATAATAAAACATCCCAAGAGCTTGGAGAATGGTGCAGAATGAAAGTTATTTTCTTTCTTTTGCTTAAAAACAATATTATGATTGTGAACTAATTTAAAATGTTTGTCAGGTCCAATTCAAGACTTGTTAGCCAGTAGTATAAAGCAACAGTGGACAGTTTTACTGCCCTGGCGTTACCTAGCTAGCGTTAGCAACATAAACAATAACACCTTTTGCCTCTCCAGTGTCCCGGCGGAGCCTTCACGCCCGACATCCAGACAACAAAGGAGTTCCCAGACGACGTGGTGACCTTCGTACGGAACCATCCGGTCATGTTCAACCCCATCTACCCAGTGGGGAGGAGACCGCTGGTGGTCCGGACCAACGCTGACTACAAATACACGTCAGTGGCCGTGGACCAGGTCATGGCTGCCGACGGGAACTACCAAGTGCTCTTCCTGGGCACAGGTAAGAATTTCTTTTGTTCTGCATGTTAAGGTCATACTTTAATTTTCATGTATATCCATAAACTGCAGACCCTCCACATTTTCCTGCGAGACTCCAGTTTTTCATCGACCCCTCCCAGTTTCCTCCCAGGCTCAAAATTATCCTGTGTTTCTCCTAAATATATATCTGGGTCTGTGCAGCATGTAGTCTGCTGTATTGTTGCGCCTCTTCCTCCTCAGTGACTAAGAGACGGACAAAGAAATGGGGAGGAGAAAGAATATTTTGACACGTGTCAGACGCCCTGGAGAGAAGAATGCCTTCTGTAATTTCTTTTGTTAAGTCTGAAAGGACAGCGGCTGTAAAATCTGCCACGTCGATTTGTCTGTCAGTCAAGAGGGAGAGTGTTTTCTGAGAATTAAAAGCAGATTTAAAGTCTATTTTGTCATTTGTTGTTTAAACGTTACCACAGTGCAGGAGACACGGTCCAAACCTTGAATTCTCCACTTTTTCAGTGATCTGTCAGTCTTATTTGATCCGTTCAAAAACAGGCGAGACTGCTTTGAAAATGACAATTATTTGACTGAACTGGTGGGTTTATTGGCTTTCCCTCTCCATGAATGAGCAGAAAACACACATTCACAGATAAGGAAATGTACGTTCATATGAATCGGTTACACAGAGTACAGAAAAGCAGTCAAATTTGTCATTCAGATGTAAAATTTGAGTTTTTCTTTATTACTTAAAGGTGGTATACGTAAGAATCAGTCACCTTGACTTCATACTCCCAACAAATAGGGGGCAGCATCTCACCAGAGTAACTGTTGCTGACTGTATATTATTTAACACATCCATGACTGTAGCCACTGTTAGCTTTTTAGCTCAGTTAGCCGTGCAGCTAGCAAGACTACCAGGGGGAAGGTTAGTGTTTACATCACTAGCACAGGAGCTTTGGACCAATGGGAGAGAGAGAGGTTCTCAGCCGGTTAGCATGCTAACTTCGAGAGATATCTCCTCAATAATGTCAAAACCGTTATTTGTTCCACGTTCTGTTGATAATCTTTGAATGTTTTGAACCAAAATTCTGACATATTGCACCTTTTAAGAGAAAGTAATAATTGAATACAAGATTTTTGAGGCAGATACTGACGTAACTTTCTGAACGAGAGAAAGAATCTGATAATGATGTCAGGAATTTATTTAATTTTTTTACATAAACACACATTTTTTAATAAGGATGCCATTGAATAGAGGAATTGTGACCAAAATATGCACTAAGCTGGACATTTTACACTTTAAGAGATGATATATATGCTTTTGTTAGAAGCTGATATTGGCTCGTCTACGTCTAATGAGAAACACTCGAGTGACTTCAACCCTGTGATCAGGCAGTTTCAGCTAAAAGTTATTTACATTGAAACGCCCGAAAATAACCTTGTGTCATATAAGTAAATGATTGTTCTGTGGAGTCCCATTGGCACGGCTGGTTATCAGATACACAGATAACAGAGTGGACAACAGGGTGTTGGTGAGGTGGCAAATATGAAAAAAAAAGGGCAGACGGCGTTACACAACATGTAGCTCGTTATCATCGTTATTATGCCACAAATACATCGCAGGCAGGGGGGACAGACGATGTCTTTAAGGAGAGGACTTTGCCCTTTTATGGTTTAATCTGATTGAATCAGCTGAAAGAACACGAGCGTCTGGTCCCAATCGAATCAAAATCCTAATTTTCTCACAGGTTTTTTTTAGAAAACTATCCTAAGAGCTCCCGGTGCAGTGGCACAACAGAATAATAAGTGAGCGGGCGCACCTAATTATGCCGCATTCTCGTCCACCTGTGCTCATGTTGGCGTTCAGCGAAGCCGCCCTGGGACTCCCTCTCTCTCACAGCTGCTTGCGTTTATCAGGCAGCTTCTCCTGCCCTGCTTCTTGAAGAGAAGCCATGTGCTGTCTAACCACATCTGAGCACGAGAGAATGCTGCTTTGTCTGAAGGGATGAGGGAGGCGCTCTTATCAGGCGCTTCCAGGAGCCTTTTTCACCGCGGCTCCCTTCTCCCCACCGCTCTGCCGCTCAAACTCCAAGGACGGAAGAGCCGCGTTGATGGCGATAGTGTTGCTTCTCGGCCTTCTCGTTGGGCTCAAGAGCTTTCATCCCCTCCGCTACCGCGGTCGATTTCTGCTATGGAAACATGGCTATCGTGGCTAATTCAAAAGCAAACACGGGCGAAGGAAAACAGAGTTTGTTTGTTTTCTCGAGCGTTTGTATTCCAGTTTTTCACACACATCTGGGCACAGTCATATCTGTTTCACACGGTTTGTTAGAGGATGTGTGCTGACAACGTGTGCTTTCTGCCCTCCCCACAGACAAAGGCACGGTGCAGAAGGTGATTGTGCTGCCAAGCAATCAATCCCTGCATGAAGATCTGATCCTGGAGGAGCTGGAAGTGTTTAAGGTCAGCGGCCTGTTTTGTTTTTTTATTCCACTCTTACTTTCATCATCTCAAAATCAAAGGCGAGGAGGAGGAGGAGGAGGAGGAGGGCGAGCTTGGCCACACCACAAAGGCCAGGGAGGGACAGACAAAAGACGGGTGGCATTCAGGAAATGGATGCTCTGCGGTGTAGTGCCGCGAGGAGTGATGGGGAACATGTTCACAGACGGCACAGAGGGAACCTTTTTTCTTTGCACATGCTGTTTTTATCTTAGCTCAAATCGCTAAACTGTGTGAACGACCTGTGATCAGACTCAAAGCCTGAGGCCGCTTTGAACTTCAACTGCAATGAAGAGAAACTGGCCACGAAACAGTCTGGTTTCAATACCGTAAGGACTGCCTTTGTCCACAGGGGGCGCCAGAATCAACAACATTAAAGTTCCTTGTAGCAGCTTTAAAGAAAAAGCGAACATAACCTGTTTTCTTCAACAGAAAATTGTAACTGTCTCATTCCTGTACTGTAAATATGAAGCTACCACAGGCGGCCTAGCTTCCTTAGCCCCCCACAAAATCAGAAATGTGTCGTTTTTGCACTTCTGTTTTTGGTAGGAATATCCGAGTAAGAAACAACATGTCAACTAGTGGGTTTAGAAATGCTGGAAGGTGGATTTTGTTACCTTTGGACACAGCCAGGCTAGCTGTGCCCCTGGGTTTCCAATCTTTGTGCCAAGCTAAGCTAACTGGCTGCTGGCGGTAGCTTCATATTTACTTTATGGACACAAGAGCGGTACCGGTCTGATCATCAGAGTCTCAAATAGGTTTTATTTTCACCTAAATCTATTAAAATTCTGATTCAAAATGTTCTACAGTGGCTAAAAGCTGATTCTTGTATGTGCTCTTTTTCAGAATCAAGCTCCTGTTACAAACTTGAGAATATCCTCCAAAAAAGTAAGTGTCCCTCCACCTTTGCTTTCCTCACAGGTTAACTGCAGTTTTTATTGTTTTAATATGTTATTAATCGTCTGTGGCTACTATGTAATGCCCCGACACGGAAACCTCTTGAGCGTAACAAACCTCCCAAAGGCAAGGAAATAATAAGCCGTAATGGTTTCGGCGCTCTGCCTCATTTTCCTGTCAGCCGGCCACTTATTAAGACAAACAGGGCGGACTGACATTTGAACTGTTTACTTTGCAGCAACAGCTGTACGTCAGCTCCGAGTTCGGGGTCTCGCAGGTCTCGCTGCACCGTTGTCACGCTTACGGCTCGGCCTGCGCCGACTGCTGCCTCGCCAGGGACCCCTACTGCGCCTGGGACGGACTCAGCTGCTCACGCTTCTATCCCAGCGGCAAAAGGTACACAAAGGTTTACAGTTTTGTGGGGGTATTCGATAGCTTTGAATGCCATTCGAGGGAGTGTTTAGTGTCCGCCAAGGATTCTTCTCTCGGCTGTGTTGAAAAAGGAGCTTTTAAAGCCCCAGAAGAAATTTTTCAGTGTTATTAAGTGGTGACAGGAGGCCAGCTATTCAACACTTTCACCAGTGTTATGATAAACTTCATAGTGCTGTATACAGAATAGCTGTTCACGGCCCGATTCTTACAAATTTTGGGGGCCAAATAAGGTTTTTTTCCATCAGTAATACAAAGAAATATGAAATCAATCAACGCACCACGCCCGCGTTCAACAAGAACAGAAAAGAGCTGCTCTCGACTTCTGAGGGCTAAAGGATCACACGACTGGAATCCTTCAGCGCACACTCCAACGCAGGTCCTGTCAATGATTCCGCTTTTGTTGTTTCCCTCCCTCCGTCTAGACATAACACAGACAAAGAGGTCTGAGCGACACCTCGCCTCCGAGCCGATACCTCTCTCCCCGGTCTCTTTGAGCGGCCAGCTGCCCGCCTCTTGACATTCCAGTCAGTCGCAGGTCAAGTTTAGTTTGGTCGCGGAACAAAAGCGCGGCGCGGAAAATGTGTCTGCTGTTTACGTGCTCCCCTCCTCAAGCTGTTATATGAGTGTGCACCGCTGAGTGGAATAACAGTCAGATTTTCCTCTTATTGTTTTGGCACTGGCTGCTCCCCTCCACGGTCTTAATATGAGATGAACATGTGAGGAGGAAGATTCTGTATTTAGCTTTTTGTGTATTTATACTGATATTTTCGTCTTTTTTTTTTAGGAGAAGCCGAAGGCAGGACATTATGCATGGAAATCCACTCACTCAATGCAGAGGATTTAACCTGAAAGGTAATTAAAGCTGCACTAATCGATATTTTTATGGTAACAAACGAGCAAATGACTGTGTGAAGTGTGAAAGGTATCACTCCAGTCCTCGGGACAAGAACACGGAGGATTTATACCCAAATGTGCATTTTCCCTCGCAGCTTAGCACCTTTTAGCTAATTTGGATTTTACAGCCCACAAATTACACCATCATGAACCTCACGACAGCAAACAGTTGTTTTTCAGCCAAAAAAAACTCTATATCCGTCCGGCCCAGCACCAGACAGCAGACTAAATTAGCAAATAGCTGGTGACGAAAAGGAGCTAACGGCTAAAAGCAAAACAGAGCTAAAAGAAAGTAAATATTCAACTTGCATTCGTCAGAAACATATCCTCAAATGAATGCTAATGTGTCAGCATGATATGTAAATAGGCTACTGTTTGCTAGCATGCAGACATTAGCATATTTTCAAGGTGTTAATATGGCAGGTGGCTCCAATTTGATGCTTATGTTGCTATGTGTTAGCAAGATGTGTTACTTTGTTGCCTTTGCTAACATGCTAGCCATAACAAATTTATAAGGCGTTAATACGTACATTTTTGTGGACAAAATTAGCTTATAGCTGGCGACGAAAAAGCGGCTAACAGCTTGTGAGTCCAAAAATCAAACCAGGCTAAAACTAAAGTAAATAGTTAATTTATAATCTTCAGGTGGACAGAAAACACAGCTCTGAACAAATGCTAATGTTGCTGCCGATTGCATTCAGGTAGTAACGCCTTACTGGGCATTGTCACTAATAATATTATGGATATCTAAAAGCTAAAAAGTACTGCTTAAACTGGAACGCATTTCTATTGTAGCATGCTAACCCCCAACACTGGCGCAGGCGATCAAATGAAAAGCATCATCGTTTCAATAAAATTAGGATTTCTTCATCTCCACAAAATGTAAAACAAAATCCTCGTCATTTATGGGCATTTTAATGCTGAAATGTTGCATATTATATCTCCCACTGCCCCCAACTGTCCACATTGACTTTGCAAAATGATTTTGACTCACAAACAATTACAGATATTTACACCAGAGCTGGAGCTGCAACTGCTGGCTGTCCAGGGGGTGTCTGAGCTGGTTTGTGAGTCCAGGTGATGCACAACATCCTTCACCAAAATTCACGCAGTCGACTGGCGGGGTGCAGTTTAATGAGGGGAGAGGATTTGCTCCCCGGAGAGTCCCATTTCCATGAGCAGTTTACGTCTCTAAATTAACTCGAGCTTGGGGAACCGAGCATCTGGCCATTACCACTAATTAGTGGGAGCCCTGTCACACATCCAGCTGAGTGATGAACCATTTAGCTGCGACAAAGGCGACGCGGTGGATGAGACGAGTCGTTCCTGCGCGTTGTGAGGGTTGTTTTGTTAGTCTGCAGAAAGTGAAGAAATGTTGACGGAGTTTGGTTCGGGGGTGCAGGTGTCAGACTAATCTCTGTGTCAACATTTCAGTCTCACTGCTGGGACGGGAGACAGATTTGGGTCCATCTGTGGGGTTTGTGTCTGTCAGCGAGTGACGTCTGACGTGACTCCATTGACTTTGCCTGTGTGTGTGTGTGTGTGTGCTGTGTGTGTGGCAGCTTACAGAAACGCAGTGGAGATGACGCAGTACGGCGTGAAAAACAACACCACCTTCCTGGAGTGCTTTCCCAAGTCTCCCCAGGCCTCCATTCGCTGGCTCATTCAGAGGGACAATGACAGGCGGAAAGAGGTCAGTCTGACGTTTAGAGGGGGTCAAAGGTCAACTTCACAGCCCGCCCTTGCTTGTATGTAACAATCTGAGGTGGGTCCAAGGACACGAGGGCAACCCCTTAGACATTTAACCACCTAAATGTCCTTTTTTCTGATTTATGGGGATCTGCTCTTGCGTTTTGGTCACATCGTTAAACATCACATCCAACACTAAACGTGTCACGCCGTCAAATGAGCTCACACGTCTGATAAGGACTTGCATCGCCCGAGGAATGACACAGTCGACATTTATTGGCAAGCGGAGCACCCTGACGAGCAGCGATACTGATCAAACATGATATAGATCTTTAACTAATGACCCGATTGTCAGCAGGGAAACATTTGACAAATATTTGAACCCTCTGAAAGGCTGTGAAAGATTAAATAAAAGCCGGGCAAGAGAGAGCGAGCTTGATAAAGACACATCTTTTATGGATTTGGCTCCGGCCCCTTTGGGGTACGCTTCAGAGTAATGGCCGTTTTATTGCTTTTTCCTCGAGGGGATAGAAAATAAATCACTTCAGTTTTACGGTGTGTAATCATTGGAGTCTGTTCAAAGATAAAGTCTGGCTGATTTTTATAGTAGAAAAATGAATAAACAGTCAGCATCAGTTTAGTCTCGTGGTTATTTCAAAGTGTTGACGTCAGTATGTCAAATTTTCCGACGGCAAATTTTCAGCAGCGCAAATTTTTTTTAGAAAATGACTCATAGAAATTAAGCATATGTCATTTTTAGGTGAGCAGTTTTATTTATAGTATAGCAAATTTCAAACACAGAGATCAACTAAAGTCATTTACATAGGCAACGGAAACATTAGAATGACATTCAGAGAAAGAAAAAATAAATTGAATAGAATAAAAACTAAACTTTACTTAAATTCACAGCCATTTGACCTTTGTATTAGATATATTTTACTCTTAGACAGTTTAATAAGTGAAGCCAACCTGCATTCGGAGGCGACTCCACTGGTTTCAAAAAGAAGTCAAATTTCCATGTAAGCTTATGAGAAAATGACCCTACTTTCTTACTTGATTTATTACCTCAGTAAACAGTTTCCTTACAAGTTTATGGTCTCAATTCGTGAGTTTAAAGTCTTCTTCAACACAGAGTGATGCTCAGTTTGTACATTAAGGTCCCATTTAGAGTAAACTAGATGATAAAGCAGGATTTCTCATCCAAATATGGTCGCTTCTGGCTCCTAGAAACCAAGATGGTGCCCAACTCGAGGCTTCAGAATTGATAATTATACAGAAGTGATGAGCACCATTCGACAAGATATTCCCCCATTTGATGTTCTAAGGAATAAACAAATGTAGTTTGATTCGTCACCTGTCTGGACTGTATATTCACTGTTACTGTTTCAACCCACAGGTGAAGTTTAGCGACCGCGTCCTCTCCACGGAGCACGGCCTCCTCATCCGCTCCGTCCAGCTGTCCGACCAGGGCCTCTACTACTGCCTGACCACCGAGAACGGCTTCAAGCGCACCGTTGCCAAGATCCGCCTGCGAGTGCTGAGCGAGGCCATGGTGAGCGTGCTGACGGACAAACAGCAGTCTCCGTGGGCGTGGGCCAGCTCACTGCACCCGAAGGTCCTGCTGGCGGCGTTCAGCCCGGCCGAGAGCCTGGCCGTGCAGCAGTACTGCAAGGAGAGGAAGGAGCTCCAGAACCTGCAGCAGAGGCAGCAGCAGCAGCAGCCCCCGCCGCCCGGACCTCTCAGGGGGGACCTGGCCAAACTGAAACCCCTGCTGGACCGGAGGAAGAGCCGCAACCGCCGCAATCACCTCCCGGAGGTGTGACACTGTCTGCCGCCGCTGCAGAGACTGACGCACGCCTTCCTACGTTCCTATTCCTCATTTTCATCTCAAACTGCAGAGCTGCGCTGCGGACGCACAGTTAAAAAACGAGGAGGTGGGTGCGGGGAGAGTTCGGCTATCTGTATTTTTTCTTGCATGAGGCACCGCGACCAGATGGCTGTGACATACACTAACGCACACTCACAGGCACCCACGAGCCGCTCATCACAAACTGAAGTGGCCCCGCTACGCCACTAATAAACTGTGGTCTCAGTTGAAAAACACACCATGAGATGAGACGCAGCTCTGATGTTATCGTACTGAAGGTATTGGGGGATTGGGGAGGGGGTGGACCGGCCGGGATACTAACCAAAAAAAAGAGGTAATTTGAAATCATGATGGCGAAAAGAGGAGATTGAAAAAAGGAACAAAAGGGAGACAGATGCATGTTTGACATTGAGTGCCCTCTGGAAGTATTATCCTAGCGTTTTATTAGAGTCTTCTCACATTTCCGTACTTACTTTTAAACTAACAGAATCAGCAAAAGGACATCTTGGGTAACAAAAAGGTCAACATGAAAAAAAAAAAACCTTGTCTACAAAAGCTCTTTTCATACAAAGCGCAGATGGCGATCGGCCCCCATAAAAAGTGTTATATTACAAGTTAGGCTGTATTACTTCTAAGAACGGTGCCGATGTTACCCGAACAGAAACAGTACAATACTGAGTAGAAACATGAGAGTCTTCGGCCTTACGTGATCTCTCTCCTGCTATATTTATTCGTATTACTCTGATTTTACGTGTAAGAGAACGTGCCTCACTGTAACTCAGCCGCATATCGTATCGTACTTCTCTTGTTTCTAGCACAGAAGCATGTTTATAGAAAATGTGTGAGTAACGTAGAGGTCTTTTAATCCTTGCCTGGATTAGATTCGAGGCAAAACGAATTAGCAGATACAGTACGCACATTTTTTAGTTAGTGTTAAAACTTGGCTATATGGAGTTTACATCGTAGACGTGACAATATCCTCCTTTGGATCCACATTTTTCATATCATCTACGGCAAAGTTGAGTCATAATTCAGTAATTATCAGCGGGATAGTCTTTGAGATCATTTGTTACATGTGAATAGACATTTTTTTCAGAAGCGTAGTTAATGTAGATAGAGATTATTTGTTGCTTGTGTACAGAGTATTTTTCTTTTTTCCTTTTTGTTGTTTCGTTTCATCCCGTTAATTTAAAGTTGTGCCGATCTTTGTGACAATGTGTTTTTTTTCATCGTGTACATAATTTCATATCATAACATATTTCACCAAGTATGACTGTATCTGCAAATTGCAGAGACATACAGTATTATTTTCATTTTTTGAGAAAAAGACTTTCCGAGCTGTACCTTCCCTCATACAGATCTCTGCTACACGTTTAATAAAACTGTGTGACCAGCATCATGTCAGCTTCAACTCGGTGTAATTTCAGTGTTATGAACGTGTATTTCTATTTATTAATGTCATGATAGCCTGAATAAATCTGTTCAGATGAATCCCAGTATTACAGAAAGACCATGCATTTTGTTGTCAGACATTTTTATTAGTATGATTTCTCAAAATGTGGACTTTCTCTTTCTTTTATTGACCAATACATCATCCCCCTTTTCTATTTCATAGATTTTATGGTCGGCTAATATCCTGCTGCTGTATGAACGAACAGTCACACTGGTCTGATAATGGGATTTTGTGAAAATAAGCTTATTTGCTGAGAGTGAAATGAGAAGATCAATATTACGCTCATGTCTGTGGGGTAAATATGAAGCCGTAGCCAACAGCTGGTTAGCTTAGCTTAGTAAAAAGACTGGAGAGTGATATGGAAACTGTCCAAAGCAACACATTTTATGTAATTAACAGAAAATATCTCAACGGGAACAAAGCCTGATCTTTTCCTAAACTTAAGAAAGCTGTTTTATTAGCTGAACCAAACCAAGTGGTTTGTTAGCTTAAGCTAACCATGTAATTTTGTTAGATAAACTTAAGAAAGCAGTTCGTTAGCTAAACCAAACCAAGTGGTTTTGTTAGCTAAACCAAACCATGTTATTTTGTTAGCCTAACCCAAGAAAGCAGTTTGTTAGTTAAATCTAACCAGGTGTTTTTGTTAGCTAAATCAAACCAAGCGGTTTTGTTAGCTAAACATATCCAAGTGGTTTTGTTAGCTAAATCAAACCAAGTGGTTTTGTTAGCTAAACATATCCATGTGGTTTTGTTAGCTAAATCAAACCAAGTGGTTTTGTTAGCTAAATCAAACCAAGTGGTTTTGTTAGCTAAACTTGACCAAGTTTTTAAAAAATGACTTCCAAAATGATTATCACGTAACGCGGATGATTTACAGGCTTGATATTACGGAGCTCCAGCTTTTCAAACCAGATTTTTTTGTCCTAAATCTCAGTGTACAGTACCTGAGATACCTCAAGGCCATAAGGACGGGGTGTAAATCTTGGCTGTTTTAATCCCAATGAAACACTCCCCGTATACGTGTGACATGTCAGATTCAGACCGAACAGTAAAATCAAACACACCCAGGAGGCTGCAGATCGAGGGTCATTTAAAACCCATAAAATCGAAGAGGGGCTTCCTGGTGGGCAGAAACACTGCTTTCTCACCAAACAAACCCAAGTACCATTCATAACCACAGTATAACCATCCCCCAGTCCGTTTTAAAAACTCCTTGATTGATGGGCTGCTCAAGGTAAAGAGGAAACCAAATCAGTTTTATGTCAGCTTGCACAATGTCAAGGTTTGTCTCAGCAGCAGGAAGGTCTCTGAACACCCGACAAAAACAAAATCCTTTCCAGCTTTTATTCATTTCATAGACACTAGCTGAGCAAAAGACATGAACATTTTCATGAGATCGGATTCATGTACATTTTTATATTTTCGTAGGATATCAAGCAAACTCATTTCCCCTCTGTGTGGATTGATAACCTGACGGTTCAGAGGAGTCTCCATCTGCTCTCACGCGAGAAATCCCTGATTGAGTTATTGTTACAGTGTTTGCAATCAAAACAAAGACGTGGCAAAGGAATTCAGCTCTTGAGCTTTTTGCAAAAAATCACAGTATCCCCCTTTTTCATCAAAGGAGGTATGCCATTATAAATAACACTGAAATTACAAAAAAGTGCAAGTCTATATCAAAAGGCTTGATGTCCTTTAGCAGCTTTAACGCACTGTGCTATGCCTCCCAAGAACACCTCTGCTTGATTCATTCAGACGAACTTGCCTGAGCTACCTCTGCACCTCATCACACAGTACATGATGGAACACAGGACGAACATAGTCACGCCTATTCCCAGCAGTGACGTCTGTATCTTCTCCAACATCTCGACACGGGAGAAGAGCTCCTCCTTAAACATGTCCGCTGTTTCATCGTCCACCGATGCCGTCTGGTTACGGACACGGAGACAGAGAAAGAGTCGTCATCATCACGCAGCTGAAAGTTAGAAGACTATACAACTACAGGGCTCCATTTGTTTTTTTCTTTTTCTTACCTCATTCAGCCAAGCGATGGGGAATATGGTGTAATCCTTGACTTTCTTAAGCACCCTGCAGGGAGAGAGTTTATTAATTGGCGTTCAGTATTGTACATATATCTAAAATGGCCAATATTATCTTAAAAGACGTTTATTATTCATACAACATTCGCTAGTTAGATGAGATGATTGATAACAGTTTATGTTTGAAGGATCGATATGAAGTGACAGCCAACAGGTGGCCTTTCTGCTTAGCTTAGCTTAGCTTAGCTTAGCTTAGCTTAGCACAAACACTGGGAACGGCCGCCCTGGCTCTATCCAATGGGAACAAATTTGGCCTAAATAGTAAGTAATATCGTAATAGTTATATTTTGAAAGGAAGAGGAAGAACAAGACAAAAAAGACAAAGAAGAAGACAAAAAGGAAGAGGAAGAAGAAGAAGAAGAAGAAAAAGAAGACAAAGAAAGCCAAGAAGAAGAAGAAGATGAAGAAAAGGAGAAGAAGAAGACAAAGAAAGCCAAGAAGACGAAGACAAAAAGGAAGACATAGGCCAAGAAGAAGGTCAAGAAGAAGATGAAGAAGAAGAAGAAGAAGAAGAAGAAGGTGTGCATGAACTACAGGTAATAAACTTCCTTTAAAAATACCAAAATGTATAATTTCTGATTTTCTCATTCTATCGCAGCAGATATTTATCGGTTAACGATCAGCTAAAAAAATATCTGTATCATGCACACTTACAAATTTTTTAAAATGACACCGCAGCTTAGCTTAGCTGTTAGCATATCAGTCCATATAAAGCAAAAAAAAATGTTCACAACTTGTACAAACTGAAGTAACAAGATATAACGTTGAATGGCGTCCTTCTCAGTCTTTACGCTAAGCTAAGCTAAGCTAAGCTAGCCAACTGTTAGCTGTACCTTCACATTTACAAAATACGAGAGTGATCTAATCTTCTCGTCGCGCTCCCGTAACGAAAGCAAACAGGCACATTCACCTAAAAACGTTCCCTCAAAAAAAGTGAAGCACGACTTACGTGATGACGTCCGATGGTCCGTACATCATATTCACTTGAATTCTCTTGGCAAACCTCAAGGTGAAGCCTGTCGTCTGGTGGAAAAATGCCACAAAAAATGAGCATCAGAGCTGCCACCTCTACAAGTCGAAGAAGATGAGTTTTTAGATGCACTTACAGGTTCCACATCGAAGTAGGTGTCGTGGTGCTCTGGGATGGGATTGAGGCCCAGCACGGACTCTCGCAGGGACGGACTGCCGAAAAGGAAGTGGGGCAGGGAGATGTAGATCGGTTTATCTGTTCAGAAAGACAACCGGACATCAGAGGACAGTCCTGCGGCTGCTTCAACTTCCTGTTCATTGTGGATAACAAATGAAAACTGACTTTCTTGACACGAGCTGATATCCAGTACTCCGGCCATGGTGCAGTTCTTTGTGACCTTCAGGTCTCTGCAGTAACATCGGTTGTCGGGGTTGACGGTGGGGGCGGCCAGGGTGTCTGGCTGCAGGGTGTAGCGGTACACCTCGATCCCTTTCAGATCCAGGCTCTCCTCATAACCGGCTGACACAGACCTGAAGGCAAAAAAAACCACAGAGGTTAGATCAAAAGTCTTCCAGCAACTTCCCTCCGTGTCCCCACTAATCTCTGGCTCGTTGGCACTGGAAAGCTCTGACCTCTGGTGGCTACTGAGAAGAAAGCCCACGGGTCAAGTTCTCAAACTAAGATGTTAAACCTCCATCACCGACACTTAATGTGTTATCAAAGCGCAGTCGGACAAGATCAGACGAAATTGCTCCCACGAAATGACACTTTTCATCACCTGCAGATGTCTGATGAGAAGAAAAAGAGAGGCTTCGTCTTATCCACGAAGGGAGCGAACGAGGAAGCATCTGAAAAAGAGGTGAGAGGATTATAAGACGGGGTTCGTAAAAAAAATAATAAGTTGTGTAGCGACAGAACACTTCGCTGCATGAGCCTCACCTGTTCCGTTGATCATGTTGCAGTACGGGTCATCCCAGAACTTTAAACTCCTGTCGGACAAAATAAAATTTGTCAAGACGTGCAGGGGGACCTAAAACATAACAGCTTCTCACTTGTCGAATCTGTTCGGCCGGATTAACCTGATTTTATTTACAAGCCAAAAATATCACAACCAAAAAACACAGACAGGATTCTCACATGTCTAAATCTTTAGAACCTAAAGACTCAATATGTCCTTCACGTCAATCAGAAATCAGACTCACTCCTCTCCGCGCCAGCTTAAGATCTTTCCCACATCAGCGATGTCGTCCTTCCCGGTGAGGACAGTGTAGGGGCCGTCATAGGTTCCGTTGTACTAGGGGAAATAGATTTCATTTAATAAGTTGATATATATTTACTGTGGTATATTTCTAAGTGTGTTTTTCATAGTAACTGCTTACTCACAGGTGAAAATAGGCCTATAGTGCCTTTCAGTATGGGGTCATAGTAACCCCACAGCAGTTCCTTGACCGAACGGCGTTGGAACAAAGAGGAGTTGGTGCTCTGTATCAGTCTCTCCACCACACTTTGCAAAAATGGCGGAGTGAGTGAATAAGCTCCCTGGAAAAAAACAAAACAAAATGAGACATCTTGGCAAATTAAAATTTAAAAATATCTTCATCAGTGAACAAGTGCAACATTCACAACTGCTGGGCACACAGCTGCTGTGGTCGCCCGTCTGTGATGACTGTTACGCTACGTGACTACTTACGAACAGACACCAGAATCGCTTACATTCATCGTTTAATCTTAATGAAATCTTTAAGAGAAGATACTACCATTATGAAATTACGACATCCCAGCTGTCGTGATCTAACGAGACAAGCAACCTTCATTTTTTTGTTTGAATATAAATCATTTCAAACCCTCGTCTCTGTGTCCAAACTTAGTCAAGTTAGCCAAAAATTAGCCAGTTCCGTTAGCTATTCTAGCTAACTTCCAGGGCATCTTGCCAGCTAAGCACAGTAGCTGCCTATTCATGTACATTGCTAAAGTAAACAGAGAAGTTAGCATGCAGTGTGAGCTTTTGTCGTCAGCTGCATAGTACCTCACAGGACACTTCCTAGCTAACCAAACTAGATGGCTTTTTCCTGAAAAACATTCTTAGGGTCGTCAAGGTAAACACAAAAATGTGCCCGCTGCATTAGCTATTGTAGCTGTCTACCATGACAAGATGACAGCTAAACATGCTGGCTGCCCATTCATGAAAAACATGGTAAGATACGTCAAAGTAAACACAGAAGTTAGCCCGCTACATTAGCTATTGTAGTTAACTGCACAATACTTCACAGGAAACTTTCCAGATAAATAAGCTAGATGCCTTTTCATGAAATTAGCTGAGATTCATCACAAAAATTAGCCCACTGCTTTTGCTACTGTAGCTAACTTCTGGTGCAATTTGCCGACTAAACACGCCAGCTAAGTATTCATGAAAAACATGCTAAGAGTCATGAGGTAAAAAGCAGGAATTAGCCCACTGCATTAGCTATTGCATTAGCTATCTTTCAGGACAAGTTGCCAGCTAAACATGCTAGCTGCCCATTCATGAAAAATGTGCTAAACACAAAAATTAGCCCGGCGCAGTAGCTATTGTAGTTCACATTCAGCTAGCTGCCTATTCATGAAAAAACGTGCTAAGATTCATGAGGTAAACCGCAGAAATAAGCCCGCTGCATTAGCTTAGCCTACTAATGCACAGTGCGTCACAGGAAGCTTCCCTGCTAAACGCTAGACGCTTCATATCGGTGGCGTTTGCTGTTCCTGCAGAATCCACTGATCAGATCGTTTACCACGATTATCACGAGTAAAATGAGAGTGAGATGAGAGATGAGGAAACGTGTCCAGGGGGGAGAGTAGTTCTTGCCTCTTCAAATAATTATATACACAGTCTGTTTCTGTTTTCCAGTTCTTGGAAATTCAAATTCCAATCCCAAATCTTCATTTTCGTAAGGGTCCTGGACCCTCCATGGGGTTACAAGATAAATCTAAGAAGTTGAAGATGATTAATCGACTATTTCTGCTAAACAAAGTGTTTGTATAAACTGCTCAAATAGACACCCTGGGAAGTGTAAATCACCCTGTGGTTAAACTCACGGCTCACAAACAGCATGTCACCGAGGGTCACGAGCCAAAAAAGGCTGGGAACCGCCACTAAAGTGAATTGTTGCACACCAAAGACACCCACCACAGACCGGCACAGCTTGAATTGGCATTGATCGCCTCGTCTGTGGAACAGAGGTGCCGTTAACTATTAACAGTGAAGCCGAGTCGAGTCAGGGATCACCGCACGGTGAGTCGACACTCACTTACAGCCACAACCAGGTTGAGGGCGGTGACGTTGTCCTCCTCTGGTCCCACGGACATGGAGGGCTCGAAGATGGCCCCCAGGGGCAGCAGGAAGGTGGCGGTGTTGTTAACGAATGTGATGTTCTCTTTGGGAAGATATCTTGTCCTGAAGGTGGAGATTGGGTTACTTCGATTTTAAATCAACATCACAATGATAACAAAAAGAAACAAAGTGAACTAATCAAACTTACTTATATGTGTAAGGTCCTTTTTGTATCACCACTGGAGTTGAGCCGTACTCCAAAATCTCCACTGGGTTCGCCACGTCAAAGATCCAGAACTGCCTGTACACAAATGCCCCCGTGGACACCCAGTTGTCATAAGCTGTCGTTCCCTCCTCAATGACGGCTTCCTAAACCCCACAGACACACAGGCAATCTATTTTTAACATGCCTCAAGACTGCCAGCAGGCCATCTACCCCGCTGGTACATGAAATGGATGCTCAGTGATGAAAAAAACAAAAAAAAAAGGTCTCAACCGTTTAAAATTTCCTCCAAAAAGAAAAAAAACACACAGCTGCTGATCCTGTCACAGATGAAAATAAGACACACTTGGCTTCTTTTTTTTTTCCTGCACAGCTTCTTGTTTACCAGTTGAAGCTGCTTTTTTAAAAAATGCACGCCTCTCATTTCTCCTGATTCACCTTGATCTCCCGTGCCACGCACACACACACACACACACACACACACACAGCGCGTTCACACCTTCCGTCACTCCCTGCGCTCCAAAGCAGAAAAGGTGAAACTGAGCAGCCGTACCTTCTTCACTGTCCCCTCAATGATGCTGTTCCCCGCCGGGATGAGGATGCCTCCCAGAACGGCGAGCAGCGCCCCAAACACGGCTCCGACTATCAGCCCGCACCCTCTGTTACAGCAGCCCATGGTGGTGTGCGTTTCCCTCCGTTCTGACCGTCTTGTCTGCCTGCCTGCCTGTCTCCCTGCCTGCCTGCCTTCCCTGGCAGCCTGTTTCTCCTTCTGTCTCTGTGTGTCTGGTGTGTGCTAGTGTGTGCAGCTCGTCTGTGTTTGCGTCCCGGCAGCAGAGGCAGCATCAGCAGCAGCGGCAGCAGCACAGGCGAGTCGTACCATGAGAGGAGCTGACAGAGCAAGTTAAGGCCAGGTAAAGGTACAGACACCTCTGAGAGGCGTCTAGGGACCTCCTATGAATAGAATTATACAATAGCGGGAGAGGTTCAAGGTTCCAGCTGAGACACAGCCCCCACTTGAGTATCAGTAAACGCTATCAGTGCGGGTGATAATGGCTCATTGAGGCTGAGGAGAAAGGTTGAAAGAGGAGTTGGCGTGTGGAGATAAAGAGCACGAAATCAAAAGTTGAAGTCGTGCTATTCTCTCCTCCCCTCTTTTTTTTGTCTGTTCATCTCTGGTATCCTGCCCAGAGACTGTTATAGACTGTGTAATATGAAGGGAGGGGTGTTAAAAAATTAATTGCCCCTTATCTCTCTCCAAGGTATTTCACCCGGCTTATCTTGATTCATTGCTCTGATAGAAATGATTTCCTTGTCACGCGCATAATCAGCAACAGTGTAACATAAGTTATGCACATGTTAGTTGTTTTTTAAAGGGTTCTTCTTGTATTTGTCTTTTTTTCGTATCACTGTCTGCTGTACGTCCTAGACAAAAGTCACTTAAAGGAACAGTTCACCCCAAAATGTAAAAAAGCTAAAACAAAATGTTGTTATCTTCTCACCCCCAGTGCGGATGGAAAGTCAGGTGAGGGTTCATAGTCCACCTAAAGTTTCCTGGAGATTAACAGCAAAACGGAGTTCAGGCGTTCTCCTAAACAACTGAAGCAGATGGGGACTTGTTTTAAAACGTAAAGAAACGAGTCTTCAGAAGCCCAGAGATCTGAAATGTATTTGAAGAGATGTTCTATACGTCCTTTTTGAATCCCAGATGTACACTTAGTGTTAGCGTGCACCCATCTGTGCATGTCGGGTGCAAATGTTGTCTTTACAAATCAATTTGGGCTCTCAGGGTTTCCGGGGAACTTGGATTATGCCTGACAAGCTGTGAGAAGCCGTTTCATGTCTCTCTTTTGGTTCTTTTCTACACTTTAAAACAAGTCCCCATCTACTTCAAGCTGTTTAAAAGATGGTTGCAACATTTTTGGGGCTGTGAAGCTCCAGAAATGTTTTGTGGACTACGAAACTTCACCTGACTTCCCATCGGCACGAGGCTGAGCAGATGATGACTGCATTTTTATTTTTGGTTGAACTTTTCCTTTAAGCGACAGTTATGCCAGGGTATGCAGCTTTTGTCTGGGGTACCCTTTAGACAGCAAACAGGCGGTACGAGGAGGACAAATGACGCAAAACCTTCTCGAAAACTTCCCTTTAACACGTGCGCTGACAGTTTTTATGAGTCCGGTTTGTGACTTTAAAATCTTAGCAAAGAGTCCAAAGGATTGCATCCAAACATCCACATGGGTTTATTGTCGCTGATTAGGATCTAAAATCCAACGTGGCGACGCTATCAAATCCATCAGAACAGTCGATCGAGATAAGCATGGCGAGGTATCTTTATGACGGATCAGTTTCATCTGGATCCTACACTCATCATAACCCCGATGCCATCGTGATGACGTCATCAGGGGGTCGTTCACTCCAGCTTCAGAGGGCACCTCAGAAGGCGTTATAAAACCGCTTTACTTGTGGACTGCCCCTTTAAAATGACAGCGCTCTGAGGCTTCACAGCTCTGTGGGGCTGAGCACACAGTGCTCCGAGTCAATCGGCACCGTATGGCCGTGCAGCTCTGTGAAGTCGCACATTATCGCCACTAGAGGGCGGCACCACCATTCCCTCACCGCTCAGTGCCACACAGCCTCACCTGACCGACTTTACTCTTGACCTTGAAGGTAATACTTGAACATTTGGATTGGATTTCTGGGCATGCACTAGTTCCTCTTCCTCACAAGCAGTCATGTTATGCAGGGTCGAGGAAAAGAAAAGTCGTCTTTTAAAATTTACAGTGCAGGTGTAAAGTTTCTTATTGTTTAGTTTCAGCAGTTCACTCGTCAACTGGTGGGACAAAAGTACCACAATTGCTGTCTTTGTTATTATCGACTCACGTCATCTATAAGAGAAGGACCTTTGTCAGCGTCATTGGAAACAAACTTAATCAAGTTTTAATCATTCATCTGGGGTTTTAAACATGTTTTATTGCTGTTTTTAGTCCACAAAGGTGTGACCTACCTCCTGAGGATTGTTTTCAGAAGAGAAAGATCTTCATTGACTGAATAAACAAACTGATCTTACAGGACAGCACAGTTTCATGCTGTTTTACTTTGTTTATATGTGGCGGACCCTGCCACCTTTTCGAGCTTCAAACAGTGTTCGGGAACATTATTTTCCTCTGAGAACAGCTTGTTTATTCAGTTATGGAAAAATAACTATTTCTGAGTTTATTTCTTATTGTAAATATTTAAATGTCCCTTTAAAGGTATCTACCAGTTTAACAAAATAAAAGCATGTGGTGGATTCTTGGTTTGAATGGGAGCTTTTCTGAGTTCATGTTACCAAAATTTAGCTTTTTCATCATTGTCATTTCCTGGATTCCTGGATTAAAATCCTGTGTGAATTTCTTCCCCTTAAACAACCTTTCTGAGTTTGTTCTTGTTAATTCAATTGACAGTGAAAAACAACAACAGCAATGAAGGAAAAAGTCAGAATCCTCTCCTATGGATCAAATCCTGCGTTTATTTCCCATGACGGTTTTCACATCAATTACTGCACCTCGATATTTATATTCATTTACAACTTCGATACAGTCACCCTGAATAAATACTTCTTGATATGTCTGTTTGTAGATAGATGAAACTGGAGAAAGAGCGCTCCGTTGTCAATGTGTAAATGTGTTTTTAACAAACCAGTTTTGTCTAATTCATCCGGAACACCTACAGTGTACATACAAGACAGTAAATCTTTTGTGTTATTATGGTGTGTTTATTTAAATGACTGAATAAATACATGAAGCTTAACACTGACTGTGCACCACATAACCATCTAGACATTAAAGTTTCCTCTTGCATGACATAGAAATAAAGACACAGTGAAAACGTATTTTACATCTCCTGATATAAACAGTGGAGACGTTGTCCTTTTCCGAGAAGCTGATTACACTTTATGTCTGTGGTATTTTCTCAGTTAGTCAAAATGACATTTCCTACTTTGCCTACGGGATACACCCTCTGCCTCTTGTTATGTCAAACCTAGAGAGGGCTTGGATGACAGAGCGGGAAACCTCCAGCCAGCATAGGATTAGAATGGAAAGGTCAGCACCACAATTTTGCATGTGCTCCCGAAAAGGCCCATCTGAAATGAAAATGACATGGAAAGTCGGCGATGGTTACGACACGGGGCTTTGTGTGGGAAATCTTGAAGGGAACGCCGCCAGCCTTTGTACTGACTGCTGACTCCGAGGAATCTGCACCCTTGACTTTGTGCCTGAGGCTAAATTATTTAAACCACAAACAATGGTCATGTACAGTTGGACGGGCGGCCTGCCAGAGTTAGGGGTTTGGTTCCCATGGGAACAACTCCAGACTCTTATTATTGGCGCTCATAATATAAATAATTATTGTTTATTCTACATATAAATAAAACTCACATGATAGAGCCTATAATGTTAAAATTACATGAGCTTTCATTTAGGTAAAGTTGAGGTTGTGCAGGTTTGAAATGCATTCCACTGTCGAGGCGTTTCCGGTTTGGGCGTCCACCTCCAAAATAAAAGCGTCAGAATAATCCATTGTCATATTTGGTATTCAGTCATCACACATAGTAAATGCAAGAAAACAGATGAAAATAGATGAATATGTGACTTCTTTGCCAATAAGAACTTCACAAAATTGACTGACGATCATACAGTGAAAGCACCGTAACATTATTACCATCGATTAAAAATACATATGGCCTATATGCATGCGTTATGTAATATACTCATGTAGGCCTTTGCTTCAGCAGTAGTCAAATATATCTGATTATGAAATACCAGGCTGTAACTGACAGATGGGACAGTTTAAGACTAATGTAGACAGGACATAAAGCTGCTGTGATTTTCTGCTTTCAGTGGTCAAAATGTGAATGTGAGGCTGCAAACTACAGGTCTGCATGGATATTTTACATGTATTTTGTGCATTAATAAAGATTTTTTTATTGTGGCGTATACTTCCATTTACTCACATTATGGATTCAATAACTGAAGTTACTGGTAACTGTTCAGGTTAAATGTTGCATCAGAGCAAATGAGTGTACGTGCGGTGTAGTCTGTTACCCCGAAACCCGGAAATCAGTCAGCATTTTTTCACATCTGTTCGCCTCATCTCAAAGTCGATGAGGTTTTTCGAATTGATTTTCAGTTATACGCCTGAAATAAGTTCTGTGATTATAAAAGGCTTGAGATATTTACATGCTTTGGTCTACGACATAAAATAAATGAATTTAAATAAAAAGTGCTCACATGTCTGAAAAACAGGCTAATTGAGACTACAGAAGGTGATGATTCATATGGGTGTTGATGAAGGTTTTCAGTATCGTAGGTTATTGGATGTGTTTCAGCTTCTTGAAGATGTTTCACCTCTTCACCTCTGTATGTCAGGAGGGAGAGAGGGTCGTCGAGTAATCGGAAGGTCGCTGATTCAACTCCTTGGTTTAGATAGATACTGAATCCCAAATTGCTCCTGATGTTCAGTGTATGAATGTGCGGTGTGTGTAAACGGGTGAATGTGAGAGTGGTCTGTAGACCGGAAAAGCGCTATTGGAATGCAAGTCCATTTCCTGTATTCAAGAAACTGAAACACATTCAGTTAAGATTACAATGTTCCTGTATTGATCCCCCTTGGGAGAAATCTGCAGGTAACACAGCAGTACAGAGGGAAATAAGTAGCAGCACAAGAGTAAGTCTAAAAAAATAGACAATAATAGAGAGATACAACAGACTTGCCTATGACATAGCACTTAGAATATTCATATGTTCTAAAACTTTTTAATTTAACACATCTTTAGTTTGATTCATGACTTTTGAGTACCTTTGTGTATTTATTGTACAACATGTTGTCTGTTTTAGAAAAGAAATAGACTTTAAGCACAGTAAAGCATAAATGTGAATGAGTGTATGAAGTGAGACCTTTATTTTGAAGACCCAGAGCGGAAGTGTGTCTGCTGTCGCGGCGGATGGACACATCTCGCCGCGCGCTCCAGCCGTTGGTCTTCATACAGTACTGGCAGTCGCCGCCGCAACGAATGGAGGCGAACGGGCGGAGGAGACATCACCAAGGAATTGTTTCGCTATCAAAATAGCTTTCCGTCGAACGTGAGGAGGATTTTAACCCGAGAACAACACAACGGGCTGAAGACAAACCGCACTATTTTCTTTTTTTTAAAAAAAAGGGTCGATTCGCTTCCCCCTTTTTCCCCCCTCTCTCCGAACAGATCGATCGCCTGTCATTTAAAAAAAAAAAAAAAAAAAGGGCGTGTGTGCGGGGTGAAGGCAGCGTTTAACCATTTCATCTTAATGCCATTGTAGGTATATTTTTTTGTTTTTGTTTTTTAAAAAACCCACCTGGGTGTTGAAGGACACGGTCGAGGATGGGGTGCACGCTGAGCACGGAGGACAAGGCGGCGGTGGAGCGCAGCAAAATGATCGACAGGAATCTGCGGGACGACGGGGAGAAGGCAGCCAGGGAGGTCAAGCTGCTGCTGCTCGGTAAGGAGAAGAAGATGGGAGGGGAGGGTGGAGGTGGACGAACTTCGCCTACAAGCAGTGGGGCAGAATGTGAAGCCCATACTAGTGTCGGTTATTTTTTTATTTTTTTTATCATTTTGTTGTCAGCTATAAACTGTTGGGGAGTTTCAATTCCGCATCGCTAGCATACTAACGTTACTCCCCTGCTTTGCTAGCTCAACTGTCAACTCTGGTCAGTGAATGCACCACAACGTTAGAAACCCCCCAAAAAATGAAGATTACCAGCCTGAATATCTAAAACTAACAACCAGTTTGTGCTTTAACTTCAGCTTTGTACCAATTTTGCTGTCAGAAATAAAACACATGGCAAGTTTTTTTTCACTCTCTCCTTTTCTCCCCCCTCCATTGTTGGCATTAGATCCATTCAGTCGCCACTGTGGACCATTTGTATTGACTAAATCCTTTCAACAATGCCACATTTCCTCTTGTCTAGCCCCAGTGGAAAAAAAGGCCCATGGTTCATTAGGGGGCCCAGGCCTGAATGAATGTTGGCTGAAAAGTTTGTTGAGTCAAGTCATTTTGGGGTGTTTAAAGGTGCAACCCTTGTTTTTTTTTCAGTAGTCAAAGTTGAGCCTAAGGAGTGGCTGAATTGATCTGTACTCTCTGTGTCTGTGTCTGAAAAAGGTTAAGTATCTTGCGTAAGGAATACAGGAAATGACAATAATGAAGGAGCAAAATTTTGGTGACATGCAATTAGAAAAAGCTCCACCACAGGCTTTTATTTTGGTAAACTGACGTATCCCTTTAAAGGGGCACTGTGTACTTTTCGAGATGAAATCCAAACTCAGAATTTTTTATATTTACAATGAAAGTGAAACTCAGAGATGGTTATTTTTTCCATAACTGAATGAACAAGCCGTTCTCAGAGGAACATAAGGTTCCTGAACACTGTTCGAAGCTAGAAAAGGTGGCAGGGTCCGCCAAATACAGAGTAAAACAGCATGAAATTGCTTCTTCAGTTTACTCAGTCATGAAAACAAAGAGAGTTTGTTTATTTAGTTTCTTTCTTTCTATTCTAATCAAAATGTCTTCCCCAAAACTACATAATATTGCACCTTTTTAAAATCAGCTACGAGAATACATTGCGATGGCACAGGAGACACCCACGTCCTTACGTTACGCACGTTTTTGCCATGTAATTTCTCC
This sequence comes from Lagodon rhomboides, assembly GCA_039737535.1. Classification (NCBI taxonomy): domain Eukaryota; kingdom Metazoa; phylum Chordata; class Actinopteri; order Spariformes; family Sparidae; genus Lagodon; species Lagodon rhomboides. Next base: position 6,822,731 of record CM077805.1, read on the forward strand.
TCCGATCTGCTTACATTCAGAAGCCAGCCATGTGCAAACTGATGGCATTACTTACACAAGGGGAAACACTGTTATCCATGTAAACAGAGAGCGTAGGTGAAAAACTTTTCCATCAATGCCCTAGCTTTGGGAAATGTTGACATGCACACACATGGTATGTGGGTTACCAGGACGTGAGGCCTGAACAGAAGCCAATAACAATATGAGGCAAACACCTAACAGAAGGAGCACAATGAGAGCTGTGAGTGAGCCGGAGAAAATAAACATTTCCTCATGTTCTTTGCATAATTTAGCAGTACTTCTTCTTACAAGATTGCACATGAAAATGACACATTTCTCAGGAGTTACAGAAAATGTAGTTCCATACAAGTGTCGTTTTCTTGCTAAAGGTAGGCCACATTCCTCAGGTGCTCGGAAGCCAGATGGGACTTGCTGATTGAAGGCGAGCAAGTTAGGTCAAGTTTCTGCTATGCGGCTCCGGGGTGGAATATGAGTTTTCATCAAGCCGTTTGCTCTTGACTCAAACCTTGTGACGTCAGTTGAAGCGCCCTCCGTCTTTTCAGCGGAATAGCTGCGTAGTCGTGACAGTTGTGTGCCAGGTCGTGTGGCCCCCACGCGCTGCCGCTCTGGCACCGCTTACTGCCATTTGTGTTTGATCCACTCGGCGTGATGGGCTCCTCAGGTTACTGCCTTGAAGTGACACACAGGAGAGCTGGAGAAAGGCTGTAAAATGAGAACACTGCTAATGACTGAAGCATTAAAAATGAAAAAGGCGAGCTGCAGAGGAGCAGCGGGCCTGAGTTAGGAGTTTGAGTTGTTTACTTTGCAGATAAACAGACAGTGAAAATATACTGTGTTGTCGCTGTCGATGCACAAGCAATTCAGGAGTATGCTTTTCTCTAAACACACCCTGTCAACAGAGGTAGAACGTCAACAAACATGTGGCTTGGTAGTAAAAGGCTGGCAGGGGATGCAGAGATGCGTTACATGGAGGTGACCCCTATCGGAGATATGTGTGTGTCCAGCAGCAAACCTCTGGCGATCTGACGAGCAGCTTCATGTGGTGACCACCTGGCTCTCCGGCTCTGTCTTTAAATGTTAATCACAGGCTTATGCACCCTCCCCGTCACCCGGCACGGAATCATCACGCTGACGTAAAAACCCGCAATTTGCATGAAAAATGATTTGAATCTTTGTGAGCGTGCTGCTGGCAGGCTCAGGTGTCTTCTTTTTTTCTCTCTCTCTCTCTGCAGAGAGAGGGGGAATGTGAAAACTGAACATATTTTCTCATTTAGCTCTCGGTCTTGCTCTCGTTTTATTTCCATCGTCTCTGGGACCCAATTATCCGACTATTCATATCTACATGCTAAAATAGATTACAATCTCCTCCGCCTAATTACTCCTTCTATAGCTGTCGTGCGACTGTGGGAAAATGTTATTAATAATCCTCAGCCTTTTGTCTAACTTTTGTCATTGTTCTCTATTGAATCTTATCCATATTTTTTACGTTATGTAACCAGAAATGTTGGCATGACAGTGACACTCATCTTAAACACTACAAGCACGGACAATCCAATCTAAGCAGTTGAACTGTTCACATTCCTTTATCGCTGCGAGCGTAATAGGACATCTCCGTGAATAGTCCAGTCTGTGCCAGCGTGTGTGGGAAACAATCTTTTAGCTATCGATCTGCTTGTTGGCAGATCGATGCCCGTGGTCATTTCCCTTGGTGGGTAGCACTGCTCGGAGGCTCCTGGAATCCTTCATGAGTGACTCATGCCTAAATCTTCCCAGAGGGAGAGAGAAAAAAAAGAGTAACTGGATAGTGAGGGACAATAAATCATAACGGGAGAACGACTGTAGGAGATGGAGGGAATGTGAAAGAGGAAGAAGGGTGTATACAGTGGAAAACAGAGAGAGGGGGATGGATGGGCTCATGCTGCTAATGTGGCATCACTAATGTGGTTAGCACATTGTGCCAGGCTTCATAAGTCCTTGGACTTCTCACCTAAAAGTGGACGTGTTGGGTAGGCAGCCTGGCCCCTCATAAACCTCCTGAACCCACAGAAATGTATCTTCATGCGAGCAATTCGACCCAAAAGCCAGCACAAACTGCGGTGAATGTGGAGCCCCTGGGTTTGCACGCAAGCACACATTCTCCAAGAGAATTAGCTGTGACATATGGTTAATGTATAAATGAATAAGGCCCGGGCATGGGTAGCCATTTTAATCGCATTCGTCTCCATACTGCCATTGTTGAAAAAACATTCCTCGTCCCTGCCGCCTTCATACTTCTAGGAGGAGGATCGACTCCAAGAGGAAAAGATGTGTTTGCGGTCGGTAGATAGAAGCTGCTCTGTTCTCTGTGGTCGAGGAAGAAGAGAAAAAAAGAAATTCCTCTGTTTTCCCTGGAAGGGTGAGCTTGGATTTTCCCAAAATAGTTTGAACCGCTAGAAACAGAAACCAGCTGCTCCAGTGGTTTTAGTCTGTAGCTGTTTTGGGGTGGGCGTATCAAAGCTGTGGGTGTGTAACATGACTCTGCATGAGGAGCGATAGGTCAGGCTTGTGATGCCATATAACCCTTAAAGCTGTGTGTGTGTGTGAGAGAGGGATAGAGTCAAAATTAGGACACCTCTGTGTTTTGTACTGCTCAGGCCTGGAGGCTCTGACAGGATCCACACCCTAATGATGTCACTGGTGTTGAGAGGCCAGAACCAAGTCAGTTACATAAACACATAGCTCACGTCTCATTGATTATAATGGAGACTCCGAACTGAATGAAAGGTATTGGGTCCAAGCTTTATCCACTGGGACACATTGGGAATTAGTAGGCAGTTAGTTGGTGTTGCTGGTTTTATTCTCTGACAACTACCTTGTCACAGCTTCAGTAGATTCCGGTGATGATTCATCAAACGTCACTGTTTATTTTGTCTCGGCTTTCACCATATCAAAGTATTTCTCAACCAGTGCGGTGCACCTTAATGTTACTGTCACTCTCGGTTGCCCGTACAAGCCTGTGGAAGATTTGTTTAGGTTTTTTTAATGCTGCTGGATTGTGGATTTCTAATATCGGATTTTCCCACGACCGTCTTAAAGTAAAAGCCTATTTCTGCACGCACTCAAGAGCCCCTAACAGAGAGCAGCAGTAGATTCTTAACATTCTTAACATTATTTTAAAGGCAACACCAGCACTCCAAAAAAAAAGAAAATATCAAGAAATGAAGCCGGAAATATTCAAAAGCCTGTATTGTCGTGGCTAAATCATTAAAAGGGAAATCATTAAAGAAGCCAACATGTTTTGACCAATAGGTCTTCATCAGGGCTCCTTGAGCTAACGAAGCTAGCGTTCCAGCACAACACACATGTTCCACAGAGCCCCTTTTAATCCACTGAGTACTTACTCGATTTCTGGATGATATGGTCGTAAAATAATCTTACAATATCGTGGTATTTTTAGGCTATATCACTATATACTATATATATCTCAATCGTTTTAAATCTCCTCAAAAGCACTTCACGCACCTAAAACCTCAGTGTTGATGACTATACATCTTTGCTACACAATGTACAGTAATGAGACTTTTTGACTAATGATTAGTAATGTGGATATAAAGGCAAGTGTAAGGACGAGAAGAACAGTCTGTTTCAGAAACTAGATGCTCATCACAATTTCCCAGGATTCAAGGTGATGTCCTTAAATGTCGCATTTGGTCGACTAAAAGTCAAAACCCTAAAAATGTTCAGTGTACAATGATATGAGGACAAGTAGATAAAAGCAGCAAATTATTACATTTGAGCATCTAAAATCAGCAAGTGTTTGGCGTTGAAAAAATTATTGAAATGTCAAAATCGTTGCCAGTAAGTTCTGTTGATTGTATAATCATTGCGGCTCTAGACATCTGGTCTCTTAAATCTCAGCTGATAACACCCTGTCAGTAAAGTAAACTTTTTCTTAGCAACCAAAGCCATAAAAAAGCCATAACGACCACTAAAGAGTCACATTACTAGCAGTGAGCTCAACGTTTCCTTTATAAGGAGGCTACTTTGAACTTCACTGTGAGCTCATAGCCCGCCTCGAGTGGACTTTCATGCATCCCCAATCGAGAGGCACTGTGTTGGTATGTGAAGTGTCTTTGGCACGGGGGAAATGGCTCTCGGGCAGGCCGAAGGGTGCAACTGTGCCAGGTCACCGGCCGCCCGTGCCCAGTCGAGCAGCGGATCTGCCGTCTGTGAACCGCTCCCACAGGGATTCACACAGCAAGTCTTTGGCCTCAGAGCACAAAGAGCTGCCACTGTATTTTCACCACCCTCCAGGGTGCTCCAGCACCCGCGTGTTGACACGTAATTAAAATAATGTGTCCTCAGGTGAATATCATTCAGTGATACTGAAGGTGAAGTGCCAGGGCTGTACTATCAGCCTGCACGTAATGCTGAGAGAAAGTTTGTAGGAATTCAGACAATCATTTTTAGTGAAAATTCTCACAAACGTTACTGACAGCATGAATCAGGCTGTACTACAAGTGGCATGTGTCAAAAATGTCCCAATTTATGTTGTTTACGCAACGTCAGATAAAGTGGAACTAGATAGGCAAATGATATATGATGAAAGAGTAAACCCTGTTGTCTCTGCTGACAGAATCACGAGGTCACACATAATGGTAGAATTCATGATACGGTTCCACTTCCTCTTCTTCTGCTGTTTCTAGAGCTGAGAGAGAAGTGGGGGCTGTTTACTCTGGGAATAGACTCTCTCAAGAGGTTTGGAAAGTCTTCCATACCGGCAGCGCAGCGTTACATCAGGGCTGACCGGCCAATTGCCTGGCTATGATCAAGTCCCCTGCTGCTGTAACATGAGGAGGGCACATTAGTGGAGCTAGTGTAGTTTATGGTAATACCCATTAGAAGACAAGAGTCTAATCAATGCGGTTCATGATGACATCACAGATGTTTGGAAGCCCATTTCTGCCAGTTAAAGAGAAACATTTATGACAAACAAAATCCCATGGTGAGTCATAATTAGATCATGAGAAAAAACTATTAATTAAATATACATTTTTGAGTTTTTGTATCATAATTATGACTTTTATTTCATTATTTTGTTTGTTTTTTTATGATTTTTCCATCCCATAACTTTTCATGGAGTTTTGTTTTTTGTCTTATTTCTTTTTTATTAAATGGCAGGAATGGGCGTCCATACAGATTGCTTTGATTTATAAGATAAAAAGTTGAAAATTAGATTTAAAAAAGGTAAAATTATGGGATAAAAAGTCAAAACTATGAGTTAAAAAGTTAAAAAAAAGTCATTAAAATGATCACAAAATGTAGATTTTATGAAAAAGAAAGTCATAATTATAAGGTTAAAATTCCTTTTTTTTACGAGATAGACTTTTTACCCCCATAATTTGGCTTTTTATCTCAGAGGAATGGCTCATCAACCTGGCTTGAATGGGCTTCCGTACAGATGACTTTGATTGGTGAAAGAAAAGAAATTAAAGGGCACTTCCAAGCGACTGGATCTGATGAGAGCAGCCGATGCATAATACATAATAGTCACGGTGGAAGGCAACATGTCACACACACACGCTCACGACCACAAAGCCTACTCAGGTGACTGCGGCCTCACACTCGAGATGTCCTGGATATAACAAGAGCAGTTGCCATGGCACTGTGACGTTTGAGAGATCCGCAAAAGCAGAAGCCGACAGTCTGATTCCCTTCATGCTCGCCCTATCTCTCCCTCCCACTCGGCGCTCTCCATCACAGCGTTGTCTCAACTGTGTCTCAACTACAATGCCGTCAATCCAATAAGTCGCCATCGCCGAGCGCCCGCCCGTCCTGCCAAGCATTCTTCAGCACTGTCAATAATGATCTATTTTATCGTTAGAGCCTTGATGATGTGAAGTCGCTGCTGTTAAACTTCCAAAGACAGTTGGCTTACACAATGTCAGAAAGAGTAACGTTAAACTAGAGCGAGCTAAGCAGGCAAACTAATCGGCGTATCAGGCTGGAGCTGCCCGGAGCAGAGGCCAGACCAGACTCCTTTTAAGTCACACACAGACCACAAGTCACACACATACACACACTCTTTGTTTCTCAGTTCTCCTCCGGTTGACGTGGTTTTGCTCCCGTTTCATTGTCACGGTTCCTCGTCATGCCATTCGGCCACATTAGATCACTGTGTTAAAAAACCACTAAGTGCTTTAAAAAAAAAAAATATGCAGACGAAGGAAGTGAGCTGGTTGACGAAAGCATTAGCAATTGATTTCAAAAATCATTTGGCTTGTTGCGTGCAACGTTGACTTCCTGAAATATTTACACTCCCTAATAACCCTCCTTTTTTTTGTCTTGTCCAGGTGCTGGAGAATCAGGGAAAAGTACGATTGTCAAGCAGATGAAGTGAGTTCATTTTCCTCTTCTTCTTCTCTCATCAGATATGCATAATGGTACAGCGAGAGTACTCATTTTTCCACAACACAAACAGTGTCAAACACCAATCATGCTTTTATAGCGTCTCTCCGGGTGATGTTACGCTCTGTGAACAGCAGTACAAACAGGTACCATGCATAATGGATCATGAAGACAACCCAGCAGAGCACGTTAATATAGACTCTGCCTATGCATCATGCACATGTTGTGTGTGTGTGTGTGTGTGTGTGTGTGTGTGTGTGTGTGTGTGTGTGTGTGTGTGTGTCCTGCATGTGAATTATATCTTACATAAACATCCTTATAGATAACACTCATCAAACAGCAGACGTGTTGGATGCACAGCAGAAGCAGCTGTGATATTGCTTTTTCTGTTGGTTGTCTACCTGTGCAGGATGTGCAGAGCAGTGAAACTGTTCTTGTCGAAATGTTATTTTACTCACGATGAACAGTAATAAATCTACTGGGCGCTGAGAGATATAATAGTACAGTGTCTGTCTGATGTAAGGACATGATTAGCTTTACTGTGCGTATCTATTGTAGCATAATGAAGGTGACAGAATACATTTACATGTTGTTAGCTGGTAGAAGTTGCTCTAAGAGACGGAAAATATAAACGCTCAGGATAAGCTGTTCCATCAACGGGATAATCAGTGACTTGAAAAAGCGGTCTAGCTTAATAACGTGCACTCTTATATTGATTTGCTGATGACAAAGATATGTGATGCATAAAAAAAATATTTGTTTCTTAACAAAATGTAGGATAAATTGATTCGAGTATGGTGGCTGTTAGCAGCCCGTGGGCAGCAGAGTCGTGCTGTGTGTTTGGTTAAGGGAGCGAACAGCTATGGAGCTAATAGAGCTAAGAGATAAACACACAGCAGCATTGAGAGTTTCTGTGAGAGGATGAACAGCATTTTAATGTGACAACACAACACGTTTACAGTAAATAAATGCACTGAAGTACTTCAGCTGGGTACAGTTTGGAGGAAAGAGTACTTTGAATGCTTTAGTTGATAATAATAGTAAAGAAGCCTGAAGCCTTGGTTGAATCGTTGGCATAATTTTTCTGGCATAAATGGAAAAGATCCTCGGGTAACAGGCCCATAGCGAGGATTTGCTTTGTCACTTTGTTGATCATGGTAGTAAATTGAAATTTTTGGGTTTTAAACTCGTAGTCAAACAAAACATGCAAGTTGAAATGTCAACCTTGGTTAAAGGAATTGTTGACAGGCTTCTTTCTCACCTTTTATACACTAAAGAAGTAGTCAATTAATCTGTGAAGTAATTGGCAGATCAACGGATTGAGAAAATGACAGTTGCAGTAACAAGTAGCCTGATTTAGATTCAACCTCTGCACTGGGTGACATTTTCCTATCGTTATGATAAATATGGGCTCTAAAATTGTATTTTGAGTCGATCACATTCACCAGTCTGCTGCCATAAATACTCACTAGCACTTAAAATACATAGCTGGAATTTAAACACAGTCCCTTATATGTACTATTAACTGTAAAAACTACAGTACGACTACAGTTCCCAGATGAAAATGAATTACCCTTTTTTTAAACATTTTCATGGGATTTTACAAAGACAAGAAACACCAAACATTTTTTAAGACAGCAAATAAATAAACAATAAATCAAGTCTCTGAATTCTTTAGGTAAGGTACATGATAATAATTTTACATTGTAGGTGTTCAGGTTTTATCCAGAGTAAGTTATATTCAAACTGTAGGAGCCGCCTCTATTCCCTGGACGACCATGATTTAAGCAGCAAACAATGAGGAGCGCAGAGATCAGGGCCGTTGTGCCTGGCAGTATTTCTGAAGACGTTACAATGAGTGTGGAAGGTCAGAGTATTACAAGAGATGTTGGATAACAGCTGAGCTGGAAAATAAGTTCAATTCTTTCCATTGAAGTTCATCGAGTGGAGAGAATTGGTCATGACAAGATTTTTTTTTTTTTGATGAGTGTATCATTTGGAACAAATTGATTGCAGATGTTTGTCGCTGCATGAGGCGAGCTTTTTGAAAAATGCCGCTGACCACATTTACCCCCTCTTTTTCTGCAGGATCATCCACGAGGCGGGCTACTCAGAAGAGGAATGTAAGCAGTACAAGGCTGTGGTGTACAGCAACACCATCCAGTCCATCATCGCCATCATCAGAGCCATGGGGCGCCTCAAGATCGACTTCGGGGATGCCGCAAGAGCTGTGAGTGAGGGAGTGTTATTTGGAGCGTTTACTCGTCCACGTGCATAGAAAGGGAATAAGAGAGCAGATTATTTGTGGTGATATGATCAGCAGCTGTCTCTGAAACATCTAGAATATATTGCGACTGGTTTTTCAGCAGGGCAGAGGAAAAATGTTAATTATAACGGTGGTGTAATGACTTTGACCGTTGAGTTATGATATTGACATCTGCGCCACTCCCCTCGCAGGACGATGCACGGCAGCTGTTTGTGCTGGCGGGCTCGGCGGAGGAAGGCTTCATGACGGGAGAGCTGGCCGGTGTCATCAAGCGGCTGTGGAAGGACGGAGGTGTTCAAGCCTGCTTCAGCCGCTCCCGCGAATATCAGCTCAACGACTCGGCAGCATAGTGAGTCACAAACACACACACACAAACAACCGAGGTAACAGTTGCAGCCAGAATTGTGAGTCACCCACTGAAAAGTCTCAATGGTCCCACACACCAGTTTATGAATTTAAACGACAAAGTCTTGTCCACATCAGAATGACCAGACGAACAACTTGCTGCCATTCCACTGCAAAACACACAAAGAGCTGCTGCAACAAGTTAGCAAACAGGAGCAGTCCGAGCCCTCAGAGAGCAGAAAGCAACAGTAGCATGCATCAGTCTGGACTTTTACTCTGTCAATATTTGCCCTACTCTGCCAAGCCTGAAGAGCAGTGGCTAGAAAGGACCGCTTAATCTTTGACCTTACAAATCAGCACAGGAACACTCGCCACACGCTTAAAAAACAAATGCAGAGAGAAGCTAAGCTGCTCGATACTTCCACTCGACCAAATCTTTTATAGGTTGCGCAAGAGTCTCTTGGAGTCGAGACAAATGGTTTCATCACATGGCAGCTCTTGTGGTTTATCAGGAGAAAGGGCATTGGCTTTGTTTTGCTGCTGCTGCAGCACGAACATCCGTGGTTACGTCCCAGGCCGAGGGGCGCTGCTGCTGTTGGCCATTTTCTAATTGGTTCCTCTAATCCCGCTGTCCAGGGGCTTTTTCATGAATAGGAAACACCATTACTAAAGCTTGTGTGTTCTTTACTCCTTTTAATACCTTGGAAGACAAACAAAAGGCTTGTTTGCGTGAAGGGGGAGATTACTTGTGTTTGTCTGCTGGCAGCTGGAGGTCACTAATCTCTCTCTCCCTTGTAATTTATCAGCAGTAACCTTGAGGTGTTAGCTTGAGTTACAATATACCCAGAGTGTGTGAAAATGTAAGTTACAGTATGTGTGACATCCTGTACGAACGCAGCATATAGTGACACCACATATTAAAGGTGCGAGCAGCAGCACTCGGGCCGGGCCCTGGTGGAGCAAATGAGACAGGAACTGAAAGAAAAGGTGAAAGTTTGTTCTGTATTCTTTTGTCAGAGAGTTAAAGCTGAAACAGTTGAAACTCACATCATGGCTTTTTAGAAACACTGAAGTTTTAAAATATAAGTGGCTGTTTTGCAGAGCAGTGCAGATACTTGGTGCCAGCTTGTGGGAAGTGTCACCATATTCGGTTCGGCTCGAGTCGACCCAGTTGACTCGGTTACACCAATTTTGCTTGGATTTGGAAGAGAGAATCTGAGAGAACTAATGCTGTAGATCGTACAAGGAACCCTCTCGCCTGGTGCATTATTAAGTATTAATGTTGACGTGAAGAATTTAAATGGATCCAGTTAAATTTGTGCTTAAAATCTGCCTGCGCAGAGATGAATGCGATATTTTGGGAGATTTGGGGATCTTATTAAAAATGCTGCAGTCAAAGAACAAGAAAGTAATGATCGATGCAGGCCTGAGTATTTAACAATTAGAAGATAAGAAAAAAATGGAAAGTCTTTGTGACACTTGTATAGATCTCAAGATGCACATGAATGCACCACGAAGTCCCTTTTGGCACCAACACACTTTGTCGCACAAAGTAATGTAGATTTACAAGTTTCTGAGGTGCACCTGAATGCATCGTGAAGTCTGAAGCCTTGTGTGTGAAATTCCAGCACAGACAGACAGCAGAGGACAGAAGCTGAATGTCCATTTAGATACAAACATGTATTCACCAGTGTGGTTGAAAGCCTTTAAAGATTTACTCACTAAACAGAACGTCAACCTGGATTTTCTTCTTGTTGGGTTTTAATTATCAGTTTATGCTTATTAGATCATTCAAATGAAGGAAATAATTGTTTTTAAACCCAGCCCTACTAAAAAAATATGAAGATTAAACAAACTTCCATCCATTCTTTATACCTGTATGTTCCTATTCAGGACCATGAGAACACTAGAGCTCGGAGCAGGCGTTTGTAAGTGGGACAGCACCCTAGACAGATGGCTGGTCCGTTACAGGACTAATGTAGACTGACAAACACATTCACACTTGCATGTAGGGAGTTTCCAATTTAGCAGCAAATCCTGAGACCCAGAGAGGAGCCCAGGGGGAATCCACCACACAGAGACAACAATGCACAATCACCCAAAATACCAGGGCTCAGGTTCAAACCCGGGAACACTAAGCCATCATGTCTAAATTGACTACAGGCAAATTACGTGGCTTACTTTGTTACTTCACTGTGTGTTCACCTTTTAAACTTCACCTAAAAGGTTTGAGTCCTGACTTGTTTTCAGTCTGAAGTATGGAACCTAGTCGATTGGTGAGAATGCGCTGGGAGTTGTTTGTTCATCTGGCAGCTACAGACTTGACCTTGATACTTCTGACACATTTTCTCCCACTTGTTTCTCCTCCCGCTTTCTTTCTCACAACCCGCTTTCTTCCTTTCTCCCCCTCTCCCCGCCTCCTTTTTCTTTGTGCAGCTACCTGAACGACTTGGACAGGATATCCCAGGCCACCTACATCCCGACTCAGCAGGATGTCCTGAGGACCCGAGTCAAGACCACAGGCATTGTGGAGACACACTTCACATTCAAGGACCTGCACTTCAAGTGAGAACTCTATCCCCGTCACATCTGGCATACATTCAAAGATCTTCTGCGCGATGGCTTAATTAGCTCCCCTTCCTGTTACTACTGACTCATTCACTGCCATAGAAATTCCCTTTGAATATACCCAGCTGTAAGTTGTGACACAGCCTGTGATGGTGTTGTACACATCAGTGGTGACTCAGTAGGAGCCCAGAAACAGGAAGTGGGGGCAGCAGATCTGGTGATGTCATGATACCAACGGCTTGGCAGTGTCACTGAAGTTCATTCGGCTGACCACAAAATAGAAGAGAGAAGTTTAGTTTATTACTCACATAATGAGGATACACATACCTTAAACTGGTATTTGACAAGTTTTACTTTAACTTCATGTTAAGAAGTAAATGTCATTGCACAGTGTAACGGCTACAAATTAATGACACCGACAGCCTTGTTTCAATAAGCTATTATGTCTGCCACTGGGCAAGAAATCCACCAGGAAAGGCAAGGCTGACATTTCCATTATAGACTAAATAAATGATTAATGTTCCGGGTTGTGCTGTTTTTTGGTAGTTGTTACTCTGAGGACAGCGGTGCCAACAATAGTACAAGTTGGAAACGCTAGGGGGCAGATATGTTGTCCTCTTCCACTTAAATAGATCCCTTCTTATTTAAAGGTGCAATATGTAAGAACTGGCCATCTGTCGAATTCAGAGCTAGTTAGCTCAGCTAGCATTGGTTGGTCAAACAAACAAATACATTTTCGCAAATAAAAATGTTAACATACAAAACAAACAACACATGGCATAAACAATAAAAGCGAAACTAGCTAGCATGCATAAAAAGTCATTGAAGAAAAGACAAACAGAAAACAAACCTAGATCAAGGTTCAATATGAAATGAGATTTATTCAATGAATTCTTTAACTTTTGTCTGCTAAAATTTGATGAAAACTCGATATCTGGATGTACGACTGTGAGGTACATGGACATCACCTTTCGCCCAGCTTAAAGACTAGGAAAAGTACTGAAGTGTCCTGCTTTTGGAGGTGCAGGTATCAGGTCACACAGTGCATGAACACTCACTAACAACCTAATGTTTCTATTTACTCATTTAGTCATGATGACACATGACTGTTGTCACTACTGTGTGTCACAACACCCTACAGTTCTTCTGTAAGATGGCCATTGTTATGTGTAATGTAGGAATTACACAGCAGTGACGAACTCTCTCGAACTCGAACTCAGCTCCATCAAAATCAAAGCATTTCTTCATCTTTACGGTTCCAGCTGTTAAAGGACTAACTGTATTGTAAACAGAATAAAAGGGGGACTTACCTGCTGATCCAGGATGTCAGTCTTAGACATGTTTTGACAACTAACTGCCTTTGGGCACTAATCGTATATTAAGTTTTTTTCTTTTGACAGCCCTTCTCCTGCCTTTAGAACCATAGTATTCTCAATTGGAGCTGTTACAGCAGCTAAATGGGCCTCTCGCTGGTTCCTTTAACGCGCCGCGGCTGTGTGCACTTTTCTTGCAATTCTCTGAATGTTAGCAATGTGCCGTGGTGTGCATTTAACCAGAATGGCCCTTAATTATACACTTTAAAGCAAGTAATAAAATGAGCCCATATTTATACCTTCTGACTGCACAAATGGACGGCAAACACAGAGCAAAAAGTTTAAAGTCTGTTTTCCCTCCTCTGTTATACAGTCATTGTGTGCGCAGTTAAGTATAGTCATTTGCTGAACACTTGAGAATTCTCCGCACAGCCTGGTAGAAAGAAAACACTTGGTTAGGGTTCAGAAAAGATAATGTTTTGTCTTAAAATACCTGTTTTGGTTGCCAAAAAACATGGCCAGAGACGTCTCAAGGTCTCCTTAAAAACACCCTGTTTCTGTCCTCACAAACTCAGCTGGAAATTGTCCTGAGTTCGCCTTAAATATATCTAAATGTGTCTTATACTTAAATATATAAGACTTGGAACGCAGTCCCCTCCACCTCCCGATGTGACAGTCAGGTCATTAACATGGAAGCTGATACCGTTTTGTAGAAACGTCGATATGATAGCCTACGTATGACACACACAGACATGAGCGAATAAGTGGCGTGTAGAAATGTTTACAGCTGACAATATTTTGGCGTCTGGGCGGCTCTGCAATCTTTACAGTTTGTCGAAACTAATTTCAAGAAACAATGGACTGATAGAATTTCTGTTTCCTTTTCCTGTTTATCACTGTCATCAATAAACCCTGCAGCGAGACCAGAGCAGCCACAGCGACGCGTCTTTTATCTTTGCCATCGGGCCTCCGAAACACTGCATGTATTGTGTTTGCAATTTTGTATGTCAACATGCTAACCTATTATTTCCTCCCTCCAGAATGTTTGATGTCGGCGGCCAGCGATCCGAGAGGAAGAAGTGGATCCATTGCTTTGAGGGCGTGACAGCCATCATCTTCTGCGTGGCCCTCAGCGACTACGACCTGGTGCTGGCCGAGGACGAGGAGATGGTGAGTTCCTTCGGCCACTGACTCGCGGAAGCACACATTAGCAGGCGCTAATGTGATCACTGATCAGCATCGCCTCCCTTTTCCCCCTCAGAACCGAATGCACGAGAGCATGAAGCTGTTCGACAGCATCTGCAACAACAAGTGGTTCACAGACACCTCCATCATCCTCTTCCTCAACAAGAAGGATCTGTTTGAGGAGAAGATCAAGAAGAGTCCTCTCACCATCTGTTACCCAGAATACGCCGGTAAGACTGGCAGCATTTTACACAATGAACGGATTTTGGGCAATAGACTACTCTGCTTTACTGTTACCATTCTCATCTCTGTCTCTATCTACCTGCCAAATATAAAGCTATAACCAGCCTGGAGTCTGGGTCTGTTTGTAGGTTTTCTCACCACTGTTGCCAGGTGCTTGCTCAGGAGCGAATGTAGGATCTGTTTACAGACTATGGTCTAGACCTGCTCAAATGGAACAGTGTCATGAGATGCCTTTCTTTATGAATTGGCGCTTTGTAAATAAAAATGATTTTGCTTGATTTCATTTGACTTGACGTAAGCGGGGTGTTCCTAAGCTGAAAGCAGCTTTAGTTCTTTCGTGGTGTTGGCAAGCGGCCAACTTGACTTCTAGGGGGGAGTCCTGGGCCAAGAATTACTTCAGCGCATGATCTCCATAAAACCACAACTTAACAGTTTTACAGTGCACAGAAACAAGTTTATTCTATTTTTATCTAATCGTTATTTAATGAGGCAGACTCATTGAGATTACACTACTGTCTGATATTATTTTGGGTTACTACTCGAGAGGGTTTGAGTGCTTTATTGCTCAAAAAACAAATCAGTTGTCTCATACTGTCCAGCAGCTCTGTCTGTTTTAGCTCCTTGGTCTCCCAAATACCCAGTCTGCTCTGATTGGTCAGCTCGTGCACGCCTGAGCCAGCACCGCTTGCAACAGCAGAGCAGAGAGGACATTGTGTACTGTAGTTCAGACGAGAGAAGAGATGTGAGGTCGTTTCGGAAGCTCAAACTGTAGCGCTTCATGAATGATTATAATTATAAACGAGACGTCTTCTTTACTCGAAGGCTGTCCATCAAAAATGTGTCCTTTGTGTTGAGATTCTGCTTTGATCTGGAACCATATGATCACAAGAAAAATCCCCCTCCCACAGTTGTTAACTCCAGGATGAAGCCCAGCCATGTCGCTCAGCCCGCAGAACAATACAGATATACAATTTCAATGCCTTCTCCTACATTGCCACTTCCTGACTCTTTCACTTCCCGCCCCCCCCTCCTCCTCCTCCTCCCTCCCGTTTGTTCCAGGCTCCAACACGTACGAGGAAGCAGCTGCCTACATTCAGTGTCAGTTCGAGGACCTGAACAAGAGGAAGGACACCAAGGAGATTTACACCCACTTCACCTGCGCCACAGACACCAAGAACGTGCAGTTCGTGTTCGACGCCGTCACCGACGTCATCATCAAGAACAACCTGAAAGACTGTGGTCTCTTCTGAGGATGATGACGAAAGAAGAGGACAAGCTTTTTTTCTTGGTAAGGAGCTCTTCATCGTGATCGTCGTCCCTCCTGAATCCTTCTAATAACCAGAGCTCCCCCTTTAGGTTTTAACTGTGTGCCTGCAAAATTCTAGCTTTTCTCTTTCGGATGTGTTTAACAAATTGGCTTCAAACGGTTGCCAGAATTATGAAGGAGCCGTAGCTGCTGACCACAAAGACGCAGCGCAATCCATCATGATTAAACGCATAATTTAATCACTGGATTGCTAAAATCATTGCTTCCTTTTATCAGAGGCTTAAGTACATTTTCTGCTCCATTTAGATGTTTGTCGAGCTCTCCAAACACCCATCCCTCATCCCTCCTCACCCCCCTCATGCTTCTTCCTCTCTCCTCTTGTGTCTTCAGGCAGTGGAGCCAGTTTATTGTGCATCTTTTGGTGGGGAAGATGAGAAGAGTCGGGAGGACCAGTCGAAGGACCAGTGCTGTACTATATGCCACTTTTAACAGCTTTATTTATGTTTTTTGTCTTGGAACATTTTGAACTAGCGTTACCACATTTGTGTAGGATGTTTGTTATCATTGTATGAGCGTCACCGCAAAAAAAAAAAAAGATTCTGCACATTCTTTTTTTTTTTTAAAGAAAATTCCTTTCTGTTTTTAAGTTTTTGTTGTTTTTTTTCTTTGGAGAAGATCACGTTTTTGCTGTTCCTTCTGCCGCTGTCTCTGGAAAAAGGAAAAAAAAAAAACTTCGCTGTCGGTGGAGATGCTTCTTTTCTTCCTTCCCTACAACCAAAAGGGAAGAAAAGGGGTACAACTTTGAGTCCAGTTTGTTGGTACTTGTGCCTTCGCATGCCTTTTTACTGCGGTCTTAGTCCCAATGCTTGTTCTGTTGCCTGCTGAATTGTTCTAAACATAAAGAGGTAAACTGTTTTCATACGTTAGTGTCCCTGCTATCTTCTATGTGCACACCACTGAGCTATCAGGAGGAGGAGGAGGATTTCCCTCTGGTTTAAAGGTACATGGGTCTCCATGGTGACCAACATGTAGCCTCTACAGCCCCCCCAACCTCCACCCCTTCCCCTTCCCCTTAACCGCCATGACAATGGAAGGCCTACTGGCCGATCACACAGTACAATACTGAGATGTATATTGTTACATTCACCCCAAAGATCTGGGGTTCTGGTTTTTAAACACTGTACAAAATATCCATTCATCCCAACCATTCAGAAAATGGTAAGTCGAGGCTTGAGCTTTATAATACGCTCGAATGTTTAAAGTACAAAGACCAGACTACCAGAGTAGGCACATTTTAATGTATATTTTAATGTATTTTGGGGGTTAAGGAGAGAAAAACTGAACCACAGAAACGATGGTTGTATAGGTGAGGATGAGGTGTCGGACGTCGTTCTCGGATCCTCGAGTCGAGTGACGATTTAAGAGTTTGAGCGGCGCTGCTCGAGGATCTGTGAACCCATTCATTTGGGGTGATGGAAACTGAGATGGTCAAGGGAGCCTGGTCTGTGATGTTAGATCAGTACTACTTTGCCAAGCGGAGAATTATATTACGGTCCTGGAATCTTGTTCATGTAAAGAAACTGCCACAACTGTCAATGTATGTGTATGTTCTCCACGGATGGAGGATCTTTGTAGACTCATCTCCCTTATTTTGCTAATAAAAACCATTTACAAACCAAATGGATGTCTCGTTAATGATCTTAAATGGTTTCCCTCCTTAAAAAAAAAAAAAACGCTCAAAGACGTGTTGTTTTCATGGAATCTCAAATGCAAGAACCCACTTAATTAGAAGATGCAGATGAAGATCCGTAATAGGTCACGCTTTGATGCCTCTATTCACACGATCGGAGTGCGTGCCACGTCTTCATGCGTGGGTACTGTTGTGCAGCCCGTATGCATTTCTCATAAAGCCAGGTACCTTGTTATCTCCAAACAAGGAGTCCCGCAGAGGCAATTAGAGACAATGTTGTCAGTTCCACACACAACCTCCATCACATTTGTATTCCTCCGTGGCCTTTACGGGCTGTCTCACCTGCAGTAGAACTCAATACAAAGGTTTGTTGGGATGAAAATTGATCGTTCCTCAACATGCAGCCACACCGCAAAAGGTTGACTTCGCGTGACTTGCTGATATAAAACCGCCTTAATCTTATGTTTCCTGTTTGCTAACGATTCTTATGTAAAGCCCCGAAGGCTGGCGATGTGTATCTGTGACGCGTGTCGCCCTAACAAGATTTGCATTGTAAATGTGCCGTGACAGACCTGTGAAGAGCATCAGAGACGCTTCCCTTTCTAACAATATCTCTTCAGAGGAGAGACTGCAAGGTGCAGTCTGTCACCTTGTGTGTTAAAAGCAAAGGCGAGGAATTAATGAGGGAATGTGATACCACTGCTAACCGAAAATGCAACCAAAATAGTAAAACTGCGACCCTGAAAAGCAAAAAAGTTGGGTGATAAAAATTCCTCATTACAGTCAACATCTTTTGCACCCCATGTAGGCTAGCTTAGCCGTTTAAATAGTCATATAAACAGACAGAGGCAAAAGAATGGGATCCCAAGCTAGCTGCTCAGTTAGCCTCAAGCAAGTCCCAAGTCTGTGATCATTCGCTAGTTGCTAACTTCATCTGCTGTGTGGTGCTAGGCATGTATGTTAGCTAGGTGTGCTAACTACCCTGATGAGAGTGATGAGACTCAACCAAAATAGTAAAGTTGCAGACTTTGAAAAGCAAAAAATGAGCTAAAAGATGCTTTAAATATGTAGGCTAGCTTAGCCGTTTGAATAGTAATCGGTAAGTACAGAAGGAAAGGAATGGGAAGCTAGCTGGTTTTAGTTAGCCTCAAGCAGACGTCTCTCTTCAGGGTAGCTAGCAGGCCTAGCTAACGAGCCTGCCCAGCACCAAACAACAGATAAAGTTAGCAACTAGCTGGCGATCATAGTGGAAAATTCAGCAGCTAAAGAGGCTCCCTCACTCAACCAGAGATGTTTAAACCCAACACATGTCCCATGCCCTAAATTAGCCGCCACAGTACGGTTGTTAATTTAGCCTCAAACCAAAATGTTTGCAACCAAATGTTTGGCCTCAGTGACTATATTTCCCAAGATGCATTGTGCCCTACAGGCCCCAATCACCCTACAACAAACTGGACAACAATACCACACTTCATCACCACAGGTGAGCTAACCTGTTTACCTCGGCGTCAGTTTGGTAGCCGCTGTTTCTGTGGCAAAGCAATATTTGCCTACAGGTCGCTAATATTAGCCACCACACTGAGGCTGTTGAACCAAGCAACGGGGTTTCGTACGTCTAATGAATTAAGCTTTAATCTGTCAGAGGAAGGATGTCATGTCGTCTCTTAAAAGTCACACAGTCAAAAGGAGTTTCTGGTTTCATAAAAACAAAGAAAACACGACTTCAGATCTTCTGCTGACATGAGGGATGCCCTTTTCCAGTTGTGCGCTGTAAGCAAAGTGCTTTGCATGTGTGGGTTTGCTCGCACACACGACGGAACGCTGCCGATTTGCATGTGTGCCAGCAGACTCCTCTGTGGCGGGCGGCGTTAACCCCCAGGCATCCCCGTGTTTGAGCTTCTATTACAAGTTGACAGGAAGGTGGGACGAGTCTGAGAGAGATAAGTGAGTGTCGGGTTCATGAGATGATGCGCTGTGAAGCCGGGGGTTTGGAGCCCATGCGTGCTGCCAATTGGGAGGAGTTGAAGCGCGTATGCACGTGGGTGGACGGCGCATATGTTGCATTTATAGCACCTTTTAAAGATGAGAGAGAAGAAGAAGAAGACCGAGTAAACAAGGGGGCGGCCATGATGTAACGGTGCAAAAAGCAACACGGGTGACGCTGTTGAGGTTTCTCTCCAGAGGGTGGGGAATATTTGAAGTGTGTGAGGGAGGGAGTGAGGGAGGGTGTAAATAGATGGAACAATGGAGGCATTATTTCACCGCTGTTCCCAATGTTTACTGTCTGCTCTCCCCTCGGCCACTTTCTCTGGGGGCAGCAGTTGGAAACGGAGATAAGACGGGCTTATCAGCCCTGCAGCCGTGTCGGACAGGACGCGTCGTAGCACCAAACTAGACGACAGTTCGAGTCTGTGCTGCACATTCTTTCACACACTGGGATGTTTCACAGCGCAGAGTACAGAAGCCATGTGTGTCTGCAGTCCGTCTCTGGGGCCAGTAGAAAATGTATGGTCGAGTCTTTTATCGCATAACTCCTCTATCTCCCAAGCAATTTCTATTTTCTGCTGCTTTGGCCACACGCAATTAAGTGGTCCTCTCACGCTGCCGCTGAGAAGGCATGTCAGAGATATTTAAGGGCTCTGTGATTAGATAATTAAAGGGACTCGAGGCAGGATTTGTGAAACAATAAACATGCATTTTAAGTTTTTTAATGCTAATGGGTGATGAAGCGTTCAAAACCAAAAAGAATGAGCCCAGCCACGTATCTCTCCGTTGCCTTGAACAGGCTGTGTGCTGCATAATGTACTGCAATTCGTGGTCCGAATTTCCCGTGCAGTCCTGCGGACGTGACGTCAGGTGACGCTGGCTGCGCGTCCTCGACGGCTTGGATACAGGAAGAAGACAAGCGCGGTGGACCCAAACTAGTGTTTGGGTAGTAATGGATTCTGCTGCAGCCAGAAAACGACCCACCACCACACAAAGTCCACTAAAAAGTCATACTAAGAAGAAAACGAAGGTTTTATCAGCGGCAAGTCGAGAGTCGAAACGAAATTACGACCAAAGCCGGACCGGCACCAGAATAAACATCGGATACGCGTTCGACTCATGGAGGCAGCTTCAACTTGAACTGGGACTGAAAACAGATGCTGACATGGCTCATTTCCTAGTGACCAGGTAAGAAAACATTACAGGTCATGTTTAGAGCTTGCTTTGAAAATGATATGAAATCACTGAGGACTCGGAGTTACCTAACGTGCAAAGTAGCGTTAGCTGCTAACATGTAGCTTAGTCCACCGCTGTGTAACACTGAATAGTTACAGACTGCGTTTTTCCACGGTCCTTTAGTCTGAAGCCGAATAGTTAGAAATATGTCCCTTTATACATGGGACCGAAAGCCCAACCTGTTATCCGGGAGGTGATGTTAGCAGCTGGCTGTAGCCACATGCTAACGGTTTGTTTGTGTCTGTGTAGCAACATTAGCCGCTAACACACAGCAGTCCCGTATCAGAGACGATGTTTTTGTTCCACAATATGTCGTCTTTGCTTTCGCTTGTGCCTTTCAGACTCGCCGCTTGTGTGTCGCTACACACAGCGAGCCGGCTTCCCGGCTGCTTACTTCGTCCACTAGAGGTCCCCATCGAACAATAAACGTAAATAGAAACGTTAGAAAAATGGCAGCCATTTTGAAAGCGCAAGTTCAGTCATTAACCCAATTAGCTGTTTTTTGGGTTTTTTTTTGTAGGGTGCATTTGTGTGTCTGTTTATGAATGTGTGTGACAGATGGGTTTGTGTGTGGGTTTGGCGAGTGGGCGGGTGGAAGGATGCATGAGCTTGATGTGTTTACGTGCACGTGTGTGTGTGCGTGTGTGTGTTATGTGCAGGAAGCTGCGTGTGCACGCTCCAGCTGGACGCCTGCTGTCTGTGCTTCTGCTCGTCACCTGATATTCGCCGGCCGCGCTCGTTCAGTCTGCAGTCTCCAGCTTTTATCTCCACACACACACACACACAGATGCTAGCATACACACTCTCTTTCCCCCTGTGATGTCATCGATTCGGAGCGCCATGGCAACAGTGAGCGAGGAAGCAGGAGAGGAGAGGGAAGGAGAGAGGACAGATATTATTTCATGGCGAGGGGATGAAGTTGTTATAAATAGCTCCTGATGTTTCTCCGTGTCCGACGACAGGGATGGGTGGGTCGAGGGGGCGGGCGAGCATTGGTCACCAGGGAACATTGTGTCTTTGTCAAGTGGCAATTTCAGAGCACTCAGAGTGACGCCAGTCGTCCACGGCCTGTAGGAGAAACTTTCTTTCTGTCAGAAACAGGCCTGTGATTTCTCTTCTCTATCAACATGTGAGGCGGAGCAGAAAGCGCCGTGAGTTGAACGAGCTAAAAATGTCTCACAGCTGGGCATGGATATCTGCTCCATTCATTTGATTGTTGTCTGTCCTCAATCAGTCGTCTGTCTGCGTCCATGTGATTGGTTTTAATTCCCCGCAGCTCTTTAATTTGGTCTCTCTCGACCCCGCCACTTCCTGTGTTCAATTTGGCGTTCAGTCTGTCTGGGAGCGTTTCTTTCCTGCGCTGCAGTCAGTTGATGCGTGAATGTGTGTTTTATTGTCGGGGTTTTCTCGGCCTGGAAGCCTCTCCGAGGTGTCATGAGATGAATCAGAGGTGTCCTGATTAGCAAGGCGGAATAGAGGAACAACATGAAACAGACATCACATGCAACCATTTTCCTCAGGGTAGGACACTTGCGTCATACTTTAATGTTCCAGGTCGCAAGTTGTTTAAACGCAGGGAATCTGAAAAATTATCACTTCACCACTTTCCTTATTGACTAGCAAGTGCAAAAACAATGGATAGTGACAATCTGGAGGGGCAACAGGACATAATTCGTAGTAAAACAACGTATTTGATGGCCAGTTAGCTACCGTCAGGCAACAGCTAACGATAGCGTTAGCCTACATGGTATAACTGTAGAATAATTGTAAAATATCAACGCACATCTTGGACACATTTATTGAAGGGTGTGGGATGTAACCAAACCGTACTGTTAGCTAGGAAGTAACCGAGTGCTAACGTTAGCTCGTGGGTTATCAATCTGTGGGTTCGACCTTGAAATGTGGCGACGTCAGAGGAAAAATGGCCGTCCTGTGAATACGGTCAACCAGGTCTCGTTCCCAGGGTGTCAACATGTTGTCAGGTCTGTCTGCATCTCTACGCTTTTCAAAAAAAATGAAGCAGTGCATTGTTGATAGTTGATTTCTCCAGCAAAACAAATAGCTCTGGTGTTGTACTCGATGACAGCTGTTTCCCCCAGTTGCTAAATCAACTGAGTAAATCAGAGCTGTGAAGACGGTATTTATGAATGAGCCAGAAACTACAACCAAAACTGGCAACAGAGAGGCGCCAGAAATTGATTCAGAGCGGAGCTCTTTCACAGACTGCTGCTTCCTTTCAGTGTGTTTAAATGTAGTTTAGAAGTGTTTTGCAACGTTATCGGACCAAACGGCTGATTTGTCATGTAGTATTGGGCAATTTGTCCCCCCTCATATTACTTAGTAGTTTGAGCAGCAGGCGTCAACATCACGAGTGCTACAGAGGATGACTTGCATGTGAATATTAATATGTGGTTTGAATATAATGAATACAATATTTTTGGGTTTGAGTTTGTTATTAAGAAACAATCATTGTGAATACCCAGGAATGATGTTTAATTTAACTTGAAGATGCATAAAAACAGTAACTAATGATTAAGTAATTAGTAATTAATGAGTCTACCTGGTAACTACTCAGTAATATGTTTAACTTCACCAGACAGTGCACCAAAAGATGAACTAATGATTAAGTTATTAGTAATTAATTGGTCATCACTAGTTTGAGCCACTCAGGAGGAACAACTTGTGAACAAAGAGGTCAACAGCTGATATAGTTATTTATAAACTAATCATTACCTACTGATTCATCATCGTAGAATCTTGTAACTCATTGTTATCATTCCTGTTGGTGATACTCACCATTCACAGTCTGATAAGGACCGATCTAAATGTATTGACGTATACGACGTGAGAGGAGGCGTCACAGACGGACATCGGTTCATCCTCAGGGTTCATAAGTTGAAAAATGTTTGGGAACACTGCTCTTTGTGTCCGTGTTTATAAAATACTTTCCTTTTTTCCTTTTTTTTTTGCATGTGTACTTATTTGAAGTGTACCATGTCTACACAAAACCCCTCATTAATAACAAGCAAAGGGCACGCTGAGAGTCGAGCTGAGTTTCAAAGCAGGTCTGCCTCTGTCTCTCCACTCGGTCTGAACAATGGTCCAGTGAGAGCAGGCCTGCAGGCTTTGATGAGGATGTTTGGGATTAAACAGCGCTTTTCCACCCTCTTAACATTCCTGCGTGCCTACTACCGAGGAACAGTGCAGGTCCGGCGTCAGTCACATGAGCTTTATTTAACTCAAAGTGTGGACGACACTCGCCATCGTGTTACACCGGTGTTAATTTTCCCCCACGCAGATTCCAATATCACATTACCAGTCCAGAAATAGTCGCGCTGTGATCTGTCTCTGATCAAAGATGACAAGAACGCTGGATGGCAGTCGCCTGGCTTTCCCGATTCATTAAAATAAAAAGGACGTTTTGCCAAATTTGGAAAGTGTGATGAAAAATCAGTGATGAAAAGTTGTCAAAATTGATTATCTCAGTTGGCTTGACTAAATGGTCTCTAATCAGAATCTACTAACTCGCATTAAGGCGGCATTTGATGTCATAAGTCAAACTCTCTACTTATGATGCAGCAAAAGATGCTTGGTGGTAAAATATAATTATCGATCCCCGGTGAAGTTTACTGTTCCAGTTCACTGATGTCGTTTTGGACGAGAGAAGTTCTTTGTTAAACTTTGACATACCCTGCCTCCGTTACAAATCTTTGTCACAAGTATTTGATGACCATATTTGAGGAATCATAACAAAAATGTGTTGATATGGGAACTAAAATCCATGATATCAATATCCACATCAGCCCAAAAATCAATTGTTGGTTGGAAACACTAAACATCTTCAGGAAACTTGCTTGAAAGCAGTGGCAATTTAATTTGTTTGTGTGTTTGTAAATGCATCCTAGATGCAACAGTTAGTGTTGTTGTAGCGCTGTTAAGATTACATCTGCATTAAAAAAATAGTACGTTTACTTGTATGTCTGGTGCCAATCGGGCGTCAAACCTCCAGGGCTGAAAAATGAAGCCAATGCGGAAGTGCCAACAACTGCAGTTCCAGTACTGGCCACCTGGGGCTGGCTATAAAAGTGAGTTGATCCTTATAAGAGATGTTAAAATGCTCGACTCCACAGCAGAAAGGTCTCAATATCTAATTTCCCCACTCATGACAACTGTATGGCAGTGATCATTATGTAACTAACTTAATTAAGGGCGTGGCCGCTGGATGAGTGACGGGCTTCAGCTCAGCTGATCTGGCCGTGTTTGGTGGTGTTGGTGCCTTCTGGAGAACTTTTAATGACTTGCTGTGCGGTTAATTGTACTAACAGACCGGAGGGGAGGGACGGACGCCGGGGTTTTTAAAATAACAAGTGAACATTAAACGGGCTGCTTGAGCTGGTGAGCTCTCGAGGAGACAGCCGTGGGCAGAGCCGGAGCCTCTGGAGGAATAAACACCTGAGAATGTCAACACTGTTGTTTCTCTACACACTTTTGACAATGTTAGCACATTTTTTGGATGATTTAAGCTAAATTCCTGGCTATATCTTACAAATTGCTCAGCTCGCAGTCTTTTTTTTGTGTGTTATTCCAAGTTTTAATTCAATTAGCTTCTTTTTCCTCCTCTAGCCTACCTCGGTGTATTCAACTAATTAATTGAGCTAATGAGCTACAGGAGAAGACTAGATTAGATTTCTATATTTCATCCGTTGGAGTCGAGCGGTGATGCAGCTCCTGTCACATTCCTATGTGGGCCTTCTGTCTCGCTGAGCCGACCCTCCTCCCACCGTCCTCCATAACCCAGCCTGTCCGTGGGCAGCAGCTTTCTGCTGAATGAATCACTTCTTATTCATAAGATCACTGGCACCAAATTATTGTTTTGTTCCATTTTTCTTTTTCCCCCCCGATGAAAACGAACACACTCTCCCGTCGAATCCAGTGTGGGAGCGTCTTCTCTCGAACTCTGCCTGACCCGACCGCCCGCACACTTTAGATTCCTCCATTCAGAAACTGCAAATGTTCCTACAGTAGGTATAGTAAATATGCTAATGCACGCTCTCAGCTGAATGTATCTGAATTCATCAGCTGATGACGCGAATCATGAAGAGACATAGTTGTTAATGGAACGGAGAGAACGGCTTCTTGAGAAGCACTCATCTATATTTAATCCTGTAAATGGTCGTTTAGAGGCACTTCCGGTGGAATCCGATGCCTAATTACAAAGGGGGGAAAAAAAAAATCTCTCTGAGGCAAAGCACATAATCAATAGGAGCCGTAATTATCAGCCTCTCTCTCCGTCTGACTCTTTTGAAATCATTTCTGTTCCCACGTGTTTTATGCCAGAAAACTGGCTTTAATTATTTATCACTCTGTGATTGCTCACCACACACACACACATACCCATCACCCCCCAAAACACACACACACACACACACACACAGTGCCCGCCTCATGTCTGTATCCGGAAATTGCTGTCAGGGTGGTTGAGCCGGAGCAGTCTGTGATCCAGCAGGCAGACAGAGAGGGGAGGGAGGAGGCTGACTGTCATCAGCACACAGTGTCAGAGTGGGTTCATCACGGCCGGCCTCCACTTAATGGCTTCATGTGGTGTCACTGCACATTAGCAGGCTGCAGCGTTATCCGGTTTAACTATCTGTTAAGATCGAACTTTACGAGGGCAGACGTGAGGTGATCCGGCCCGTTTCCACAGCCTTTTTCTTAAAGTGGACATTTTTTAGCGTTTTCTTCTGGTTCTGACCAAAATTAAACCTGAAATCCATCTGAACGGCTTCATATTTGACTTCCCTTCCTTCCCCATCATGCGGCTTCCTTTCTCATAGCTCCCTCTAGAGACGCTTCTGCAGCACTGCACCTGAAAAAGCACCAGCTCGCACTGTGATTCCCCCCAAATTAGCGTGGATTTCTCTGAGCTGTGATATCATCACTGGGGCGATAGAACGCCAGGACGTTTAGATCCTGTTGCATTAGACTCTTGTCACTTCCTACGTTTTCCAGTTGCCGGAAGACGCAGCTGATGTCAAAACACCTTAATGTTGACGCAGCCTCTGATTAGTGTATCCCGCATGAGTCAGCCCCCCCCAACACACACCCACACACACACACACACACACACACTCTGATAATCTCATCTGTGAGTGAGCACTGTGGAGGAGATGATGTGTGGTCACGGGGGGGTTTCTGCTGACTCTGAGCAAACACAAAGGCATCTGCATTTATGTATTGTGTTAGTAGAGACAGTGGAAATCTATTGAAATGTCAGATGTATGTGCAGATGTAGATTAGATAGATTTAGGTTGTTGAAACACACGAACAAATAATCACATTTACTCAAATCCTGTACAGTTATAAGATACTTTCATGGAGTATTTCCATTTTTTTCTGCCACTTCACACTTCCGCTAAAGTATCGCACCTTTTTAACCGGGCGGCTGTGGCTCAGGGGGCAGAGCCAGCGTCTTGTTATCGGGAGGTTGCTGGTTCTATTCCCTTGGTCTGCGTGTTGAAGCGTCCTCGGGGGAAAGAAACTGAACCCCAAACTGCTCCTGATGTGCTGGTCGGCACCTTGCATGGCAGCCACCGCCATCAGTGTATGAATGTATGTGTGAGTTACTGTAAATTGGAATTTGGTCAAAAGCATCGGATAATCGACTACATTTATTTGATATGTTGTCACTAGATACAGATTTCATGCTGCATCAGAGACAAATTAGCAAAATTAAAACTAATTTCAACAGCAACTGGATTAAACGAAAAAGACACTGATTGAGTTACAGAAGAATTGCTGAATATCAGACCTGATAATCAGCCAGACAGGTAATCAATGAACCCACAGTATACAGAGTATACGTACATGTATACAGTATTTATGTATAATTTACTTGTTTATACTTTTGATAGACAAGTACATTGAATATATGTAAGAAGAAGAAGAAGAATCTAGACAAAACCTCAAAAAATGTACACTAGTACCATTGAACTAGTGGCCACAATATCACCAGACTCCCTTAACAAATCGTGTGATTTTAAGAGTTTTTGCGTGAGAAGAAACTTTACCAACGTTGCCAGACAGCTGAGGCAAATTCAAAAACATTCCAGCCTTCTTGTAAATTCGGCATTGGATAAAATACATTAAGACGTGTCTTTCCTTGTGAATAGTGTCAGTTTGTCGCGGTGATGCTGTACAAGCCCGTCTGCCTCGCTGTCCAAAGTGTGTCAAAACCTCCCAACATTTAGCAGTTTAGCTTTTTTACACTAAATTCATGAGAGGAGACAACATTTGACTCATAATTAATATGTCAGATTTTACAAATACAATTAACATGAACCAATAGAGGCAATTGCTTTCACATCAGTGGAGAGAGTCACCAGACTCCCTTGAAAAATCTCTCAATTTTGAGACCGGCTGTGTTTGGAGAAACTTTATAAACTTTGTGAAACACTTTCCACAACAAAATCTGAACAGTGTGAGTCTTCTTTTAAATTTGGCAAACGTTATACATGAAAATGAGTTTGTCTCTATGTAAAACATGTTGTTTTTTCAGTTTGTTCTAGTAATGTACATAACATTTGCATATAGAGCAGGGAAGTGAGAGCGGATTGAGATGCATACTCCTGACAGTTTGACTAGTTCAAGTTCAAACATCCTGCTACTCCAAATATATGATGTTTATTTGTTTCAGAGAGCTGTTTCTTGTCCATTTTGCAGCAGCAGTTCATTTTCCCCGAAAGTCTGACAACACCGTGACACCTCTTTCCCCGACTCCATCACCACTTTACCGCTCAGACAGTAAATTGTCTCCGAAAACTGGGTCACTGTGGCCCCCCGCCGCCGCCGCCGCCCACTTCCACGTGTTTTATATGCGGAAAAGCGCGCGGATCGGATGTAAAATTTCCACCGCGCTCGCCGAAGAGACGCTCGGTAATCAAACACTAAGCAGGGCCGCCACACGAGAGCAAAACAAGCTAATGATAAACTCACGAACGAGAAGAGAAAAAGTGTCAAGTGTGAACGCAGAGAAAGCCATTTTTCAAGAATGTAATGTAATCAAACTGCGGATGACGGCGGTATAAATAGTGTGAGTTGATGGTGTGTGTCCTGCCGTTCGCTGGAGCTGTAAAAACTCATTAAGCCTCCTTCACCTCGCCGCCGATAATTCCTTTTTCGTTGTTTCGTTGTTTTTGAAGAGGAACCAAGTTATTCATAGCACAATTTTTTTAGTTCCCGAAATGTACTTTGGCTGATGTCTGCATGAGCACAAATTAACCTTCAAACAGCTGCCATGCAAGACGGGAAAAAAAGGGGGGGGAAGAAAGTATAATGGCAGCTAAAAGCTCTCCCTGTGGGGCTCTACAACCGCCAATTAACCTGAAGTGCCGCTGCTTCTCCGTGTTGTAGGAGGGAGACGGCTCACATTAGGGAGGATGACTCAACACGAGGGCGCACGAACATCAGGACTGGAAGTAAAACATGTTTGAGGAGAAAAGAAAAAAAATGGCTCGGCAGCTTTGCTTGTAAATCTGCGAAGCCGGCTGCATCTGTCACCGGTGGATAAACCAAACAAAAACAGCAGAATTACAGGCGATAATTCAGATAAATACTGTCTGAAGGGAGGGGATTATCACCTGCGCTGTGATAATCAGGCCACCACACTCCACTTCATCGTTGTTATTTTTCCACCGTGCTAACGAGCCGAAGTAAAGTTCAGCCGAAATGAGAATGAATTGTACGTTTATGTTTGTGAGTTTGGGCATTTTTTTTAAGCCGGTATTGTGACGCAGCTCGAGAGTGTGAGGACTGAAATATCTCCTGCAGACATTTATAGTCCACAGAGGATGAACCCTGCTAACTTCGTTATCACATCAGATTATCTAGTGAAATGTCATCGAGCGCTAAATGAGGTTGACATTTGCGATCTCTCTCGACAACTCTTGGATAAATTGTAATAAAAATGACTTACAGACGTTCGTGTCCCCCTCAGGAGTCACGCTAATAACTTAATCTAACGGCATCATCACATCAAAATGCTTATTTTTCCAATACTTCGGTTTACAACCAAACACCTGCTGGACTAATGACGGTGTCAGTTATCATCTCAGATACACAAAGAACTTGTTTGTTGAGTTTACCGTTCACTGTTTCCACTGATGGAAGGTAACTGAGTACTTTTACTCAAGTACTGCCCTTTATACTTCCACTACGCTACATTTTGAAAGCAAATATAGCATTTTTTTTAATCTCCACTTCGTTTATTTGATTACTTCAGTTACTAGTTAACATTGCAGGTTACATGTGCATCAGAGCCGAATATGTGTATAATTTACTCCTACTTTTTGATACTTAAGTACAATTAATATCAAATACTTTCAGACTTTTACTCAGTAGTAATATGGGTGCCTTTCACTTTCCGCAAACACGATATCTTTACTTTTACTCAGTTTGACTTATGAATACTTTTTACAGCTCTGCTCCTGGTATCGAGTGACGAAGAATGAAGAATGTCCGTGTCCTAAACACAGTATAAATAACTTGTCCGGGAGTCACCTCAGATAGCATGTTTATTAGCAATCCTAGCTAGTTGTTTATTGGTGTGTTCACCACCGGCGAAGCAAGTTTGACGCCGCTGTCATTTGAGTTTGATCAACAATAGCGGCCACCTGTGCAGATTGCTGCTGCAGTCAGGTTAGTAAACAGGAGTGAAGAAATCCACTTCTCAATCCTGGAAGTTGAAAAGTAATCTCCGAGCTCTCCTCCCGTCGGTAAACGGCTCCGGATCAGAGCAGAATCGGATGTGACTCGAGGTGTTAATTCCTCCAGAAGGTCCAGATCTGCAAGCGACTCTCTCCCCTCCAGGGTGACCCCTCGATACAGAAATGACATATCGTGCATTTAACCAAATTAGACACATTTATGCTATTCTACGTGTGTATTCTATACTAAACTACCTTTATAATGATAACAATACTAGTGTAAAAGGAAAACTAATGTAATATTTGTTCACTTACATTGACTGAGCCTTCCCCTAAAACTGTTTCAGTTACCACTGAAGACAAGTAAAGGTGTTATCTGTCATCACTTACAAACTCTTCTACAGCGTCTCTTTTCCTTGTTTTTGCAGCTTGTATAATCTCGTCTAAGTTATTTTATTTCGGTTCATCTTTGCACCTGTAACCACTTGTGTATTTTCCATTATCCAAACCGAGGCACAAACTCTTATCGTCTCTTCCTCTGCCGTTCGCTCAAGCTTCTCATTTTCTCCGGGAACATGCAGCACCTTTGCGGCTCCGTTTTGAAAGCTGCTCTATAAATAAGGATTATTATCGTTGTTATTGTGATTATGGCGGGGACAGCGCAGGCAGTCGGTGGAGGTTGTGCTGCTGTGAACCGCTGATGGCTATTTAAAGAACTCCTGCACCGGCGTAACCCAGCTCTCCGTGTGATGACGATAAAGCCCCCCCGTTGCTCTGGAAACAGCATATCAACCAAGGACACACATGGGTGGCATCTATCAGACTGTGCGTCTCTGTTTGCTTGTGTTTGTGTGAGTCAGTGTGTGTGTGTGTGTTCCCTTCACCACTCTATCATTTCATCACAGCAGAAAAGAAAAAAAAAGCCCAGTCCAATCATGTTTTTTTGGAGGGGGAGGCAGAGAAAAATGAACAGATGTCCCCTTGAAGTACAACATTGTTTTTGATGTTTTTGATGTTCCACTATTTAGTTCCTGTTTGCCAGAGTGCCTTCAGTGATTCCGTGGCTTGGATAAAGTTGAGTGGAGGATTCCCTGCATCTGAAACAACCAGCCGAGCAGTGGGACGCGATGAAAAGCAGCGTCAGGGCTGTCACACTGTCAGATTTTCACTACACATGGCCTAAATAATTGATGCTCATGATAAAATCACGTTATCTGTAGCAAATTTGAGAAAAAATCCTCATGCTAACAGTTAAATACATCAATTTTTTTGCAAATAACACTCAAAATAAGGGAGTCTGTAACTATAATAGTGAAAAAACTTACACAAAGAACAGTTTTTCATGTTTTACAGCAACCAGTGTTGGATAAGTTCACCCAAGAATAAAAATACTGTCATTATCTCGTCACTGTCATGCTGATGGTGAGTAAGTTGAAGTTGTCGTAGTCCACAAAACATTTCTGGAGCTTCACAGCAAAACAGCGTTCTCCTAAACAACCGAAGTAGATGGAGACTTGTTTCAAAATGTGATAGAAGAACAGAAAATGACTCCGGCATCATCCAAGTCTCCAGAATTCCCAAGATCCTAAATAATTAGAAAAGATGTAGTTGAGGCTTTTTTCTAAAACCAAACATCTTCACGGTAGCTGCTAAGCTAAAAGCGTTAGCCCGTCTGAAGTGGCCGCATGAGCTCGACCACACGTTAAGGTGTAAATATTGTCATATCATTAAAATAGCTCCACACAGCAGCTTTATTCAGCGTAATCCAATTCTCTGGAAGCCCTGAATCGATTTTGTAGAAGATGTTATTTACACGGTCGAGCTCGTGCACGCTAATGCTGTTAGCAGCTACCGTGAAGATTCCAGCTTTTGTAAGGGTCACATGAGCTGTCAGAAACCTATTTTTTGGTTTTCTTTTTCCGTTTTAAAACAAGTCCCCATCTACTTAGGCTGCACAGGAGAACGCTGCAACGCTGTTTTGCTGTGAAGCCCCAAAAATGTGTTGTGGACTTTGAAACCTCACCTGACTGTCCATCCACAAGAGGTTGAGTAGATCGTGTCTGAATTTCCATTCTGGGTGAATTTATCCTTTCAGGTTCTTCACCGCAAAGCCGGAAAAGAAAGAGATTATTTAAAAGGCGATATCGGCATATTGCAACTCCCCTAATCCCGTGAAGCAGAGTGTCTCACTCCTCCAAGACGGGAAGTGGCTTTGTGTGAAAGACAGCGAAGTGACTGACTGGACAAGCGTAAAAACAGAGTTTGTCCCCTGACTTCCTCCCGTCCGTCTCCCCGTCTGTGTGGATGACAGATAAGCCGCAGCACAAGCCATCGATTTGTGCCATGGGGTGTGTTTGTTTCACTCCGCCCCTCCCTCCCTGCTGATGCGATCGTGCCTCTGAAACAACACCCCGTTGTTTGCCCACGGAGGGGCTCACGTCTGCCGTCGCATATCATTCCAAACTTGCTCCTCGCTCTGAAACCGTCGTCCTTCACTTTTGTCAGACGGAGGAACTCATTGGGAGTCACGTCACGGGGCTGCCCACAGGCGATGGCAGGGGAGCGTCGGTGGAGGTGGCGAGGGGGGGGGGCTCCTCGGCGTAAAGCCTGTGTTATTATTTTTCTCAGCATGCCGGGCACATCTGAGAAAATAGGAATCAAATTATGCTGTGTTCCATTTTTTCTGACACACTCCAGTAATTAGGAAGGCATAAGTGGATTAAGCCGTAGACGGCCCGGGCAGGGTTTTGATATGGCTATGAAATTTATCTTCAATCAGCGGGCTGATAGGTCGATCACTGCCGCGGCTGAGAGAGGACTGCAGAGATCAATAGGAGAAAACTAACTAAGGCATGAATCGCCAGCAGAGGTGAGGGAGAAGCCTCTGAATCAATATGACAGTCACTCAGCTGAATGTGTGTGTGTGTGTGTGTGTGCTGTTACACTTTGTTGATACAGCAGAATGACATGAAACCATCAGGTTGTGCCGGAGACCTTTTTTTTTTTTCCTCCAGATTGAATGAGTGGACCTGCAGCCCATCCCGACCTCAAGCCTGCAACCACATGAGTTTGTGTTCTTTTTATCTGCTGAACTCCTGCTTGTGTTGCTTTTATCTCTACGTGTGTGTGTCTGTCCCACATCTGTGAGGAACGGATTACAGAAGCATATCGACTTTCTCTCTGACACCTTACTGGTCCTTTTTCCAACCAGCAGATGGCAGCATGGCAGCTTCACTCCACTCGAGCTGCCAGAGATGATTTTCTGCTGTATCAGAAAACACACAACTGAGTCACCTCAGAGTTCCTCTCATTGGTCTTTGGAGCATTCGTTTTGAGGATTGTGTTCATGGTTTTGAGCTCTAATCTATCTGTCTATCTTGATATATTCAGGTGGAACATCTTGAGATATAGTGTTCTGTTTTCAACAGAGCCAAACATCATTCGAAACATGCTGTTCAGCACAGATTAACTGGTAATTTGAGGGGTTTACAGATCCGGTCTTAAGCCTCCTGAACTGCTCACCGATCATATTAAACACGTTTGATATAAAAATCTGGATAATTGCATTAGTACTTTCCAAGCCGGACCACGGCAAACAATGAGGGAGGCTAATCCCAGATTAGCTGATGGTGCTTCCAAAGCAACGCTAAACACTCTTAGCTTGTTAGCTAACGTTAGCTGGCACACCACTGTCGACAGAAATGTCTCCTCCTGTTCTCGCTAAAGAATAGAAAGCCTGTGCTGACTCATTTAACCTTCTGCATTTGTTAATTTCTCGCTGCGACACGTTACTACAGCAAGTTGTTGCACCACGCATTTTGTTTATGTCTGCTTACCCATGAGACCACTTGACCACTTGATGAACTGTTTCAATCATTTTGCTACTTTTTCAAGCAAAACTGCAGTAACTTTTTTGCTGATTAAAGGTGCAACATGTAAGAAACACTTGTCCAATTTATACTCCAAACAAAAAGGGGGCAGCATATCACCAGAATAACCGCTAACTGCTGCTAAGTGTAGCTGCCGTAAACTATTTAGCTCCGTTAATCATGCAGCTAGCAGTCGTATAAGCTGACACTGGAAGCTCGGAGCACTAAGGGAGTGTTGGTGTTGTTTACTATCAGCCATGTTTTCTATGTTTTCTATCAGCTTACATAGTGGCTAGTGGCTAACTGGTTAGTATGCTAACTTCAGTGGATACCTCTGCAACACAAGCACACAGATTTCCTTTACAGTTAACTGTTGTTGTTATTTCAATTTCATCACATTCTGTTGATAATTTTGTATTTAATTTTTTGTGTTTAAAACCAAACAAGCACCTTTAAATGAAATGATCTGCTGCTTTTCTTTGTTATTTATGACAGTAAATGAGAAGTCTTTGGCTTTTGCGCTGTTGGTCAGGCGGAAGAAGCAATGAGAAGACGTCACTTTGAGCTCTCAGATGAATCCATAACGACAATATCATGAAACTCTCGAGTTACTAATCGTACCATAGAGATGCAAGACACCCAGAGTTTAATCATTGATTTCCACTTGCTGAGCTCTCTCCAGTCCTCCGAGGTCACATCTTAGAGAAGAGGAGGTTAAAATCTTTATATGACCAGCAGAGTGTTGATTTGGCTGCCAGCCTGCTTGTCGACACTGTTGTTCATGCTTCAGCGGAGCGTGAGAGGAACGCGCATTCTCCTCATCTATCGAAGTCACTGCAGTGTCAAAACCCACATAGCTGCACAGTGGGACCAGTTTGTTGCTCCTTGCAGTCGACACACACTTTGTAGTTTGGGCTGTGCTTCATTTTATAATCCGCCTCAGGGTGTAATGACTTCACGATAAGCAGGAGGAAGTTGTGTAAACAATATGGATCGCCCTGTGGAAGCAATTTAGACACTGCAGCGCATCTCTACCCCATCTACCCTCGCAACTAATGTGGCGGTTTGAATCCCAAGACTGAATGATTACGACAGAATAATCATCCTCTCCAATAGGTGGAGATTTGTAACCTCTAAACTGCTCCACAGGGCTCACTGAATGATGTGGAGCCGGGGAAAAGATAGTGCTTGAAGTGAAAGAGATCGTTCCGAGCTGATATTCTGAAAAAAACAGGAAGTCAGTGGTGTGTTGTGTGTACAGCGTGCTGATTGTGCCTGCTCGTCGACATGGTCGACAGGTAGCAGGAGCAGCATTGGTTCCAATTTGCCAAAACGTAAACAGAATAAAATCTTGAAGAAGGCGTGCAAGTTGTACCAAACTTAAACCCAACATGAGTTTGTCATTATGACCATATTTGGACGGGAGGGTGGAGCTGGGGAGGGCATCCTGATTGGATCTGAGGACACGCTGTGGTAGTGATACCCTGCTTTATCGTCTATTAAACTCTAAATGAGACATAAATTTACAAACTGAGCATCGTGCTTTACTGAAGAAGACTTAAAACTATTGATTGAGACCATAAAGTGACTAAAGTGTGAAGTAGGGTCATTTTCTCATAAGCTCACATACAATTGGACTTCCTTCTTGCAACCAGTGGAGTCGCCCCCTGCTGGCCATTACAAAGAATGCAGGTTTAAGTCACATCTCAGACCTGAAAGCTCCATCCACTATTTAAACAATAATGATTGTAGCCATTGTAGAATGTAACTAAGTATATTTGCTCAAATAATCTACTTAAGTTCAATTTTGTGGTACTTTTACTGTACTTGAGTATTGAGTATCAAGTACTGTTAAGCACGATGTAACTGATTAAAGTAATATTCAACACGATATCTTTACTTTTACTCCTAAGTATGACTGTTGGGGACTTCGTAGCCCACAGCTATCTAACTGACAACATTGCAACTTCCTGTTTACATCCCCCAGCGTGGGATGAAGAGCTCCGAAATGTGAATGAGCACAAATAAATCAAAAGTCATGTACCCACAAAAACCTTCCAGTGTCAGTGAAATATTCCTCTGCCAAAGCCTGATGCCTCTCTCCTCACCTCCTGCTCCCTGCTCTGAAAGGAAAAGTCTCCTGTAATCTTCCAGTGTCAGAATGAGCTCAGTGTGAGCTGCAGTTACCAGCGGCGAGACTGACGGCTGATCACAAGAAAGATCAGTAATGGGGTTTCGCACAGGGATAAGGAGTTCTCAAAAGTAGAGGGTGAACAGGTTGGAAGATTGAGGGAAATTAATATATTCGCATCGCTGTGTCAACTCTCACCTCTGAATCATCCATCCCTATTGGCTCAGACTGCTCCCAAGTCAGCGTTCGAGTCGTGGCTGATACAGATTTCTCATATGACTCCCAGTAATCTCTGTGGATTATAGCGTCGTGACTCGCTGAGAGGAGCTGTCATCTTCTGCTGGAGAGGGAACCGAAGGGGCACAGACTATTAGTTTGTAACACACTTAGACACATATTTGAGTGCCGTATGAACCTGGTGGTGATTTTTCAGCCACTATAGGGCACCTTAAAAAGCAGCCCAGGCGCCAGGATAACATATAAGCAGTCAACGTTTCTGCAAACCGATGATATGTTCACATTTGTACCTGTCATACAAATCATGTTGACATTTCTACAATATGTGTCATATCATGTTAACATGACATGATTATGACCTGTGATTCATGACTGGAGGCGATGGTGGTGGTGTTAAAGGCGAGAAGGCCGCGAAGTCGGTGACCGCTGTTTGACACAGCAGTTCCAAATTTGTAAGCGTGAAACCACTGGATGTTTTTAATGAGACCTTGTGAGAATTTTCAGCCATAATATGGACGAGAATATGTCCTCAGCCTTTTTACGGTGACCAAAACAGGTATCTGTGAGATCTTTTCCTAACCCTAACCAAGTGGTTTTCATGCCTCAACCTAACCAGAGCATCAGCACAGTGTTGTAGCAAGATAAAATCAATCAATAACCCAAAGAAAAGTAAAGTTGCAATATAAAGAACAATATGTCAAGGTTCAACATAGCCGTGGTTAGCTGAACTAGGGCATATTTAGACATCAATCAGGCTGAGAGCAACATTACCATCTATTTGGACTCATGTTACAGTATGTTCAGCCGATGGATCTCCAATATTCACTCAACTTCTAGCCGCTTTGTTCCCCATCAACATCAGTGCAGCAACAAATTTCTGTCTCTTTAATTGCTAACTGCTCCGCTATGTTCGCTAGCTAATTGCTAAGTTTGCGTTACGTTTGGTGCAGTTGGTGTACCGAGACAAAATTGATCGATGCGTGCCCGAAAACCAAAACAACCGCTAAAAGATGCTAAAATAACCAGTAAGTAGTAACGACTTTATGCTCATCATTCATTCCAACCCTGTCTCCTTGACGTTAAATAGCAAACAAACGTTGAAGGAAACATAATGGACCTTTGACTACATTATTTTTATCAACATACTGAGTGAATGTTCACTGACGTTGCATTTAATTTGTGTAGTATTTAGTTTTAGTTCTACACCCACACACGAAACATTGCCTCTGAATATAATAGAGCATTTAAGTTTCCCCAACACAATGTAATAGAGAAAACAAATAAACAAAGTATATAAACATCACTTCTTGGAGACGGAGTCTATGTGACACGTTGTATTGTTTGTTGTTGCCTTGAATCGTGGAGTGTGATTTCCACACTTTTATCTGAAACATCACAGGAACATTTGAGAAACAAGTGTCAGCATTTTGAATCGAGGTCTAATAAGAAAAATGACACCAAAGAACAAAACAAAACATGAGACCCCAGTCGCTGAAATTCTCAATCTTCGAGCGACATCTGCAATACAAACACGGGGTTTCAGTTCACCTGCAGCTTCTCTGAACGAGAAAAACAAGATTTACATGATCGTACAAAGTCGACCCTGATCTGCCCTGAATCTGGAGAGTAACCCAGATAAACGCACACTGACAGATGACTTCTGCTCGCTGATACTGACCCATTTGGCTGCCAACCGGCCTGTCGCTGTTTTGCCAAATGTCTTGGTTAAATTACTGTAAAACATGATCTCCCTTTTCAAAAATAACTCACGCTCTTATCACCCCCCCTCTTCTATCTGATAAATGCCAGAACAGCCTTAGAAAACAGACTAAAATACCCCAGACATGACATATTATCCTTTTTTTTGCATTGATTGCACTGTCAGGGATATTTATTTAGGTTGATGAAAGAGGGAGAAAAATGCAGCTTGGATATCTGATTGCATGAGTAAACGGAGTCATGTCGTCTGCATGAGTAAAACGATGCAGATTCAACAAAGAGATGAGCGATGGGATGGGAAGGCGTGGAGGAGGAGGAGGAGGGGGGGCGACATCAAACAGCGTCACAACACTGTGGAAAACAAGATTGGCCCTGAGCAATAATTCTGTCTTAACAGCCAGTTATGACAAACCGGATGATGATGAGAAAACATTTAATTTGAAGTGATCTTGGAGGAGGTCTGTCCTTCAACTCAAAGTCTGAAACTTGAAAAGTGACTTCAAGCAGGTGGAGACAATAATCCTCTTTTCCACTTGAGAACCGCTTCAAACATCAAAACATTGTTATCCTTCACAGATTTAAAGGTCATCCAGGCTTTTATCTCTTCTTTAAGCTGCTCTGACTCGCACAGTTTTTTCTAAGATGTGTTCGGTTCATAAGCAACCCAATGGACAGAAGAAATGTTGATAATGGACGTTTCTGCAAACAACGGATATGTTGCAACTTTAGGTTTCTGTGTTCAGTGTTCAATTATATGTTGTGCTTAAGTTCTGATTAGGTTTGGGCACAAAAACACTTGGTTACATTTGGAAAAGGTTTTGTTTTGGCTTTCCTGGTTCTACACAAACAGTGCAGGTAATTGTCCTGACATTTCATTAAAAATACATGATTTCTGACTGCAAATTGTCCCGATGTCTCATCAGAAACATTCAGTTTTCTCTTGAACAGCAGTCTCTAGCTAAAAATATCCAGTGGTTTCACTCTTGTGAAACACAAATGTTGATACATAATCGCAATCTTATTAAAAATAGTGGCTTAGTTGTAAAAATTTGTGGTCTTCACGTTTACAAATACAGGAACACCGCCATGAATGGTCCCTCGTTAAAAACATCCAGTGGTTTCACTCTTACACATGTTGATACGATAACCTTAGCCTCATTAAACCTATCTAGTGGTTCCACGCTTGCAAATGTTCACCCCATCCTAAACAGTGGTACAGTGGTCTCGCTCTTACAAATGTTGATACACCATCTTGAACAGTGGTCTCATGTTAAACAACACCCAGTGGTTTCGAGCTAACAAGTAATTACAAGCGGTGGTCTCTCTCACATTTACAAATGTTGGAGCGCTGTCTTGAAAGGCGGTCTCCTGTTAAAAATATCCAGTGGTTTCAGGCTTACAAATGTCTATACGCCAGCCTGAACAGTGGTCTTTCATTGAAAATATTTCGAGGTGTATGCTTACAAATGTTCAAACGCTGTGTCGCACAGTGGTTTCACCGTCTCCAACAGCTGTCTCGTCACCACCATCCTTCCTCGTCCTGACATGAGAGTCAGCTCATATGGTGGTTTGCCAAAAACGTACATTATTCTGAGCTGAGGGTTTTAAGTGGTGCCATTTATCAAACGTTTTACTATCTCTTAGAGTCATGGCTTCACAGATCATATTCAGGGTGAAGGTAGCGTAGTGTCACATGAGCAGGAGTCTTATGTAGGGCGTTTGTGACTATTTTAACATCAGAGCTTTTGGACTATAACTCAGAGATTCAAAGTTGTTTGTTTTTCTCAAGATTAAGACTTTATTTTCTCTACTTCCTCTACTGTTGCCGGTTGCGAACACCATCCTGCCGAGACTGTGAAGATGGAATAGATTAAGCATATCAGCACATTTTCCGCTGAAACTGAACCCGACGGTACGGAAGTTGAAATGTAATGGAGCGGCCCACAGAGGCTGCCGGTCCTCTCCGTAATGGTCGGGTTTTGTCACATTAATTATAATGTAGAAGCAGAAGAGCTGCGGAGATGGAAACTTTCTTGTACACACCAGACACTGCCAGGGAACTTTTTTCACCAATCTCAACTTGGTCTCAAATTCTCATATGAGCTTTTAGCTTTG
Source organism: Lagodon rhomboides (assembly GCA_039737535.1). Classification (NCBI taxonomy): domain Eukaryota; kingdom Metazoa; phylum Chordata; class Actinopteri; order Spariformes; family Sparidae; genus Lagodon; species Lagodon rhomboides. Next base: position 6,863,010 of record CM077805.1, read on the forward strand.
ATCTTTGTATTCAGGACCATTAGTGTCTTAAATTCAAAAGGCTTTCATATTCAGTTTGTCTTATTTGTCTTAATTGCAGCTTTTCCTTGTGATGGTACGCTTTTATTGCGAGAAGTCTCTGAACATTTAGTCTTGACAGAGTAGACACATGTCATAGTACAGGTGTAATTAAGGATAACAGCGATGGCTCAGAGCATTCAAAGTCCCAGTAAACAATACTAATGAGCCAACATACGCAATACAAATGTGATGGAACTTGTAAACTTATCTAGTAAGAGTGTGTTGATGGAAAACAGCTGGGAAAGGGGTGACGAGGATAATTTAACTCAGGATCAATGCAGTAGATGTCACAGCAATGTTTAGGAAAAGATCATGGCAGCATTGACCCTTCAAAACAGTCAATTCTGGCTGGTTGTCTGGGCGAAAGTCCTAAACCAACCAACCATCCCGATGCAGACTTTCTCGTTCTTTGGATTGGGTTTGTTGTTTCCATCATTATCGACCCCTGCTGGCGCTGCACCTTCATACACCAGCAAGACCTTTCATGCCTACGTGAGCCAAATGTCACCCTCACACTCTAAATTCAAGTGGAATGGGAACGCTTTGATGTGAGACTCGGCTGGATAATTTGGCTGATTTTGGGTCTGATTGTTCCTCCCGACAATTGCGAGGGTGTTCCTGACTTGAAGCTTGACTGAACACAGTCTCTGCCCAAATGATCCAGATGGATAAAAGCATGAAAAGGCATCCGTGATTGGAGTTTTTCCTGCCATTTTGTCACCATTTATGCATTGAGTACTGTGTTTTGGACCAAATATCTCACTGAAATGGATCTGGTGGACATTTGGGAACAAGAGAAGACGGTTTTTGTTGGAGTTTGATGCACTACTGAAACACTCATATCACTTTCTGGAAAAGATAGTCATTAGTTGAGTACTTTGGGTTGGTGGTTCAGGTCCTTTGTCAACCCAAAGCTCATTAATTCTCTGTGGGTCCTTTAACATTGAACAGTAGTCACTTTGACCCATCGTTCATATGAAAATATTGATAATACAGCTTTAAATACCAACAGGTTATTGATGATAAAGTGTAGCAGCCACCTTTTGTTTTCATGTTGAACCCTCCTTATCTGATGCTTCATGCTCTCATACCTTTTTGTGAAGCACTTCAGAAACAGATTTATTATTCATCGTGTCATCAGGAGCTATTGCTATTGAAGCAGATGGTCGTCATTGCAGGAAGAAGCTGACTGTATCTTCTCAACGGTACCCGAATTGTCCACAGGGTATCAGAAGCCCTCTCTATCCTGAAGGCCACGAGTGTTCGACTGTTGTGAACGCTCACGCCCGATGATAAATGCATCAATTGGTAATTAATTAGCAAGCTCCCGTGTTATCAACCCACACAGAGACCGGAAGCGCTGACAGTCAAGGGGAGAGAAATCTGTCATCCTCTCCTCTCCTTTGTGGTTCGGGGAGATGCATAATCATCTGCGAGCACACACGGAGGACGATCCTGAATGTATGTGTGTGTGTGTGCACTGCCATTTTTCAGTTCTATTAAGTAAGCTGTATCTTCTCGTCACCTTGTGTGTAACTTTCACCTCGAGTTCCCTCTGAAAAAAGGGAAACTCGGGGAAAGCTGAGCTGAGCTTTGGCCCTCTCTCTCGCCGTGTCTTACAAACTGAAAACCTTGTCCGGCTTTCAGCGATGCCCCCTCACAACCTCACCACCTTTTGAAATAAAGATAACGCCGAGACAGGAAGTGGCCGGATGTGTTTCCTTTTGTTCTCTTCGTTTATCCCCACGAGATAGAGGGGAAAAAAAGAAGCACATAAAAGAAGCAGTGGGCACCGTCTGCCTTCTTCTTCCTGTCCATCGCAACAAACACACACAGAGACATGCACTCATGCACTCATTCAAATGCACTTTCACATTATTTCGTGACTCATGTTTTATGCATGGCCCTGTTGCCGCATTCGCCATCCCTCTCCGCTGTAGAGGAGAGCGGGATGGCACTCAGGGAAGATGCTGCTCGTCCTGTTGGCACCCTGAGGAGAAATGAAGTGGAAGCCGGCGGTTCAGGCACACAGTTTGTGCTCTGGCTGTGAGCTCGCGGGCTCGTGGCAGAACCTTTTACGATCAGCGCTCCATTTGACCTTTGGCAGGCTGGCGACGGGGCTTACAGGATCCTCGTTATCTCGGACTGCTGTGCTGTTGTTGCACTTAACTCAGTATTTGTCAGGATCTGGAGGTGGTTGCACCATCTCTTTGTAAGTTTCAACTGGGCCTTACAATGCACAAAATACACATCACCAAATAACAACGGGTTGTTAGTTATCGTTTGAGATAACTGACAGTAACTGTTTTTGGAAATCGCCCCAGATCAGAGGTAAATCAGTGCTCAAAGACTGTTCAAAAATGCAATCTGAGAGCTGGCTGATGCATCACAGTTCCCCCAAAGATATACATTTTTGTCCAATTTTTGGGACCGGTCAGGTGTGTGTCACTTGTCTGCACTATCACTCATTAGCTGTTGTAGGATCTAGGGCGGGCATAGAGGCTCTTACCTGCTCAAATACGGATAAAAGCATGAAAAGGCATCTGCGTTCAGTTTTTTTTTGCCATTTTGTCACCATTTATGCATTGAGTACTGTTTTTTGGACTAAATATGTCACTGAAATGGAAAGAAAGAGTATGAACAAGCACTCTAGGAGGAATGGACAATAGAATGGTGCAGCAGGGGTCGAGTGAGGTATGAAAGGAAGCGGGGACGGGAACAATTAACGTAGGAGGCGTCGTAGCTCCATTTAAGTGAAAGGCAGGTGAAAGGACAAACAAAGGCCTTCAGCATTTCCTTGATAATGAATTGCCGCTCACACACGCTCACGATCTCTCTGTGGCTCTCGTCCACTTAGCATTCATCCAGAGGGACACACATTCTGGACGCTGTTAGCCTGCAAACATCTTGTTCCTGATGCCTGGCTAGAGAGCAGCAGAGTGCATCGCTTCGTTGAGGCAAGACGAATAACGTGCACGACGGAAAGGGAAACCAATCGCGCAGGACGAGGGAAACTTTACAAACTGCAGTCCACTGATGAACTCGACACCTTTGAAGATTTAGAATCAGCACTGCAATGTTTTTCCGTTGGTGGTTTAAGTTTGTGATGAATGTTGAATGAAAGCACTTTTTGCTACAATCCCAGGGCTCTACAAGTGAATCATGGGGTCATGATTTATCAAAAGTTAAATATGCAATCAAATATGACAAGAAAAACATCAATATGCTAATATCTGTCTCGAAGGACATGAATTCAAGACAGAACTTCTACAAGTCTTGGGACAAGGAAATTACATAACCGGCACTTTGTAGAGTGTGTACGAAAACGAAGTTGAAGCTGAGGTCAAGAATCTTACAAGTATCCACAGCACATTTCAAAAGCGTCCCAGAAGCAGCTCGTTGATCGGCTCCACAGTGAATCTGACCAAGTTTTCTTTATTTCTGACCAAAATGCCTCCGGTGCAGCGTATGTCACTGTAAAACAAAAGGGACCCGAATGCAAGACACACAGGCAGACAAGTAGCTGAATGAAACGCGAGCTTTAATCACAGAGAAGCTGAAAATCCCAAATCCATAAAAATCCCAGAAAAGAAGGAACAAAAGGCAGATAGCAAAAACTCAAGAAATCCAAAAAAAACGAAGTACGAACCAGGAAAACACGAGGGAAGAGGCAGCAAACGCAGGTCAAACATGAGGAGAGGACAGGGAACAGATGACGAAAAGAGAGGGAAAGACAAGGACTTCTATCAACAAGGGGTGATAAACTGGTAGAACAGAGGTGGGGAAAACAGACAAGGAGAGGAAGTAGAATAGTGAGACATGACACAGGACGAGGTAACTTCAAAATAAAACAGGAAATGACAGAACCACAACTAAAACATGAAAGTATAAAGCCACACAAAAGTCCTTGCATCAAACTTTTTTATCTAGCTGACAATATTCTATATTTATACTATTGTCACCAAATCTCATAAAAAGACTTAAACCACCAGTTAAATCTCCATAATTCTTGACATCCCAAATCTCTCATGTTGCTCTCAGACAGTTTCTTAGTGCCACACCACTGTCGTAAACACAAATCCCAGGTCTGTAACAGTTTGTGAGACGTAATGTAGGTGCAAAACATACAAAACTCATTACATCATAACAATGTTATGCATTGAAAACCTGTATGAGACACCATCCACCCTTGATTAAGACACTGTACCATCAACATGATTTTTAAGCTGATATTTTAAGGTGATAAAGCTACATAGTGTTGCTTTAAATAGTGTAAATGAATGCAAGTGATAACATTTTTATTAATAATTGAAGTAAAGTCCTGACACCATTTCCACTGTGGCACCACCTTTGCATAAAAAAAAGATTAGATTCTAATATTACGTGCGACCCTGCTGAGGTTCAACTTTACACTCTTTAACGCCGGCTCAAAATATCCGAGACTGATAAAATATGCCGCGCTCTGCCGCAGTAATGCCTGTTTGCAATAATTACACATTACCGAGGAGCGCTTTTAGACTCAAGTGCAACTTCATAGTACATCATAATCATGTTTTTGATCTTCGCCTAATATAGCCACTTAACCCCCTACCTACAGTCAGAGTGAGAAATTCAAAGAGGCGTTCCCGCTCTCTGCAAACTTGTCTCTCTCAGCCTCAGTACTTATTTCCAGCTTCTTATTACCGTGTAAGCAGGGACATCAGAGCCCATCTAGAAAGGGAGGCTTTGAGAGCTTGTTTTGGCTGCGGTCCTAGTTATAATTTTCTCATTGGTATTCCTGCTCTACAGTCTGAAGTAAAAAAAAAGTGAAAGAGAGCCAGACATGAGTCCCAAAACACTCCCAACAAACAGCCTCCATTAGCTTCAGCTACAATTTCTTCATCTATTTTTTATCCCTTTTTAAATCACCGGTTCGAGCATGCGAGTTGTCCCGCAGGGCGCGATTGTTGGACCCCACCAATTTCCTGTCTGCACCCTGCGTTCTTTCCTTTTTCTTTTTTTTTGCCACAACTGCTGATTCGTGTTTGTCTAGCTCCTAATGTTGGTATAGTCTGTTTTTAATCATGAGCCGTGTTTGTCCAGAGACGATTCAATTATTCATCATGTTTGCTTAACGAGCTGCTCCGACGCAAAAGACGGCGTTGATGTGAATTGAACTCCGGCAAACTGAGAAACAAGAACCAGTAGCTGGTCGTCTCACTGAGCTCGGTGTGGTTTGGGAGTGTTGTAATATCTCCCAGAGTTTCATCTGTCAATGACAGGACCAGCGCTCCCAAAAAAATCTGATCAATATAGCAGATTTTGAGAAGCAAGAGTTTGCCCTCTTGGGGAAAGGAGGAGGCAGAGAGAGGCCAAAACAAAGATAACGAAAATAGGTAAAAGGTCGTGGGGGAGCAGCTGGAACAAAGAAAAAACACACGCTGAAAATTTATATCGTACGTGAGACGATATACAGTATACACCCTGAGAGATGAGAGAGGAAAATTTGATCTTGCTGCCTCTATTCCATCATCACAAGAGATGTCTTTCATGCATTTTTCCATCTCCTGACAGCTTTTTCTCTGCAAGTAGGTCACTTCAAAAAAAAAAAATAAGGCTGTAATGAGAGAAGTGCTGCTTTATCGCGGCTTGCCACACTTCCTCCTCGCTAATTGACAAAATGACAGCAAGAGTGGCAACAGGACATATTCACGCTTGTGTACGTGCATGTGCACGCCTGCTTCCGAGTTAGCGGTGCGTCGCAACACCCCCCCTGAGGGTCGTCAGCCTCCATCCATCTTATTCTCCGCGCATCCAAATTGTCATAATTCTAGCTGTTATTTGATAATAGATGCAATCCTGCACGGCGCCCTTACAAAGACATTTTCATAATGATATATTCAGCCAGCTAATAAGAAGGATGGAGGGAGGAGGAGGGGTAAATGCTCATAATCCATCCAAAATCCCTCTCATCTGTTTCCTGCGTTGAGTGCCATGAGGGAGAGCGCGCAGCCTCTAAATTACTTTTCTTTGCTCCCTGTCGCAACAACTCTTTGGGCCCAATTATGTCTAATAACACAGTTGCAGGCGGATTCTATTTTTGTTCGAGCGTTTTCGATTGTGCACACTTTGTTTAAATGAACCCCCCACAGACTACAACCTTTTCCACAATGGTGTTATTTGTAATTTCAGAGGAATAAGGTATCATCATATTCGTTTTAGCGTGAAATGTCAGATTGACCCCCCCCATGCTGTCTGCGGTCGCACTTTCAAAAGCATGAATTAACCTTAACACTGTGTGCATGTACAGAAAATGGATGGACGAACAGATGAATGCAATAAATACATATCTTTCGAATTACTATGACTTACTTACTTGCTAAGAATGAATGTGGAACTGGGAAATAGTTTAGAAATAATTGCTCGACTATAGTTCTGAACCGTAGCCAAATGCTAAGACGCTAACCATAAAACGTCAATGTCTCGTAGCACATCAAACGTCCGTCTGCACATGTTTCTCGTCCCAGACAAATTAAATAGAAGACATAAAGGTAAAGAGAAAACAAGACAGACTAAAGATTGAGTTTTGCAAGTTATGCTTAACATTAGCAACAATACCTATTTAGCATTTATATCAGCAGCACATTAATATTTAAAATTGATTTATAACACTCTTTCTAATTACTTCCGTCAGATTAATAATGAATGTGGCGCTGGGAATTGTTTTTCAGAAATAATTGCTCAGCTATGGTTCTGACCCGTAGCCGAATGTTAAGGAGTGAAAGTTGTGGATTGGCCCAAAAACAGACGATGAAGTTCGACTGTGAAAGCAGCTTTTAACGACCGTAGTTACGCTTCCTTTTTGGCGGTAACCTCTAGAAGTCTTGGAAACTGAAGACCGTTTAGTGAGGAAACCCGTGGCGGTGCGATGAAGGTCCGGTGAGCCTGTCGCTGGTATTCTGCAGCGGCGTTTTACACAGCCTCCCAACCCTTTTTGGAATCAGAGTTGAATGATTGATGCCACAAAATCCTCTTCCTCTATAAAAGAAGTAATAACTTCGCTTTAACATAATGACCTTTTGAGTCCATTCGGCGGGAGTTAGAGAACTCTGTCTTCCGGAGTGGAACGACCTTCAGGGGTAAAATGTAAAAATGTGGGGAAATGTGTTAAAGCGAGATTTCCTGGAAGCCTTCAAATATTTCCAGCAGCCGGGTAGCTCGACAATCTACGGGGCAGTCTTTTTTGAAAGGTGACATTTACTCAGGGTTGTTTTTTCTAGTTTCTTAAGACGTCTGCTGACGAGACAACGCCTTGAAGTTTGAAATGCGTTCAGACTTTCTGTCAGAATCACTGCGCTAAAATAAAGTCAAAGTGAGAGTTGACAGCGAGGTGACAGTAAAAGCCTTTGGCTGTTTTTTTTTTTTCTTCTTCTTCTTCTTCTTCTCTGTTTACATTTTCCGAAGCTTGACAAAGTCACACGTTTAACTGAATTAAGTCTCACTTGTTATGCCCAGTCATCTGACTTCAGTGGGGAAGTGTGCTGTGTGATGTGATAACATCCAACCGGGCGCTCGTGCTGCGCGGTGTGACGAGCAGTGTGTTCATCACATTGGATACACTGCTGTGGGTGTCATCCATAGCTGTCACTGGGCAACGGCCATGTGTGTGTGTGTGTGTGTGTGTGTTTCTGTGCACGTCACTGTTTGGTTTTCGCTGCCTACCACGCTGACAGGTGTCAGTTTCAGCTCGACTGTCAGGCTGCGAGGCTTCTCGTGTCTTTTTTAGGCAGCCGGGAGAGGGGGGAGGGGTTACGTTAGTGCCTCCGAATAAGTGCGTGACGTCTGACAGAATTAGCAACGGAGCTCTGAGGGACCATCGCTGCTAATGCGGAAAGCAATCTGTCAGCGTGGTGTATTAGGAGGGGGACATCTCCCTCATAGCTATGACGGCCGTATGATCCGTCTATGTAGAGTGACTCATAAGGAGGAGGCAGAGACACTGAGACAATGCCCGGATCAATAAAATTAATTTCTATTTCTATTTTCCCTTTTCCCTGACATGAATTCTGACGTCCCAACATCTGTGTTTGTTCCCTTCCCAGCCGTCTTTCACCCTCAGCTGAGGTAAAACCTCCGGTGCCCTGCGTCTCCCTGATAAGAGCCGCCGTTGTTCGCTGGATCGCCGCCATTTAGCCATTTAATTCTTCCCTTTATACCACAGAACAATTCCGTTTCTGTGCCGCTAAATGGTTGGACCTCGCCTTCAGATAAGACACAAAGACCCCCTTAGGTGTCATATCCGAGGCGCTGGAAGAAGGCTGCGTGCTTGTGAGCTGGATCAGAGCGTAATCGGAGCTGTGGCACCCGGCGGAGTCGAGGATATGAGCCACTGGCTGTCGGGCCAACTGAGGTGAATTGAGCCTGAATGTAAAATAAAGCAATCTTGACAATTCAAAGGCGGAAGAAAACACAGACAGGAACAACAATATTCTTGTACAGCAGGGTGAGTCAATATGACATTTTATTGGGATATGACTCATGAAAGCTTTCAGTATCTAATAAACCGCATGTTTACGCTCGCAAAACTAAATGATCCTGCTTAGAAACACGACTTCACAACAACCTAACTTCAGTTTGAAACACGGGTAACTTAAAATTATTATTCACCAAACAACTGACAAGTGTGTGCTCACCTAGAATTATTATAGAAGGTATAGGTCTATTGTGTTTCATATGACTAAGCCTGAAATAAAAGAATATTGAATCCTATCTCATAATATTATCAGAGTTCGATCCTTTGTCTGCCTGCTAACACTGTGTCCAAGGCCATTCGATTAATTAAAAAGGTCTAGGCTATTTGTTCTGTTTGGCTATTTGGGCATTTTCTTGAAAGTAACTAACAAGTAGTATTATTCAACAAAAACAGTAATATTGTAATGTAATAAATGACTTTAAATAGTAGTATGTAATATATTGCTATTTTGAAGGTAACTTGCAACACTACTGTTACACATTTTAGTACAAATTGATCAATCTACATGTACAACTAAATGAGTCTCCAAGTTCAGCATGATGATGTTTTATGTCCATTAGCCACTTGTTAGCAACTGCTGTTATGAAGACATGTTAAATATTATAATATAATTCACAGGTGGGGTTGTAGAACAAAACCCATCTTATTAGAAACAGTCGTAATTGGCTTGATTTTAGTTCAAGTCAACACTTTTACAGACGTCTCTTTTATTTTGGTGGTCAATGGTCACAGTTTCTATACCACTCACACGTCTGTACTTCAGCTGGAACCTGCAGTTTAGCTTAGTTTTGCATAAAGACTTGGAAAAAAAGGGGGAATCAGCGAGGCCAGCTCTGTGCACAGGTGAGTAAATCCACCTAGTAGCACCTCTTAAAAGCACCAAGTAATATATTCACACTTCATTTTACCTACTCACATTGTCAGATTTAGAGATAAAGAGCGGCGCCTCTGATCCTCTGTTGAAGTGGGATCACCTGAAACATGCAGAGAGAGCAGCGCTGGTGCCAGAGCTGCTTATGAAGCCCCACTATCAAGACAGGTCAGGTACAACAGCACAGAGCCGTCATTTTCTTCACTAAAAGCTCAAAGAAGAAGAACTTAGTCCTGTTACTAGCCTCCTCCTCCCAATTCATGGAGGTGAAACTGGAGAAGGAGACACAAACGGACAGGCTGGCGCTGTACATCACCCTTACCTGTCACCCTGAATGACGCCATCTCCTCCGCGAGCTCATTGGTAAACATAAAGTGTGTGTCGGTAGCCAGATGGAGAGCACGGGAGGCTATCTGCTCTCCCTCTCTCGCTCTCACTCACATATCAGCTTGACTGGATAAGAGGATCCAGACAGTCAGCACAGGAGCCCATTTTAGGAGGGTGATGGCACTGAAGTAATGAGGTTGCTTGTAGGATCTGTCCTCACCTCACCCGTCTCTCTAGCATCCTCCTCGCCCGGCGTAACACCTCGGTCCTCGATGCCATCCCCCCCACAGGTGTCACCAGAATCCTCCAAACACCTGCATTGTTTACGTCTTACAGTTCCCCCGGCGCGCACATTTTTTTTGTTTTCAGGTTTTCCCTCCTTTCCTACCTCGCAGGAAAAGTTTCTCTCGCTCTCCTCGTCCTCCGCCGCGAGCAGAATCTTAATTTGGTTGACACTCGAGGCTCGGGCAAGACAAGGCAATAACTCATCCTGGCTGAATGCTGATGGCGTAGTTTAGCCTTGAATGAAAACATCGGGTTCGAACTCTATCGGATTTTCAAATTGTCTGCTAAGCTTTAACAACCTTCCGTGCCGGGTCATATGCAAATTTAATGATACTTTTAATGGACTTTTGTAAAAGTCTGACATCTGTCTCACTTCATTTCCTGTCCGTGCCATTTTTTTTTATAAACTCGTTTAACATATTGTAGTTGTTTTACATACAGCGGTGGATAACCGTGACCTCTGGGAGGTTATCATCACGGTGAAAACAACCACAGAAAGGTAGTTAATTTAAGTCGTGACGGTTTACTTTCTCCACATTCATGCCATCTGTAAAAGTAAAAAATCCACACAACACAAACTGAAAGACTTGAGACAGCTTGAGTTCAGGCGGGTTAAAGCTTTTACTTGCTCCCGAACAACACAAATGTGTAAATGTGTGGGAAAAACCATCAGAAATTTAATTAGCTGTAGTACCAAGGTCAGCAAATTCTAAAACAAGTAAAGCTTTCGTTGTATTTCACTGTATCCCACGCTTATGAAACCAAATCTTAACGTTTGGTCTGAGATGGTGGAATTTCCGAAACACAAAGACATAACTTTCGCAAAAATGCATCACCACACAGCAGTTTGTTTGAGTTTCTGAAATCATCCTCATATGAGGATGTTTCTTTGTTTTATCTGTCTGCTTTAGCCTTTAGAAAATCTTCAGGGCTTTATTTCTAAATATATTGGCGCCAGCAGGAGTTAGTTGAGTTTGTCTTGAATACTTCATCTCGTTCTCCACCTGCAGCCATATTTACCCACTATTCCCCGGTGCGTGTTTAAACCAACATCCTTATCATTTAACAAATTCATCACTGAGCAAACACCGCGATGTATTCTTTTTTTTTTTTCCATTCGCACATCTCTGTGAGCGGTCTGCCTGTGCTTTAGCAGAAGGAAGCCTTTGATCGCGCCTTGCCTTGTAATAAATATTCATCAAGATGGTAATCTTGTCAACTCCTGTGTTTACGGTTGATAGATCTCTTAGTTATTTTAATTGCCTTTCATGAATATTTCCCTCTGACACATTGATTCATGTGACGTAGTGGTGGTAAGCAGCAGCAGGAGGAGGGTATGAATGGTGGATGATGTATACTTCTACTGGCAGCCTCCAGGCAGCTGCTCTATTCTGAGTGAGTGACGGTTTGGGCTGAAGGTAAGAGGACTGCTAAATCTTCGGCGCTGCTGCATAACCAGTGATTACTCTTCCCTGTAGCACTGAGGCATAAACCATGCTGTGAGCACTGCCAAGGCTGCAGCATGGACTTTGGTGGGACTCCAGAGGAACTGGCCCCAGCGGTGTGGCATGGACAGCTGCAGCCCATCCCCCCCGCCGTCCACCAAAAACCAGCACAGTACCAACCTTGAACAAAGATTACTCCTGTCACTCAGATAAATGGTCAAGGTGAGGATTAGGGCTGGATTACGTGTCCGTGTCCGGGACGAGCAGGTTTCTGGACTCTCTGCATTCCTGACATACTCTGGAGGTGACCACACTGATATGCACTGTTAGAGAAAGACAGGGATATGGAGGAGGTATTGATGCCATCCAACAGTGTTTAATTACTTGTCTTTTAAACTTTTTACAGGATATAATTTTAAAGTTTGGAGTCATGAACACACCCGGACATGACTGGGACAATAAAAGGTCCACATTGTTTTCATTTTACACCATAAAAGCTCATTAACAAGCTGTAGCCGGAAGAAGAAGAAGAAGGCCTTCTCCCTAGCTGGCCACCAACATTGGTAAACACCGATATTTGGCTGAATGTGGGTTGTGAGTCCTTAATATTGACCCTCCCTGCCTTCATTGTAAACTCGAACCAGCCACTGTATTTCATCAGTTCTGGTCATGCACTAAACCATCAAATTTCTCGTATTTGTAAGTGTTTTTCTGAGGTTTTCGAAGGTTTTGAACCTTGCCCCCTTACAGATATTTTGGGGATTCTACCGGCAGATGAGTCATGTTACCTAGTTGGAAACTTACCTTTCTGCCTCCTTACAAGCATTGGGTCAGAGACTTACTGGGCTGCCTTAACTAGAGACTCTTAAATTCATCTCCCGTGGGAAAACCTGAATGTTTTTTTTTATATGACCTGACCTATTTTCTCACCCTATTTCTCATCTTCCCATTCTACATTCTCCCATTTCTGTCACTTTATACCTCTGGATGTGATGTAAGACTCTGTGGGGGTTGCAAGCAATCTGAACGTTGTTGTGGGTTTACTTGCCTTGCTGATTGCTGTGTGTTCTTATGTTGATTACTGCCTTGTTAAATAATGAAAAACAATCATTTTGAATACAGAAATGAAGGAATGATTATGGTGAGTCATGGTGACCAAAACCCCCAGTCTGCTAAATGTCATATTATCAATGTCCACCCTACATGAAATTCTAACATTAGATCATAATTATTTATCATTACTTGGTTGGTTTTAAGTCGAGAGGTAAAGTAGCCAAAATTTAACGTCTTTCCAATGTTAGAGATCTGATTTTCATTTCCAGTGAGAATTTACCATCTGACCTACGAGTCCATTGTCTTTCTGACATTTAACTTGCGTCCGGTGCCAGCTGGGTCAACTCAGGAAAAGAGTCCATTCAAAGAGCACAAGAATTCACTGTAAATGTTTGCCTTGCAGTTGCCAGCACCTCCAGCCCTGCAAGCACACTTTTTTTGTTCTTATTGAGTTTAAATCAAACATCCATTCATTTTTTTTCTTCTTTCTGGTGGCACAGTTTGGACTCCATAGCCCAGGTTGCATATGAGCAGTCTCTCACAGGAGAAGAAGATGCCGTTTGTGCTTAACAAACCTCTCTCAGCGTGGAGAAGTGGCCACTTTTGATTCCACACGAACCTCGTCCCTCTGAACTGAAGAGCCCTCTATTGTCTGCCCTGAGGGAAGAAAACCAACCAACTCTACAGCAGGGGTCACTGTTGAACTGAAGCATTCGTTTAAGTCAGCATCCATCTGCCTCACCCTCTCTCTCTCTCTCTCTCTCTCTCTCTACTTTCCCTTCACTGTCAGGGAAAATTTAGCATGACAGAGCTGGAACAATAACTTGATTTAATATCTAGGTCAGGCAAAATCTTCTAATCTTAGCAAAGAGAATATTTATTGACTGGGGGTGAGCGACTTGCAGTGTAGGCTGCTGTTAACGGATAGATTGGGGATGAATAATTAAGTTGTGGGCTGCATCTGCATGACAGAGGAGGTGCACATAGTGGAGTGCAGCGAGCGAGGTGCCGCCTTGTCAAAAACGCTTGGGGGAGAATGGGAGCAGAGTGATGAATAAAAATAAGGCATTTGATTAACGCGGCAGGTTTGGAGAGGATGTGGTGTGGAGTTTTGTAGGTCACGGTAGTTAGTCAAAAGGGGATGTGAGGGCCTCGGTTTATATCAGAGGTGGAAGCTCATTTTTTGCAGGGGAGCACAACCTCCAGGTGAGCTCATGGAGCACCAGAGGTGTTCAGATAGCGTAGCCGTGCCTCACGCTTTGGCTTTTCGTCTCGGAAAATTTTGCAGGAAATCACTCCACTAATTCAGCCTCCATACAATTTACAAGGGTGTGAGAATACTGCAGCAGCAAAGTCTATCTCAGTAATAAGACATTTTGACAGGTCACAGGGGAAGAAGCACAGGTGTAAATAACAAAATGAGGGTCCTTGTGCATGCTGATTCACTGTCACACTGTCAGGGCTTTAATAAAACAGAGCCGAAGTAATGCTATTAGTAACACCTGTGCTTTTTCAACCATGTCCTGTCAAAATGTCTGCTGTGAAAAGGCCTATTGTTAAGACCAGCTTTTTCTTGTTTTGTTAGAGAAATTCAAACTCAGGAACACAATATTTACAATTACATTCATTAATAGGGTATATGTATAAAAGATATATATTTATTTGCTGTTCAACAACATTAATAAACAAGACGTTCCCAGATAGTAATTTGGTCCCCAGAACGCTGTATGAAACCAGATGGGTGGCTACTTAGAAGGTTTCTGAAAATACTAACAAAGTAAAACAGTAGTAGGTAAAATAACAAATGTCCACTCTACATGGAAATCTGTTATGTTGATATGTGGTTGTTTTTAAGTTGTGACGTTAAATAACCAAAATTCAACCTCGCTCCATCCACTTGTTGTTGGATTTTGACGCCAACTTCATTTTCATTTTCCAGACATTTTGACAGGTCACAGAGGAGGAAGCACAGGTGTAAATAACAAAATGCTGGTTCACTGTCACAATGTCATAGCTTTAATAAAATAGTGTAATGTTATTAGTAACACCTGTGCTTTTTCAACCATGTCCTGTCAAAATGTCTGCTGTGAAAAGACCTCTTGTTAAGACCAGCATTTTCTTGTTTTGTTAGAGAAATTCAAAGTCATTAAGACAATATTTACAATATTAATAAGGTATGTATATATTTATTTGCAGTTCCACAGCTGAATAAACAAGACGTCCCCACTGAGAAATTCGGTCCCCAGAACGCTGTATGAAACCAGACAGGTGGCTACTTAAAAGGTTTCTGAAAATGTAAACGAAGTAAAACAGTATGAAACTGTGTTGTCTTTTAAGTGCAGCTTGTTTATTATTTCCCTAAAACTACAAAGTGCATCTTCAAACACGTTACTGGGTTCAGATAAAATGCCAATGAACCTTTTTCACAGCAGCCATTTTCATAGTAAATAGTAGCTGATCACAGGTGTTACTGTCTTCATTGATGTCTTAACACCTATATCTACCTACAACTCTGATTCCAAAAACGCTGGGACGCTGTAGCTCTTTTTTACTTTTTAAATTCAGAATGAGTGTATATACGGACAAGTTTTGCCGAAAGCAAGGTCGTCCACTCTTGGAGGAATTTGTCCCTTTCCCATTTGGTCGATGATACGAGCTCCCCGGGGAAAACTGCAATACAGGTTTAAATTCTCCTTTGTTCCAAGTGTAATAAATGAGCTTAATTTGCTCTTAATCCTTGACTGCACTGCTCACCAGCACTTTATTGTTGCTACTTCTCTAATTTTGAAAGACCAGTTACATTTTCTTTTTCTTTTAGTTATATGCTGTTCTGATGTCCACCTTCTGTTGTGTTTGTGTTTTTACCACTTCTGTAGACCAAAATCCCCCCAAAGCGGCAAAAAGGTCTGAACTGGATATATTTTCAAAAAACAATAAGTAACCAGTAGCTCAGTTGGTAGAGCAGGTGTCCCATATTAGTCCTTTCTGCCTGTCACCTATGAATAAAGCCATGAAAAGCCCCAAAAATAAATTTAAAAAATAAGTTGATAATTTCTGTCTGGTTGGAATAAATATAAGGAGAATCTTGGAACTCCTTAGATCCCAAATTGATTTTCAAAAGATGTTATTTACACCTTAAAGCTGCTTCAGACGGGATAAGGCTTTTAGCTTAGCAGCTACCAGACAGATTGCAGCTTTAAAAAGGGTTTGAAAAATGTCTTTTCAAATCAATTTGGGATTTCAGGGCTTCCAGAGACTTGCATTATGCCAGACGAGCTGTATGGAACCATTTAATGTTTTGTTTTCCCATGAAGTCCCTATATACTTCAGTTGTTAGGAGACTGTTTTGCTGTGAAGCTCCAGAAATGTTTTGTGCACTCTCTCCACATCCCCACACTCTTTAAGGATTCATTATTAAACATGAAAAATATGGGGAAAAAAAGGTTCCAGCTACGAGTTTTGGCTAAAGTCACATGATAATAGGTTATAAAAGATGGTAGTCTGACCAAAATGTCATCCGTAAATCACATCATAAACAACTGAACCAACTGAAAACTGAGCAAACCCCATCCACCGATTCCAAGTGTTGAAAGTCAATTTGAGCTCTTTACCTAAATAGATTTAGCCATCTTCGAAACACAAACAAAAAAATCTATTCCCTTTTGTTGTCGCATCTTCACTTAAATATGTAACACATAAAAATCAGTAAGAAAAGTAACAGACTGTAGCTGTGACCCGGCCGTTCCCTCATAAATCAGACGACTATTTATCTATTTCCCGCGACAGTGATGTAACAGTTACTCCTCGCTGAACGAGAAGAGAGGATCTTAAGGAGCCGCTGATCAATGAGGGTCTTTAGACGGGGCTTTGTGAACAGAATACCGAAAAGGCCCCTGGGAAAAGCTCGCCCCGGGGTCGCCCAATCATTCTGCAGCAGACCGAGGCGAGTCAGAGAGTCCCTTAGCTGGAGGGGAAGAGATCTGTCTTTAGACACAAACTCGTTCACTCGGGACAAACGGGGACTATAGGGAGGGCACGGGGGCATTTGCTCGTATAGTCACAGGGTCTGAATATTAATTAGAGGGATGCTGAAGGCTCGGCTAACCTCTCCAACCCCCTTATTTTACAACACTGAGATCAACTTTGCTCTGTTGATCCTCTCGCCTTCAGCCGGTATCATCGTCGCCGCTAGCTGCAGGTGATACCTGACCTCTCAGCCCGATGCTCGAACTCTGGATGCCCCCTCTTGCTCAGCAGTTGTAAGGGTATTTTTAAGTCCTAAATCATGGCGCTCTGGTGTTTTGCGTGGTGGATTAAGGAACATTGCCAGACTTAAATTTTGGGATTATGAGAGGCTGCAATGAAAACACCCACAGTCAAGTGTGTCTGTCACAGAAGATATGCCCGAGTGTTCAAGGTTAAAAATAGAGCTGGCAGAAAATCTGTAAAAATCTCATAGAACGCTGGCTGGGTTTCTATTTAACTATCATTAAGTGATTTGTAATTATAGCCTTGTATTAATTAATCACATTTTTTAATGCTCACAGGCTTGTACCTTTGACTTTTTGTCAAATAATACTACGGTTAATCTCCTGAGATGACTGAATAATGTCGTACTGGTCAACCTTACTGATCTAACTGTGTGATTATCGTGACTTTATCATGAATTGAAATGTCCTACATGGACTTCCTGATCATGTTTACTACTTAAGCTCTGGGTAGTCAGGACATGTCTGCAGAGAGAAAATAAAAAGGCGCACAGATAAAGAAGATTAAACAGGTGAAATCAACAACCATATAGACGCCAGACAGCGTCCTGTCCAAGGTGACTGAGATAATTAAAGGCAGCTTAGAGTTTTTTTTTTATCTTTACAAACGATAAGCATGCCACAGACATATGAATTATATCTCTAATCACTGTCATTCATCTCAACTTTTTAGATGCCTGTAGGGCTTTCGATCAAATCAATCACGACAAGGTTTTACATAAAAAGAAGGTCTTAATATCAGCTCAGAATCCAGAATGCAGATCAGGTAGTGAGTCGACCTCTTGTCTTGTCAGTAATGAGGTTATTCAGGGTGGACTGGCAATTAGTAATTATTTTCTCGGGTTAATGTGCATTTATTTAGCACGTGTCAGCAATCTGCACATGCATGTTTCCCTGCACCCACACGGAGCAGCGACAGACCAAAACATGCTGTAATCATGAGCCAATACAAGATGATTCACCTCACATGTGCACACATTCACAAACACAACCGCACACTTACAACCCACTGTGACAATCAATGAGGAAAAGAATAACTACACTTGCAGTCAATCAATGCGGAGTATCACCATCCTGTATAGATAAATGTGAGTGTATGTCCGGTGAATGTGTCCTTGCAGCGAGTATCTATTTTGTGTAGGAGAGGCATCAGGTCTTGTGTTCACATTTTCAAAGAAAGGGCGTCCCTGAGCGTTGAACCGCTGAACCAACAGCTGTTTTTTTAAGGGTCTGATACAATAACGTTAATGATAATCATCCAATTACAGCAAATAAAAGATTAGATGGATAGAGAATTAAGTGTGTTTGATTACAGCCTGATGAAAAAGCATCCAATGCTGGGAAGCAATAACATGTACGATTAGAAACAGACACATTTTTGGCTCATCTCTATAAAAATATGTTCAAATGAATGCGGAAAAAATTGTAATATTGGGTTCCAATATTAAATTCAGGCCTCTTCTGCTCTGTTTCATGCAACCGAAACTGGCTAAAACATCATTGGTCAGTACTGCAAAGACCGGAAATAGAAACCAGAACTTCTTCTGGTGTCAAAATCTTGTCCCTTGCCTGCAGATTCTGCATTCATATGCACGCACATGTCTGTTTATCAGGAGGGTTAACGCTCAACTCATTAAAGTCTGGTATATGTCGGACAGTCAGGCAGTGATAAAGTTCCCTTTTGTATAAACTTTTGTGAAGTAAGGATCAGGTTCTGCACACTTTAAACTTCAAAGATATGATGATCGTGCTCCAGAAAAAAAGTACGTTTTGATGTTTTTGCGAAATAAAAGTGTGTGACTTTGATGTTTCATGTTTTATTTGGTCTGATCCCTGTTCCACGATTGTTTTATACGCTGATATCATCTAAGTTGCATAAAGACAGATAATGCAAACAAATATACACATTATATTTCCATTATCTACGCAGCGATATCGACGCTGACAACCGTCTCTTTGTAAGTCTCTTTGTAAGGATACAGTGGAGTGTGTGTGTTTTATTGAGCGCTAAAAAAAAAACAAACCTTGAGCTATAAAAACTGAGATACAGCATATATCAGCTTTTCCAATAAACATCTCACAGCGTGGTTTTATTCTCCCATCTATCCGCCGACCCAAAAACACACAACACACGGACAAATAAATCTGTTGTTATTCAACAAATTTGCCAATTTTATGAGAAGATAAAGCAGCTAACAGAGTCTATTTGAGAAAATATTAGACCTTATCTCTCACACACTGAGCGCCGCTATCGCCGAGTTTGATGACCCGCCTCTGCCGGTTTTGTCAGATCTGCTTTGTGACAGGATATGAGAGGTGGCTTGTGAAAGTCTATCAAGCTGTCACGCTGTTGATTGCGTGGCAATAGTGTCGCCGCTCGCCCCTCTGATGGATGATGGAGCCTGGGAGGACGGACCGGTGGAGACAGATGACTGACTGCGATAGTGTGAATGTAACATTCCCCCAGTGAGTGGGAAGCGTCGCCTTGTTCTGCAGGAGTGAGCGGTGGGACTGTTTCCAGGCTTCGAGGCAGTTAAAAGCCCTCAGCGTGGGAGAAGGCACTTATCTGTCTGAGCTGATAGGGCGGGAGGGATGAGGGAGGGAGGTGTTGAATGTTAGTGGACTTTGGGAGTTGTTTCCTGAGAACCAGACCGTGCTAGAATCCTGCCCGAATCATCGGAGGAGGCAGTCATGACAGTAAAACATCATTATAACCATGCAGAGGACAATCCAATCAAAGCTGGCAGACAGAAGCCCTGAGCTTCACCCTGAGGTCCTTTGATTTACTGGTCATGTTATTAGGTGCATGCAGACTAATTCATCAGCGGACAGATAGCAGGAGGGGGCCTCACAGCGGAGCTGCGCGGGAGGACACCGCTCTCATTGTGAATCCACAGGGGCCCAGGGACGTTTGAGAGCATACACATTAACAAGTCACTGTGCTCTTATAACTAGCCAGGATACAACACTCATCTGTGCTGTTAGCTTACAGGTCAGCCAGACCTCGGATTTTAGGCTAACAGACAAGTTTTTTTTAATGATATCCTCAACATTTCTCAATAAAAAGATCACTTAAGTGTCCTTGCTGATTCAACAAGACAATAGGTTGAAGTCATGGCCGTCAGTTTTCATTACCCACTGAGCTAAAGAACATCTGAAAGATGTCAATTCATCGCCTCTGGCTGACTTTGACAAGACGTCCTGTGGAGAGTCTATTTTGGATGTCTTTTCAACGTTCACTAGTGATGTCCAATTGACATCCTTACAGAGTCAAAATTAAAGTTTTTACCACGTCATTTTGGACATCTTTTCAGTCGCAGACGTCTAAAGAGTGTCTTGTGGTTCACTATGGGATGGATTTGAATCTTTCATCTCAATCAGTAGTCTGAATAAGACATGCACTTTACAGACTTATACAGACCATGTTTTGGTCATCCAGCCTTCATTCAGTAGGCTAATGTTCCAACATTGGATGACCAAAACAGGGTGTGTAATAAAGCTGATAAATAGCTCCCCCGGTAAAGTACATGCCTCCTTCAGACTACTGAGGTTGAATACGTACTGATAGAAGCTATAGGCTATTATCGTCAGTGATGAAATTGAAGATAGAACATTTTCTCAAGTGCTGTACTTAAGTATGAGTTCAACGCTGTTTTGCTGTGAAGCTCCATAAATGTTTTGTGGACGACAAAATGTCACCCGACTTTCCATCAGCATGGGGGTGATTAGATGATGACTAACTTTTAAATTTTGGGTGAACATCTCCTTTAATCTGCTGCCAAATAGGCTTTCAACAAGATTTTTGGAGCCTGGCTGCTTTATTTATCTCGTTCATTCAGCCACTCAGACACTGATTCTGGTGATGGCTTACACTTGGTGCTCCGGTTCATCCCTGAAGGTGTTGCACACCAAAGTTCTCCCACACCAAACTCAGATAACTTGATCTTTACGGACCTGGAACGAAACACAGAGAAATGGGTTGAATGGGCTCATGAATGGATGGGTTCTTTGCCATGCCCTCTCTTCTGCCTCCAGACATTCTCACATTGTGCAGCGTCCCCAACCTTTTACTGCCAGTTACAACAAAACCAGAGATGGTGTTGGCAGTGTATCAGGTTCAGCTGCACATCTCTTGGCACCCTTTCACCCTCCAGGGTAGAAGCAAAGGCAGATACAGAGTGACGGACCGGACCTTTCCTGGGCTACAAGGTCGAGCAGATGGCAGCGAAAAAAACAGGTCAGATGCCTGGGATTGAATGGCCCGAATAAGACAAACTGACTACGCTGTCGGCTTGGAAAAGAGCCACCTCTGCCCAATCATTCATGCCTGTATCAAGAGCGACGTTGTCGAACAAGCAGCCAAATGGCCAACAATGACTCGGCTGGTGCTGGAATGGCAGCGTTAGCTCAAACAAAGTGGATAATAACTTCCTCTTTCACTGGCAGCGGAGGCCGTCATCAGGCAATTTCACTTTTATTCCTGACCAGCGTTAATTATCCTGCGATGAGGCCTGTCATAACCATTACATCATGTAGCGGAGCAGCGCAGCAATCTCAGGGGCTGAGTCACTGAACTCCCATCTGGTGGTGTGGATGTGACTGATGGCCGGACGGAGTGATTTTCCTTTTTCCTGCAGAAAGGAAACTATATGAACGGGAGTTGTGAAAATGTTGTCCTCTGCACACAGACGTTATGTTAAATATTCTCACCAGCCCACAGTCCCTTCGTTGTGCCAGTGCCCCGAGCCCACCCGGCATATCTCGCACAGTTTAATCCCACACTGTTTTTCCAGGCCTTTCATTCCCCTCGCCGCCGATGTTCTCGTCTCCTCCCCGCCACTTATTCTGCCACGCGCAGAGCATTCCTCTCCCTGTTCAAACACTGCCTCCGGAGTGCCTGCCCTTGTTAAAATACTCCCCAGTTTTTTAATTTTCGCTCCGTGTCCGCGTGCCGCGCTCCCACCTCTGGAATGCAGAGGCGCTTTTTCTTCCGAGGAGAAAATGAAGCACTGTCTGTCGCCGCTGTTGTCATCTCGACTCAAGGACGGCGAAAAATTGTTGTGGGGGGAAATTGATTGCAGCTCAGTGTTGAAGTTGAGGTGATCGTCTTACAAGTCTGTCTTTGTGATGTCTGCTTTCCCTTCCTTTGTTTTGAAGTGTTTAAAACTTTTAGATCTGTGTAGAAGCAGTGTCGTAGCTGTGACTGAGGACACAAAAGACATACAGAGCACAGGAATAGACATTTTGAGAATATGCTCATTCACCTTGTTGCAAGGAGTGGTCCGTAACATGAAGTTACATCCAGCAGCTGGTTAGCTTAGCTTAGCATGGAACAAGGGGACGCAGCTAGCCTCGACAGGAAGCAGAGCATTGTACTGGCAGTGAGACACCTAAAAAATACAAATCCGTTTAAGTGCACGCTATGTTTTGAACATTGTTGGCGCTTTATGTTGCCATCAGACAGCCTTGTCTTTGGCGCTACATCCCGCTTGTGCGTAGGAATGAATACGGACATTGTACGGATGAGGGAATGTATTTAAACAGTGCGTACACTCAAACAGATGCTATATTTTCCCCTAAAACTACGTAGTGCACCTTTAAACAGTTATCGTCCTTTTTACCTTTGCTCATGAAGCCCATGAGAAGTGGATGAAAGCTCTGGAAAAGGGAATAAATTGAGTCAAACTTCTGTTTCCAAGTGCTCAGTACATACAACATGTTTTTCATTCATCTTGTGACCCTTCAGATTTATCATAAAACCTCCCTGGGTCGGTCCGGACCATCGATCTGTGCTGAGGTTTCTGCCTTTCTCACCATCAACCGTCCACCATGTTTCCTATCAGTATTATGTCAGACTTTCTGAGTTGTCCATCAAACATGAGGGGGCATTCGCCATAAGATCATATTGAGGTTTGGTACCCAGCCCTTTTAATGTCTGGCTGACAGCATTCAGACCTCCATAATATGAAAAACCTTTGTAATCTGGTGTTCCTTTAGTCTCTGAACTCTCTAGAAACATTTACCGAACCAGGCACAACGAATGACGCGAGACGAAGAAGTCCATGTGGGAAACAAGTGCACTTTATCTGAACTCATTACTGGGATTTTTTTTTTCATTTGTTATGAGGAAAACACGACTTTAAGGCTCAAAAAGAAGGGATTAACTTGCTGCGACAGATAACTGAGCAGTGTAGCACGGCTATTATCATTGTATATCTATGCAATTATGCCAGTAAAGCAGCACGCTGTCATTACTGAAAATGAGCTCTGTAACTGAGAGAGCGGAGATGTTAGAGGAGGCTTTACAAAAGCAGATTGGGGAGTTTTTAAAGATGTCAAGGAAAATACCCACAACACACATTTTGTCTGAAGATGGATTATACTCCGTCGTTTCTCCGTTTGCGTTACAGCCCTGTCCTCTAGTCGAGAGATAAACAAAAGTGGATTTCTTTTTGCCTTTAGAGCTATTGCTTCTGGCTGAAAAACTATTACAGCGAGCAAACGCTATTACAGGGGAACAAAATATGCCTCTGAAATCTGAATATCATTAACAAGAGGCTCGGCTGAGCAACACTCGCCGCCCTTGAAGATGTTTCATCAAATACAAAAGGCTTCGAGACCTCGAGAGCGCTCAAAGACGTCAAATCTTTTGCTGTCAAGTTCACCTGCGGGGGGAAACAAGATTTGAAATATAATGAAAAATGTGTTTTAAAGACTTCTCTGGCAATAAAGTTTTTGAATCGGTCGACCTTTGCGAGTCCTTGTCCGGCCAGAAATAGACTTTAATTGATGTAGACCCACTTTCAAGGGGAGAGGAAAGACAGTGCGGCTGTTTGAGTTGCGTCAGTTGATTTCACTCACATGTGATAAATGTTTGATGAAGTGCTCTGGTCTAATTCATCCCGAGTGCTAAATAGTTCTTTAACAAACTCTACTTTTTGAAGTAAGTGTTAGCAAATGTCAAAAAAGAAGAGACATATTTGTGGTATGATCAAAAAAAAAAAAGCCTTATTATTGCTGCTCTGCTGCCATGCCAGTGGAAACACCGCTGCTCTGCCTCTCTCTCTCTTTTTCTTTTCTTTTTTTTTTTTCCATGGAAAGCTGGATTTGGGAAAAGCCTTCCCTCTCTCCTCCTCCTCCATCCATCACATCCGGGTCAGTTGGGTTGGTCGGAGCTGGGTGCTGCCTTCAGGTACCCCTCGGAGACTTGTAAACTTTTGAAGTTTGGAAGTTGTAAACACATCTCCTTGATGCGTTTGAATGAATATGAAACTTAAGATCCTTTTTCTTTTCTTTTTTGCAGTGTTTTGTTTTTTAAGAAATTAATGTTCAAGTTATAAAATTAATGATTTTTATTGATTTGTTGATTTTTTAAAATTCTATTTATTCAAATGATGCATTTATAAACTGAAGCAGGGGCTTCCAAACTTTTATATATGAAAGGACTCCTACAATAGATGTCAATTTGACTATTGACCCCCAATTTTAGAGAATTCTGTCCTAATGAACTTCCTCTGGGACTTTTTTTTTAAGGTTTGAAGATTGTCGATCAATTATAACCAAATCTATCTCTCTCCTTGTTTCCAAAATGTGATAAAAGTTAAAATATTCCGTTACTCATTTATATATATATATTTGTTTATTAATCATTTAATGTAATTTTAGGACATCAATGCTTAAAAATGGCACGTTTTAGACTCTCAAATGTGTGAATTCCTCTTGTTTTTAAATCTTCTATGACTACTTTTGGATTTAAAGCTTTTGCTCAGCGACAAAAAGAAGACAGAATGCACCAACTTGAACATTTTCTTAGCTGTTGTTAAGGTGGTATAAGTGCAAAAACAAACTTATGATAAGACTCAAATGTGATTTAATGTCTGCATAGGTTTGCTGCAAGTTATTTTTTATCAACATCATAATACATTAAGATATGATCATTTAAATATTTGGGAGCTCTTGCACGCCGAGTTGTGTCGATTCCGATCGCGGAGGCAGCACCTGAAGGCGGCACAAGTTGAGCAGCTCTCAGTTAACACACAGGCAGACTGATGATCCAGCTGCTGTATATGTGTGTGTGTGAGTATGTGTGATGAGGGAGAGTGTGTGAGTGTGTGAGTGCGCCTTGACATGGACACAACTGGCGCTCACTGCTGAAACTGGACTCGTTGCGGTGTCACGGTGACAGCGGGGGGACTTCAGCCGAGCGACAAAACTTCTTCCACGGCCGCCCTCATGTGATATATCCCCCCCCTCTCCACCACCTCCACCAGCACCACCACCAGCCATGTCCAAGAGCCTGAAGAAGAGGAAGCACCACTGGACCAACAAAGTCCGTGAGAGCGTCCTTTGCAGGAATGAGGAGGGGGAGCTGGGGCTGGAGCTGAAGGGCGGCGCGGAGAATGGACAGTTCCCGGTCGTCGGCGAGCTTCTCCCGGGCGGAGCGCCGAGCAACAGCGGCCAACTCTTCCAGGATGAACTCCTGCTGGAAGTCAACGACACCCCGGTGGCCGGACTCACCACCAGGGACGTCCACGCTGTGGTCAAACACAGCAAGGACCCCGTCCGACTCAAGTGTGTCAAACAAGGTAACTTTTCATTTTTTCCCGCATTTCGTTCATTTTCTGTCCTCAACCGTTAGCTAACTGACACGCTTTTGTGTTTTGACAGCAGTGCTATTGTCTCCCGAAACTGATACTCTCCCGTCTTCTGCTCGGTTCTTTACCCGCACCACGTCAAGAAAATTAACTTTTAAAACTGTTTTGACGTTGTTTTAAGCCTTTTATACCCGAATATTAACATTATTTCCAGTGTAGTGGCTGTAAAAAAGGTGTTTGAGACGTGTTTTTAGCGGGGTCCTGTTGCTAAGGGTAGCTTCTTTTTTTTTTTTTTTTTTTAAGGGGGTGTGTTGCAGAAGATACACACTTCACACACACACTTCAGCTACACACAGCCTTGTGCATAACTAATAATAACAAATACACAATACTTAATCGAGGCTGCATCCACTGTAATACCTCTAAATGTCACGCAGCCACCATAGGTCAAGATTACAGGGTATCCAATAAAGGTATAATTCCACTCACATAAACACTGGATTAGATTATTGATGTTGGGTAAGATTATTACTTTGCCCCCAAACCAAGCCGGTCTCACACGCAAGTCCAGCACACTATTACAAGCAAACATCTACTTATTTCTACATTTTACATCGCATATTTTATAATGCATGCACTGAAACAGTCAGGTGAAGCTCGGATTAGTCGATCAGTTGGCAGTAATCTGTCAAAAAAAGCAATAATAAAGGTGTTAAATCGCTCACGTAAACACTGGATTAGATTAGATGTTGGGTAAGATTATACATTTTCCCCCAAAACAAGTCGGTTTCACACGCAACAAAAAACAAGTTCTGCACATCATTACACAAGCGAACATCTCCTGTAGGAGCTCCACTGACATATTTCAACGTTTTGCATCACATATTTTAAAATGTATGAGCCAAAAACTTACTTGAAGCTTGGATTAGTACACCAAACTCACCGATATAAGGGTGTGACAACTTCCTATGTCGATATATCAGCTGATAAACACACAGTTTTTTGCAGTGATCCCTCAACACATGACAAAAATATGTATTGTAATGTTTACTGATTATTCATATAATCAGGGTTCCAGGTTGCACATGCACCCAAAAATGTTTTAATTCACAACATGGATGTTTTTTGCTATTTTTTTTTACCAAGTATAAGTGTCATACCACTCACGTAAACACTGGATTAGATTAGATGTCGGACAAGATTATTAATTTGCTCCAAACCAAGTCTGTTTCACACGCAAGTTCAGCACAATATTTAAAAACATCCCACCTGAAAGTCTTTCAAGTGCGACTCAACATCTTTATCGGTCGCACCAGTGCAGCAAGCACTTTCAAACTTATTGTAACTCCTTGTTGCGTGTGCTGAAGAAAGACATTTATCTTCACCTTATTGTTGTCCACAATCATTTCAATGCACTTATATAAGAAGTTAAATCCAAATATAGAGTGGAGCACCAGTGCAACCGCTGTAAATGTTGGTCTGAAGTCCTGATTGTTTTTAAACGACAATGCCTCACAGTTTCTTTTAGCCTTCTATGATGGTAAACTAGCATATTTTTGACTTTGGGTCTTGTTTGAGTACACCAAGTTGGACATATTTTTCTATTTTCTGGCCAAATGATTTATTGAGAAATGGTTGAAGCATTTGTTATGTGATCAATTGGCAATAATTCTGTTTATAAGTGTCATTGTTACTGTGACTGTGCTTAAATCTCAGCCTGTCAAATGTTAATGTTAATTTCTTTTTGTCTTCTATGATAGTAAACTCAATATTTGGGGATTTTGGACTCTGGGTCTGCCATATAAAGAAGTCTGACAGCACCAACTTGGACATTTTTAAGACAGTTTATCACCAAACGACTAGTACGGAAAGTAATTGTTATTGGCAGCCCTGGATGTATAAACGTCTGTGATACTGAAGTCTTTGGGTTTCTTGTGGATGTGAGTTTGCTCTCTTTCTTGACTGAGAGAAAATTGCTCTTCATTTACTGTTTAACCGTTGAATCACATGTAATTTTTTTCCCCTGCAAAGCAGACATTTAAGTATGCAATATTTATTATCCAATTTATGCTACGTTGAGTGGGACTAAATTGGATTTGGAAAGGATATTGTATAAATATTAGAGCAAATCCCCAGGTCCCTATTTCAACATTATGGTGGTGTCACGAGAAATGAAAAATACCATGAACTATGATAAGGTCACAGTTATTGAATGGCTCGGAATCATTTTTTTTTTCCTGAGCAGTGGATTGCTTAAGTGAGTGTTTAACATGAAGCCAAGGTTGTGCTGTTCGAAGACTCCACAAGTTGTTGGACACATGCAGCAGCCATGTTGGCTCATGCATGTAAAAAGGAGCACGAGTCATGTAAATGTGCCCCGAACTCCAAACTCCATCTAACGCTTGTCAACTTTTCTTGCTCTGGATGTGAAGCTCTGATGTCACGGACACGCTCCGCTGGCCGTCTGCGTCTTTTGATCCTCGCCGCTAATGACGCCGGGTGTCTTGCGTTGTGAGCTCAGAGCAGCAGGATCTTTGGGGCTCTCGTTTTGGGGTGAAAAATCAGAAAAGCCCTGTAAGAGGCTTTGGATCAAAGTGTGTTTGTGTGACGATGTGTGTGCGTTCAGCATCAGACCAGGAATTTATTCAAAAGGCAGCCGAGCCTGTATCAAACTAATGTGTGAGATTTTTTCCCATGAAATATTTATATTCTCCAGTGATTGCTGAAGTGATTGATATTCTGGCTTTGCTTTCCTCATTTTTGCCTCGACCGGTTGTTTACAGCGAGTGTCAAGTTGTTTTTAATGTGTACATTAAGTAAATATTATGGAGGGGGAAACACTCTGCGGTGTCCTTGCAGCTGTGGGTTCAATAACAGATAATATTCACTTGAACTCCTGTAATCTGTTTCAGTATTATCACAGTAAGCCAGGCCTCACGGATGATACGCATCCACTCCCCCCGCTGCTGTATAATTTTTATAACAAAGACGGTGTGTAATTAAGATTTTCCCTCATGATGAATCGTTTGTTAACCATCATTAATAAATGGTACATTTATAGTAAAGCAAACTTGAGCTTACATTTAATTGACTGTTAACAAACAATGAAAGGCTTTATGAACCATTTAGTAGGCAATTGTAAAGGTTTATAAACATCAGTTGATCAATAATGATTAAATGATGCTTAATTAGTTATAAATGCATCATTTATTGATGGAAGTGTTGCCATGTCTTTTACACTGATTTCAGAAACAGTTTCCCTGCATGCTCTATAGCTCTACTCTACATTGATGCCGATACTGTAGAAGCATACAACACTGCTTTTAGCAAGATGTCTTTGTGTAGTGGATCGTAAACCGCATTTCAGGTCTCTGAAAACAGAGCTTTTGGAAAACTCCTGCCAGGAAGAAGATATTTATGTACAGACATGAAAACCGGGTCCTTTGATTGGCCAACGTGACCTTATGTGAGAGGTTATATCGCTACCTGCTGCATGGGCTTGACAGCCTGGTTTGCGTTTTCATACTGTTGGACAGGAATTTTTGGGAAAATTGTTCCTAAATATACCGGTGTATGTGTGGACTGGGCTGTAATAATCGATTTAGACTGGACAATATTTCAATATTATGTTGATATTGTGATATGCAGCGATGTCACGTCTTAGAGTTTGGATATTGTTATATAGTAATATGGCGTAAGTGTCGTCTTTTCCTGGTTTTAAAGGCTGCATTACAGTAAAGTGATGTAATTTTCTGAATTTACTGGACCGTTCTGCTTGTTCTGATACTGCCTAATCTTTGCTTAGCTAAGGTTAGCAAACGCTACCTAACTAGCGAGCTAACATATAAGGGTTATATGGAGAGGAGTTAGCCTGAGGTCGGATCACCAACAACAGCATATGTTTGCTGCTTTCTGCTTATTTCTGTGGTAATGATAGAAAAAGAGTTGGAAAAGGACAGATGGCTGACGTGTCTTTAAGATGCATAAATTACAGTTCCAATAGAGATAAAAATAGACATGAAGCTGAAAACAAAGACAACCAAGCCGATCAAAGGTGGATAAAAATAATCATAGAGCTATTACATACATACTTGTAACAGAAAACTAGGTGCATGTATAGATATACAGTGTGTAGAACAAAATAATGACCAATATATTCAGTATATTCAAGTCAAGTGTTTCTCTTAATTGGAAATAAGACTTCCCGAGACACAATAAAAGCTTTATACAATATTGGACAATATTAACTGTCAGACGATGTACAGAAAGTGTTTGAATTAGCAGCGCTTTCTCTTTCACTCGAGCTTTTTCTCCATTGTGCTCTTGCTTAATGTGTTTTTCCCACACGCTCTTTTAGATGGTCGACAAATCACTTAGGCAGGCGTGCTTAGATCGAGATAAATATTGGTTATTGTTCGAACTGCTAGGGTGTATAACTGTAAACAGAATAATGCAATCGCCTCATCCAGTGTTGGGTGTGCTTTGAAACATTATTGTAGGTATAAGCACAAATATGATGTAAGGATTAAATAACAACCAGCAATAATGATAAGGGAGTACTTGGTGAAAAAAACCCAGAGAGCAGCTGCTTGGTTTGAATTGATCTATTAGTGGACTTTTCAGGAATCTGAGCTGTTGTTGTTATTAACAGGAGCCACTTAAAATAGACAAACTGCCAGCAGTTAAACTTAACACCTTCTCCAATACAAGGTTACAATGGACCAGCTACGACCCAATAAAACAGTCATAAATTGTGCTTTGTTTTGCCTCCTTTTGCCTCTAGCCAAAGAAAAGGGTCACACTGACCACGTTACACGCATGGCCGATCTCCAAAGGTTGTTCGTGGCCTTTTTGAATAATACATCAAGTTCACTTTTGCGGTGGTCTGCTGCTTCACTAATGTCACGGCGGTTTAAGTGCTGCCCCTTTCTCTTGGGAGACCTTGTCTCAAATGCCAACTTTTCTTATGATCTTCTTCATAATTACATGAGCCAGATTATGATTCACACTTTTTTTTCCCACCATAGTGATCATGAATCATGTTTCTGCTCTCAAGCACTTAATTTCCTACGTGCTCTAACATGGCTTTAATTTTTCACAACATCTAAAATCCTTCGCCTGCATCCCCTCTAGGTCTTTTATTAGTCTCTAAGGTGAGCATTAAATTAGATTGCCACCAGCAATCAGGCCGGGCCTGTAGTATTTAAGATGTAATTAGGATCTCAACACAACACTGATGAGTATATAAGAGAGCATAGGGTTCAGTTACGTTCCCCGGGATACAGCGAATTCTCATTAGACCAAGACATTATGGATAATGTTAGGAAAGGGCTGAAACTTCTTCCTGTGGCTAATGTAACCCCTTTAGATTTGATGCTAGTAAAGATGAACGTTGGAATATCTCACTATATTGGATATACTCTCTTAAACTTGGAACTTGTATGTGCATGATGACTGTTTCTTTAGGGATGCATTATCTGCTGGATAGGTATCCGTGCTGTTGCCCCATCTACTTTTAAGCGGATCAGGTATTGGTTTGAATACAGTGTATTTGTTATTGTCTTATAAAACTGTTCAGCTAACAGTTCTGAAGTGATGGAGGGCTACTATCTCAGGTCTTAGCACTGAGGTTGGCAGTGCTGGAACAGAAAATGTCAGATTGATGGATCTCTAGCACCCTGAGTAACGTCAAAGTTAACATACTCAGAAGTTAATGCCATGCGATGGCAAAATTAAGTTAAGTCCATGAACAGTTGGGATGAAATGTCATAATGTGAAGTGCAGCCAAAAATAATGACTGAAAGCTTTAGAACCCTTATCTGCTGCTTGGTGGATATATTTTTAATCCTCCAGGTACACACAAGCCTGCGGGCAAGTATTTGAACCACTTGTATTGCAGGCACTTGCCAAATGGTAGAAAGAAAGTGTATCTGGAGCGTCACAAATTCAAATCTCTATTAACTCAGTCTTACCTTGGATAATCTGTCTGAAGAGAAAAAATTCAAACTGTCACTTTCTCTGTAAGTCATGAATATTGCTGCCGAAGAATCAAGATAAATTAGCTTTACTTCATATTCCCTGCTCCTTTCCCGCCGTCCCTCTCTCACACACACTGAACTGCCCCAGTTCAGCTTTCCGTTTCAGCTCCAGTGAAGGATTAATGCAGCCAACTATGGAGGCTGTCACTGCATCTTTCACTGCCACTACGGTGAGAAGCTCTTACTGTAGCTGTACTTCACCCTGGCTGCAATCTGAATGCTGATTGAGCCTCGCTGAGTGGTGTTGGGTGCAGGTAAGAGCAGACATTTCCAGGTCAGCCGAAGGCAATCAGTGTGCTTGCCGGGTGCCCACTTAGTGTGTTGGCTGGTGTTTGGGAAAGTCATTACAAGAGCCTGAGCACGGGGAGCTTTTGCAAGGCAAAAATGGCAGCAGTTTTAAAAGGTTGTTTTTAGCCAACAGCGTGGCTCTAGGGAGCAGTGTCAGCTGGTCCACCACTTTGGTCCAGAGGTAGAATATCTTCACAAGTATCAGACAGATTGCCTTGACACTGTTAGAGACAGTTGTTTCTAGAGGATGGATCCAAATGACTTTAATAACAACCTGACTTTTTATCTAGCATGGTAGATGCTACATGCAAAACATTTTTTGTTTAATATCCAGTAGTTCTTAAAAAGTGTTTTAAGTGTGTTCCTGACCTTGGAAACAACGGTTGATTAAAAAACCTTGACTCAGAGCTTATTTAGCAGCTGTTCTGGAGCTTTCCATCATTTCACATGATCTCCATCAGCAGATGGAGCTTGTCAGTTGTCATGAAAGTTTAGATTTTCATTTTTCCTGGACACTGAGTATGTCTAGGTGCTCAAAGGGCTAGGGGGGATGTGTCGAAGAGAGAACAGTAATAAGTTGGTGCTAGGTGTGCATTCTGTTACAATGCTTAAATATGAAGCCTTGTTTTGTTACTTTCCAGTTTTCCTTGCGTTACTTATTAATACGAACTAGTGTTTCAGTGTACAAAGCAATGAAAACCCTTCTTAAACACATCCAGCACTTTACATGAACCTGGTAAGGTATGTGCTGTAACCAAGCCACGAGGACGCCTTTCTTACACGTGATCAGTTGCTTGGGTCTGTCGCTCCCTGGCAAAAACTTTTTTGGCTGTAAAGTATTGCTGAGCGGCTGACGATGATGTTTCTGCAAAAGGTTATAGAAGTTCCTGCAGACTGAACTCAGAGCCAGGATTTAGACAGGCTTTACTGTTGACATTTCAACCACAACTGGTCCTCCTCAAGTGCTTGCCAGAGGATTTAGCCGAAATGTGGCCAATAAATCTTTATCTATGTCTAATAAGGTGCGATTCCACCTCTCAATTTTGTTCATAGTATTCCTTGAACTTGTCTCACCTGTCTCACCTTGCGCACCTTGGGCACATTTGATTAAGATTTCTGTGCAGGAACTTGTCCACTCTGTTGTTGCCCTGTTTCTGATGAAAAGATTTATTAATAAATAATGTCTGCAGTTGCAGACAAACCAGGAATGTGCATAATGATGTCTCACGTCCTCTTTGAAGATTCTATACCGCTCATTCGATGGATGAGTCACTGTCTTGTGAAGTGCATGCTGTAT
Source organism: Lagodon rhomboides (assembly GCA_039737535.1). Taxonomy (NCBI): domain Eukaryota; kingdom Metazoa; phylum Chordata; class Actinopteri; order Spariformes; family Sparidae; genus Lagodon; species Lagodon rhomboides. Next base: position 6,896,048 of record CM077805.1, read on the forward strand.
GGCTGTAAGCTCTGTTGGACAAAATATGTAGCGTAACGTCATTTTATATGAAGGTCAGCCGTGTGCGTCCAAAGATAAAGTTGTTTTGCAGGCAGGAATCCTGAGCATCCTGAGACAATTCATAAAACTGCACCGCATGAGCCGTCCAGTACAGCTCAAGGGAAAACCAGTTTGTTATGACACTATCAAGTCAATGGCGTGTGCCGAAGTAATGGAATGATTGATGTGGGTGATGATGAGTTTGGACTGGTCACTGGTCTTTGGGGGGGTGGTTGAGAGATGGGACCGGGCAATCCCTGGGAAGTTGTGTTGAGTCAGACGTACACTGTTGCGTGGGAGTGCCTTAATGATTCTCACTACAGTCAGACCCATCTGTCTTCTTGTCAGGGTCCCATTGAGAGTGTTAAGTTGCACCAGCAAGTGTTACACAGAAAGTGTGATACACAGAGAGACTCACACACACATTTAAAGAGATGCTGTGTGTGTGTGTTTGTATCAGTACGTCTCGGGTGGTTTTGCACCACTTACCGCATGCTGTCCAATCATGCCTGACAGAGGTTTGGTGGAGAGATCCTGTTGTCGTTGCTTCTGTTACACTGTTTGACTGCCAGGCTCACCTCTGGGGACAGGTAACGATAAGGCACACACACAAGCTCACTCTCACACACGTATAACTACCTTTCCCTCCTTGTCAACATCAGCCATCTGTTGTGGCAGGTCTGAATATTCCAAGAACTGCAGAATGGGAAGGCTGCAGACTTTCACATGTGGTAGTGTGTGTGTTTGTGTATTTGGGCCTCGCAAAGGTAAAAAAGAATGAAATTCTGAATATTTAAAAGTGTTTCAATATTGATTTTAAACAGCATGGAAAAATGAGTAGAACCCCAACACACACAGTATTTATCTTTTAGTAAAACTATGCCCTCAATGTTGTGTCTAATTTCTTCCTGTGGTATCGAACATGGTATCAAATATCAATATTATTCAAGGTATTCTATCAAAAGGTGCTTTTACACCACCTCAATTGGTCCAGACTTTAGGACCTTTCAGTTTGATCCGAACGAAAGAGGTGGTCATGGTCCGGATCAAACTGAACCTTGGCTCATGGTACTCTGGGTCGACCGATTAGCCGGCTGGACGATTGTCGGAGCCGATATTCAGCATTTCTACGATGATCAGAATGTGTTTTTATTCTTTGTTTTAAAATCTGATTTCAGATAGAATTAAATGATTTTAAAAAATAACAAAACTAATACATGTTTTGAGTAAACAGTGTCAAAATAACTAAAAACTGCACTTTACATTACTAGAGTAAATTTACTGAGTCTCAATCAGGAGATCACTGGTGAAAACAATATTTTGGAAGGTTTGGACTTTCGGACCAATTATGAAAAGAAAAGCAACAGGATCAAATGTATACAAAAACATAAAGCATGGTTCTGACCTTTGTTCAGACTTTCAGGTGTGAGGCACCACAAGTTAACAATGTCAATGGTAATTGAATGTATCAGTGAATCACTGAAGCCGTCTTTTTATTGAAAGAATAGTGGTGTTCCTCTCTATAACCGGTGAAAGAAATCTTTACGACCTTCTTCTTATCCAAGTTCTATAGATAAATGGTGTCTATAGCATGAAGAAGCTGAGAATAGAAAAGGAGCCCTTTACCTTTTTATTATGATGAATTATAGATGAATGAGAGGCAGCGCAAGTGTGTATGAAAGTATATGGTTTGAATTTTTCTCTCTGGCCCACGAAGCTGCTGATTCTAGTCCTCCCTTGTCTGTGTCCTTTATGTCAGTGTCCTTTGTGTCTGTGTCCTTTTATGTCTGTGTCCTTTATGCTCAGGTTGTTCGGGATGAATGTACAGTATGTCATTCAAGTTGATTCTGTATGTGAGCGAGCTATGAAGCTGTCATTTAATCTGCAGCTGCTTTGGTTAAAATAACAGCGTTTCTGAATGGACCTGCGACAGCATGTAATCTACAAGCACAGCATGCGTAACCTTTACGCTGTCTGAGTTCACTGGATGTGTGTTATTGTAGCTAACTCATAACTGATTTCCTTCATAGCATACAGGATTATAATTTAAAGCCACTTACAGCTCGATTTAGGGCCTTGGCAACAATTATTTCTATGATCTATTGAAATACAGTTTTTCTTATTAAAGATGTATTATGTTATATTTCCTCATTTTAATGTCTAAAAAAAACTATACCTATGTAATATATTTTCTGGAGTTGTGTACTTATGTTATCCCAAATGTTTCCAACAATGTTTAAACACAGAGAAACCCTTAATTTGACTAATTTTTAACGAATCATGTTGGTCGCCTGCAGACTGAACATTGCACATTATCCAACAAAACACAAGAACAACTCACTTAATAAAAGTTAACAACATTTAATGGAAACAATATTCAACATAACAATGAATCTTGGGGAAATTACAACAGCATTTTCATTTAGTAAACGCAATCGCATAGCAAATATGCTAATACCTCTCAGACGCAACAGTTGGTCAAATTAATAGCGGATACTTGCTTTTTATAAAGCAGTATTTTACAAGGAAGACACAACTTTACAGTGCAGGAGCAGCAATGATTAACCAACTAGTCCACTTATTGACAAATCCCTTCAGATATTTCAGTCTGGACTAAAGTAGTGAAACAGCTGTGACTAACAATGTCACCCAGAGCCACGGTGCTGGAGTGTCCAAGTATTTCCACTTAAAAATGCCAATAAATCAGTCATCAAATTCATTTTCTGTCGTTCGACTCATCAGTTCATTGACTAATTGTTTCATCACTTGGCAGATCCTGTGATTATAAACAGGTTTCATATTTTGTTTTGCAAAAAAAGATCTCTCCAGATGGCCCAACATATTTCACTCCAAATAACTCTGAACTAATGATTCTGGCATTCTCAGTGTGCTTAAATGAAAGAGGATTAAACTTGTAATTTATGTTTACAAGGACGTTAAAACTGCCACATCAGAAAACACCTACACCTACTCGGCCGCAGTTAAAGTGTGTTTACCTGTGTGGATGTGGTGGGAGAGAGAGCTCCTACAGCTTGATGATTGATGGATGATTTTGGCAACAATTAAAGCTGATTGTGCAGTGTGAGGCTGTGAATTTTAACAAATAAAAGCCAGTATAAAGACCTTGTTTACTAAAGAGCTCGAATCCAGGCATTGTTTTTGTCTGTAGCATTGACACCTAAGCTTTTTAGTGTGTATTTTAGACGCTGTATAGTGAATAATTTACTGACAGCGTACTGTATTCGTAGACAGCTACACTGAGTGACACCAGGGTTATGTCTTCTTTTAAGAAACGTTTCCCCTGCGATGTTTTTGTCAACTCTTGTTCCAAAGATGAGGTGATTCCTCACCTCAAATCACTGTTGTCACCTTTAGTCAAGTTTCATTTTTTTTCTTGCGTGTACAGTAGAAGAGTCTTGTTTTCAGCCTCTCCTTTGAGCCTCTCCTTTTATCTGAAACCAATCAAAGTCACCAAGAGGAATACTGTAGACACCAGCAGCCCTGTAGGCAGATGATGAAGCCAGCGTAAACATCAGGGGTTGTGATGAATCACAAAGTGGCTAAAGGATTGCAGTTGTGCAGCTAGGTGCAGCCCCCTCCTCCGGATACTGTAAGATTTTGCAGCGGGAGATGTTGTAAGATTTCATATTTCATGTTGGGAAAAGTTAATATTCCTGCTCCTGCAAACTGCCAGTGGTATGAATATAAATGAGAACTAAATGGGATATTTTGGAGCGAAGGCATTGGGGAGGGTGAAATTGGCTGACCTGCTCAGGGAGAGAAGGGAATATTAAGCAAACTCCTCAGCCCACACTAGTTGTTGCTGATTCACCATAAAAGGGGAGGAATCAATATGGAACGATTTAAGCCTTTCTGAGAGCCGCTGTGGTTGGTCTGTCCTTCCCTGCCGGTCTCTTGGCATGGATCAAACAGTCTTGTCTTCTTTATTCCACGTCGATGAGTCTTTGTGTGTGAGACAAAGTATTTGAATCTGTGTCCACCTCAGGATGTGTGTTTTCTGAGTGGATTAGGGTTGGACCAAGATGGATTTTATTTTATTTTTTTAAAGACTAATCGGTTCTACAAATCTGTTGTTCATGAACAACAAAAGGTTGACCAAACATACAGCTTCCCTTGTTGGAGGAACCAAGCTCCAAGCTCTCAGAAACAGCCAATATGACATTGTGGCAACCATATGTGACTTTTTTTTCCCCATTAAGCTTACATTGTAAATGACATACCTGGAAATTGGTCGCTACTTTTTTCCCAGCATCACAAACCCCGTGAAATTACTTGTTTCACTATCAGAATTCTGTTCTATTTGGTCCGTTAACATTTGGAAAGTCGAGAAGAGCTGTACAATTAAATCATTTATCCTCATTCCGGCTAAACAGCTCAGCCAGTGCACGCTCTATGGGCCGCACAATACAGAATCTATGTGGAAGATCCAGGTACTTTTTGTATTCGCAAAGTTTTATAGGGATGAAGGGGGCTCAACTTCCGACGCTGTAATCAGATTTACACTTTACAGTTGCGTTTCCATTCTAGTGTTGTATGTATGCTGCTAACAATGACTGTGGTGGATGATTTTCATCACAACTCGTGTTCATTTCTGAAACATTGTGTCCTTTTATTAAAGCAGAAACAGAGTAAAACAGGCTTGTCAATTAAACTTGATGTCAGTCTATTTTGGCTGACTGAAATGCCAACTGTTGCTGGCAGATTTAAGTACAGTAGCTGTAGCTCGCTAGCTGCAGTAATTAAAATTAACTACTTGAGATGGTCTCAGATGGACTTTTTAATGTGTTTATAGAAGTAGATTTGTACTGTAGCTGTTTTAAGAGACATCTTGGAGCAGTTTCTTAGCTTGTTGTTGTTGTTTACTAATAAATAGCCCCAATAGAGTGAGAGCTAGGCTGGCTGTTTCCCCCTACTTTCAGTGATTATGCTAAGCTAGGCTAACTCACAGATCTTAAATGACATGGCATTAATCTTCATCATCCAGCGCTCAGCAAGAAAGTGAATTAGCATCTTTTCCAATGATGATATTCCAGCTACCGCGCGGACAAATCAGATTCTGATCAGAATCCCGTTTGGGTTAAGTGCCTCTCGGAGAAAATGCAGCGTTATTGATCGATTGCAACCAGGAATTGCAAAGACAGAGCTGAGCTGACGGAGCAGCAGTTTGTGACAAGAACAAGAGTCTGCAATAAGACTGTAAACAAGACATTGATTTACCGCCGGGGAGTATAGATCCTACAAGGAACGATGAGACACATTAGTAGCATGTCTATTCAATACAACCTGGCGCTGTCTCAGTGTTGTAACAGTCTATTCACTGATCACATCTGTCTTCCTCTGCTGTCTCACACTGAGGATTCATTTGTCCTTGAGGCCAGCACTGTTTGTGGAGAGTTTACAGTTTTTTGGGATTCCAGTCAAGTCTTATACGAGACTTTAGCTTCCCTTTAGTAACCTCCCTCCGCCCTGTTAGATTTGCCTGCAGCGAGGTCACCTCCAGCTGCTTTAAGCCAGCTCACATCACCACTCCTGGGAGTTTTTTTTTCTTCTTCTTTTTCTTTTTTTACATATGCAGCACTGACTCTTGGCTCTTGCTTTTCTTTCCCCTTTTCTTTGTCTCCCTCCTTTCTATTCACACACTCATTTCATCCCGTGCTCCTCTGGGAACTGAGAAAGGCTCGTTTAAATAGGTTCGGGAGATGAAGAGATCGACTGCACAGCTCCGGCCTGTCTGTCCCCGTGCTCGCAAACATTATTCATGCCTTCCTAACCGTCAGCCACAGAGCGAGGGACCCTCTGAAAGACAGCCTGGCCATGAGAGAGAGAGTGACACACCTGATGCTCAACAGATGCAGAGAAAGCACAGAAAGGAGGGAGGGAGCGAGAGTTGACAGACAGAGAGAGGAGAAGGGTTGGCACTCTGTTTTTCACACTATTCTGGTTTTAATTCGATTGACAACCGCGGCAGTGCTGTTTTCTGTGTTCCTTCCCGGTCCATCAAACCGAGGACACATTTTGGGCATCAGCTCATGCTTTGTTTGCTGCTCGATCCTCCAACAGATTTGTTGATTTAACCTCCTCTTTGTAGCACCATTAGACTTCACTTCACACAATTTGGTCAATATTTTTCAAACAGAAAGCATCTTCTAAAAACGACAAAGGACACAGTAATAAGATTATCCGTTTGACAGATGAGGGATAGCTTAATGTGCTGAAAAATAATGAAAGTTTCATTGTTAACAAAATACAGCTTTCCCGTCTCTTGAAATGAGATTAAGTTGTCACTGTTCTTATTGTCTTTGAGACAAGTCGAGAGGAAGCCAAACTTTATTTCAGTCAGGAGATATTTAATTGAAAGAAGGGCTTAACGGAGAATTATTCAATATTTATTTGACTTGATGCACAATTAAAAAGTTGAAGAAATATGAGGGGAGTCTTCGGCAGTTAGACCCAATCATTGCGCCATTACATTTGGGAGGAAGTCGATGTTTAGGTCAGCCCGGCCACCAACCCAAAACATCAGTATTTGATGAAGACACATCGACCCCTTCGGCCTCTTTCCCGATCTTCTGCCGCTCCTTTCTGTCTCACACATTATTCGGAGCTGCTCTTTGCTGCCAGAGTGTCTCCAGGTTCATTAGGTAGAGCAGACAGGCCTGCACGGCCCAGGATGCTCTGACACCTGGCCTGTTTGCTCTGCTTACAAGCCAAGAGACACTGCAGCTGCGTTAGCCAGAGTTGTTCAGCGTGAGTGTTTTACAAAACACAACCCATTACCACCAGCGTGAGAAAATTAGATTTGATGTAAAAGGAAATTGTGAATAAATAAAGAGCACGACAGCTCACCGGTATTGCAGTATTTTTATTTTTCATTGTTGTTTTAACATAATTACAACCTGTGTGCCTTGATAAAGTGGTTATATTCAAAATAAAGATGTTGAATTCAACCTTTTTTTTTGTCCCAGGCCTAGTTTGATGAACTGGAAAACCAAGCGTCAGTATTTGGAATTGAGACTCAAAAATCAATTTTCTGACGGATTGGACCTTTAAGGGAGTAGCGATGCCACCAGCTCTGTAGGAATGTCCCCCCTGACAGAGTCTGGTTGTGATAAAGAGGTGAATATCAATGGATCTGATCTGGATGGATGCGATGCGGAGCAGGACTTTTGATAAGCTCAGTGGAAGGACAAACGGGCGCTTAAAGTGAATGTGCTGGAGGAGAGTTGCATCGATTTGACACCGGACTGACAGCTGACAGCAGCAGAGAAAGGAGCAGTTTTAAAGTTTGACAGCAACAAAAGCAGTCGCTCACAGAGGTCATTACTAGTTAAACTGAGAGAGTGACACACTGGAGTTGGTAGCAGTACAATGTCTTGAAAATAAAATGCAGTATAGTCGTTTAACTTCAGCTCAGCTTCACTTTAAGCACATTTCCTTTGGTTGGTTTCTGTCATTATTGCAACTAAATGATTTGATGCACCGCGAGTTGCAATTCTACAAAGGAAGAAAATGAAAACGCTTCAAACTCTCAGAGAAACGTCAAACTGACTGATTCTCAAAGGAAGAGGAAATGGATGAACAGAGTTAATTATGGAGCTCAGAAAAGACAGAAAAACACATTTTAATTCTCTGTATGCTTCTTTGAGTTTCCTGTTAAATTGCTGTTCTTATTATCTGGATCTGAAAGTGTAGAACAAAATTGGCCAATAACATCATGTTGAGAATACGACTGGGAGATGTAACAATGGTATGTGATATTTATGGGGGTTATTGAAACAAGTTCTTAATATTGAGTGCTAGAAATAGCTGATTTGAACTTTATTCCATTTTTTTCCCAGTTAAAGGGTTTTTATATTCTGAGTTTTTCTCCCTCCAACTCAAGTGTCTATGAATAGAGGGTTTTGTATGCTGTATAGATAGAATCTCCTTGAGGCATATGATATTTAAGATCTGTGATAAGTAAAATATAATTAAAATTTGACTCGACTTGACTATTTGCCCTCCAGAAAAACATGCATAAGCTTTCATTTGACTGATTTGACGATCCTGTCGGCAGCACGGAAATCATTTGACAGCACCTTCCAAAATGTTTTCAAATCAATCAGTAAATAAGCGTGACTCTAAGTGGGAAGTAGGTTGGAAACATGGACCATTTTGAAGCCTCATGTTTGGCTAGATAGGACCTTATTTTTCAAACTGAGCACTATGATGTATTAAAAAAGACTTTAAACTACAGATTGAGAACATAAATTCATCAGGAAACTGATTAACGATGTGATAAATCAAGTGAGAATTATGGTCATTTTCTCATAAGCTTACATACAATCAGACTGAAACCAGTGAAGTTGCCCCCTGATTAAAAAGAGGGCAGGTTCAAAGCACTTCTGCATTGGCTTCAGTTTCACATATACTGTTTTTGGTGGGAATTTGCTTTTATTTTCCATTTTTATTACCGTTAGAGGTCTTCAGTCAGCGGAATGTTTCGAGCATCTGCCGAAAATGCTGACGCCGACAGTCTGGCATCATTTTTTGTCATCAAAATTACATTTTCTCTGGTCTTTAAGTTTTTGCATCACAGTGTACCGAGTGAAATGAGAGAATGATTGTCTGTTCTTTCCCATCAGAGGATCATTTGTCAAGTTTTCTCTCGAAGACCTCTTCATTTTATGACCCTAACGACTTTCAAATTCGTGAAATTTTAATATCGAGTCACATATTTTGAATTTATAGACATTTCCCATGCTCTTTGCTGACACAGTTCTTTTGGTCCGCAGCTGAGATATGGCTTGACTTTCTTCACATAGTCGACCTAAAGTGAAATGAAACCAGATTTGGACGATGTTCTTTGAATATGCAAGTTAACCGTAGGTGTCAATCAGACAAAATGTATTCGTTCATTTGGTAGTTTTCCATGCGAGGTAGAGAGTGCTCTGAAACTTGGCACAGATTCAGCGAGTTTGTCTTTTATTTTTTGGCAGGCAGTCGGTCTACCAATCTTTCAAATGTGCCACTTTAACAGCAGCCAGACCCTTAATTCTAAATCTTAATCTTTACCCATTTGCTCTGCTCTGTCTGGACTGAAGTGGCACATTTACGACCATCAAGTGCGAGTGTTGCAGGGCACCGTTGCAGAAAGGATCGATAAACTGTGATTCTCAACACAAGCATGAAGGAAACGGAGGAAGATGTGATATACAAGTGACTGACTCACCTTTGATTGTAATGACAGCATCTGCGCCCAAGTGGCTACAGGATGAAAAAAGGGTTAATTGTGTGATTAATCATCCTTTCTACTTAGTTTGTTGTCAAGGTATAAATAAAGAGTGAGGTGTAACGTGGTTTCTTATATCGAGGGACGGCTTTTAAGAGTGTCAGTTGTGCAACCAAGACACTGAAGCCCCGGTCAGCTCTGAGTATCCGCTGTAACATTTGAGCCCAGTATACAGTGACCCAATTTTTGGGTCTCGTCTGAGAGTCGAAAGTCGAAATTGGCTGTGTTAGATGCTGTTTGCAGCGCAGTATACAGTACGGAGCAAGGACCAATCTACTGCTCCGGACTGGCCTTTGGACATTCTTATGAATTACCAATATGTCATGAATTTTGCTTGGCTTTTGTCCGGCTCTCGCACTGTTGAAGCAGAGCCATGACCCAAAGGTCAGTATCTTTTTTCTCACTGGGATTGCACAGAAAGAGCATCTGATTGTGCCGTGGCGAAGTAAAATAAGGAGGCCAGGTTGGTCGAGCTGCAACAGCAAACACGTCTCTTTGTGGTTTCCTCCTCCTCTTCATATAGCACGATCTATATGAATCGGAGAAGCGTTGGCAGGAAGGGTTACAGTGTGAGCGCTCAGGTCATGGCTTGACAATCAGACTGTGCAGCACATAAATTGTGAGCTTTGGCTTTACATTGTGGGCAATTGACCCGTAGTTCATGAGGTGGAATTAATTAAAAACCTTCTCTAAAACTGTTGAATGTTTGCACAGTATTGGAGTATTCTGAGCACTAAGCCTTGTACCACACAATGGTTGAATAATAATTTATGTGATATAATTATAATTTTATTTTGCTTAAAATTAGTGCAGTGTCAAAGGTTAAAATCAATCTTTGTTGGATGTTTGTCTTATCTGTTCTGATGCCAAAGAAAAAAACGAAGAACAATCTTCGGGCTGTCGGCCATACTGTGCTGCGTCCCTGCTCTGTTCTAAATAACCCGTTGCTCTTGGCTGCGATTTTCTCCCCTGTGCTTGGTTTATTTAAACATTGATTTTATCCTTCAGGAGCTTCGCGCATGCTGAAAATATGTTGTCCAAAATATGCCCTGTTTCACTTCATCCTCCCAGCGTGGTTGAGTCAGACATTCTGCGCTCGGCGTTTGTAGTAGAAAGCAGAACTTGGACTCGTCTGTTGATTGAAAACTCATTCCGCTTTGAGCTTCTGCGAGATCAGTGTGTGGTCCAGATTTATATTGTATTTTAAGAATCTGTACATTTTATGCCAGAGAAGAGGGCTTTAATGACGAGAGTGGAGGCTGTAGAATGGCATGCTTTCCCCCACAAGTTGTCAATGCCCCCGGGTAGCAGAGCCATGCTGTGCTGCTTTCGAACCACAGGGAGGTAGGAAATGGAAGAGGCAGCCGTCTGGCGTCACACCGTCCTCATCTTCTCCCTGAGTCTCTGCAGAATTGCTGTTATTCACCACAAGGTATGCAGTAATTAGACTGAGGTCAAGGGAGTGTGTGGCCTCGCTCCTTCCATCCCAATGCAACATCATTTGAGAAGTGGCACGGCAAGTGTTCTCTGCCTTCCTCCAACAATTAACAAAAACGCCCTGGTTCGCTCGCCTCACTCCAGCCCTGCTGTTTGCACTCCACCTTCATTAATCTCCCCCTCTCCAACTCCCTCGCCATGTCCTCTCTTTCTGCTCCTCCTTTTCTTTTCTTTCAGTGTAAAGACAGCAGGGGAAAAACAGACTCATGAAATGAGGAGAATGAAAAGAAAATTGAAGGCGTAATCATCCTCCTTCTGTTCTCCCTCGCTGTCAAGAGTCGAAGCTCACATCTCAGGTTTAAATATGGGACTTGTGCCTTTTAGTCTTTCCAGTGAAATTACATTGAAAGGTCAGTGTTTACAGCTCTCCTGTTGCTCGTCTTAAATTAATCATACCTAACACATAGATTCATGCACACAGTTGAAAAAGAAATGACTTGGTGCTCTGATCGCAGAAGTGTCTCCAGTTCATGCACTGAATAAGAAGCTTTTTCCATTATCTCCCCTTCATTTAATGAGCTTATTGTTCGCTTTCTTAATACTCTCAGTTACTTTTCCATTCTTATGTCACTTGGGTCAAACAGCGTTTTTTCCCCTGCCATAAGTAGTTTGCAGTCTTCTTGGGATAACCGAAGCTGTGCAACCACAGGGCTCCAAAAAATGTGTTTTCTCTTTTATAGAAAGTTTTATATTAAATAATGTAGTTTTAAATAAAAAAATAAACATGGTCGTCAGTTCAATGTTATTTATTTACACTGAGCTGTGAACCTGTGGCCTCTCTGACTTGAAATTGTGTTGTTTAACTCCGATAGTAGACCTCACCTACCAGTTTCGTTGGGGTGGGAGTAATTTGCTTCTCCGAGCATAGTGGCCAACTGCATACTGTATGATGTTTTACCTATCCTTATTGCTTTCTATACAAAATAGCATGCAAAACCAACGTCCTAAAGCAGGTTAACTCTTTATAAAGGCAGCAACAGTCATTTCCCTGGTTTGTACATCTCTGCTACTGTACACTGACGACTGTTTCTGTCTCACACTTACAGACAAAAAGATTAGGGCTTCAAGTAGCACTCAACTTGGTAAATATGACTTTTTCCCTATATAAAGCTGACAAAGTCTCCGATATACTGTGCTTTCTTTGTCAAAAGTTTTGGGATTGTTTATGCCTCTGTGTGGGTTGTATATGAGTTTGTTCCTGGTATCTTTACAGTCTTTCAGTTAGTCTTGACCTTACAAATGTAAATGTAACCGACAGTAACAGGGCTTGACATTAATGGCTGCCAGGTTGCTCCTGGCAACCATTTTGAGAAATTGCCAATCTATTCTTGGCCTTTGGTTTCCATCAGTGGCAACCACTTTTTAAGATATACAGAAGCAAACAGCAAAAAACTTATATAAAATACATTATTAATATGTGTTGCTGTAGGGATAGTCAACTATTGCTGGCAAGTTTGAGGTGGGATGAGATCACTAATAGACAGTCCAGATTCAGACGCCATCCTATCTTGACATGGACCTATAAGTAATAAGTTATTGAGAGTTACTGCATTTTCACAGAGTGTTTCTATTTTCAACTGACGTCGCTTTACAGCAAAAGCAGCCCAGGAAACTCACAGACCAATTGCATGTGTTGTTAATGACTCATGTGATGCTACTCAATCAAATCTGAGTATTGTGTTACGCATTGTGATTCAAGTCAGACAAAAACCACAGAAGAAAGACAAGATGAAAACAGAGCTTTGAATCAAGAATGGGCTCTTGAATTTTCATTTTTCTCACAGGACTGTTAAAAAAATTCACAAATGGCCTGCTGGGGGTTTGGAACCAGACGATGCTGCTGTTACAGTCGCCAAATCAATATCACTTAAGATTCAAATTCTATAAAGTTTCATAGAAAGCACAAACTACAGAAATGTGGTTTCTTTATGTTTCATTTTCATAATAAAGAAGGCATAATTACTGAAAATACAGTATAAGTTGACTAGAAATGGTATCCATATATTCAGTTTCAAAAACCAAATACTGGTGCCTGGTTGTCAGCCTGACTACCACTTTAAAAAGTAGGTGTTGAGCCCTGAATAAATATAAAACATCCAGAACAGTAACAGGAGACAGTGTGGTGTGTTGATTTGATGTTGATGGACGTGCCATTGCCCACACTGGTCTGCACTGTACTGCTTTTGTTTTCTCAAAAAGTGAAGTCTGACTGCTGTGGTGGAATTTAATGCAGCTCTCTTGTAACACTGGCTTCTCTAAGCTCGTTAAACTGTCCAGTAGCCTCTGGCTTTAGGCCAGCGGTCCAGGCCAATGCCTTTATTAGCCGCTCCTTCAGCCCATAGACTGACTACCAGATGAGCCCCCCCTTGTTCCCGTGGCGTACCCTATGAGTTTAGCCCGACCAGGGGAAGCTTCTAGCCATTATGATGAGTGATGGCTCTCTATTATTCTAACTTGAAAGCAACCATTGTTATTCTGATTAGGCGTGGCAAATGAGGGCTGCATTGCTAAGCTTCCTTTCTATCCCTCCACTCACTTTTCTGCTCCCTCTTTCGCTCTCCTACCTTCTCTCACATCGCTTCCCTCCTCTCTTCCTGTGCCAGTGTGCATTGTGGGTGTTGTCATCCGGCCCCTGCAACACCCAGACCTCATGCAGCGAAGCGCTGTATGCTGTTTCTCTGTATCTGTGACTGAATGCTCCAGGAGCTGCCATGGCGCCAAGTTGGTCCCAAATGGTAAAGCTGTGCCAGCCACAGCTTTACCATCGCTGAAAAGACACCCAGCTATATAGGAGCTACGCCACCCTTGCTGTGTGGACATGAAGCGGAGTAGTTTTGCTTCTCTTCTGCACAATGAAGAATGGGGTCACTGGCATCAAATGTTTGTAGGAAGGACGGGAAGGGCATGATAGACAAAAACTTGCTGTAACGTAGTACATGTGTACTTGTGCCATTGAATGATAACTGTATATGTCCGAATTTTGCTTTTAACCCTTGATCTTTCTTAAATACAGAGTATCTGACAATACTGGTATGTTAGACTGTGTCAAGAAAATACAACTTACATTACAGTACCAATTGGTTCAGTGCAGCAGTAATTCTGCCCCCGATGAGGGTTGTAACAGTAGGGGTACAGTTTTTGTTAAAAGCCAGTAACTTCATTGGATACCAGTGTTAAATAGGGCTCTCGTTTACTGTGAATTGCAACTCAGACCTCCAAAGGAGAGAAGTAATAATAAACTATTTGTGATGACACTATCAGACGGCAACTCTGTAAATAGACCCACTCAGTGGTGGAGTGCCAGCTGATGCTGATTGAATTCACAATAACTGTCTGCTTGGAGCTCAGCGTCACTTTACTATTAAACAGCTCCCAGTTCCACTTGGTGACAATATTGTAGTTGAGGCCTTTGATGTGGTTACAGGTCCTTAACAACTATTAACTCTTGGCCCTGGATGAATCGGCATCATTAATGACTCCCTTGCACAACAATCAGACTGCTTAATGGTCATAGACACTAAATCTGCTGTATCTAATCCATACATACTATGAGGTATGGCCGGCAGTGTTGCTGGCCAACCGAGAATTCCTCTTATTCTGGATTGTCAGACCCAATTTGGCCTTTTCTGTTACACCTACCTGTATCTACCTGACTGGGACACACTGAATATGCCCTCTCCAGTTAAGTCATACAATGACCGTCTGTGCGGAAAGGCATTGAGACATTTCTAAATGCTTCGAAACAGAACGCTCTTTTCTCTCATCTGAATGCCTTTCATGAGCGCTGGAGGATGAATACGAGTCCTGGCCTCTTGTCGTTGCCCATTACAGTCTCGCGCTGTGCACTTCTTACAGTTACACATTGGTTTTGTGAGGGAGATACGGTGTGTGCAAGTCTGCATGCCGAATGAGCAGTACATGGAAGAATTATTGTGCCTGCCGTGAAGATTTTGTATTCAAAGAAATAAAGGAAAATTAACATACTACCTAACATAATTTGCACACTGCATGCTTCGCCAGAGCAACTGACAGCCTTTCGTACATTTTAACATGTTATTAGTATGCCGTGGGTGCTGCATGTAGTGTGTGTTTGTGTTATTACCAAAATCCTCTCATCTTACCAATGTGGTGCCCTTATCAACATGCCAACTGTGTGAGTTAATCCCTGTGCAAATAAACACAAACATTCTCGATTCCGCTTTTTCGTATTCCTTCTAGCAAACAAGCTTCCTTCCAGTGATGTGCATAAAGTAGCAGGGAGAGTACAGCCTTGGCCCAGGCCCGCGGTACTAATGAGGTCAAACAGATACACACAGTTCCCTAAACAGCCCTGTCCAAGACATTCCAGCGCAGCCACTGTGCAGCCTGGAGGTATTTCTCCTCGGCCAGGGAAGCCAGTTTTACTGTGGTTTGCCAAATAATCTCAGCAGCAGCGCCCAAAGCATGTTGAGATTCATGTCCTTACACCGTTAGGAAAGATGAGGATTTAGTGCAGTTCCGTAAGTTATCAGGGCCTCCTTCGACTACACCCACAGGGCGGAGAAATGGCCACTTTATGCACATAAAAACTCTTTATTCAAGAACCGTGCTAAACTGTTTATAGCAGCTGATGTTGACTGCCAAACTCGGCAGCTCCCAGTCATTCATAGAGTTTGGTATGAGCTTGAAAATAAAAAGACAAGCCTGCTGTTCAGCTCTTGCTTGTAGCTGCAAGATACACGAGTGACTGGGCTGTCATTTTAGATAATAATTCTTCCTTTATTTTGTTAACAATAACAGTTTTTTGGGAGTTGAGTACTATGCAAACACTTCAATTATTCATTCAGAGCAGTTAAATTCTGTCTTCTTCTTGGTAATTAATGAGATGATTTTCTCAGGAATTAAGATGTCAGCAGGCTTTATTCCTAAAGAAAGTGTACATTTACTAATGGAGTAAAACGCATACAGATAATACTCATCTATGCACTCTATAAACAGCCTGTCCTATGCAAGGTTGAAGAGGACGGTGCATATCCAAACTTTCTTTGGATAAAAGGTACAGGTCAACAGTCTCTCTAAGCGTAATTTGAAACCTTTGTCATTGGTCCTGCAGGGGAACTCATGCAGACAGAGGGAGGACATCAGTTACCTTTGCTGAAATTATTTATAGAGAATGCAATTTAGCCTGAATCAAACCTTAGATGAATAATGGCTGTGTTTATGCAAGGTGTTTTGATGGCTGTTGACTGTATACAAAGAAATTCAAACCCAGAGGTCCACTTTTGGAGACCTAATTTGCTTATCCATTCAGCCGAGGTGGTATCAAGTTACATTATGTAGTTGTTTATCAGGGGGAAATCTGAGTCTGTTGTAAGTCAAGGGTTGCGTCAGATGTGGATAGTCTTCTTGATATTCCTCCGACTGCCAGCTGACTTCTGGTTGAGGACTTTGACCCTGGTTTCCGCTTCTGAATTTCAGTCTTTTGCTCAGCTCTGATATAGTTTTCCCTTGTACACAAAGTCAAACTCCTAGGTTGCATCAAAAAATAACTTCCATGCTCAAAGAATTTCAAGTTTCCTTTAGCCTAATACACCTAGTTTCTTTGTGAACGTCTTCAGATATTCAGCAAGCCACTGTGAGGTCATCCATTGATTTTTGGACTACCGTTTTGAAGCCTCAAGTAACTGTAACCTGGACTTGGGAGGAAATTGATTTGATCAGACTGAGAAAACCTAAGGACATGTGGTAGCGACTTGTCAGTCCGAAAGTAGCCACATCCTAAAAAAATACCCTGCTTTATCGTCTATTTACTCTAAATGGGAACATAATTTCCTGCTGTGTTGAAGAAGACTTGAAACTAGCAATTGAGACCATAAACTCATTAGGAATCCGTTCACTGAGGTTATAAATCAAGTGAGAAGAAAGGGATCATTTCCTCATAAACTTACCTACAGTTGGACTTCTTTTTGAAACCAGTGGAGTCGCCCCCTGCTGGCCATGGAAAAAGAATGAACTTCATCCATATCTTATACAGTCAATGGTGGACATTCAGCTGTCCAGCTGTGGGTTTTTGCCCTCAACTTTGCTTCAACTTCTAACCACAAAACTTTCCGTAACAGAAGACTGTGAAGCTCCTCTGATGAAGGTCAGCAATCCTTAACCGACAGTCTTTGAACCAGTACAAAGGGCAGTTTTCGGATGTCTAATGACACCTTAGCATGAGCTGTAAACCATGTTTGGAGAGCGAGTCCAGAGGAGTGTCTTGTCCCCTCCTCCCTCCTCTCTGGAGTCAAAGGGAGTCACAGCCACTGGAATGTAAAGAATGCAGCTGTAGCAAAAACAATGGAAAGTAAGTGCTTATGACAGATGTGCAACCTCATCGAAGCATTAGAGGAAACCGTTCAGGCAGTATATTGTTTCCCCTCTCTTTCCAAAGCGTAGAACTGAGGAGAATTTACATGACAGCAGCAGAGCCACAAGTGCCTGCAGGAAAGATACCTCGAGGTTAAACGACAGTTGCTCTGTAATATCTTTGAACTGAACCTCTGTACCTCGGAAAAATAAGCAGAATTCCTCATTTTGCTGTGAAAGCGGTTCACATATTTTCAGGGGTTTTTGCTGCCGTGTGTCGTAAAGTCTTCCAGTAATGAATCTCTAAAATCAGGTCTCTGAGCCAGGAGTTAATGATGAGTCATTTTTTAAACAGACTGTTGAGATTAAACGAGGGGTAACAGACTGCATACTGAAGCTTTTTTGTTTTTTTTTGTTGTGCCTTTCATATTGATATCCAGAACATTACAGTATCACCTGCACTTGTCAGGGCTGATGTTTAAATGGCATCCAAGCGTCTTGTGAGTGACCTCTGTGTGCTCAGGCATGCCGTACAGCAGTGTTTGGAAGTAGTCATGTAATCAAGCTAGTAATTTAACTACATTTTGCAGTTCAGCTGATGAATTTCTTCCATTTTTGTGTAGTAAGACTAAAATTATACTAAAACTTTGACCGTTTTTCTTTCATCTTGACTTTGTGAAGGCATTCCTGGGCAATTCATTCGTCAGACAGCCACCACCACACTGTTGACCTTTGTGTAGTGCATGTACAAAAGGCCGGCCGTTGCTCAGTGCTTACTTGGCAACAGCACCATCAAGGACAAACCTGCCAAATTGCCACCTGAGGACGAACCATCATTTCCAGGCTTTCCATACAATATATGACACCTTCTAGCTCTAATCGACAGCTACAAACCAACCAACAAGTGGACACTTTTTGCAATAAAGTCAGTTTAGTGGCATTTTTTGCTGGCATGTGACTTTTTCGTAAAATATTTGGTCATAATTTCATATTACATTGTCTATTTAATTCTTTTTTCGAGAGTAGTTTGAACTACTTTATAGTAGTAGCTTCAGTTCGTATGATGTAATTGGTAGCTATACTTTCAGTGTAGTTTCCCAGATGGTCTCACTTCTCTGATGCAGTTTGTAAGGTTTGGAAAAGTTACATAATTGGTTCTGAATGAACAAGTGGTAAGTTGTTTTTTTTTTGTTGTGTATTAAATGAGACTCAGCACTAACAGTATTGTTCAACCAGTTGGCACTGTAAGACATCGACTCCCTGTTGTCACGCTGCTTGTAGCCACTTTGCATCTTTGCTCCTCCTGTGACAGTTCTTCAGTGAAAGTAAGTGTAATCCTCCTGTTTCTTGGCTCTTTGTATAGAGTCACAAAGAAACTCACAAAGTAGCCCAGCAGAGAGTAGCTGAGGCAGACAGGGCCCCTCACAGTGCTTTAATGCTGTCGCCCCTAACGTTTTGGTTGGGTTCCTCTGAAAACAAAGAAACGTCTCCTCTGAGCAGGTTGCATTTGTTTACCAGTTCATCCTAGTTTTATATGAATTATTGTTCATGGTATAATTATCCTGTAAGTCACAAGGAAAAAAGCAAAGATTAGAACAATGTTTCTCAGACTTTTTTAGACCGAGGACCTTAACAAATAAATAAACAACTCACTGACCACCTAGTGTTAACTTCCCAACATCCCCCAAAACAATCGGCCTTCTTCAACAGTATATTACAAATTAAAGCCTAATTAAATGAATCACCTACTCACTCGTCAGTGTCGCAATGAGAATTTTAGTCTCACATAACGGTCAACAGCTGATCATTTTTTATATAAATCGTAAATATGTCATGCAAGCAGTGTAGCAAAATGGTCCCAAAGTGTTCGGTTACACTGCTGAAGTCTGGCAACGTAGCAGAACAGCCAATTCAAATAATAATGTTTGAATTCACATACAAGTTGATTTATTATTAACTACTACTCACTACGTTGCTCAGTATTGCATACAGTTGAGAAACGCTTAATTTAAAACATGATATTTTTACCAAATCTATTGAAAAATGGTGTAGCAATTTGAGATAATCATGTAGCGACGTCTCAGATTCGTCTTGCAATGCACTGTGGGGATCTCACCCCCCCAGGTTCAGAACCACTGTGTTAAAGGAATACTTAGACAATTCATCATTGTTTTAATGAAGGATCGTTTTATGCCTGGTGCTTGGATGCATAGAACCCCAAGGCGGTAACTCATGTTTCATTTCCCAAGTTCTTCTTGTCAAAACCTGACATCTACATTACCCACAATGCAGCTTGACCATTGACAGTGGATATGGAGGTTTAAGGTGTGTTGTGCTTTCAGCAGCTAATGTAGCCTCAGGTTGCTCATGTCAAGCAGAGATGAGGAGTGGGCCACAGAGATCTGGTAAGCTCGACTTTTTCTTGCTCAACACCCCCAGATTTTTATCATTTTCAAATATGAAGCTCTCAGAACCAACAGATGCTTTTATCAGACTTCACACAACTCCCTCCGGAGCCACAAAAGGCTTTACACAACTTTATTCACATATGCAGTACTTCTCCCCAGGACCTGTAAACAGACTTACCCTGGACAGATTTCCAGAATATTATGCTGAACTGAAACTGTAATGCAGGCATATTCTGGTGATGTAGGTAAGACACAAAGCAATATCTCTCTTGTATATAGTGCAAATTCTCAAAACAATTGCCTTTTTTCACTGTAATTAGTAAACGAAAAATAATATTGATTAGATTTTCCGGACACATTGTGTTTTCGAGTTGTCCGTCCATCCGCCCATCCAAATCTTGTGAACCTGTGATATCTCAAGAATGCTTTGAGGGAATTTCTTCAAATTTGGTACAAATGTTCATTAGGACTCAAAGATACACTGATTAGAATTTGGTGGCAAACGGTCAAAGAGGTGAAGGTCACTGTGACCTCACAAAACAAGTTTTTCATACGATAATCACTGTAGAATTTGACATACAAATGTCTATTAGGATAAAATGATGAAGTTTAACCATTTGATATTACATCATAGTAACCTGCAATAAATGTTTTGTCCGTTGTTCAACGCCACAGCTCTGGAACAGCAACTTGACTGGTGCGCAGAGGCAATTAACTGCAGTGTAATTCTAAGACCATGTAAATCTTGTTATGTTACTGTCGTTATGAAATTCAGTGTTTCTGCTATCACTTTTCATTTAGTCCCAACGTGCTACTGGCTCAGTTTTCCCTGAATCCCTGCACGTTCTTCATAAATCCTTGCAAACTAACAGGAGGATAGGCGCTAGCGTTTATCTCACATGGTGATGAACGTTGCTGTGATTCGCGTTTTGACGGTGATCAGGTGGCCACATGGGATCAAGCTTGCGGCCTGCCTATGACTGATTAGCCACATTCTGGACCAAATGGCTTCGCCAGGGGGACAAAATTATAAAAAGCCCTGAGACCCTTGAATGATCCATTCTGTCTCTAGTCCCCCCCATATGGGCAGATCAGTCATCAGTCAGACAAAAGACAACTAAAGGCTGTAAACTCATTTATAAGTGCTCAGCAGCTGGGATAAACTGTGAGCCACAAAACAGTAACCCTCATTACTGTCACCCCCCCTTTGTTGATATTTGTATATTTCTTTTAAATTCTTGCATTGTTGGCTTTGTTCCCAGAGTCTCAAAGCCGTGAGACATTCAAGAACGATCTCATTGATTCCGGTGGAGCGATTGGCGGTTTGGGAGCGACCGTATCAAAATAAAAATGTGCTCACTCCACTTATCTCTCTTCTCGTTCTCCGTGCCGTGACCTTCACTATCTCCCGCTCTCACCCAGGAGAGAAACAATGAGACGGTCCCTGGGATTCAGCTACGAGGAAATCTGTGTGAGCAGGAGGTTTTGTTGTGCTGTTTTGCCCGGGAAACCGCGCATAAGCCATTCATTCCCCGTCTTGCATTTTCTTATTGGCTTAAAGCAATTAAAATCTCTTCGCGGCAGCAACAGCTCCCTCCAATTGAAGTTGGAGAGAATAGAGACAAAAGACTGTGTCTCTCTCTGGTTGTAAATAAGCAGACTTACCTATAGAGCGAGGCAAACATTTTGAAGGCAGTGCACTGCATGCAGAATGGTCCGACTGCCAAGAGGAAGCGAAAATGCTCTTCATATCCCTTCGGAACTGCTTAGTATTCAGCTGTTTTATCAGTATACAGCTGTAAATGACTACATGAGCGACTAGTTCAGTTCAATTGCACTAAAAAGAATCTTCTGAAAGTTTTGAGGATTGCAGCATCATTTTTCTTCCTTAAATTTCGTCCTTGGTTTTGTTTCGTTGATGATGATTGAACATGCTGGCGCTGTTGAACAAGGTAGCCTTGGCATTTGTTTTCCATCGCAGCACATCATTGTTTCATTAAATCAGCTCGTGAAACAAGGCATGATGCCCTTCGAATTGGATATTTTAATCTTTGAACAGGAGAGACTGTTCCTGTCAAAATGGATACACGACAGCAATCTGTCACGATATGTTTCTATTAATGGGCGCTCGCCATTCCTGTGGAGGGGTTTTAATGGACAAGTACACATTGTTGATTTTGGTGGTGTTTGGTTGGGCTTTGTTCATTGGGTCCAAGTAATCTTTCATTGCCTAGAAATCCAAAATCATGTCAGAAAACTGCAGATATCACACATGTACTTGTTCATTTTACCAGCTTGGACTGTTTTTGACGCTTTACGCCCAAAGTTGGCAAAAATAATGACTGATATAAAATATTTAATACTGGCAAGTCCAGCGTTCCCTTGACAAAGCAGCCCAGGAGGTGGTTTGTTTTATTTCAGAAGATTCCCAAATGGTCATATATTTTGTGTCCACACAACTCAACAGGATTTCAGTTGGGCAGAGCCTGTCATCATTTTTGTGTGTGAGACTGTGTGGTAGCTGGCAGCTGAGGCTAGAGAATAAAAAAATGTTCCCACATTGTCACACGATCAAAGAAAATTAAAAATGCATGTTGTAATCCTAGTTTAGTGATAAAATGGAGATTCACTGTGGAGTGCCTCCTGTTGCTGTTCACCTGACAGCAATGTGAGGAGAGGTAATTATCACAGTGCTGCATTGTCTGCTCTCGTGCACGATTGTGATGACTTGACCACCAGAGTATTTTGTATGGGACTTGTTGGCGCTTAAGTTCAAATCTTTACGCTTGAAACGGCTTCAAAGTGTTGATTATCATTTTTTCAAAAGAAGAGAGCCCTTTCTTTATTCAACCTTGAAGGATTCTCAAGTTATGCTGATTTCTGCAGGTTTTCCTCTGGAAATAGCCGTTCTGCTTACTTTCCATTGTAGTTAATATGACAGGTATGCAAACAGAGCAACTCTTTGGGGTCTCAATTAGAGAGGATGAGATGCTTTCCTCTGTTGCAGCCACTTCTTGTGATTAAGGCTAATGAGGCAGGTCTTTTGTAGCTTAAAGTGCACAAAGATGTTTTTAAGTCATAGGAGCAGCCTAGCTCATGGAATTGTAATGTCCCTTCTGTTGTCAGAGTGTTCGCTAGACAATTTTTTGGACAGCTAATAAAGCCGTTACTTGAAATAATTCCGGCTATATAGAACCATAACTGGATATATGTTAGCCATATATAGCAATGCAAACACTATGATCTACTATGACATATCCTTTACGTCCCGATGGTGTGCAATGTGGCAAACTGCCCGGGCCAAGTGTGACATCGACAAGCGGTGCCACTGAGAATGTTTTAACATTTATGTGCATCCACCCGCCTTACCACAGGTAAACAGTGATGTGCTGTTTAAAACATCTGTAGTTTTTTTGGCCGTTGTCACATCTTCCTGTTCTTAAGCAGCTGGAGCTGGACACTTCTCTGTGGTCTTGCTGGCCTCAGAAAAGTGAATCTCGTGCCACTCTTACAGCCAGTGTCTAACAGCAGAGCACTGGGATGAAGCGCTTGTGCTGTGAGAGAAACAAAAAGCTGCACTTGACTTATCACTCAATGACTCTGTGCCTAAACAGCGGAGGCGAAACGTAACTTTTGCATAATATAGGCGTAAGTTTCTATTCAAGTTGACTTGGCAGCGTATAGGGCACGCAGTTCGGTTATTTAATACACATTTATTTATTTATTTGGCATATTTCCCACAGGCTAACATAAACCCTGCCTGTCGTTTAGTCCTTCCACCTAAGCTCAGATGGAAATGATCAAATAAATTGCTATTCAATTTTGTACTGACTTAAGCGATCCCCTGACTTCCTCTAGTACCACAAAAGGTTGACATTTTTTCATATTTTGTTAATTTTCTTGATAAATATTAGATGGATCGCTTTGAATTTCATTAAAGACATTCATGGTTTTCAGATGATTCATCATTTTTGACGTTTTTGTTTTTCTGTCTCACTATCATAAGAAATTTAGCACACACACTTTTCTGTCCTCAGGATGAATTGGGAACATTAAGCCTACTAATCGTCAGCATGTTAACAAAGCACCTCTGTGCCAGAGTACAGCCTCGCAGAGCAACTAGCATGGCTCTTGGTTTTACATTGATTCATCCAGGGAATGTCAGATGAGCTCACTGCCTTTTTTTTTCATTTCACTCTCACACCTGGGAGGCAGCCAGTGCGGCCCGGGCACTCTAGCCGCTGGCCTCTTTCCATCTGTGACACTGTTGTGTCCTTTGGAACTGAAATTTGGGTTGGGATTCAATCAAGTCGAGGTGCTGTTCTCAGCAGATCTGATTTGGAGAAAGTAGTGCATTCCAAATTTCATCTGACACACACAGAGAGGCAGGCAGGCAGGCAGGCAGGCCTTGGCTCCAAAGAAAGTGAAAATGGAAGAAGACATTTCTCAGAAGCTAGCAGAGGAGAATATAGTTTTCTGAATAATGTCAAATGGCTGCAAGCTGTTATCTTTCCATGAATACTGCATTTTTGTAACCTTTGCTGTGGCCACTTTTTTGCCGGGTTTAAGGAAGGTCGCATTCCAAAAAGCTGCCTTTTTGTGTGGTTTATCAGCCCCCCCACACACAAAGAGCTGTTACTCTTCCATCTCCTGATTTTTGTTTTAGTGGACACTCCTGAGGTCATTGAGGTGTACTTACATCTCTCTGCCTCCCTTTCTTACTGTGCATCACTTCTTACTTTTGAAAGGCAACTATTCTTCAATACTGTCACTATTCCAAGAAATGTGGATGAGCAACCTTAAACTGAAGTGAATATTTGAATAAGTCCTGAGTTAGGAAATCTCCATCCTTGTCTCTGAATTGAAGGAACATTTTATCTTTATTTGCCGTTACTTCTGTGAGTCGAGGTTAAGATTAACATGAAGATACAATAAGCTGCCCAGAGCCGGACAGAGAGTTGGTGCAGAGCCAAATGTTCTGGAGGAATAAACACCCGGAGCCACATCAAAATTCGTCTCTGCTCCAGAGCCGTTTACCGACGGGAGGAGAGCTCAAAGATTACTTTTGAAATTCTGGGATTCCCCTCCTGTTTATTAGCCTGACTTCAGCAGCAATCCGTGGACCTTAATGTCGGTTGACTGTAATGATTGACTGCCGACTGGAGCTAAAGGGTAAATGTTATTTACTTTATAAAGACATTATAGACTAGAAAAGGGAATAGAAGAGAGAGAACCAGAGTCTCTGGTGAGTGCTGAATTCAGTGAAAGTTGACCATATTTTCAAACACAATGAGGTCATTTTTAAAGTTAGATTTGTGTTAAGTTAACCCAAATAACGAGGGTAAAGTCATTTTTTACACAATTTTAATGCAGAATTCCTACGTATTACATCTTGAAAGGTTTTTGCTTTGTCACTCTTATCAAGTGCATGAAGTCACAGCTGCTTTCAAAGGTCAGCACAACGTTACACAGAGCGCTGATGGATACATTTCCTCCTGACTTGTTTGTATGCTTTCTCACATGATGTGCATCACTGCAGCTTCCTCTAGAAGAGGGCTTGTATTGTGGTAAATCCAAAATGTGTTATTATGAGGGAATTGAGGTTTGTAACTTGTGGAAGCTCTCGGGGTCTGCATCATCTGTGGAAGTTTCCCTGACTCACCAAGCAGCTGGCACTATTACTCAACTGCTTCTGGGCCTTTTCATAGCATGGAAAATCGCTTTAACTTGCCGCTCGACGTGCATTTTTCATGCTGAGGAAACAGATTGGTGTTAGAAACATGCACACAATTATATATAAGCCATGCAGCTCATGCAGGCTCCCACGCGCCCACTTACATTCTCTCTGGGGAGTCACATGCCTGACCTACGTACCACAACGCCACTTTTGACCTCCTCTTGACTTTACTGGACACCAGCTTATCTCAGCCCGGGGCAGAAGTTAAAAGGCCTTCAGAGCTTCACATATCATCGTGGGATTACAGATCATAACCTCTGTTCCTTCCTGGGAGACTAAAATGCGCCTTCTCTGCATTTTTTGTTTCTCTTTCCCTTTGCTAAAAAGAATACATATGCTGGAACTGGAAGTGACTTTTCTATGAGCCTTTCATTCATTCATTCATTCCTCCATCTGCTCTGAAAGCATTAGCTCTGCTTCATGAAAAGCAAACCTTATTTCTTGTAGGAGCTGTTAAAGAAATCTTTCTCTGCGTTGTAAGCCAATTAAAAATCTACACGCATCACTTTTTTTAATCCGAATGAAATTTATTGTTTTAAAAATGCGGTTTCTTTTTTTTTTTACGCTCGTTGTCTTGGACATACAAGACGGGAAATTATGTAAAAATCTGCCTTTACAAACACTCTGTATTAAAATTTGGCACGAAGCTGCTCAGAATTCATTCGACATCCAAAACCCCCCAAAGCTCTGTCATCTGCTGTATCGCAAAGCTGTGACGCACACACACACAAACACACAAATCTGTTAAATAACTACGCTTTCAGTGGTAATGTTTTGTTGCTAACCAAACACTTCAATATTTGCTTCGCGCCGCAACCATAACAGCTCCCTCGAGACCCCCCCAAGGCATCTGAATCTAAATGTATAACGTCTCGCTCTCTGCTGCCGCCGCCGCTGCCTCTTGCACACAGCGCGGTCAGCCATCTCCATTTATTTCCATAATCTCCCGGCTTTGTGTGTCAGCATGTTTGTACATATATCACCCCATCATCTGTCGGAGCTGTAGGGGTTAGGAGTGATAGGAGGCTCTCATCGCATCTCGACTCCATAAGTAGTTTCCTGCAGAGTCGGGACGAGATGCCGCCGAACTACCTCCAACTGTTCCTCGCGTGCGTGTACAGTGTGTGTGTTTATTGCCGTGTGTTTGTGCGCGTCTGATGGATGCCGACATGCTCCAGATGTTGCCATTTGCATAGCTGCTAATGGGCTGTTATAGCTCGTCGTTTGGGCAACAACAAGAGGCTTTTAGCCCGCAATATTTGATGAAGTGACACAGACATTTTACATTCATTTTCAGATTGCTCCCAAGCACTGAAATAACCCCCCAAAGTAAATTCTGTGTGAATGTGGCGTAAATGTTTGCTGTTATAAATGCCGGTTAGTTCGGGTTGAAGGCAATAATACAGGCGAAGATTGATTTTATTCGCAAAATTGTGAGCCCATAAAGTATTGATGAAATCCCAGATTTAGACAGATGTTTCCCTGAACCTCGAATGTTCCTGGAACTGAAATATGCAACAAGCTGTTGGCAGCATTTGAATAAAAAATGCATCCCTGGAAACTGTCCAAATGTTGTCCTGTGTTTCTAGGCATTTTTGCTATTTTTGGTGTAGCAGTATAGACTTTTTGGGGGGGGGCTTTTTTTGGAGTTGCAGGCTTTTTACACCCCTCCAGTTAGTAAGAACTGAAGAAGCCTCTTGGATGAGAGGGGAGACGTCTACAGGAAACTGAAACAAGTCCAGTTGCCTCCGATACAGCACTAAGAATTACCATGACCTGACTGTAAACCTTCATCAACATAATCCCTACGGTTATTTTCTTGATTAGTTGTTTGGTTTATGAAATGCCATGAACTTAAGAAAATACCTGTATCAAAACTGTTGCAGATTAAATTCTCATTGACTGTCGCTTTACTAAGTGTTTCATCTACAAGTTTTCTCAGTTTGCAGTGTCGGATATAAATTAACATGGTCGATCGTGCCGCTACCTTGATCGACTTTTTAATAACGCGCAAAAGCAGCACTTGACTATTTCGTACAAAGCAAGAGGGCATCACAGAAACTTGGTGGTTTCTTTTATATTTCATTGCTTTTACATTCTTTTTATTTTCATGTATTTCACGCAAAAAGGATGTTTTTGTTAGGCTGAGTACTTTAAGACCTCCTCAGTGAGTCGGTAGTTGAATAGCAGACTAAAGGAGCTTTTGAAGCATTTCATTTTCAGAAGAAGGAAGGTTATGTTAAAGGTTGTCTTGTGTATATTTGTATGGTTGAATTTATGCTCATTCTCAGAAGGTTTTATAAAGAGCTGAACAACTTTAAAGCAAAACATTAAAAACCCTCAATCAATCAATCAATGTGCGTCTGGAATTTCAATATCGGTGCATCCTCAAAATGAGTAGATAAGGACTGATACACGCCCCTCGTGTTTGTTTTTGTTTGGCCAACATCTCCTCCTTCACACGGGTGCTTGCACCACCTTCATTGCCATGGTTACTACCCCTGGGTGGAGATGCGGGTCTCATCATCTGTGCGAGCAATTAATCACCCAGTAAGATGAATCCTGGTCATCTAATTACAGACAAATTAGATGGAAGTAATGCCTGAGAGGGATATGATGGCAGTGACGCGCTAATATGATTTCCTGCGATCTCTGTTTTCAATCTCTGTTGCCTGTGTTTCAACTCTGCGAGCACAGCCCCAGCGTGCTGCGAGCTGTGCGAGGGAGCCCTTCGCACAAATGTTATTCCGCACGCTTTAATGTACCAGATTGGAGAAAATTAAGGAGGCAAGAAGCCAGTTTGGAGGCAGAAACCCGCAGCTTTTGATAGAGAATTGAGCTGATGAATAGAAACTGACACATATTTAAGGACCGGCGACGGTGTGATTGCTCCAACAAAATGGTTCAATCTCGTGTCAGAACAGTTGAGAAGTGGCTCTGGGCGGTCTTAAATGTCGCCGGTGAAATATCTTCGCAGCACAGCGTCGCATAAAGGTCACAGCCGCTGCCACTCTTATGTATAAGGTGCCCGTTTTGGGCCATTACTGGAGAATTGTGTTGCTTTTATCTTCGTGAAAGCATAAAATATGGTAAAAAAAATTACCGGAGAGAAGAGAGTAATGATAGCCTTCTCCGTACCAATCAATTCTTTTACAACTTCTTCCGTTTTTCTCATGGATGCGTTTTCCTCTATTTTGCCTGTTCAGGAGATGCATTTATTCACACTCACCCTTCTGATTGAAATGAGGAGTGACTCATATTTCTTTTTGTGTGACATTTCAAAAGTTGGCCCTAATATATTCGAGACAGTTACGTGGAAACACTCGCGGAAATAAGTGAAATAAGTTTCTCCGCCCGCAGGTGCTTCACTGCTTTCTCCTCCCTGGCTCACACACTTTCTCTCTCATAATCTATTCTCAAATGTTTCTTTTCCCCATACGTTTGTTTTCGGCTCATCTGGAGTCCTATTTTCATCCCTCTTTCTGATAATTTCTCCGCTCCGTCTCATGTATGCGCGTCCCGCCGTTCCTCTCTGCTAGCGTGGAAGCTTTAATGGGGAGTAAAGGAGGTAGGATCGCCTGTTGCCGGCGTTTAATAAGCAACTTAGCGCGTCAAGGACATTGTCAAAGGCTCTGCTGGTGTAGCAAAGGCACCGGCAATTACAGCAGAGCCAGGGCTGCGACTTCGCCGGCTGGAGGAAGACAATAATGTGTGTGTGTGTTTCGGATTGTGTGTGAATTAGTGCAATTTTGTGTGCTTTTGTTTGTCGTGTGTGTGTGTGTGTGTGCATTCAACATGCCAGACACTCAGCTATGCTCAATCTCACTATGAAAGCCCTGCAGAAACAGGGCAAGACGCCCACTCTCTCACTAAGAATAGTTTGCAGCTTCAATAATGCGCCATGCATTCAGTGTACATTTGTTCCTCGCTGCAGGGGAGGAAGGAAAACTTGTTGGTTTTTATATCTGGGTCCATTATAGAGGACATAGAGGGTGTTTATTGGATTGGCTGTTCTTTTGTGCGCCTCTCGCTGTTAGTATGATGGTGGTGAGAAAGGCAACACACTTGACTGCTGCTGACATCCCATCTCCTGCCAACTGTAACGTTGTTTTACGACTGTTTAATGTCACAATGTTAGATGACTCAGTCGACTCGGTGGGGTGAAAGGATTCAACCTGAACAAGAAGTTTTTGCTGCCTAACCTAAACCATAGAGGCATATTTTGGATGTCCTCCTGCTGACTCTCACATTAATAAAGAATCATTTAAGCCATTTGAGAAGGCAGTGCTAAAAAAAGACGTGTTTATTTGTTTCCCCTCTAGCTATTAATTAAGTTCTCTATCTCTTTTTCTACCTTTGTGTCCTGCTGCCAAAAGATGCCGATCACCAGTAAACAAGCTCTTTTTTTGGACCAGGCGGAGCTCAGAAAGTGTTCTTAATTAAAATACCAAGAGGAAACATGGTGAGAAAATTCAAACTGCATTTTAAAGTTAAGATTTCAACCAGATTTTGATACAGATTCTGCTGAATTTCTTGTTCTCCCTGTTTCTGTTCACCAGCTGCATCCTCTCCCCCTAAAACTCATAAAGGTGAATGTAATCAGATGCTGCTCACTGTCATAAACAGAGCAATAAAAGTCTGCAACATCCTTTCGGATTTTGTAGCGTTCAATGTCCTTAATATCTGAAATGAAAATTCATTAAATCGCTTTCATTTGGATAAAGTAACCAGAAAGACCAGCTTGTATTTCTGAGAGTTTACTCTGAAAGAAAAACGTAGAGGAGAAATTTGAAAAGCTCAACTTTTAATGCCTCGCTCCTCTCCGTCACGCACGTTTGATTAATTTAAAACGAAGGAACACAAGGTAATTGAGTATTTCTGAGCTCTTGTCTGCCATTCCCCCGGTGTGGTGTATTGAGCGGCGCTTCTTTTATCCAAATAGATAATTATTCTCGCACTATAATGTTTGACTCTTCTGTCCTCGGCAAATCTAAATGAAAAATAGATGTCATTATGCCTCTCATGCGTAAATTGAAAAGGGAGAATATGAAAAATTGCCGTGCTACGAACACCGAAGCAGGCGTATCAGTGTGTCCCAACAGTCAGGTGAATACATTATTATATATATATATATTTTTTTTAAATGGTGATTGCCTCCGGCTGGTATCTTAGTGGAAATGCGTGCTCGTTTCTGAAGGAGCTCACTTTGTGGTTTACGAGGGGTTCGGGATATGAAACGCTGTCAGAGAGAACGCCAAGTGTCATTTGTCTTGAATACACTGGCTGCTGTACTGTAGCAGTGATAAACAACACCGTCACAACTCCTCCCAGATGATCAAAGGGGATCCACTTTGCCGCGAGTCTCTCAGGTGGAGGATTAAAAGCCTTGTGGGCTCTGCGTCGAACACCGCTGGCCTGTGAGTGAAGACAGACTGGAGGCGCTTCAGTGCTGAAGGTGACCTGTGGAGCAGACTGTGGGGAAAAACTACTGCTGTGTGTGACGGGACAAAGTGTCTCTGCCCACAGGTTTATGCAGCAGCACATTTAAGTCGTGCATATAGAAACATTTTTATGGTTCCAGGCTTGTTGTAAGTTTGAATTTTTATGAATACATGTATTATTGAACACCTTACAAGGTATATTTTACAAAAACAGTCAGCGCTCAGTTTTGGTTTAAACTGTTTTGGAAGGTGTTGTTTCAATTTTTCTTTCAGGACCTTTCAGCTACGTTTCCTGATCTCTGTTCATGGTTGTGAGTTTTCACCACAGGTGGACGAAGTACTCAGATCCTTTACTGAACTAAAGGTGTGACAGCAGGTCTCCAGGGTGCCGGCGTATTGGTCGCACATGCGCTCGAACGTCTGTCAAATGAAACGTAACATTTTCAGTGGCTGCACCAGCTCGCCTGAAATATATTACATTTCTTGTTAAGTGTGTTTTGATTTAAATGAAGAAAACATTTAGCATCAGTTACCCAATGTGTTAAGAAATCTAATTAAAATGTATAATTGGGTGCAACTAAATTAACTTAAAAAAGTTTGGTGCACCAGCGGAACAAGTGTATGAAGTTAGTCTGGAGCCCTGGAAACAGGAAAAGTGTTCAGAGCAAAAGAACTAAAAGCAAGAAAAATGGATGTATCTCATAAACTGTACATTATAAACTGTAGGTGCTATTCTTTTCATATTTGTTTTATTTATATGTGAATTTTAAAAAAGATAAACATTAGTTTTTAAAAACTAAAAAGAATTACCTTTTGTAGCACAAACACAAAATACTTCTCGGGATAATCGGCAGCTCATTTGCATTTTCTTTCCATTTTCCTCGTCACTAATTATAATTCTCATTTTCTGAGCTTTGCTCGTTTAAAGAGTTTCTCAATTACTGTTAAATTTAGTGAAAAGTCTCTTCCTGCAGCAGGAAACTTCCCACCAAACTGCTCCATTAAAAAATGCAAAATAGGGAGAAAAATTAAGTCAGCGCGAGCACACGTGATCTGGAACGAGTATTTACCGTAACTTAACTTTGACTGAACTGTATACGATGGTGTAAACTCCCTGGTGTGAGTTTGTTGTAAGGTGTTTGAATCCAAATGTCATGAGCTATATGTACACGTATGTGAAACATTGCATGCACTCGGGTCACGGCAGTGTGAATTCACTGTGTTCTAAGACTATCGGGCTGAAGAGGTGAGTGCTGAGCAAGCGTCTCGCGGCTTCCCCTGCAGCCAACTGGATGAATAATCTCAGCGGCGCGAGGCTACGAATGTAAGCCGCTCATTTGTGAGCTAATTGCGCCGTTACCGCCGAAGCCAGGCCCGGGAGCGTCGGGCACGGACTGTTTATGAGCAATTAGGATACAGATGTTGCGCGAGCGGCGGGGAGCACGTGCTGCGGGGAATTGAACCTGACAAGTTTGACACAGAAGGAGATGAAGACCGGGATGAAGGAGTCAGATTGAGATGTAGTGCCTGAAAACTAGCTCACCGTTTACCAGCGGAGGGGCTTTATATTGGATTTACGCTGCAGCCCATTGACTTTGAAAGAAGGACATCTGATATGTTGCCTCGGGCTACAAGTAAGTTGCCTGGGCTTTCCTCATGCACATGTATGTGTAACCTGGGCTGAGAAAATAATGATAAAGAAGTCAGTGAGAGGTCAGTGAAAAGATGGAGTCTGGAGTGATTATTCCGCTATTAGAAATTCATTTTTTTCTCCACGCAGACATCAGTTAAAACAGTTTTTTTTTTTTCTCAGGATGAGATAAAAGACATCAAAGTCTTCTCGGAGATGGAGAAAAGAGCTCTGCATTATCACGTCCGCTCTGTTTTACTCTATAAAGACCCCACTTTCAGAGCTCCTGAATAATTAAGGATATCTAAGAGTAGCTCTGTGATAAAAGGTATAAGTCCTCTCCCTCCCCGTGAGTGGAAAACTGCAGCACTCTCCCAACTTTCTCAACACTTTCCTCCACATCTATCTTCGAGCTATCCTAATGGACTTGTTCAGCCTTTTGTCGAGTTGTACAATCTCGCTGTCGTTGCCTATTTCCAGTGCAGGTAGTGTGGTAAAAATTGTTGCGCTGAAGAAAATTGATGTGTTTATACTGCGGAGTGTGAGCCATTGTCCCCCCTCGCTGAATTTGACCGACTGTGATTACTGTCTTCAGCGCTGGCCTTATTATAAAGGACTCAAGAGATAATCCGCAAGTAATGAGAAATGGACACAGGGTGGCTGAATAAAAGCAGCCATCTCAATCTCTCATCTGAAATGAAGTTGCAGCGACAACCCTGATTCCCAAAAGCAGCGGAAAATATAAAAAAACAAACAGAATGCAGTAATTTGCAAATGAGTTGTGTGTGAACGGGTTTTTATGAAGTGTTCCTCATTTAGTTACTTCCTCGATACAATCATGTGTTTAACAGAGTGGTGAACCTCGCACCATCCTTCCTCGAGAGCGACTGAGCCTTTCGAGGATATTCCTTTTTCATACCCAATCATGACACCATCGTACCCTGCGGGGTAGCTAGATTCACGAAGTTCAAACATGATCAAACGTGCACTGGTTCAATGAGCATCCTTTGAGGAATTACTGGCAGCTACAGACGTAGTTTAGGTGCGAAAAGCGACTGGAGGTTCGTGTAGCTGCTGTAGCATCAGCTATATCAGAACTGGAGAGTTTATTTCATTGACAGAAGAGCAGAGAATGGTACTGAAAGCTAAATAGAGGAGATCTCTCCCGACTGACTTTGGTAAGAGTTTGATTTACCAGCTGGCTCCGCCTCGGCCTCTTCCCCGGTGCCATTTGCAGCTTTTTATCAGACATGGACGTGGCTATATTAGCGAGAGCGGTGTTAAAATGCGGACAGATGTTTCGTCCATTCGCCTGTAAAGTATTTCTTGTGGCCCCTTCCCAGATGGTTTTGTTTTACAACAACTGTTGTATGTGAGGTTAGATGATATCACCTGTTATTAATGAACCTGTTTACCTGTGACATAATCCAAACCTGTGTTTTTGGAGCCCAGTCTTTTGTTCCCAACCTGTTCTGGTATTCAGAATGACCATATACTTGCAAAGATAAATGAAGCTGATGATGTCTTTGTGTTGTTTTCAGTTGAGTATATGTCCAAAAGGATAAGCAAATGATTACATTCTGTTTTATTTCTGTTTTATAAAGCATCTCCTCTTATTTTTGGAATCAGGGTCCTCACTATGATTTGCTTGCTCATGGAATCAGGTTACAACAAGCTCTCAGCTTCTCTGCGTGGTTGAGATTTGGTCGAGTTAGTTTTCCTCTAAACAGCCTCCTGCTGTAAGACCTGTGACTTTTGTGAGTCTAGACTTTCATGTTTGCCTTTGAAGAAAAGGCTGTTTATCCCTT
This sequence comes from Lagodon rhomboides, assembly GCA_039737535.1. Classification (NCBI taxonomy): domain Eukaryota; kingdom Metazoa; phylum Chordata; class Actinopteri; order Spariformes; family Sparidae; genus Lagodon; species Lagodon rhomboides. Next base: position 6,930,230 of record CM077805.1, read on the forward strand.
TCTGTGAAAACCCATAATTCATATCTCAAAAAAAATGTCTTTTAGGTCGCGAGGGGTTCCGGTGGACTTTGGCGCTAAAAGCCAAACTAACTGCCTTTCGCCTGTGGTGGATTTTTTATTTCCAGTCAAGTAGTTTCCTTTGATTCACGGTGGGCAAGGTGTATTTAAGGTTGTGAAGATGCTCTGCGCTAAATCTTTCATGTTTGAAGTACTTTCAAATGTTAAAGCCAATACCTGCTCAAAGCACCTGCAGTTTTAATTTTTTGTCTTTTCAACATTACTTTTTAACATCAGTGTGAAAAGAATCATCAGCTGCACTCCAAAAGTGATTCAGCAATAACCCTTTTCTAGATTTCTTTTGGTCATCAGCATTGACAGTGTTCCAATTATTTTAAGCCATGAATCAAACTTCTCTTATTCAGCATTTTTACAGGAAGTGACCCTCAGAACATTGTGTTTTTATCTGCCTGCTGGATCTCCATCATCTGTCAGTCAGTCCCCATAGATGGCAGCCTCGAGCTGCAGTCGGTTGTAGCCTCCCCCCCTTCTGCGACAGCAAGACACAGACATGATGTAGACTTTGAACACACACACACACACACACACACACACACACACACACACACACACACACACACACACACACACACACACACACACACACACATTCTGTCTCTCATGCTTACACAGCCTTCTTTGACACAAGCGCGCACCTGCATGCAAAAATAGCGTTCGCCTAAAAAAGAAAGACGCCAGCGGCCAGAGAACAAATCAGAGACGAGGAGCGGTTCGGGGTCTTAAACAGACTCTCACATAAATGTTTAATATTGTGTGCTAACAACTTGCATGCTCCGATCTGATTGGTCAACATAAAGGGAAGCGATGCCGACAGGATAATCAGTCCTTGTGAAAGTCTGACTGTGGAACATAGTTTGGTGTTTTACAGCAAATAAACGACTCCTCTGGCCTCTACTTGTGCACCTTTACGAGGAGAGGTTACATTAAAGATCATGGCACGCCTCTAATGACCCAGCAAACATCTGCGCCCTGTTGATGTGTCCTTGGATATGACACTGCAGCTCTGTGCTGCTGTTCTTTTCACTTTAACTTGAGCCGAGAAGCTTGGCAGGCAAAATAGAAAAGACAAGTCTCACCTCCAAAGAGTCAATAGAGGGTTACTGAAGAAAAGTATTTCACAGTCTTTTGAATTATTTGAAACAATGAGGCGGAATGGCAGAATTGAGTTCTGGGTAAAACGGCAGAATCACATAAAATGTGAATGTGTAGTGAAGGAGAGCATTTCAAATGTGCATTCACGAAGAGCCTGTATTATGTGCTGACCTTTCCCTGAGCTTTAGGAGTGTGAAGCAGCGCCGCGATTCAGTTTTGACAGCGAACAAAAGCTTTTTAGCTGCACTGAAGAATCCTGTACTTGTGTATTAGAGGAAGCTATGGTTCGATACAGCAGAGGGAAGGCAGGAAGCTGCTGCTTGTTGTCGATGAACCTAAACACTATGCAGCCCTGAAACCCATGAGAGGCAATACATGTGATTAAAAGAGTCTGGAATAGCGGTCGATTGATACTTTATTTTTGGGACTGATAAAGATATAAGTAAGTAAAAAATTCTGATATTGAAACATCAGCTGATATACATGCAGTTTTTGCATTGACCACTCAAATTTGGCGAAGATATTTAACAGAGGCAGATACAAATAAACTCTATCATGTAAAAAGACTTCAGTGCACTGAAACAGATAACTTCAGTAATAATCTCTTCTAGCATCTGATTTACACAAAAACATTTTAAGCCAAAACATTTCTAAGGTTTAAATGGTCCAAACATGATTTAGTGAGTCATTGGTTTAAAACTAGCGAGTAGATACTAAGAACCATCTTGTTGCTCAGTGTGTTTTTAAGTAAGCTAGCTAGCCACACTATTGCTCCAGTCCTTGGTCTGGTAATGAATCTCACTTTCCTGTCCGCATGGGGACAGTTGAGGAATAATCACATAATTAATAATTTAAGTAAATATTAGGAAGCTGTGTAATTTATTGATGTATAATTTTATGCCTTTGACTTTTCTGATAGCCCTTTTCCTGCCGTTTGTCAGCCTGCAGGCTCAGTAAGACAAACTCCCGCTAATGAAATATTGTTTTCAGCTGTATAAATGTCAAGCAGTGTTTTTGTCCCTCTTAACTTTGAGTTGTTGACACTGCAGCCACCCGGAGGGCGCTTGTATTCCCACTGCGGTGGTATCGCAAGCATGTGTCAATGGCATTGACTCTAATGTAATGTGATTGGTTCCTTCTAACGAGGTGAAATGAGCTGACATTTAACTTGACTATCAATCATGAGCCAAATACCCATTTGTAAGACTGCCCAGGAGTCCGTGTGCCGATGGTCAACAACAGACGGCTAGTTAATGACTCAGTAGAAAGTGGAGTCAATGACACACTTAATGCTTTCCTATAGGGCTTAACACTGCAGTACAAGTAGCAGATCACATTTACATGCATTTTACACAATAAAATGATGTCAATAATCCCTAGTTTTCCCTCAAAAACAACCCATATGACACTAGTGTTGGCCTGCACCAACACCTCGTCGTAAAGATTAATTGAATTGTCCGTTTAATGAGGAAGTTGAAGGTTATCCATTTATTCTAGGAGAAATAAACTGAAAAGAACTGCAGTATCACACCACAGTCCGTCCTCCATCATGTGTTTTCCCTCATTTTGCTCTCACTGCTACCCAATTTCTTACTCATCTCTTTTATCTCCGTGGACCGAACCCCCTCCTAACTGTTGTCCCTTCTGATTAGATTGAACAAGATCAGATTTAGCTATATTAGACGTGTCATCAAGCAAATGAAACACGGTGAAGAACCTTTTTTTCTCTTCACCAAAACAACTTAACGAAGCAGTGCACGGATTTCTAGAAACAGCCGCCTTCATGTCTGATCTGTGTTGCGTAATTGACTGTTTCAGACTTGTAATTAGCATTTATGTCATCATTCATGGCGTAATTACCTCCGCCGAGGAGGTAATGTTTTCACCCGTGACCACTGGTTGGTTTCTTTGTCAGCCGGATTGCACAAAAACTACTGAAAAGATTTTCATGAAACTTGGATGGAGGATGGGTCTCAGCCCAGAACAGACCCCATCGGTGATCTTAAATTATGGTTAAAGGTCCAGTTTGTAAGAAAGTTTCCATTCCCAACTTGTCAGAGACACTTTGGGATTGTAGGTTGGGTTGGCTGCCATCCCAAACCATCAATATTTTAACGAGTAGGGAAACCCAAAGCGTCAGTTTTTGACGAGTAGGGAATGAGACTTAACTTTGAGCAGTTATGGTTGGTTTAAAATTTAAATGTGATACAGGGCTATTGGACTTTGATTTTGAATTAGGCTCCACTGAATTAAAGGGGACAGTATGCGCTCTACTGAGTGTCATTCTACCTACAACAAGATATTCTGGTCTTCCTGAAAACTCAGAACAATCCTACTTGGTGCTGTGTGATAAAGAAGACGAAGGAGAAACCAAACAATCATAGACTCCCATCTTTCTAGGTGATTAAACCCAAACTGGATGGTCTGGTCACATGATGGCTCTCCAATCATACAACCATCTAGAGTTGTCTCGAGCCCTGTCATCCATCCCACCGACCATGTGATGAGATGTGATGAGCTGTGTAATGAAATAAGTCACCTGCAGCCTAAAATACATTTTCAGTGTTGACCTTTTATAGTAAACAAAACATGTAGGCGTATAAAAAATATATATTTTTGAATAAAGCAGTTTTTATCTGGCCTTACAAATGTGTGAATATGATATCATTGAGTGTCTTATCGGCTCACTTGACTCTTTTCAGAAACACTATATACTGTATTCCTCCTCCGTCTTGACCGCTGCCATATATCCATGCCCTGTCACCCCCATTACCATAATGCATTTCAACCTCGCGTACGAGCAGTGCCGGTTTGAACGAGCCACTTTATGTGCGTACGTGTTTCCAAGTGGAGTGTGTAGGGTTAAACGGGGGCTCGGGTTGATCCTGTCTGCCCTGAGTTGGCCTGGCTCGCTACTCTTCTCTGTCCACTGAAGCTGAAAATAGGACTAGGGCTGCAGGCTCTCTCCCTCCGCACAGCTCGCTGCTGGAGCACAGCGCTGGACAACTTTGGATTCTCAACGTAACAGCACACTTTCTGCTGGATGCCCATTATCCCCAGTTATCAAAATTTTAGATCGGTGTTTTATTTATCTGATCAGTAGATGGAGCTAATCCAAGTGTCACTCATTTTCATACTGGTTTATTTAAGGCACTGAATAATTGCAAGAATCACTGCAAAAAAGTGCATATTTTTACGGATTTTGCAGTGAATTATGCACTGTTGAATTCTAACCCTCACCTAAAAGGAGAAGGCAACACAACCTGGGAAAAGAGAATATTCACAGCGGAGGCAGCAACCAATAATTAACTTTTAAGTCTGAAATGCCAGAAGAAAACACAAAAGTGTCATCTGCCATAAAAAATGAAAAGTTATTTGGTTAATTGTCACTCTTGTTAAAGACAGAAAAAAACCCAGTGAAGAAGACTTGTAGCTGATATAAACCGTGCAGGTTTTGAAACATTTTAAGCAATCAGCTTTGCAAATGTTCAATGAGAAGGAAAATAGATTCACCACCTTTGTTAAGCCTCTAACTAAACGTAAGCACAAGTGTATTGGTCTGCGAGACAACTCTGCAGGCAGCCTTTTTTTAAACGATTCATTATTGAATGTATTTGCTGATTAATTTTCTGGCAGTTGGCTAAATCGCACTAAGCGTATACACAGCTCCCTGATGGATTTTCACAAATGTCTCGTTCGGAACAGGTTAAGAGATAAAAGCCATTGTGGTAGGTTACAGCTTATTAAAACCGAATGACGCTCAGCCTGCGCGGCTCGTCCTTATTATGCCAGCGACTTTCACAAATGGCAGCTTTTTGAGCATTTTCACATGTCAGGAGACATTTTTTGCGCCTGCTGAAAAAGATTTATACTGCGGCGGAGTGTGTGGCACTGAGGCAACAATATTGTGACAGCTCAGAGGACTGATCCCAATACAATGGCTGTGCTCTCTCTCCCCATTTGGCTCGGGTTTTCTATAGCTTTTTTTATCCCTCCGGCACTTGAATGTACGTTAAACCTCTCAATACAAGTCCAAACAAGAGCATACGTTGTCCGCCACTTATCGTCCTGCACTCGAAGTGTATTTACTCAGTTTATGCTCAAGACAGCAGCCAGCTAGTGTCAAGCTAATTAACGCTTCTCCTTAATTGTTGTGTGCTTGACAAAATTCCTTCAGGTCCTTAAGCTAATGACAATCACCTGCAGATCGGTAGAGATTTGATCACATGCCTGATTGGAAGACACATTAAAGCGAGGCAGCCACGGTCCACTGAATAACGAGACGGTTAACTCAATTTGACGAAGACGGTAATCAAGGCGATGTGCCGAAATAAAGAATAATGAGAAATCTGCGAGTTATCGTTCGTTGTGTTCATTAATTTGCCTTATGAAAAAGTTGCATGGAAACGATTAGCTGATTAATTGTTTGTCAGCTAAAAGAAGATAAACTGTAAAAACTTTAATCAGTTGATTCATTTTCAGTCATTTTTCAAGGAACAAGACCTCAGAGTTTACAGCCATACGAATGGCTCTGTGAGGCTGCACGCTGGTGTTGAGCTTCATGCCAATAACAGCAGGCTATTGCTAATGTAATGTTCAAACTGAGTTGCACTGGTTCGCCTAACTTCCTAATTTAGGGGCACCAGCACATAACTTAGGTGCACCCAGTATTACATTAATTTAAAATGAGCATTTTTGGAATTTAAACTCGTGGAAAGCCGGACAAGGCAAGCAACTTCATGTCACTATGAGTTCTGGGAACTTACCAGCAGCATTTTTTTTTACAATATGATCAACAAACATATTGTACGCTGATGAAAGAAATGTTAGATGCAGCCTTTCATTCATTTGAAGCTATTCTTTGCAAACATGCCTCGTACATATAGGATGACAGGACTTTCTGATCAGTTAATATGTATTCCCCACACACCCACACATAAATGAATAATCTCAGCCAGTTCTCTCGCTCTCTCATCCGTATGGTCCTTCACTTCATTTGTTTGCTTTGTTACAGTCGGCTGTGTATTGCCGTCTGCTGCTCACTTTTTTTAGCGCCCGCTATGGCTCTGTTTTGTCTGCGACGAGTCATTTTGCCAAGCAAGCCTCTTGCCAATAGACATACCTAGCACGAGCGATACAAGAACGCTGGCATCAATTAGGCCAAACACGACAAGAGTGTGGCAGCACATCAATATTTATTTCATCTGCATATAAATGAGATTGGGTTTTAGGGAGCCATTTGCTGATGAACCTCTCCCTCTCCAGAGTTCTGTGCCGACACCACTCTTGTTATGACATGGAGGGGTGGGGGTGAGACAGGGGGAGAGGAGGAGGAGGAGGAGGAGGAGGACAGAGCAAAGATATAATCAGATTCAAAGAAGAAGAGATTTCAAGGCTGAAGGTGTTCTCAATGAGGCGGCTCAATTTGTTATCTGGCAGTTTGGGCTTCGGCTTCATTTCTAACTGAAACCGACGCATCGCTCCAGCTGTAAACATTTCCAAAGAAGACGCTAATTCAAGGAGGTCGGGGGTCAATTTCTGGCAGCTCACTGGCCCAGACACTGGAAGTAATATCACATGGGCTCGACATTGATGCTGATGAACTGTGGAGCAAGAAGTCATGTCTGTGGAGGGCTCTGAGCTGGAGACTCAATCGCATGTCACGCTGTGTGTTTCCACTTGGCCCTCGGGGCGATCGGGGCCGGAGCTGCAGCCACAGCCAGCGTGGGGTGTCTCGGCAAAGACTGCATGAATTTGTGTCCCTGCCTGAGACCGCAAGAGGAGGATAAAGAAGTTGTTTTTTTTTTCAGAGGGAGATGTCTGCAAACCAGTTGATCGAGCTGTCTGTGGAAGTTTGAGTCCTCTGCAGCCTTCAGCTACTTGAACTACGTGAACCAGCAGGCAACAGTGATGGGACAGTGACAGGTGGAATATCCCCTAGAAAAGAAAAGAAAAGCTCAACCTTAAACACGCAAACATGCATTTTTCTGGCTTACATCTCGAGTGCTGCAACTAAGTATTAGTTTCATCATATATTAGACTGTTTATTACAAGTTTCCAGAGTCCAAAGTGATGTCATCGCATAGCAGGAGCAACAGTCCAAATCCCAAAGATAGTCAAATCAGCAGATCCTTGAAAAGGCTGACTGGAAAACACCAAATTGAGAGGTTAAATAAAAAGATTAAAAGGATCTAATAATAATTATAAGGCAGCAATCTGAGCGGCATGCCGACAAAGAACTTAACCAAAGGCTGCTTAAGACCACTAAAGTCCTGCAGATGTCTTGCTATCTGGAACAAAATGCCTTTTTGAGTCTTGTCCACATTTTGATCCTGACTGATCGAGCAAGCCACTGTATGACGCAAAGGCCACGTATTTAACAAGGCCACTGTTTTGAAGAAATCTAACCACTATATTACTAGTAAGGAGAGATGCATCATGGTCCGTCTGACTCAGCTCAGTGGGTGACTGTGAGTGATGCATCACATTGTACGTGTGCTGTAAAAACCTTGTGAGTTTTTCGCAGGTTGAGGAAAGTTGACAAATGGCTCAATTAGTCACAATCTGGCGGTTACGTGTGAGGAAAAACTCCTGCAGGTCCAAAATGGCTCGAGCCTAATCTGATTTCACTATTGTTGTTTCTGAGTCTGCGACATTTGGTGCAGATGTAGTTGCTTCATTGTATGCCTGAAGGAAAAATATGCTAATTTTCAGGTTCAAACTTTCATTTTCGGTTACTATAGAAAAGCTGTACATGCTCTACTGTTCCAAAAACCCACCTGTTTTTCTCATACTGTCCACTCACCACCACCTCTATTCTCTCCGTGTCCGAAACCCTCTGTTTTAGCTCCTGTCTCTTTAAGACTCAACTCCTGAAAAGCTCAGTCTGCTCTTATTGGTCAGCTCACACGGGCCTGAGCTAGAACCACTGTCACATATTAAAGAAGGAATATGATTCTTCATCAGTTAAATTTGGCAGCAACATGCACACACAGGACAAAACGGGCTTTGTATGACAATAAAGCTAACTTCAATATAAAGTTAATCCACTGGGGACATTCCCAGATGGGAGAATTCAGATTCAATAATATTCATTTTTTTACCTCTTAGCTTTGTACTGGTCTTCCAAAGTAAAATGGATGCCACTCACAAGAATTTTCCAGTTGTTATGGGGACGTTTCTGTCAGAAATAAACTTAAACCACTCAGTTGTAATGTCCTCTCAGGCTGGAGCCCGATGTGGTGATTTGTGCTGGTCTGTGCATCCAACAACAGAGGACCTGTGGTGAACTCTTGCCTTCAACATACTGCTAGCATGTCAAGTGCTTAGGTAAAAAGAACTGGCAGTGGTAGCTCTCAAGCCATGGGTGAAGATTGGGTGGGTTATTCAAATGAACCTCAACTTTATGTACTGTAACAAGTAGGCCAGAAACCGAACGGCTTGTTAAATCCCAGGTTTTCTGACCAGGGCAGCCAATAAACAAACTGACTACGCAGCTTATTTAACAGTTTCTGGGTCATTAGGCACTCTAATGTATGTCATCAATCACTGGAAAAGTGAGTTTCATAATATGCCCCCTTTAACACTCACTTTCTACCATCGTCTCCATGTTTTGCTGCCAAAATCAAGGCATTTACTTCGCCTTCACCGTGCGCCTTCACCATGCCTCCGCTGTTCAACATCAAAGCAGATTGTGAACATGAAAAAAAGATCTCAAATCAAAGATGAGCTTTGAAAGTAGCCCTGTAGAGAGGTCCTGTCTCCTCAGCTCATGAAAGCCTTTATGTCGAGTGCTGTTTGCCCTAAATGTCCTCTCCCGCTAGAGCAAAAACAAGCACTTTAGGGAGCCATAGATGGCTAATGGGGGGTATAGATCAGTGATGGAACAACTCTGTTTTATCTTTTTATCAGCTGCTCTGCGGCCCTTTAGTCCAAGGTCAGTTTCCTGTTCTGATCCTTCAGTAGAACTGAAATTTGCCTCAAGATTAGGGGATGAAAACTTCTCTGACATATTTGTTACTGATGCTGGCACAAATAGTGGTGATCGGTCTTTTATTTTAACCTCCAGATGAACGCATGGCGCTAACTGCTGCTGAGATTGTAATTAGCCTCACACGCAGAAAAATCAATGAGGTGCTTTGCAAAGCCATAATCAGGGAAAAAAGAGCACAAGACAGTGGCCGGTTTAGATATTGATTTTCTTTAGTCACTCTTGCTCTATTTGAGGGCTTTACACGTAATCATATCCTGTCAGAACATAAATCCTCAGCTGATCAAGTGGATAGTGTTCGCTTGCTCAATGTCTTATGGATCCACTGCCATGATCTGTATATTTAGACCCTGGAATCTTTACAATAAATTTTAATTTATTCCCAATGAATCATCTGGGAAAGACACCGTTTGGAAAAGGCATATACTTGGCATATGTTCAGATAAATCATCTGTCTATCACCATCTATCGAAGGCTACTTTCAACCAGTCAGATCCACAGAAAGAGAGTGCTACCACTAGTTGGTAAATCAAACTCTTGCCGAAATCAGCCAAGAGAAGAAAGAAAGCATCTTTTCCAGCTTGAAAAGCCTTCAGTGCAATTCTTTGCTTTTCTTTCAATTAAATATACTCTCTAGTTCTGATATAGCCAGTGCTATAGCAGCATCTAAGTTAACCTCTTAACCTCTTAGTGTTACTTTAAAGGTCCATTTTTTAAGAAAGTTGATTTTAGAGTCTCATTTCCCAACTCTTCTCGTCAAGTTGAGTATTCTCACAAATTGGACCTTTAAAAAACCTCCTTCCATTTCCTCATTTTCTATTTGCTTTCAAATGTGTGGCTGTGGCATCAGGACATTACTGCTTCCATTTGCATTCCCTGCCCCTACTGCGTAGTAAAGGGCAGGTGACAAAATTGCTAAATGGCATTAATGAAAAAAACATAAATGTCAGGTTGGAGGCAGCAATAAAAGTCCAATATGTACTGAGATGATAGACCAATAGTCCATCTGCTGGGTCCGAAATAAAAGAAGCTCTAAGAAAGGCCCTGAGGGAATGTAATTGTTTGTTGGAAGAAAACTTTGTAATTCCCAGACTCAGAGAGAAGATACTCAGAGCAGTGTGTCTTTATTGGGCTGAGGGCATCGTTGGACCGTGGCTTTGAGTTATGGACTGCAGCTTTTTTAGCAGCCTTTTATGTGTGCCAGCACCGGCGCTTTGAATCCAGTGCAGACAGCCATGGGCGGCCTGTGATGAGGGTGGTTCCAGGGGGGTTGACATGGGAGAATTTGAAATGGTTGACCGGTTGCACCCTTGTGACTGAGCTGAGAGGGCTGACCTGGATGAGCAAGTAGAAGCTTTGCTTACATGGGTACATGCTTCAAAAGATATCCGGTCACAAATGTGTGAGTCCGATCGGATTCTCAGAGGGAGCAAGTAGTCCTGAAAAGGTAGACACTCAATTTACAGCCATACAGGTTACATACAGGTATTAAAGGGTGCAAAATGTTGGGTTTTATCTATTTAAATAGTGCTTTTCTGGCCTTCTGACAAATCAAAAAGCTTTACAACACATACTACATTCACCCATTCATACACATTCATTTGGAGGCCATGCAAGGTGCTAACCTGCTCAACAAAAGAGATACAGCTGTTAATAAGCAAGTCCCTCTTGCAGTTTTTCTATGCTCGCCCATTCAGACACGCTCACATACAGATTCAACCTGCCATGAGAGCAATTTGGCATGCTTCTTTGTCCAAGGACACTTAGACATGGAGGCGGAACTGAGGGATCGAACCATCCATGCTTTGGTGACCTCAACCAACTCCTGATGTCCTTATCTGGTCTCTCTTTAGCTGCGCTAATTTCATCTCGCTATCAATATCTTGGTATTTTGTGGGCTAAATGTTCAGTTGCAAGTAAAATCGAACTGTAAAAGTATCAAACTTTGCTACTTTTACAGCACGGTGCTACAGAGGTTGAAAGGTTTGCGGCATTGGCAACAGAATGGTAGCATTACAATAAATATTGTAGCTTGAGTTCAAAATACTATATTGGGGGAGTTTAAAAAGTAGTTTTCCATCACCTTTTAAATGAATATACTTCTGGAAAAATTCAGACATTATTCTGAAAAAGTCTTCGTCCTTTCCCTGAAAACAGTGATGAAACCAAAACCATCATAAAAACAAAACAGTTAGCTAAAAGGCTCCATGGAGCAGAGAGGAACTGAAAAGCTGAGTGATAAGTAACTCTCTATTGGGTTATCATTAGTAGTGACCTCTTTCACATCATACATAGATATTTGATTTTTTTAATTATCAGTGCACCTTTAAGTTTTTGCTGACACTGAAATCACAAAAACTGTGTGGATGTGGAAGTATGTCTGAAACATCCCCAGCCAGGTTAAGACCAACAACTGAACATAGTTTCATCTGTATGCAAATGTGAAGCAGTTGATTTGCATGATGCATCTTCAAGCAATGCAGATGACCTTTTACTCAGGACCATGTCCCAGATACTGAGTGCTTAATAATGCACTGTAGGCATTCAGTCTTCTGAACACATTTCCCTCCCAAAACTTGCTCTGCACACCAAAATGACTGCTTGTCGAGTGGTCCCCTTACAACAGTGGAGAGCTTTAGACGGATTCATGTTGAAATCCTGTTGAGATCTGACCTGACAAGGGTCCCTCTTGGAGTTTGATTACCTCAGATGATCTATGCACACGGCAGCTTCCACTCTGTGCTCCACTCTAAATGTTCTTAACCAGAGGGTGCACGCATGCGTTGGCTGTTTGTGTGTGTACTGCTTATGTTTGTATGTTTGTCTGGGAACTCTCTGGGGCATCTCCGCTTTTCTTGCAATGTACTCATTTATCCATAAAAGGGCGTTCTGCTGAGGGACGCTGACTCAAGAACGGTTCTCCGCTTTGCTCTCTAAGCTGTGATCTCGAGCGGCGCTGCCAAATGCAATTGGGCGAAAAGGCCTTTGAAGTGCGCCGTGATTGGCCGTGCGCAGCGGCTATTTTGACAGCGCAGGTTGTGACGAGGTGTGTGCGCGCGTGTTTGAGTGTGAGTCAATGAGAAAGAACTAGTAAATCACTGGACCTGAGTCAGTGTGTGACGAGAGGAAGCCTTGATGGATTACTTCAAGTGTGTGTGTTTGTTTGTTTGTGTGTGTGTGTGTGTCAAGACAACTAACATCTCCCTGTGCAGCCTTCCTGCAATTTCTCCACTTTAAAATTAAATTTCAAGCAAATATTTCATCGACATTTCCCCTCTGAGCCCCACATTGTCACAGTTCATTAAAACATAATTGAAAAGGAATATTCAACAGCTCACTCTGCACATGCACCACTTTACCCCATTACACTTGCTAAGGAAACATTTACATAGAATATCCTCAGCTCTGTTTGCCCCCAGAAAGCTACATGAGCGGCTTACACGGCCGCCGTGTGATTTCCCATAATTCATCTTTGCCAGCGCAAATAAATATAGCAGGGAATGTGGGATATGCAAAGCATGATTCAGCAGCAACATTTTAATCTTTCTTCCATCAGCTTCTATTACCGCCGCTGTGGAGCTCAGCAGACCGGAACGCTCCTGGGCTCTGATTGGGTTAGTTCAATTAAATTGGCCCCAGCAAGGTGTAATGAGAACTGTGCTGTGACAGTGACAATGTGTAGGAGTAAGCCCGGTGGCGGCCATTATGGCTCGGCTATTAGCTACGGACCCATTGATATAAATATGCCCTGGTTTAATGCAATTGTGTCGGGTCTCTGTGACTCAGCCATCACTCAGTGCAACTAGACACGTCACATCAATGGTCAGCCTCAGTGAGATGGTAATGTGAAACACCATAAACAAGGCCGCGTGTTTGGGTCTTGCAGGGAAATAAAATCTGGAACGACTAAGTGATTCACAATCATTTGCAGGGATATTGTGTGCAAGATTTCTCCTCCTCTTTTCTACCGTGTAGGTCTGAATGTAGCTGTTTTCAAATCAGTACTGCACTGTTTGAGTTTTGAGTGTTTAAGTATGATTTTCCAGTCACAAGTACCACATTTTAATTAGCTTAATCCCAAGGATAATTCCAGTTTATTACAATTTGGGTCTATTCTCTTACACTGTTTTAACACTGAACACGCCAAATAAATGCTTTTATCTGGGAAAGAACTTAGATATCAGATGATCAGATAACAGATTGTAAATATGCCAAGAGTTCAGGTCAATAATCTAAAATACTCTCATTGGAGGTAATTGTGAAAGTAAGCAGGCCCAAAATGTTGTTAATAACCAAACCTTCAGATTTGTGTAAAACATTTCTGCTTGTGTTTCTTGCACGTCTGACTTCTTTTTTTAATCTTACCAATTATCAAGTAGAGTGTCTTACCGTATCTGAAAGAACTGATCACCAAAACACAAAGATAAGAACCAAGTTGTAATAAAACAGAATAAACTCTTAACAGTTACGTGGTGTAAGAGTTCAAAGTTTTCGTTCTGCTTATTATAATAAGCCAATCAACAGCATTCAGTACGTATAAAGTCAGAAGATGAAGAGGTTAATGTTGATTCTTCGTGAGACAAAATCAAACTCTTGATTGGCTGTTGTCCAGCTAGTAAACTCTCTGTTGGCCTGGCCACAAAATCTATTTTTATGCTGTCTAGTTATCTTCTAGAGAACAAGTGAAGTTGACTGAGAAGGTGATTTTTCTTTAACTGACTGATTTGATAAAACCCTCCGAGGATGTAAATCATAATAACAAGAAAAAAATGCAGTGTAAATCACAATTGCATTGTTGTTGCAAAAATTAGGATGTTATGTGCCAGATGGCTTGTTGCATAGAACCATCTGGTAAATTGTCCTTGGCAGATTATTGGGTGAAACATCTGTCATCAACATCTATCAGGGGATTACTTCAACCAATCAGATCAACAAACCGTATGACATAGATGGAGCAATACCAATGGAACCGCTTTGTAATCTAACTTGTGCTGAAGTTTCCATTTCTGTATCTCTTTGTGTAGTCTTTGTTCTAAGGAAATAGACATGCTGTACCCAGATGAACAAAACGGGAGTACATGACATTAATTATAACATTGTGTGAGATTTGCCTCACTGGGAATCTTAGTGCTGTCTTTGCTATGATAGGAGTAATATTGTTGTCACGGCAACCGGATTGTTAAGCACCGGGCTCGTGGGCTTGGCCTTTTTACCACTCCGTCCACTGCACACGCCTGAAAGTCTCTCAGCAGAGATGAATCCCTTTGTGTCGCAGCGTTGCAGGCAAATGACATGCTTTTGAGGCGACAGTTTGACAGCCGATGACAGGAGATGGATCCTCGTCATGTTAAGCGAGGGGAGTTTTCCTCCTGGCTGAGCCACTGGCACGGTGACATTAGCATGTTGAGTCTGGGTGCACTGCTCCACCGGTCGACCAAACTGAGGCTATTTCACACTCTCTTGGACATCAAAGCCGTCATATGGGAGCAGCTTCGATGTGCTCGCTCTGCTGACAATGTCTCCCTGCTTTTGAATCCTCACTGGAAGGGCACACCCACGGCAGCCTGTATCCCCCTTTTGAAATCACTTTATCTTTATCGACTCTCTCATTCCTCGTTAACGCTCAATGCACTTTATTGTAGCATCCTCTCCTCTGGTCTTCTCCTTCGTGCCCAGTAGCACCAGAAATTAATTTAAGCATCTTCACGAAATAATGACTAGACGCTTGGTGACACTGTGACTACATGTGGGTTGTGCAGTGGCTAGGAAATGAGTACAAAGAGGAAAGCTCTAATGCAATTGCTTCTAATTTGTCATAGAAGTTAATTAAAACTTGATGGCGCCATATAGCTAATATGCTTGCAACCTGCATTTTGCACACACCCGCTCTCTCAATTCTCTCAAAGCGCTGTTGGTACTGTCAAGATGGTGTTCAGCCCCCACACTAATGAAGTGTGTTGAGAAACTGGTTCTCCAGCACATTAAGATAACAACCCTGCCAGCTTGGACCCTCACCAGTATGCTTTAAGAACCAACAGATCCACAAAGGATGCCATATCCACTGCCCTCCACTCAGTCTTCACACCTCAATCTGCATGTCAAAGTTCACCAAACTAAACAGTTTAACTCAAGGCACACACAAGCCAACCAACCAGCAGAGTGAGGATAAAAGTAAATGGTTCAACACATCTCAAAAGCCATGTTAGCTTCCTCCATCACTATCAAGAGGGTTTCCTGTTGGTTAACGGTTGGTTCTTGTGCCAAAGTTCACCAAATTCGTAATTAACTCCAAAGATTTGCTCAAATTTACTTCATTCCTGCAAACTGAGTTCCCTTCACCTTGCTTTTGCTTCCTAAGTGCCCGCCTACTAAGTTGTGCGCTGACAAGTCGCCTACTTGTGCATGTCATACATGCATTGTATGCGATTGAAGGACTCGCATACCCATTCTGTGTTGTCAGTCTAAACCCATTCACACCAGCTGTATCAGGAAAACAAAGCCCTTCTAGCTCCTTGAAACTGCTGACACCACAAGTGAATAAATAAATAACCTCATTTGAGGATTATTTGTTTCTTCTTCAAATATAGAAACAAGGAAAATGAGAGTAGGGAGAAAATAGCCTGAAATAGGAGAATGTTAAAGAAGGTGAGGGAAAGGAATCGACAAAGAGGGAGACAAGTTAGATAACTGTCATTACACGGCCGAATTCAAACAGTGACTGGCGTTGGAGTTTAATTATTTTTGATGCGTTATTGGCTGGCCATGCAGCAGTAATATTTTGGACTGCTGTAAAGCAGTTACAGTAAAAGCTTAGGTAGGTGGCATTATGCAGTACTTTGGGCAGATTAGGGGGAATACTTTCACTGAAACAACAGTGTGTTAATTCAGGCCTTCCAGGCAAACAGAAAGGCTCTAAAAACTCAACATAGTGCATGTGTAACTAAAGAGGTGTTAATTGCCCCATGCTATTTTTCACTCACATTTTATGATCTTCATTTCCCGTTTGAGGCGTTGGCTTTCAAACAGTTGTGAGCGTGTTTCACCACAGAATGAGATTGACCAAGTATGTGAAATGGATCATTCCAGGGCACTAATGTGTAATTGACAGGTCATTCAGATACTTTGATATTTAGAGTCACGAGAAGCCAACTCGCCGACATCTTCCCGTCATTGAATAATGCAGGAGAATCTCTTAATTTAGCAGAAGCTGTCCCCAAAAAAACTTCCAAGAAACTTGTTATTCTTTGCACCAGGGCTGCACAGTTAATGGAAATAAAGTCGAAATTGCAACATGGCAAAGTGAAATATCCAAATTGCATGGAGCTGCAAAAACCAACATTTGTGAGAAAACAGCGTCATTATGAAGCACTAGTGTTGCAGAGATGGTTTGGCCAACAAGTCTTGTTCTCCAGATGTAAGAAAACATGTCTGTTTGATACAGACCCCAACAAATGTCACATCATCATGAATTTAATTGTTTTTTTCAGTAAAAATAAAAATGATGATGCAAAAATGACCATTCCCACCAGCCGTGACTCATATCACAAATGCAATATCTGTCAAAAATAGTTGCAAAATGACTTTTTGACCAAATGGAATTAATACAGATCAGGAAAAAATGGTATCTAGATAAAGTTTTCTTGAGTCTGTGGTAACTGCAGGTTGGTCTGGTTGGGACTCCTTAAAATACTTGGCTCAGCAGGCAGGTCTACTGATCAGTTGGATGGCGATTCGATCTCTACCTCCTCCTGTCCACTTACTGAAATGGAAGACACTGGACCCTAAACCACTGGTTTGCTCACCAGCCACTGGATTGCACAAGCAAGTGCAAATTGGTCCGTTTTTTTGCCTTGCTATTGTAGGTAAGGTGCAACACAGGTGTTGGGGGAGATTGGAATGGGTAAAGGAGATACAGAAGGCAATAATTGGCAACTAGATGTGACAGCAACAGTCTTCCACCCAAACCAGGGTCATTGGTGATTGATTTGATTAACTATGTGAAACCAGCTGGAGTACAGTTTGGGATATGAGGGCAGACAGGACTCATGTTTGGTGCAACCTTTGACTCACATCCACATCCCCCAAATCATGCCCCATATGCTCTCCCTGCTCCTTCTTTGAGGAGTAAAACCAGCCTTTTTTTCCTCGTGGGTGACACACCTGGAGACAGAGCCGAGCGCTGGAGTACTTAGCAGCAGCCAGTGGCTTCTAAGTAAAACTGACAGTCAAGCCAGTGTGGGCAGCCAAATTTAGCTCCCCTCGCTTGGGCAAGGGCTGGATTCAGAGGTTTAGAAGCTTAAATGTAGCTTAGCACAGGGACACAGAAAAACGGTGTTACCTTTTTGATGGTTCTTTTGATTTATGACGGCGCAGTCTGACGCCAGCTGTGGAGGCCAATGTCGGGTCAGCACATCATTTAGCATTTGTATACTGCTTCACCCAACCTATGGCACATATCCCAGCTTATATTGATAAATACCATGCTGTGTGGATTTATGTTCTTTGGGCATCCACCTGATATACTGAGCCTTTTTATATACCACAGGTTTAGATTATCAAAGGAAGGCACAGCAGATTCCTTTTACAGTTTTAGCTTTAATGGATACACATTTAACGAGAGATGTGCTGAAACAAACTAATGTGTACTATATTTTTTAAAAGAAATGAAATACTGATTTGAGACACTCACTGTACCTTTGGGGTTCTGGTATTAAAATGTGATCTGCAGCTGAATATCTCTCCAGAGTAAAAAAAAACAAAACAACAACTCTAAAGTTTGAGGTATGATCACTCGCATAATAAATCGACATTGTCATTCTTACTACACGCAGACTCCATCTGTGGGCATTCTCTCATTAGTGCTGCAGTAGGTGGTCAGTGTTCATTCAGTTCCGTGCTCGGAATCGCAGCTGGTGCTCGACCAAATAGTGTACATGCATGCAAATGAGTTTGCTCACTGGAGGTAGAGCACCTTGTGAAATCACATGGTTTTATGCAAAACCGGGTTTAAAGGGAGTTCAGCCAACTTTCTGTGTCACCGGCGAAACACCAAATACAGATGTGAAGACGTGCAGAGACCTATAATAAACCTCATCAGCAAACATGTTCACCTGTACAAAAATGAGATTACGCAGGCAAGACAGAAAACAATATTTCATGCAGGCATAACCTCAGAAAGTGTGATTGGATTGGCCTTTTTCCAACAAAGCAAATCTGGACACAGATCACATTCTGATAGGTATAAATGGAGCCATATGTGTTTGAATGTGAGGCAGGTTCAGAAATGTGACCAGTCTGCTCTCCCATGCTGTTCCCAATCAATTCAGTGCTTAGCGTGGTCCGCCGGAAGGCGACACGCGAAGGATATATTGCATGTCCTGCTCGAGCAGCACCATCGGGGCCCCATTCCCAGGATAAAATGGACGAGATCTCCCTGTCAGGAGACACGCTCACGTACATGCAGACAGCTGGTGGGCTGAGTGAATGTTCCATGGCAATGGGAGAGCTGGGGATGGTCAGCATAAAGCGACAGAAGGTACGCTACGTAATCACCTGTGGGATGTGGAGAGCTGGAGGGACGGTGATGGTGTTTTTATGAGGCTGGTTTGTACTTTCATTTTGGCAAATTTCTAAAAAGGCAAATAATCAGCTTGTTTTTATTCTGTGTAGAGATTTTAAAGTGACAGATTTAGTAAACATTTTCAGTTACTAGAGAGATTTACACAAGTTTGCTATTTGATTTTGGATTTAACAGAAATCAGTGGTTGCCTGGTGCAGTTTGTAAAATAAATTCAAAATTTGAAGGCATTCATTCAAGGTAAAGAATGATTTGTAGTTAAAGGTCCAATTCGTAAGAAAGGTTTTTGTTTTGTTCTCATTCCCATCTTGTCAAATACTGACGCTTTTGGATTGTACGTGGGCTCAGCCGCCATCCCAGAGAGTCAATATTTGACGAATTGGGAATATCCTACAAATTGGACCTAAAATTGGAGCTAAAACATCCAAAAACAACATTTCCCATTCATTCTAAGTTTAACTACCAAAGCCCAAATTTGAGTTAGTTTTTGCCTAAACTTTGTGTCAATACTTGCTTCTGTCACATCAACCAAACTGTGTAGAATCAAAATATGTGTTTAGTATAAAGTTTAAGTCCTTGTGTGTGTTTCTGTGTGTGTACAAACCCATCTGAAAGCCAGTTGGTGTTTACAGATTCCAGCACTTTCACCACAGAGTTGGCATCATACATGTTCATTGAAGACTAATCAACAGAGCGCAGTGTGTGTCTGGTTAAACTGGCAAGGTTTTAAGCCCATCCTGATCTTTTAATTAGTCTGATTATCCAAACAGCTGTCTGCTGGAGCTCCCTCTGACTTTCATGCTCACACACACACACGCATACACACAGCGTGATAATGTTACATATGTGACTGCCGACGGGCGCCCTCAGAGCGGGGTGTGATAAATATTGTCAGCGCGCCTCCGATGACGGCGCTCCGAGCTCTGACTGACTGTCAGCAGCACACCCTCCACGCCGGATTTCTCTGGATAAAGGAGAAAGTTTTCAGACTTCTGCAGGAGACTTTGAAGACTTGGCTGCTAAAGTCTTTGTTCGAGACTGCGAGTGTGTTTTGTATGCGTTTGTATTCTGCTTTTATGTCCATCACGGTGACGTTCTGCAGGCTTTTTTCTGTGTCAGTTTTCAAAACTGAGCTCCTTCTGAGCTCTCTCTGCATGCACACACTATGCAAACAAGTCTGCTCTCTCGCTGTAGTAAATCATATCGTATCTATTTTTAAAAAAAACAGTTTCTGATCCAGAGATTAATTACATTCGCCAAGGAGGTTATGTTCTTTTTTCAAACATTTTCAGTAATGTGTCAGAGAATAATGCACAGATCTTAATGAAAACAAAAAGGATCCAGGGCTGTCAAGTTTTATTTTTGTTAGGCTTGATTTAAAGGGGACGGTTATGATCACTTTTTTTCCCTTTCACGTTAAGAATTGAATTCTCTGGGTTATACTCCATTGGATTCATTGCAGCTATAGGTTGGTTATTATCCGCCATGACGGTATGTTTTCGGTTCGGTTTGTTCGTTTGTCTGTCAGGATTACAGAAAACCTACCCACCCAATTTTTATGAAAGTTGGTGGAAGGGTGTAACGTGGGAAAGCCAAGAAGGAACCAATTCATTTTTGGAGCAGATTCATATCACAAGGTGAATACTTCTATCATTACTCAATCTAAGGTGTGATTATGGAATTATAAATACACACATATCTCAGAAACACCTTGAGGGAAGTTCTTCAAATTTGGCTCCAACATCCACTATGATTCAAAGATGAACAGATTTTTTCTGCACATTTAAATTTGACTCAAGTAAAAATGTCACACAGTTTTTGTAATAACTGTTCATCATAGCAAGCTGCCATGTTCAGCATAGATCTAAGATGAGAATAAATCCAGATACATGTAGTGATCTGCCTGCCCTCTCCAAGCAATTCAATCTGTTTATTTTACGATAGCAACAATCTACAGCTATGCAAATGGATCTATAATGTCAAGTAGATATTTGAAATATACATTTCCAGCATAGGCGAAAGTTTAACACGCAGCTAGTCGGGTAAATAAAACATTCATGACAGTCCATCCAGTGCTCTTTGAGATATTTCAGTCTTGACCCAAGTGATGGACTGACATCCATCCCTAGAGACGTACCACCACCAAGAGCTCAGCTGATATGGTAAATGAATTTTTACCCACTGCAAAGTGTAGTTTTCAACTGCAGCCTCCAGTCAATAAACCATGAATAATTCATCACACACACAAACATAATTCTGCAGTGATTAGAGCGAGTGAATACGAGGAACATGTGTTTCGAGCTGCCATCTCTAAAAAGGTTGAGTGTTCACCAGTTGCGGCGGCAGTCGGCGCTCCTCTGTGAGCTCCTCTGGTTTTTCTGCCGTGGTACGAGGCAGTTAGCTGTAACAGCACCTCTATCCCCCGGAGGAACCAGCTGCTCTCTTGTTTTTTGACTCTCCACAGGCTGTTCTTTCCCTTTCCAGGCCTCCCGGGGGATTTACATGACACCTGCTGAGCTTAAATGGTGGATTCTCTTCCTCTGCACAGCAAAAACAATTTTCATTCACCCATCTGTTAAGGAAACTGTTATCGTGGCTGCACGTGTCTCTAAACATGTTAGAAACGGCTCCTCCTGCAGGGATGAGTTGTTTAAAAGTCAGAAAGGAAACAATGGCTGAATAATGAGACTAAATGCTTTAATTGACCGTACATTTGGTCCTGTCATGTTCCTTCAGCCAGGTAGCTGATGTTTCCTGCGCTACTGTCAATCCACAGTCTCCTTTTGCTCCTCTATCTCCATCCTACACCCCCACCCCCACCCATGCTGTCTCTGTCATACTCATTTCCCTGCCGGCAGCGTCACATATCATGTCGTGTCATGACAGAGCTGCGAAAATACTGATGGGGAAAAAACCTCGAGAGAAAAACGAGAGAGAACATCACATCTGTTTAAACGACCTCCTTCACCCTCGCACACCTCGCTGACTCCAGACCTGGGCAGCCGCTGCAACAATTGGACGCTTGCACTGCTGCATGGGCACACACACACACACACACACATGCCGCACACACACTCACAATCTATTTTTGGAACCATGGCCAGATATTGGGCCATATTGAGGAGAGCTGCTCTCACCAGTTTGAGTTCTAACTGCTGCTCAGCGCCAGCGAAAGAAACCTCATTGTGACTTATTTCTTGAGCTCCGATGGCGACATATAGTCTGAAAAGATTAATTCATTAGTCGTCTCAGTCGATCAACATAAAATCAACATGAAAACAAAAATTTAATTAATCTGATCGATCTGTGAACAAGAGTGCTTCACATAGATTTTTAAGCTAACAGGAAGTAAGCATCACAAACACAAGTTTATGATACTTAATATGATGATAAATCTTTGGGAATCCTTGTTTTAGTCATTTATAAAGCATAAATGCCAGCCACTTGCTTGTTTCAGCTTCTTTAGCTGCAGAATTCACACTGGTTTCTTTTCATATTCCTGTATATCTTGAACATTCAGGTTTTGGACAAGTGGAGCAATTGAAAGATGTCACATGGGGCTCTGGGAAAAATATGATGGGGATCTTTTTCTAATTGTGACTTTTTATAGCATAAATTAATCAATTAATGAAAAACTAATGATATACCATAAAAGTATGGAAATAATTGTTTGCTTCAGCCCTTGTATTCTACCTTTATGTTTAATAAATGTATGATATATTCATAGATTCATAGCCCTGAAGTCTGATATAACACCCAGAAAATGTGACATTTGATTGTTATGTTTCGATTTAGATGTCTTTCAAGTCAAGCATTGTTTATGTGCTTGACAATGTGCATACAAGCACACAAATTATGTCATTAACAAAAGCAAAATGAGTAAAAGAGAAAGAGATTAACTGTAAGATTTGTCACCAGGCACCACTGATGTCCGTTTTCAGAGAGAGTAAACAAACGTAATTAGTCAGACGACACTGAAACATAATGTTTAGTTTCCCCCACGTGGTTGTTTGGAAGGTCAGATCCGGGCCATGTGGATGCTATAAGCAATGAGTAAAGTGGGGGGTGGTGATGTGAGCTGGGGATGTCTTTTAATCAGCGAGAAGCAGATGTAGTGCCCCGCGCTGCAGATGGGGGGCATTGTAGGACCTGAGAATCTGGAGGGATCCAATAGAAAGAGGGATCTCAGTGCGAAAGGTCCCCACAGCCTGAGCCGCGCTTCAGCCGTCTCTCTCTCCCTCACTCAGTTGCAGCGACACTCTCTCTCTCTCTCTCTCACACACACACAAACACACACACACACACTTCTCCCCCAATCGCCTCCTCTTTCCCGCTCTCTCTCACACACTCTCCCCTTGCCTCGGTCGCTCTCAGTCACTCATCCTTCAGCGCTTTTTTTTCCCCTGTTTCATCTCTCCGCCGTGGAGTGCAGAGAGAGGTGATCCGGATCCCCGGCTGGCTGGCTGGCTGGCTGGATAGATTGGCTCAAACAGAGACAGAGTTGGGGACCTGAGGGACAGGACGGCACGGGGGCGGGGGATTCCGGCAGGAGAGATCCAGCGCAAGATTTTTCCTCCGGCGGAGATTATTTGCATCACAAAAACCTGTGGAAAGAGGGACTCTGACTCTATACTGGCTGCACAACCGCTGTCCACACAAGAGGTGCCATTTAGTGTGTTTCATATGTGTGTGCGCGTGCATGTGATTTCCGAGTCCGCTCACCTTTTCAGTATGCAGATTCGTCGGCTCGGCTCCTTTTCTCATGCAAATGTAAATTGGCTGGTCGTGCTGCTCCAGGTCTTGATGGAGCCGGTGTCTGTAATTCAGGTTTGCATGATTACAATGCAGCTCTCTGTGAATTAGTTCAGCTCTAATGGATTTGTGTGTGTTGATTGTGTGTGTGTGTGTGTGTGTGTGTGGAGAACACACGACTGAAGAACCGGAGCGTGCTAAATAATACATCCCTCCAATATGACAGAAAACTTCCAAACTAGGTTATTCTTGAATTAATGTGCCGCTCATTATATTCCCCGCGATTGCATCCGCCTCCTCCGACGCTTCTGTGGCCGCTTTGCGTGTTCACATGCATCTGTCGGCACATGTGTGCCCCGCTGTCATGTGCGATCTCCGGCGTATCATGCTTGGATGTCACAGCCTCGGGATCACAGTGGAGAGGGAAGGAGAAGAGGAGGGGGAGGAGGACGAAGAGGAGAGGAGAGGGGGGGCTAAATGCTATGTGGCATTGCGCCAAGTTGCTGCTTTACAGAGGGTGTTGAAGGTTAGACGAATGTCTTCTCAGCCTCCGTCTGCCTCCGCGCTGCTTTACTTCCACGCAGAAGAGCAACAAGAACGACAAGTGTGTTGGTTAAAGTGGCACCATGAGGAATCCCTTAAGTAACGTCAGTCAACTCCCCCTCCTCCTCCCTCTCCTCCTCCTCCTCCTCCCACTCTCATCCGTCCTGTCCTGCCTCCATTTGAGATGTGATTGTGAGAGCACATAGATGGAGTATTTGTTGGGGGTGGAACTGATGCTTGTTTTAGCTCGCTCCCCCTTTCTACTCCCCCGTGGGATTTGCCCTTGCTTTCCATCTCTCTTCTGTTGCTCCCACCATCTCCATCACTGCTTCTTCTTCTTCTTTTTTTTTTTTTTTTATCTGCTGAGCCAGCATGACTTACTGGTTTAAAGTGGAAGTCCATTCACACACAACTGGGACAGCTAGAGAGGCAGAGAGGAGGCGGAAGGGAGGGAGGGAGGGAGGGTGTGGAGGGGTTTTTACCCAGGTGAGAGGAGGATGGAGGCAGAAACAGCCCCCTGGGGAGCCGGCAGGGTGATTTATATGTAGACATTTCTCCACACGTGTTCCTATCAGCACCTCCACCAATCGGCGGCTGCACTTGACAGATGCTGAATCCTGGAGAGGGCAGAGTGTGTTCATTAGCGCTCGGCTGTGTTTGTTTGTGGGGATTTAGCAAATTCAAATTGTTTGCTTTTCAGTGATTTCTGGGTCATTTGTCGCTGCAGTGTTTCCAGCTTCTTCCAAGTTTTTAAATTGCACAGAAAACAGAGCGAGTGAAGCAGTGTGTTGTTTTTCTGGAAATGCATCAAGCTGTCCCCCATTTCTTCAGGTTTCTGTTTCCCTCAAGCCATTTCTTTAGTTCACCAGGAAAACATGTTTACAGCCCCTCGCGTCGGAGTGATTGATCTGATGGAATAGGTCTCGTTCTGATTACTCACTCCTGCCCCTTTGTGTTCCTCCAGGGGGCGTGATAGACAAGGAGCTGCGCCACTACCTCAACCTGCGCTTCCAGAAAGGCTCGGTGGACCACGAGCTGCAGCAGATCATCCGGGACAACCTCTACCTCCGCACTGTCCCCTGTGAGTTACCTCATCCTCACCCTACCTCCCTTCACACCTGTGTCACCTCGACTCACCTCATTGAGTGAAATGCTTTTGGTATTTTCTGCCCTTCCTCTGTGTGGCAATTTGTTTGTGGTAATTTGATTAATTGAATATTGGGTTATTTCGGATATTTTTGTGAGAGACAGATTAAAAACTTGATTGACCTGCTGATAAACATGACTGTGTCTGAGACAAAAGTCCATTAACTGGAATCATCTTTCAAACAATCATGTACAAACAAGACCAAGAGTTGTAGCAACAAGCCTCTTCAGTGGTCTGAAACTGTACCTTTCGGACAGAAAATCTTTCCAGACAGTGATTGGTTCCCATTTAAAAAGCCTAATGCTAACTGGCTCCTACAATGGATCAATCTCCAAAACCATTGGATCCTATGTTCCCACAATACAACTCAAAAGCATCTTTCTTCGCACCCTCTCTGTCTCCCGAATGTCTGCTGATGGACAGCTGCGAGTGTGATGGCTGTTTCGACTGACTGTACTTGACTGTGGTTCCTTTGCTAGAGCACCCCTTTTTAGACCAAGGTTCAGATGCTGGTTCAAATCAATAGTTTGTGTTTTGACAGCCAAAGAGTGGCGCCAGTACTTTGCTGTTTTTGAACCAAAAAACACTTGCGTGAGGCGCAGGAGCCAAGGTTGTTGTGACCAACTAAAACCACTTATGACCACCGTTTTTAAAAAGCCAGAACTGGTGTGGCGTGTTGTGGCTTGTCCAGGGGAGAATAAACAAAGGATTTTCAATATGGATGCCACGTTGAAGCAACAGTGGGCCGAGAACCAGTCAACCATGCCAACGTTGGCATCCAACACCACGAACAACACTTGTAAAGAGTCAATGTAGTCTGCTGTTGCGAACAATGCTGGGAAATTGGAGATGTAGACACTGACTGAATAATGTGACATCACGGTGTCTCTGATGTCCATGGAAATGCAAACCAGTTCTTCAAAGGTTTGCCAACCCTTGAACCAACCCATAACCAGCACTGGGCTCGCTTTGGTCCAAAGTGGGTAACACAGTTCCTCCAAAGAAAAACCTTAAGTCAGGTCTTAATTGTTGTTTTTTTAAGCCCTTGGGAAAATTGCTTCGCTGTAAACCTGCCATGTATAGCCTCGACTTCTTGCTTCTCATCAGCATGATTCTGAATATCTTGAACCGAACCTTATGTTTTGACTAAATGGAATATTCCAGCTGAAGTGTCTGTGATGAGATTCTTGTCCCTCGCTGCTGTTGGCTGCAGTCCCAAAACTCCCTTGTCTTGTCTGTGGTGGTAATCACTGAGCTGCTGGAGTGTTGGTTAAGCTGGAATCAGGCCTGTCGGCAAGTGCGACCCTTTAAATCAGCCCTCTGTCTCTAATTAGCTGCATTGTAGACTATCAAAGATAAGATTTGGGGGGGCTTTAAGATATTGATACTAGGTCAGGACATTTAAGATTCAGTGGTTATCTGGTTCTTGCTCTTCTGATTCCTATTTTGCTGAAAATAAGCTCATTGCCATCAGTCAATAGCCTGTGATATTAAAGGTTTTTTGTGTGTGTGTGTGTGTAAAAGCTCTAATCTGTGTATAGTGTGTGTGCTAGCTCTGCATTAGCCTTGCCATGCCATTAGGCCCAGCTGTCCGTTGGCTAACACTCCCCTGAATCCTTAATGGAGGTGCATTCTTCAAGGCCAGGAGCCGGCAGATTTCACTGGAGACACTTTTCCGTCGCCCTTTCTGCACAGAACACAACACGAGAAGCCCCCGAAAAAAGGAGCTATTTGTTTGCAACAGAAGCGTAATTTTCTCTGATAACCACTCACAGAGCTGATGCCGGTGAGCCATTGGAGAGGTGAACAGTAAAGAGGGAGAACAAATGGGAGGACAAATAGAGGGGGAGAGACACAAAAGGGAATGGGGGGGGGGAGGCATGAATACGATGGGATGCAGACTATGATGGCCACATAACCACACTGCAGATAAACTGTTGCAGAGAGAGAGAAAGTAAGGGAGGTTAATTTGTGCATTAATGAAGCTTCAACAATGGCCCTCAGTGCTGCTGAGAGGAAGAGGCCTAGTCATGACTGAGCTGGGCTTTTTATATCTGAACTGACGGACGGATGGGTGGACGAATGGATGGACGGATGGATGGTAGGATCCATTTTGGATCTACACATTTTTTTTTTTCAGTTTTCACTTGGTTACGTTGCTTTTTCTGCCTCTTTGAAACCCTTTTTACACCTTCAGTCACTCCTCGTCCTGGTGTCATGGTCAGAGTTATCATGGTGTCCATGTTCGTGTATGTGACATAAGGGTGGAGAATTGGACAATTTTAGATCATGAGTGATCCGTAAGAAGTCCACAATTTACTTTACCAGCGAGGAATGGAGATTGCAGTATACTTTACATTAGGGATCGACCAATTATCGGTCTATCTGATGGATAGATCTGTTTTGGCTATACACATTTGTGGAAATGTTAAGGTTAGAGTTAGGGTTACAGTTGGGGTTATCATGGTATCCTTGTTGGTGTTTGTGACACAGAGGTCGGCAATGTGACGATTTTAGATCGTGATCAATCTTGAAGATGCCAAAAATCCACTTTTCAGGCAAAGAGTAGTATACTTCACATGAGGGATGTAGCAATTATCGGCCTGGCCAATTATCAGGGCCGATATTCTGCATTTTTCCCATTATTGGTGTTTGTGTTTTTTGTGTCTGATAATTGGCCTTCACTCTCCCACAGGAGAGATTTAAATCCCAACCAGACAGTCCTGGTCAAATGAGGTCAAAGGACAAAATACTGTAAAGTAGATGCTGTAAAGCAAACCTTTAGTACGATGACAAACTGAAGGTTTGATGGATGGATGGAGAGATAAGATAAAACCACTGACCATACAGTGATGTGTAGATGCACTGACAGATTGTTAAAACTCTGTCTGACAGATAAACTGACAGATGAGAGAGAGAGATTGTGACAATTGAATCATCACAGCTCTTTTCTAGAAGCTTGGTTCTAGATCACTAAAATGATGCCAACTTCCAAGGTCTGATGTTTGGCACAGGGATGAAATCTACCACATTTTGAATTGGCTTTGGCACAGGTTGAACAGAAAAGATGACTCAATCGCTCAAGATAGTTTGGACAGAAATAACCAAGTAAAAACCTGGGAACCTTTTAAGGAACTCGCAAATCTTTCATTGTTTCAACCACAGGATCCAGGATCTGAATTTATTTCTGGCTCACCCCCAAAAAAAACCTTCTTGCTGAGGCAACAGTTTGGTTTATTGATCACCTCGGATTGGACACACACACCTTGAGGCATGTTTTTTTGACGTCAAAAACAAAGTCATGCAGTGAGTTTCATAACAGGTTTACAAAGAGGTATTGTGAAGTGTTCAGACTCTGTTCTTGATCATCAGACTGATTTACCTCATTGTCACAATACTTCAAACGCCATGAAAACACAACAAGGAATGTACAAAATTGACTTTTCCTTCCAGATTTAGTGTCTGGGCCATGTTCCAGGAAGTTCTTGAGACAGTTTGATCGATTTACACCTGTTGGCCCCATATTGGACAGATAAACATTTGGAGGTGATTGGATCTCTGTCGGATGTGATTGTTATCTGTACAGCTAAAAACAGTCTGCCTTGAACTTGAACTATATTAATTATCCAGATGAAAATTTGAAAATTGAGCCACATTTGGACAAATGATGGGAAGATTTAGGAAGATTCATTTTTCACCAGAAACAAAAAAATTGGGGTTCATGAATACCTGGTGAGATCTTTGATGTTTGATAAAACTAAGTGTGACTAAAAGAGCAAGAGAGAAAAGAGGATCATAAGTGATAGATCTGAAGTAGTTCATCATAGCAATTTAAACATAACCCTTGAGTGGTAAGAAGAGACATTTTCCGAGGGGGGATGGAGGCTGATGCGTAGACACTAAGAGAGTTGCTGCCACCCATACCAATCGTGGATCTTTTGACGGAGTCAGCCAGGGCAGCGAAGACTGTGCCAGCTCTTAGACAAATTGCCTGGTTGAAATCCAAGGTCAGGGCGTTAATAGCCTGAGCCCATGTGAAATCAGGCCTATCGTCTGGTAATCCACATAGATTTGATGGGGGAGATAGAGAGTGGAGAGGAATAAGTGTGTGTAGACTAGTTGTGACTCCAAAGAGGGCTACGCCGATTGGCAGTGGTTGAATTATTTAGTTACAAATTGAGCTGGAGAGCAAGGCAATTAAATGTATAGATTTTTAAAATCCGACTTTTACACAATTTCAGACACGCTCATTTATAGGCAGTGTGTGTGTGTTTACATTTATTTGAAGCCTCCAGAGCCGAGCAGCAAAATATTTAAAAACAGCTTTAAATATTTGAGCTAATTTACAGCAGTTTCATTTCGCTTGAATGTATTTCTTTACATTTAGAGTGGATAACTTGATGGTTGGGTACATCAGCTGATAGATAATAATAAGTGTGTCTCATGGAGGTTGAGTCCTTGATGTATCCATCATATTTATTTATTTCTTGGTTGCCTTCCTCTTCCATCCTTTCCGTTCTTCCTCCACAGAAGCACACTCACTTCTTCATATCGTTGTGAGCGCAGCCTTTTAGCCCTTGGGACACAGTAAAGCACTTAGTGAAGAGCAAGCAGTGGTGTCTGTCTTTTGACTGTCTGTGAATTATAAAGCTGATGATGAGGAGGTCGACTGCGGGTAAAAAGGTGAAGAGATGCTCTCGTCAGTTTCTCACTTCTTCCCCCGTCACTCAACCCTCTCTGGATGAAATGATAACACACACACTGACTACAGCTGTGTCTGAAACCAATCCTTCCTTGACACCTAGTGCGCTAGATTTACTTTTTTGAATTTGACAGATGACATAGTGCCCCATAAAATCCTGCAAAGCAACAAAAAAAGCAGAGTCTGATCATGTACTTCACACTACTTTTTACTAATCTAATGTACTTTTGTGAAAAATGGAGCTAAATCAGTAATAATGTGAAATGACAATAATTTAAATCTCAATTTAAAGCAGTGTCAGATTTTTGGACATGATCCCCCTTCTTACCCTAGAAACGACAGCTAGAAACTCATCGGAAAACGTTGTCGATCCAGTGTGGACTGGAACAAAGAGAAACTTATTCATGGGGAAAGTTTGATATGAAATGTCAGCGAGAGCAAGCAGGTTTAAACCGATATAGCAGCCCGTCCTTGACAATATCACAGCACTGACACACACCTCTCTTTTCTTTTTTCCCTCATGTGTTATGAGGTGCAGGAGAAAGCAGGCCATTGTTCTTGTTTGCTACCTGCTTCAATGTTCTGTTTCAATTTCTGTCAGAAATGTCAGAAATCAAATGTTTTTTTTATATAAAGAAGAAGAAAGAAAGCAACGTCTTTTTGTATCCATCATTAGTTGGTTCAACCGAAGACAGATTGTTCTTTTAATGATTACAAAAAGGCTCAGAATAGGAAAATCCTGTCCTTTCAAAAACTCTCTCGACACCTTCGGGTCTAACTTAAAGGTGAACTACACAGTCGGGCGCTTATTATGTGGGAAGAGTGAATGAGTCAGCGAGGAGGTGATTTCAGACACAACCTATGACTGTGACTAATGGCACTGACTTTAGAATATGCATGAAAAACATTGACACGAGTGATGTGGATAAAATCTTCCATCATGGTACGTGCACTGTGGTTTCAAAGTTAAGAAAAGGTCTCTTCCGAAACTGTTTCATTTAAACTTTATAGATGGGATTGTTAAATAAACTTGACAAATGAAGTGCAAAATTGTCCACCATGGTCAAATGCAGCCTGAGGGATAGAGGAAAAGATCTTTTAGCGGTGACACAGTCTGATTCGCCCAATCATGATGGCCGCCATTAACCCCAAACCATGATACCTGTGGGAAGGAGGCGCCATGTAGAGAGAGAACAAAGTTGTTTAACAGCAGAGGAGGGACCCTTAAACCAAACCTCCCAGTGAACATCAGCTAATGGGGACCTAAACTTTATGAAGGGTGTGATTGGATGTTCCCACATCTGTCTTTAAAGTGTGCGAGTGCGTGTCTGTTTTACCGCTTTGTTGTGTCGCAGTGCTTCTGAGGCATTACATTTATGTATGTGTGTGCTTTGGCCCTTTACATGCGTGCACAAACAACATATGCCCTAATCGCAGGAAGTGGCGGTTGGAACTGAGTTAATGGGGAGTTTGATGCCCACAGGGGCGTTGAGTTTCTCCTAATGGCTGGGGCAACTGTGCACAATACTGATGGTGTTTACTAATGAGAGAGAAACACGGCAAGTCCATCTGTCTACGCACAGTTGTTTGTTTGATCATCTTGGAGTCTTGCAGCATAGCAGGAAATATGAATCTGTGCCTCTCTCACACTTTCTATCCTGCTGCTCTGCCGCACTGTCCTCATCTGTACTTCCTCCTTTCATTATCAGTTTTTTCCTAATGTGACCTTTTTCTTTCTTTGTTTTGCTGTGCAGCAGTGTTTGCCCATGTAAGCAAGTGTTTATTTTTATTCTGAAAAAGTCTTAAAATGCAAGCTGTAAGAGCCAAACTTCAAGTCTGAATTTGTCACAAGTTTGATTTTTGAAGTATTGTTACAGAAAATTTGAAATTAAATCTCAATGGCTTCACGAAGCATCAGTCATCCTGAGGCCGGTGTGTAAGTGGCTCAGGAGAGAGAAGGAGTGGAACAAGGAGTAGACTGTTGGCTGTTGTAGGCCACAGGGCGGGCATAGAGGCTAAAGATAAAGAAGATAAAAGCATTAAAAAGCATTCACGATCACACTCTCTCACTATTTTGTTGACATTTATGTATGGATTACTGTGCTTTGGACTGAATATAGCTCTGAAATGGATCTTCCAGACATTTGGGAATACGAGAAGACCACTTTTGTCTGAGTTTGACACCCAGACACTCCACTTGCCAAAGATTTGGAGACACTTGTTTGCAGGCTAGTTTGTTTGTTTGTTGATTGAACCTTGCGGATGTGGTTTTATCTTAACATGGTTTGCATGAATTGAATCACATGATTTTAAGCTTCCTAACGATGTATGTCATGGCTGTACATTTATATCGACTGTGTTTGTATTGTTTGGCAAACTAGCCAACGGCCTGCTAGCCGGTAACAGGTTAAACGTGAGTGTTTTGTTTTTCTTTGTTATTTATGACCCGACTAAACGATTAATCTTAAAAACAATCCGTCATAAAGATAATCATTAGTTACATCCCTAATGAATTGTGCATAAAGTTACCTGCCAGGTAGCTGGGACTGGCCCTTCTCTCTTTCCTTACATTGTCACATGTCTGCGTTTTCTCTTTAATAGCCTGACGTCTGATGGATGATGGTAATAATCAGGATAATAAGAAAGACTAACAGCTCCCCAGTGCCCCTTCATTCATTATTTAGCATCTTTGTAAAGAAGCGTGAGCCTCACAGAGGAGCCCGGACCGGCTCCTTGCTGAGCTCTGAGCTGGTCCCCAGCGCGGAGATGAATGAGGAAGCAGATTGAGGCTTTTAAGATAGAGGTGGACTTGAGGTGACGCTGCATCGGTGGCTGATTTTTTTTGTTTGTTTGTTTGTTTGTTGACTGTGAAACGGGAGCAGCTGGTGTTTGTTTTGCTTGTGTATTAATTTGTCACGTTGTATTTTTTCCTTTAGCTTTGTCAGATCAGACAAAATACCTTCAGTCGGAGCTCACTTTCTCTTGTCCCCCCCATTTATTTCCTCCTCTGTTCTCTCTCCCTTCTCTCTCTCTCTCCCTCCTCACTTACTCATTGACTCATTGGAGGCAGGGAGGGGTTTCCATGGCAACTGCCTCCACTCCCCGCGTGCGTCAAAGGCTCGACTCCTCTTAAAACTCTCATCCCGCTTTCTTTTTCTTCCCTCCCGTAGCCCCCTCCTCTTTGATTCCCCTTCTCCACCCCGTCTGTCTGCTTCTTCAGTACACTGCTGGCTGGTAATGGGGATTCGGACCCATGACTAATTGAGGTGTTCCTCAGACTCAACATAAATATTGATCCGTGTGATCCCTGACTTTTTTGGGGGAAATGTGTCACTTTGACAAGCAATATCCTGTCTGCCATCACTCATCCTGGCTTTAGTGCAAAAGGAGGGGGTGAGCGAGTGTGTGTGTGTGGGCTGGAGGTAAGGGAAGGGGTGACTGACAGGGCGGGACACAGATGCGGATGTGCCGGGTGGAGAGCGTGACACGACGCTGGATGCTCGTCGGCAGATGCAGCCTACAGACGTGACAGGAGAGAGGTGTGAAATTTGCTCCCTAATTGGCCTTCATCACACAAAGACCCCCCCTCCGTCTGAAACTCCAGCTGGCCTCCAGCCTCGTCAGTCCAGTAACGGCGTGGGGTAGACACATCCATCAGGTGGCCCGCCTGCGGTCAGCTCACCGGGATGATGTCGTGGGAGCTTCCTGCGTCATCCTCGCTGTAATGATCTGATGTCCTTGGGGGAACGAGTGAGACATGGAGGAGGAAACGTGAAACCTCTGACAGAAACCTTTAGCGATATTTTATTTACAATCTTTTTTTATTTAAATGCGTCTGTGACATCCAAACCCCACACGAAGCCTCTCTCCACACTCTGCCGAATCATTAATTTTGTAACTTTGACTGAGAGCTTGAAGGCAGCATTGACGGCTCGGCTCAGATCTCAGCGGAGCTCCGCTGCACCTCCTCGCTCGCATGATATGTGGCAGCCCGCTAGCTTTTCTGGGAATACATCTGTGAGGTGGTAGTGATGGAAAATGACAGCGCCTTTAAATTGGAAACTGGAAGTAATCAAAACTGGCGGCGAGGAGGGTAAAAAAAGGGGACCTCGACGCGTTTAATTGTGTCCACGAGGAGTCGTCTAAGTATGTCTTATTCACACGGTGCTGTCACCACACAGCCGCGGGCGCAAAGAGGCAAAAATGAGCCCGGGTCAATCAGAGGTGGGACGTTTCTTTGGGACTTGTCTGTTAGTGTGCAGCGTGTCCTACAAATTATATATTGAGCAGTGTGTGATTGATAAAAGAAGCTGCCATTAAGTAGTTCTTACTGTGCAAATTCAACTCGTGATCTTCACACTCACGCTGCAAATTCAGACTCATATTTAGAAAGGAACAACACGTCGTCACAACAAATGCGCCGTGGGACTGTGCAGAATCGCTGCATATCTGGGACACCTGAACTTGCCTCCCTCTCCTGCGAGGCGACTGCAGTTATTGCCTCCATCCTTTTAATCCACCGTCGGAAAAAACCCATTGAACGAGCAGGTAGAGAAATCCTTTTCATTAACTGTTCCTCGAGTGTTGAGTTTTTCCAAACTGCACTCGTAGCACTATCTTTCCTCTAAATGCTCGTCGGTATCCATTTTGGCAGGAGGTGCACTGCATAAACCCGGAGTTCACCAGCGAGCGGAGAATGTGCCAGCCTTATCTCCGGAAAGGTAAATGGGACCGCAAACTTTGAGCTATTATTTTAAAACCCGGACTTCACAAGAGAGTTTTCTCCTCTTTTTTTTGAACAATGACACAGCAGAGATTAAAATTTGGGCTATTTATCAGGAGCAGCCCACGAGTCCTGTGTACGTTGTGACTGATGATTCGAAAAAAATAAGAAATGCAGTGCAGCCTTTGGGACTCACTTATCCTGTCTTGAAGCAGAGATGCGTAATGTTTTTTGGATCGAACAGGAAATACAGTCGGCGTACGACAATGAGATAAACTACTGCAGGGGCCACTGAGCAGCATGTGCTTTCGTTTCGTCTGTGTGTGCTCGCAGGTGTGTCGAGTATGAGGATGTCAGTTACGTCGGATTGACAGCTAAGCCCCGACCTCGCTCAGTACCTGATGCTCTGACTGTGAAGCTTTCCATTCTTGGTACATTTGCAGTTTACTCAAAAGTCTCATTCCCTTTTCACACTGGAAACCAAAACCCCAGAAACACCGACTCACACCTGGCTTTTGTCTTCAGCAGGAAAGGGTAAGGTCGTCATTAACACCACAGAGGTAGACACACTCATTCTTGCCCCTTTCCCAACGTGATGATGGAATACGTTTCCATTTGTCTTCATTCAAGCGTCTCTCGAACGTCATTCAGTTAGAGTTAGATTTGAGAGAGAGAGACTGAAGTAAAAGTAAAAACTGCTGACAATGAGAAGGAAGTCGATCACCAGTTTTTAGCATTTTAAAAAAACCTGCATGTACGTGCTAATTTGGGTGAAAAATGGTAAACAATGTGTCCTTGATTTCAGACACAGGTAGACAAAAGCAGCTTCTCATTTCTAACTGGTGATCAGCTAAAATGGCAGCTGTCACTGGCAGATTTTAAAGGCCATGCTAGCTAATTAAACTAATCTTAGCTCAAGATCAACATGATGACTGTTGTACATTCTTCCATTGACTCCATAAAATATTGACAGTGCCTTGAACCTGCTTTCCCTCTTACGGCCAGCAGGGGGCAACTGCACTGGTTTGAAAAAGAAATCTAATTGTCTGTACGCTTATGAGAGAATGACTTTACTTCTCACTTGATTTATTACCTCAGTGAACAGTTTCCTAATGAGTTTATGGTCTCAGTCTCTAGTTTAAAGTCTTCATTAATGCAGTATGAGACTCAGTTTGTAAATTAAGGTCCAATTTAGAGTAAAATAGACGAGGAAGCAGGGTGTGCTTTAGGGCGTCGCTACCACCCCGTGTGTTGAGGTTCTCAGTCGGTTCCAGTTCCTATCATCCATGGTTCCACCCTTTTTTCCAAATACGGTCACTTGATTTGAGCTAAAAGACGAAGGCTAAAGCTGAACGTGCGAGGCAAAAAGCTAACATCCTCACCATTTGATGATCTATGTAGACGACACGTGATGCTATATCAATAAACAGCATTGCTCTCAGAGGTAGTTGGACCCAGTATACATAAGTATTCAACTTTTCTAGGCTCTGAGGAAGTTTTACAGATATTATTTTTCAAAGCTCACACACAAGAGTTACAACTGACCTCATGTGACATTTCAGCCACCGCCTGCAGACTGAGGACAGAGAGGTGTGTTTGATTTGGTCCACAGAGCAGCTCGGGGACACGCTGACCCAGAGCCTTAATATTCATGGCCAGAGCCTTTGTGGCCGAAGGGGCGTTTCTTTGGCCAGACACGCACCAGATCTCTTCCTCCTCAGACACAAACACACAACACAGCATAACAATTATTCTGTATTAAAATGCACTCCAATAATTGGATTACCTGACATGTAAACATCTTGATCATGTTATCTGACCTGAACTAAGGTCGTTATCCGTGGAAGGATAACTCGATTAACAGATCTCGGTCATTCATCAGTCTATAGAATTGCCTTTGTGAGGTAAACAGCTCAGTCTCTGGTCTTACAGTATTTCCTTTTTTAAATAAAAGATAACTGTGACCTGGTGCCAACAAAGACAGGGGAACCATTAATCCATGTTAGGACACTTAATCTAAGTCAACGGTCGATGGTGATGATGATGATGATCATTAAAAAACACCACTGACAGTTACCCTATTTTTATCCATATTTCTTTTTCCAGGTAGTTTGTTGACTACCACACATCCTACAGGGTAGTAGTCAGCTTTCAAATACAATTTCAACTCACCACAAATCATGAAATTTAAGTGCCTTAAAGCTGCACTAATCAATTTGTTCATACCACCAATGGATCAAATGACTTAATGTCTTAAATGAGACTTCTATCTTTGCAGTTCCCCTCAGCTCAATAAGATCTCTGACCGTTGACATGATATATATCACCCAATCATTGAGGACCACCATTCATCCCAAACCATGATATTTGTGGGAATGTAGGCACCATGTAAAGAAAGGACAAAGTTGTTTGATAGCAGACCCTTAAACAGAACAACCCAGTGAACATCAGCTAATAGGGACTTAAAGTTTATGAAGGGTGTGATTGGATGTTCCCAAATCTGGCTTTAAAGTGTGTAACGTATACCTTCGCTAGACCCAACAATCATCTTTTGTATTCATAGACACCAGCTATCTTAACCTCATCATAATCTATGTGTTATTTCCTGAGAAACTAACGAAAAATGTCTTAACATTTGGCACATTTGTGCTGCTATCCGTGCTGCTTGTATTTGTGGATGTTAAAAAACGTGAAAAGTCAGGATTTTGAAATATTTCCAGTCCTCTTTTGTAAAACTCCCCTCACAAAATTGCATACTTTCCGCCGCTGCCTCCCACCTGCCTCACCACGGTTGTACGACAATTTTGAAAATGACACAGTTTTCAGTTGTAGCGATTAGCTCCATCCATCGCCGAGACCGGAGCAGTCAGCGAGGCCAGAGCCGAGAGAAGAGAATCCCCAGGGTCTGTCTCATTAGAGACGGTTTCACTGTCACAATTCTCTAGTCTTAGCAGCATTAGGCCTCGCCATCCCTCATGCTAATTACCGGGGCTGTATGAGTAATTGGCTCCTCTTGGATGCTAAAACCAAGGAGGAGGAAGGGACTGAGAAAGAGAGGAACAGGGCAAAGCAAAGTCCAGAGAAAAAGAGATTGAAGGTTTCCTCCAAAGCAAACTCAATGCTTACTTTTGTGCTCACGAATCAGCTTTCCGTGTTTGATCATTCTCTCTCATATCCCATTTCTCACAGAAACCTTCCTCCTCTGTCCACCAGCCATCTCTAATTCTCTTTGAAGAAAATATTTGTTCTCCTTCTTCATCCTTCCTCCCCTGTGTTTTTCCATCAAGTCCGGTCAAATGAGCTGGGACGCCGCAGCCTGCAGAGGTGTGCAATCACCCGGGCCGACCGAGAACGAGGCCCCGAGGGCTGTCGGAACATTTCGGCCGGAGACTTGAAAACTGTCCTGCAGCTCGGGCTGATTTTGACCATCGCGTCGCTGTAATATTCAAGCAGTAATTCAGTCGGTGAGGTCTCTGCAATCAGCGATTCAATCTGTGTCGCCGCTGCTCTCTGTGGCTTTAGGTAATGGCAAGACAACTGCTTAGTCTGCTTCGGCGGCGTGCTCGCACAGACACATCAGAGCTCTCATTGTGTTTACCCAAGCCCCTAATGAAATGTTCCATCTTTGCCACATCAGTGGGACGGGGAATTGAATGTGCAGAGGCTGCTGCGGTATCTCAAAGTGTGACCTGCCGAACGAGGCAAAGCTATCATAATGTCAGTTTGTCTGGATCATTATTTGCCGCGAGCAGCGTAAATAAGCTCGACACTACAAGTATTCAATTTGAAAGATAATGACGTTACGCCAGAAAGTGTATGCACTTATCTGAAATGGTAATACTATACAATAAAGTGGAGGGATTTACTCCGGCTGCAGCCTGTTTGATCTCGAAGCTCAGGTCTCCACTGTTTTCATGAGAAATGAAATGTAGCAGGTCTCGTATGTGACGCAGGTTTTCTTCGACAGTGTGTGGTGCAATGCAGCTAATGTTTTGGTCAAGCAACCCTCTCAGTTAGGACAAAAGAACAACTGAAGGCCTCTGCACACCAAGTCTGTTTTTTTTTTTGTCCGAAATCGTCACACATTTAAAAGTAAATACGACATCGTGTTGTGTCACTCATGTTTACACACTGACCCTGAAACTTACACCAGTCGTTATTTTCTTCTTCAGAACAGGTTTGATTTTCGGCATTTTTTAGCATCCTTTCTGGGTGTGTGTGTGTGTGTGTGTGTGTGTGTGTGGTGTCCCTACTCCTTACGACTTCTTTTCCATGTGTCGTGGACTTCAAACTGGACCACTGACGTCCTGAAGAACACCTAAAAACTAATCAGGATAATTCTGCAGCACGTTTATCAGCAGGTGAAACTCTCCCTGCTCGTGTCTCGTTCTCAGGATCGGATGGACCTAGCAGGCTGTTGTCTTTTCCTTTTATCAGGAAGTGAGGACAACAAAAACATCTTCACTGCTTGATGACTCCATCACGTTTCGTATTGCGAGTTTTGGCAACGAATAGAATAATTAATGCACTGGACTCCGAAAACTCAAACAACGATGCTGTGCCAGTC
Source organism: Lagodon rhomboides (assembly GCA_039737535.1). Lineage (NCBI taxonomy): Eukaryota > Metazoa > Chordata > Actinopteri > Spariformes > Sparidae > Lagodon > Lagodon rhomboides. The sequence continues at coordinate 6,969,401 of CM077805.1, forward strand.
TGATTTACACACATGTGGCCTGACCCCCCAAGTTACAGGACTCCTTCCCTTTTTACCTTTCACAATAAGAGTATACACAATATACATTAGTATACTGTGTTAATGCTTATCAGGGGGAGCTAACAATCAGTCAGTAAACCGGCTGACAACATGAGCTTTTTAGTAGAAGGCTTTGTCTCGTAACCTGGAGCACTTTATTTTGAGTGAGAGTGAAAGAATGTCCTGTGAATTATTCAGTAGTGAATGTTGTACTACGACTATGTAATTTAATTTTCCATTAAAGTATGGAAGGTGACAGAAGTGTTTGTGTATGCTGTCAGTTACAGTTCTTAGAAAGAAAGAAAACTGTTGTCGGACAAAATCGGAATTGGCTTTTTGTCTTCGTTGCCCGAGAAAACTGCGGTTGGTTCATTTCTAGATTTTTGCTCCACCAGTAATTTCAGTTTCCTAACTTTAAGCAAGACGACAACACACAGAAGCTTTTCTTCAATGTTGAGAAACTAATTTAGGCCGTGTCAGCTGTAACAAAAGGACAGTGCAACCAGTGATCCTGCTGTGGATGTTCTTCATGAACTTTCCCCCGAGGAGTAACAATGAGCAATAGTTAAAATAATCTCCGAGCCATTTCATCGATTTTACATGTCAGAACCAGAGACGTCTAATCAGGGCTCGCATGGGTCTGTGAAATCCTTGAAAATTGTCTGTGAATAGAATTGATTGACACAAATAGACACGGGTCATTTAAAGCACTTGATGTGTTTTGTGCAAGAATAGAAATCGAAGTTCTTTCTTATAACCTCATGTCAGTAAAAAGCCTGCTTTCAGCTGTCTGTCAGTGTTTCCTGCCATCACTGTAACGCAGCAGCACAGTTGAGAAGCGTTCACACGTTCAAGCCTCGCTCTTTCTTTTTTAATTGTGATCCGTGAGCTTCTGTAAAGCTGCTAGTTCTCATTATAAAAAAGTGTTGTAACAGTAATGACCTTGAGCCGCGTCTCAAACTTTGCTGCGCTAGGTCGTTGAATTTGAGAGAATTGGGCTTGTAAAATCTTTTTATCGAATTTTATGTGTAAGAAGGTGTGCGAGCCCTGTACAGCGTCTTCTGGAGGGGCTTTTTTAACATCTCAACAAGTGACCTCATGTGAGTAACTCCTGGCTTTTCATTGAGTTTCAAGGTTCTTCACCCACAATAGTGACTAACTTTCAGGATATCTTGGCCGCTGCATCAATTCTTCCTGTCCTGAAAGTCCTAAAACTTTCTAAAAATGTAATTAAATCACCCAACAATAAGGAAAAATTCAACTATCAGACAATTTCAGGTCACAGCTTGGATCCTGGATTCAATTTAACCTGACAATACTTTTTTGTGAATTTTTACTGTAAATACAAGTTTCAAGCAGGCAGAAGTGTCTCCTTTCAGACAACTACAGTAATATTTGGGGTTTTTCTTCTATGAATGAATTAAACTTATATTACATAGTTTTTCACAGGGTAGATAAGTGTTTATACAAATTCTTTTTTGGTGAATTTCTTCCAACCTGGCAACCCTGCCGTCTCGGACGTACAAGCAGGAGTTACAAATCCAAATGCCCGGGATTCAGGGTCATGCACTCAAACGCATCATAGTCATTTCACAGTTTCCAATCCACCGTGCCACTGGCGAATTTGAGCATCGAACACCAACGAGAAGCAGGAGCCGATCGATCGGCTTTTCTCGCCGCGTACGACAAATGATCTCCCCGAAGTTCTTCTCTTCACCTTGTTTTTCTGGGCTTTGCCGTGTTTCTCTTTAATCCCGTCATGCCCCAGAATCTCCCCCCACTGTACAATATTAAACGGAGAGAAGCAGGCTGCAGTTGAATTTTCGTGTTATCGCCCCGATTCGCCCAGAAATGCACGCCAGCACTTGTTTGATTCCTCGACACACACGAGAGAAATTTTGCAGTGTCATTTTTCCCCCTGGTTGTTTTGATAAACAGCAGCACATAAACTTCATATTTTCCTCCTCTACCTATCAGGTAAAGAAAAAAAAAAAAAAGCATGTCAGTTTATTTGCCTCAGCTCTCCCTCCCTCCCTCCCTCACCATCTCCCCCCCTCCCTCTCTCTCCTCTCCTCTCCTCCGTTGTGTTTGCTTTGTTTTGCAATGCGCTCCAGTGCACAGGAAGATGCTTTGGTTGCTCAAGGTTAGATTGTTATACTGATCAACAGAGAGCAAGTGCGTGTTTCCTTTTGTTTGACATGAGCCGCACACCTCCCCAGACAAACATACTGTACACTCAAACACAATGTGCATCAAAGGCAGACACGGTGTTTTACTGCAGGGCTGGGAGGTGAAGGGCCGGGAGGACGCAGAAATACAAAATATAGATACACAGGTTCATTGATTCAACAACTTTCTTATTGACTTTAAAATCTCCCCTTGTTGGTTTGTGTTAGCGATGAACAGCACAAAAGATCAGGGCGGTTATTTTTAGCCCACACTAATCATCACTTGACAGTGATAGATAACATCGCTGGCTGGAGATTACACAACCCTGATTCCAGTAAAGAAAAAAGAAATAAATACAACTCTGTCCTCACTCGACAATCCTGAATCAACTGTATATTTAAGAGAATCTAATTTATCATCACATCCTCTTCAGTCGTTTCAATGTCCATGTAAAGCGACAGGAATTGTTCGATCGTAGTCGTCACCTTGTGGCAAACAAGTTAGCGTGGCTCGTAAAGGAACAGTTCACCCAAAAATAAGAATTCAGTCATTAACTCCTCAGCTCGTGATCCGCTCCAGACGATGTCAGCGCTAACATTTTTTTTAGCTCAGCAGCTACTGTGAAGTTTTCAGGTTATAAAAGGAACTTGGATTACACCTGACAAGCTGTATTGAGACATTTAATGTTTATTTGGTAGTTTTTTTGTGGACTACGAAACCTCTCCAGACTTCCCCATCGGCACGGGGTAATCAGATGATAACTGGATGAAATGTTTGGGTGAAGTCTCAAGGAAATTGAATCGAACGCAACTGGATTTGGTTTTTGTCTTTGAAGACGTTTTACCTCTCATCCAAGAGGCTTCATCAGTTCAAAGACAAAAACCAAATCCAGTTGCGTTCGATTCAATTTCCTTGAGATAACTATGACCTGGATGAATGAGAATATTCACAGGCTTGTTTGGGTGAAGTGTTCCTTTAAGCTGCAAAATGCTCACCTCCGTCCCAGCAGACACTGAAAAAAACCCTTCAGTGTGGGTTCACATCTACGTTAAGTGAAAAATATTGATCAGCGCAGCTCTAATCTTTTCGATGTAATAGCCTGAATCGGTCATCAATGAATGTAAAAGTGAGTGGACTGCTACGCCTTATTATTTAAACATGATGACAGATGCATATTAAATCACATGACAAACCTTTAAATAGTCGTGTTTTCTGCTCTCTCAGACCAAAACGATGATTACAAATCTCACCTGTCGATCTCTGAATCCCAGCGTTCGTCTTAAGTGGCCAACGTGTCTTGTCTTTGGCGTTCGTGTTGGAGCTCAGGAGCAAAAAGGCCGATTCCCCGAGGTGACACGCATCTGTCAGGGGAGCGCGGTGTACATGTCTGCTTCCATCGCAGCCTTTTGTCTCCCAGGCCCACCTGCTCACACACACTCTGAAACACACACATGCTGCGAGAGAGAGCCTGAATCCTGTCGGCGCTTTTGTTTCCCGGGTCTGTATTTTTGGATCCGTGGGCACGGTGTTTGTGTCTTGAGTTTGCAGCGGGCGCTCGCCTCAGCAGGATATTTACTCACGGCATGTTTACTGGATAACAGCACGACTTTGAGCGAGACGTAGCGTGGGAACTTTGTTGCACTGCGGCGCATTTGCGACCCGCCGCAGACAGGCCGACCTGTTTCTCCGCTGGAGCAGCAGGGATCGGACCGAACCTGTATCATTTCTGCGGGGAGATTGAGCCGGTGTTTGAGACGCTTGGCAACGACGTCGAGGTTTGAGTGATGGCAACTGTAGGGACTTGATGAGGGCCAATTATGGTCCAATTATGCTGATTAATGGGATTATAGCTCGCACCTCTCCTGGTAGAGACCCACACATTTAAATAGATCCTTTCCTTGTCAAACAGCAGCAGATTAATGCAATTCCACTCATATTTCCCTCACTGCTCAACAACACATGCTCTGCTAATTGAGAACAGATGCTTTGCGAAGGATTTTTGTTGATTTGGAAGCAGAGTTGCTACCTTTTTTTTTTTTTTCGCTTTTTGAATTTCTAGATGATCAATAAGCGACCTCTGGCTGTTTTCCACCGAGCGGTTTGACTTTGCCTCTCCTCAGAGCGTCGCAGAGACCTTAAAAGCGGTGTCGGTCTGGCGGGGCATTAGTCGCTCAGCTCACGTTTGGCAGCGGAGCTCTCTGACAGAGGAACAAGGACAGCAGAGAAGTGGCCCTGTCCTCGCTTCTCCTCTATCCACTCCCTCTCCCTCGGGTCCGCTTGAGAGAAATGAGCTCTCGATAGAGCAAAGCCTCCCGTCTTCATGCAGAGAGACGTCTCACCTGTCTGTCGGTGTGAGTTTGTGTGCAGACGCGCTGGTCAAGTGTGTGCTTCATTTTCTAATGTCTGTGTTTGCCAGCGAGAGCAACGTATCCTGATACAGACCAGTGATATGTGGCCTGTTCTCCTGCCAAGCCACTGAAGCTCTGCCAACAGTCATGCGTCTGTCAACCGGCATCCAAATCTCTTCCGCTGGCACCGCCCGCTCCAATATTTACGACTCGAAAAATACGGAAAAAGATATAAAAATGAGACGGGGACGGGAACTTGATCAAAGTGTGTCAGCATTTATGTGAGGCTGTGTTTATCCACACGCCCTCACCTCCGATCCAACACCAGAGCTCCCTTTTCTCTCTCGGTTTAGCATCTGTGTATTTCACTATGTTGAACCGATCGAGATTATTCCTCTCGAGAACATACCCACACTTTATCAGTTCTTTTTGACTATAAATGGAGATGCTCATACACTAATTAGGGGTGTAACGATCCACCGTTCCAGATATCACAGCCACAAAAAAAGAAAAAGATATTTACTCTCCCCTTCGAAATAAATCAACAGTGTGGAAATACACCCCTGCGTATAGACCTGATCCAGGACTGTCATATCACAGTCTTGCTTCTTATCAGAGGCAACCCAAACATTTCAACCGCTCAGGCAGGTACAAAATTTCCTCTGTGAAGTATTTAGATATCACAAACTCACTTTGTGTGGAAAGTCCTGTCAGGTTTACGTGTATTTACCCGGCTGGCCTTTTTTTTTACCCAAAGCAGCATGCAAATGAGGCACAATCCAAGCCACGGCAAGATCAAGGAGAAGCCGCGTCGAGAATAAGTGCCTCGACGATCAGTTCCGCCATCCACCTCGCACGAGCGCCACAATATTGCAGGTGTGTGAAGTAAGACATAAGTGCAGAGCAAATGAGACGGCCTGTAATAGTAAGAGCAAAAAAGAGAGAGAGAGAGAGAGAATGTTAGATACGCTCAGAGGAGGCGTTGGGATGATTTCTAAAGACAGAGGGGTTTAGATATCCTGCCTCACGCTGACAGCAGGAGCAGAAGTCAGAAGGCAGAAAGTAGAAGTGTGTTCGTGCTCGTGGCTGCTTCATAGGCGAGCAGCAACGTTAGTGACTTGAACTGTGTGCCAAGACTGTATTTTAGGGCCTCAACTAAAGATAATCATCCCTATCAGTTTCACCTTACTTTAAGTCCTTTTATTAAGCAGTATACAACATAGGTTAGATGTTATATAAGACTCTTAGCAGTTATGTATTATAAAATTGCACCTTATTTGTCTAATACTTCATGAATTGTTAATAAATACTCTGTATATTTGATATTTGGCCATTTAAAGTTGCAGCTGATGTTAAGGAAATCCTTTACAACTACTTAACAGATCGTTTATAGAGAGTTTTATTGTTTGTTGATGGTAAAATAGCTTTTAACTAAAGTTTGATTAAATATAAATGTACCATGTATTAATGCTGGTTTATTATTAAGTGTTGCTACAGATAAAAGTGCTTATTAATGCATTTGTTCAACTATGCAGTAGCGCCTCCTGTTGGCGACAGTAACTGGATGCTGGTGTATAAACGCGTGACGAATGACAATATAGTTAAAACACAGTTGTAATATAAAGGTTATAAATGTTGACAAATACTTTACATTAGTCAACACTTAAAATGTCCTTACAGCTGCTTTACAGCTACATTATTGTGAGTTAAACAACATGTATTAATTGTTGTATACTGCTAATGAATGCTTAATAAGGGGACTTGCTGTTATAGCCCGTTCTCACCCCCAACACAGCAGCCTTGCAGTTACCCTAAACTTCGAATTTGACACCGTGATTATCCCTCTAGTGTCATTTCTGGAAGGTTCACATGCAAGACTTTCCCCCAGGAGACCAGGGGTTTGGGTGCCGCGTGTAACCAAGAGTCAGTTGCATAAATGAGGTGGCTGAACACAACACAAATCAAGATGTTTTCCTAAACCTTACCAAGTAGTTTTGGTGCCAAAACCTGACCAAACTATGACCATTTGACAAAGTTCAGAATAATCCAACATATATAATGTGGCATAATATGTGACATGTTTGTCAGCAAGCTTTATTTTGAAAGACGTATTAATGCTAACTTGACTGCAAAGTCCTTTCCACGACTTCCTTTCCAAACCGATGGTAGAGAGGTAGGTAGAGCTTCATAGTAGTAGTTAATAGTTTTACATATTTGACTGGATGGCTGAGAATGTGTTGGAAGTTAATTGAGTAAAGTAAATTTACAGAATTTCCCGAAGCACATGGTGACATCTTCACATCGCTTGTTTTGTCATTTGTCAAGTAACATTCAGAAACCCAAAGATATTCAGCAGCAAATGAAAACATTTGGGATGAACCAATATTATTCACGTTTTAGGAGCATTTTGTTTTTCTTTGGAATAAGCGTCTAAATTGGGTAATTACCACTGTTTGCGACACACTGTGTACCATCAGCTCTGTGCGTTGCCTCGCCAACAGTTTGTAAGGCCGGGGCAGAAACGCTTGTACAAAATAAAAGCCTGCATTTCTGGTCAGAAGGGGAAACACACCTACTTCTAAACACTTTGATATCAACAGGTTTCTGCATAAGCACAAATATGGCAACGCTGACCTTCTAAAAAAGCTGGTTAAACGAATGGAAGAGGGAGGCTGTGTTCGTTTATCTGGGTATGCAAAGGCTGCATGCAAACTAGAATATTAAACTTTCATTAGCCAAGCAAACAGCTTAGTGGGATTATCATCTTTTTTGCAGTAAGGGCAAAAAACTGAATATTTTGTGCATGTAAAAGTAGCCATTTGGGAAGGTGAAGGCAGCAACCGTTTGGCTTTTTTATTTGCTTCAATAACGACCCAATGAATGAATCGACTATCAAGACTAATGGTCTTGGCTTACACGAGCTCTATTTTTAATTTACGATAACTTAAGTCACAGCATTTTACAAAGACAATTGGCTTTTCCCTAATTTGTTTATTAAGGTCAGTATCATCACTGATGCGTCACTAATAGCACCATGATGCTACAGTGCATTTTGAGTCTCTTGATTATTAGATCAGTCACTGTGGAATAGATCAAAATACAGCTAAAAATACACTTTTTTTATCCTCCGGTTGAAACCGTAGCAGGAGTGCCTGATTTAATCCACATCTTTAATAGTTCATTATGAGCCTACAGCGGAACAGCATAGTACAGTAGTGTGTGGAGAGGCGTGCCGGGGCCATGAGCATTGTGAACAGCGTAACAGGGTGTTTAGCTGCAGGCTACATCCATTATTGATGCTTACATGAGGGCAGGACGCCTCTCAGGCAGGAATCAGGTAATCTCAGGTGAGCGAGTGTAACTCTGGCCTCAGCTCTGCTCAGATATGTTTCAGCGCGTGACATCAGGCCGGCGAGGAAACATCAGAATCCACACCTGCGCTTGTCGATCGGGCGCCGACGTCTTGTCGGTCTGGAGAAACACTTGATTTTGTGTGTGTGTGTGTGTGTGTGTGTGTGTGTGTGTGGGCGTGCTCCATCCATCCCCCCTGAGAGATGTTGTACCCACAGCGTGACTCATTTAGGCGCCGGGCAGCTCGGAGCACACACTCCCCTTAATCTCCACGCTCCCCGGAGCAGAGAAAATGGCTGCAGTTAGCCAATTACAGCACTGGGACTGGATTAGGTGGACGGGCATTGTTGTCTGGGAGAGGAACAACACTGATAGAAGATGCACGCACGAAAAAAAAAAAAAAGTCTCGCAGCAGAAAAATATGTACAAGCAGCATAGCATATTAATGCGCCCACACATAAATATTCACACCTACAAAAAAAAAAAAAAACAATGCATAAAGCTGCCTGAAGTGCAAAAACTCCGGAGCCAAGGAGGTGTTGTTTTTATAAAGAAAGGCTAACAAAGCGGCGCCTTGAAGTGAACGAGAAGAGACAGCCTTCGGAGGACACTTTGATGGACCCGACCAGAGTGGATGGCGCGGTAAACATGTACAATACAGCCTCCGTCTGCTGAATTCAACATTCCCTCCCCGAATTGGAAACATAATGCCCCCGTGCTTCAGAGACTGTTAGCAGCCTGCTGATATTTGGAGCAAACAAGAGGAGAGAGCAGGTAGAAAGAGCTGGAAGCGGCGGCGGGGGGGGGGGGGGGGGGAGAGCGCGCCGCAGTCAAATAGAACGTGACGCCGCCGTTTTCCGTTTGCTATGCTTCCTCGGCTTGATCGGTGTCTCAGCTAATTATGTTCCTTTATGCCTTTGTCTTGCTTTTCTCCTTGTCTCCTTCCTCCTCCGCCCCCTTTCCTTTTCTTTTTTTTTTTTCTTCTTTCCTGGATTTAATTCAAACTGAGTCCAACCAGAAAGTGCTTTGATAATTCTGCCTCTTCCTCTTCTCTCCTCCCCGCGTCTGTCTATATTTAGATGGGTGACTTTACTAAACAATTAGGTCAAAGCTGTTGAGAAATACACAAAAAGGATCACATCGTGCGGGATTCCTCACGACTCCTCTGGAAGCTTAAGCTAAGCCTGAATGGTTGGCCTCTTTATTTCCTCTCCGTGCAGCGTGTGTCACGGCTCTTGTGTGGAGAGATTCAGGTTGTATCCGGGGTTCAAACATAAATCTCTGTTGATTCTTACTGTATCGTCGGTCCAATCTGTCATTAAATCCTCGTTGCTTAACAGCTGCCAAGGCGCGCAGGCAAATCCAGCCGGAAACGACTGACAAAAGGAAGATCAGTATCCTGGAACGGCCCGGACCTTAATCCTGTAGGAAAATCCGTCATTTTGCCGCAGCGCTCTCATATGTAACCTACGTAATTCTAGGAAACATTTACCTCTGCGCTGTTTCTTGAATGTTGTCCACTTATGTTTGTCTTCTGGTGGGGTTAGATACGCTGTGTGAAGCTCTCTGCTTTTCAGTACCCCTCTGTTTTGTATGTGAGGGTCAGGGTGTCCTGCTTCTTCTTGGGAAAGATGGGAAGTGCAAAGTGTCTACAGTACATGACCCTCTGAAGGAAAACAATTTCTGCAAAACAGTCACTACCAGTTTGCTCAGAGTAGTAGGAGGTAGTTTAGTAGCCATCTAGCTGACACAACCTTACATTGTTACTGCTGATTTGTGTGTGACAGTCCGTATTTTGCTGCATTTCCTCCCTTCGATGGCTTACGATGCCTGAAATTGAACTCAAGTCCAGCGGTGAAGTTGCTGCACTCAGTACCGCTCCTCTGGTATCAGTGCAGGCTGGCAGGGCCTGAGCACATGTTGCTAATGTTAGCCTATAAAACGCCGCTAGTGGCCAGGAAATGAAGCAGTGCAGTGTGAAGTTGTGAATGAACTGGGAGCCTCCAGGTTTTTTCTTTTATTCTCCGTCAAATAAATGGCTAATGGCGTTGTGGTGATACCAGGATTACAGGTATGCACTCGGAATCACCTCAGCTGAGGACGCCATGTTGGAAATGTCCGGTCGCGTCTGTTTACATAGTCGCCACCAACGACGAGTGATGACGTACGAGGGTCAAGAAGGGTTGGCCCATTTCATTGTGAGAGATTTCAACCATTATCCGTTGTAACTCTGTTTTGAAGGGCAAGAGGACGCTCAATAAGAAGGGATAAGGACAAAATTGGAATTGGGATTTAGTCTCAGGGGAATGAGAAACACTGACGTTGGTTTTTCACCTGTTGCAAACCCCCTCGTCACCACTGAGACAGGGAAATGGCTGCAATGGAAGTGGGGAGAGTTTGGATTCAAGGAGGAAAACAAAAGTCATATGTAGGAATATGAAATAATCTGACTTTCACATCGGGCTGTGGAGGAGATGTTGATGGAGTTACATACCTGGAGGCGACAAGCCACTGACCACAGTTCACAACTGTGTTTCAACATTTGTAAATGTGAAACCACTTCTGGACAATTTCCAGACGTGTTTTGTGGTATCTTAAGCCAAAACATGATGTTTTTCTTACCCTAACCAAGTGTTTCTTGTGTCTAAACGTAGCCAGAGCACATGAACAGCGTTGTCACAACACAGAATTGAAAACAGAAACTAAATAAAACATTTATTCTGCCAATCGGGTTGTGCTGTGTAGCTGGAAGAAACTGAGTACATGGATTTGGACAAAGCACCTGTGACACGGAGAAATGTTGATGCACATAGATGTTACCATGGCTACTAAATGACCTTGTATTGAAAAGAAAAAAGCCACATATGACTCATAAAGATCAGGAGATACAGTTCACATAGAAGTAGCTTGATATCACACAGTCCCGTCCTCGGTCGGCTGATTTTTAGTTTTCATCTTTTTGCCCTTATTGAATAGTTGATAGAGAAGAAGCTGACAGGATACGAGGAAAATTAATCATCCGGCACCCCAGTTACTGTGCACTGATCTGTTGGCTCACTATATCATCTGTCAGTGTCACACGTAACATATCTAATCTAGACATTTATGGCTCTGTGTGTTTTATGTAATATGGCTGTGTGCTGCTTTCATATCGTGTGTTTTCTATTGGATTTGAGCAGACAGATTTATCCGAGGGGAACTCCTCTGTAATCATGTGGCAACGCTGCTGTGAATTGACCACAACACCGCTGTTGTCACTCCAGCACGCTCTTGAGAGTCTCCCATAAAAAGAGAAAAAAAAAGGGTGAGATGTGGCTTCATATCAGCTGTTTATTTGTGTTTGTGCTTCCCGATGTCCGCCCACCTGTCAACCTGACGCTCCGAGGCAGCCAGTCATCAGGCCGAGATTAAATTCCTCAATAATATATGAGGCGCACCGACCGGATACTGTTGACGTTAATAACTGCAAGCGAGAAAAGGAGTTTTTGTTTACTCACGGATGCTGACGTCTACGGCGTATGCAGAGGTTGTTGTAGGTAATATTATGAATCAGCTACTTTCACATCTCCTGTTCTTCATTCAGCTCCAGCCCACACACACAGCGCATCATCGTGACGAGGGGCCGCCGCGTTTCCTAAAAAATGACTGGATTGGTCTTTAAGAAAAGGCCTTTGAAAGCAGAATGAGCGCGATCTTTTCTGCAAAGATGAATCAGCTTTTTATCAAAGACATCAAAAAAAACCTCTGCAGCGCACCGGCTGAACAGCGTGCCCACTTACACAAACAGAAACTTGTGGCCTTTCGCGTTCAATGGGAAAATAAGATTTTCTCATTAATTAATACGACGCCCGAGGCCGGTGAAAATGAGTGTTTTGAAGAGTTTTTAAAGCTCAAATACAGTGACCACAGGCGCGCCTTTTTTTCCCAAAATGTAAAACTGACACACAGTGACACATGTCAGACCTGAGCGGAGGTTATCGTATTCATCTGTTTTTTTACCTTTTTTCCGGCCCTCCGTCCTTCGATTCCCTCTCTCCTCTCTGTGAATGCTTCAGTCCAGCAGGCTTTAATGTCACCGCTGGCTCCTGACATTTGTGCTCAAAGGCTATTTTTCACTTGATACCGACTGACTGTTGACAAAACAGAAAGAGACGCAGTGGTAGCAAGCACGCCGCTGACTGGTGTTTGCGCTTGTGTGTGTGTGTGTGTGTGTTCACACGTGCTCGCCCGTCCATCTCCAGCCGCCGTTATTAGTATTCAGAGCCGGTAGCTTCCTGACACTATGTTCCTTCACGCCTCTCCTAGAGGATTTCCGACACTCTCTTTCTCTGTCTGTCTCTCTCTCTCTCTCTATCCCTTCCTCTCCTCACACGGCCTGCATCCAGACACCAGCAGCCTACGTTTTCCCCCCACATCGCCATGGAGACAGACGTGATGTCAGCGCCGGTGTGTCAGACTATAAACTCATTCGCTCAACTTCATCACCCTAAACATTATTAAAGTGCACATTACCTGCCCGGACCACCTGCCGCAGAAATCAAATGTTTTCTTGAGGACCGGCGATCGATAAACTCCCCAGATGGAACGAGACGTCTTATTTGGCTACCTTTTAGCGGCGAGGGGGAGCCGGGCGTCGGTCGCTTGTTATTTAGAGATGTAGTGGAAAAGGATGATTTGCAGCGAGCCCAGGTGGCAGAGCGCAATTATGTTCGATTCTGAGGAACAGAAGGCGAGAGAGGCACACAACAACCGAACATGCTCCTTTTTATTCTGTCATTCTTCTGTTGTGAAGCTCCACACACCTGATGAGAAGCTGCGTTTGGAGATTACAAGCCTGATAATGAGCGAATACCACCGTGGTTGCCACTGGATTCACATGGAAGGAGATCGGAATGATTTTTCTCTGCTGCTCTTCTGCGACAAGAAAAAAAGACCACATCATGTTTCTCTCAATGAGATATGAAATTTGTTGGGAAAAATCTGAAAAGTACATGTTCAAAGCCAAATTTGTGTCAAGAATCAGATGAATCTCAAAACTACACAATACAAAAAACAACACAGCATTTTTTTTTGTCCTTTTGTTGAGTCAGTCATGGAAAAGTCTGCAAACATGAACAATTCTGTGCTATTTCTAAACATGAATAGCACAGAATGTGACGATGTACTGATCCTTACGAGCAGTTTATTTGATCTCTGCAAGATTGTTGATCATATTTTGTATTTGATGCCAGCAGCACGTTTCAAACAAGTTGGGACGGGGGCAACAAAAGACTGGGAGAGTTGGGGAGTTGCTCCTAAAACACCTGTTTGGAACAGGTTAACTGGTACGGGTGATAGTGTCATGACTGGTATGAACGAGGCTTCCTCGAAAAGGCTCAGTTGACAGTTGCCCAAAATGACATTAATCACCGTTCCCAAGACAACATGACTAATGTGGCAAACCAGCGACAGGTGTGTCCGATGTTTGTCGTACTCCCACAGTTTGGTTGGGTTTAGGCAAGAACTCACCGTTTCTGACTGTCAGACGTTTTGCTCTTTATACCACTTCCTCACACCCTCTTTTAAATCTTTAATAATTACTACAGCCTCATCAATATATACGACAGGTGCTTTCTCAATCGACCTATGTGGTTGTTTGTCTGATGAGAACGGGCTGTTCGAGGGGATTGAGTGTAGCTCGAGGCTTCTCTTTGCCACCAAGTGTAAAGAAGAAGAAAAAGTCAGATCTTAAATTGTCCTTAATTAAAAGACAAATGGAGCTTTTCTCAAATCAGATTTCCTCATCCCATTGGCTTACATTTTTGTTTGATACGAGCAGATGTATCTAGATCCGCAATAGCGAAGCATTTTCCTTGACATGCTGACTCTCTTCATTCTTCCCTCACAACTGACTGAGCCATTGACTGGCTTCTGGAGGAGAAGCACATGTTGTGAGTCATAAAAATCCATCATGTGTAATGCAAATTGTCACGGTCACATCTGGCTTAGAGAGCAAGTGATTTTGGCCTTCGGTTTAATCCCTGCGCCCGCCCCTTGACCGCCACCACCCCGGTCTGATCTTTAAAATTAGTCATGATGGCCACATAGTGGATATAATCAGCCTAAATGTCATTTAATGTTTCCCCAGCCTTGGAGATGGTAATTGCAGACTGTCGCTGGGTTTCTGGAGTCGACGAGGTAAAGATGTTATCCACTGCACTCAAGACTAAATTAGGAGCCTGCCATTTTAGGAAAAAAGGACTTCTTTAGCTCATACTTTGGTGTAAATTGAGATGCAGTTAATGTATTTTGGATGCTAATGTTATACCCAGTGCTTTCTGTTCCATCTATGTCGTGTCAGACGCATCCGTTAAGGTTACTTTCAACACATTAACCCCGGCTGAATGAAGCAGTTTCTCAATAAGTCGCTCTGAACTCTCTCTGAGATAATATTTATCCTACACATGCCTCTGTGCCGTATGAAATCGTCCTCAGTCTGCTTTGTGTCAGGGCGCTTTAAGATCAAGCTCCACGTAACCTTTCAGAGCAGCCTGTAAACATTTCTGGGGCAAATTAATTAAACAACAAGTGGCATTTTCACTGCTGAGGAATGCATATTGGAATTGTAAATACCCCTCCAAGACACGCTTAAAATGTGCATAATTTCCTGCGTGCATCGCAGTTTAAATCAATATTAACGGCGGTGACGTGCGCGGATACCTCAGCCATGAAGTGTGAAAGAGGCTGTTGTTAGTTGTGCTTGTTAAATGGGATCACAGGATCAAAGCAGCAGCGGCGGCATTGTTAACGCGACGAGACCATACACTCCGATGCTACAGAACAGTGTATGCATTTGTACTACACACAAATAATGGACTTTGCGTTGTGTGGAAACAACATCGGCAGCTTGTTTAAAGGCTTATAATGACCTGTGTTTACACGCAGTGGCAAAGCCCCAGTTTGTGCCTCTCATCTGATACTATTATCCATTTGAATCACAGAGCAAACCCACAAGGCCACTTACTGGTGGTGTGTTCAGTATCTTCAAAGACTCCTCTAATCACTTGAATGGGGGAAAAAAACAGTAGTTTGCTGCACAATGAATACGGTTTTTAACCCATTTCTCCCAAGTTCCAATGAGTTTGTGGCTGGAAATTACATCCTGCGTATGTTGATCAAGATGTTCAGTGTGAACCAAAGCCAGAAAAAATGTGTCTTAGTTGCATTTAGCTTCTATTATTTTATGTTTTCAAATAAAGCATTCATAGAAAGGGATTTGGAGATTTCATTTATACCAATGTCATTAATTATCCTGCTTATCAGTCGAATTCCTTATTGATTACCAGACATGTGACTCAAGTCGTTTGGTTCCAAGTCTCAAGAAAGTCCCAAGAAGTCAAGTCGAGTCCCAAGTCAATGAAAATGAACTATGAAAATCTAAAAAAATGAAAGTGAAAACATAAAATGAACACATTCAAGTCATCATGCATCAAATCAAGACGAGTCACAAGTTTTTAACTCGATTTATTTTCTGTCACGTTAAGTTGCAAGTCGTCAAAACAGGCACTCGAGTCCAACTCGAGTCCACATCTTTGAGGATTACTTTGTATATTCTTCATCAGTTTTAGTCACAGCTGGCTGTAGAAACTGTCCGTCATCGTCTAAAATGGATGTTATGAGAGATTTTTCAGGACGGTTTTCTTAGCTTTTCTTCCTTTTCCGCCAGGACTCCCTCTGGTTGCAAATCTCCAGCAGATCATTGCATTACAGGGAACAACAAGCTCAATTTGAAACCAGTGCTTAACAGTACAGACAGAATATATCCTTTTTCAACACGGTATAAAACCAAGAATTCTAGAATTGTGTCCAAAAAAGAGGTAAATATTTGGAAACGACCTTTTGAGCTCCTCAAAGATCGCCAGCGGCCAAGGTTGGTTTCTTTTTATCAAGAAGATGATCTAACCTTAAGCTTCACCTTTGCTCAACATGACCGCAATCTTTTCTGACACATCTTTTTCTGACCAGCTGGGGCACCGGATTACCCAGACACCGATATGATTCATTGGAAAGTCAACCCACCCACACTGCATGGGAGACATATTGAGAAAAAGCAACTATACACAGACATACGCCTACTTTTGTACACGAGTCATATGCACTGATTATATACTCAAAGCGGCACACACAGCATGCATACGTACACACACACTGAGGAGGAATTTAGGCCATTGCCATAGTGATGTAGACTGCTGACTGACTGAAGATGAGGGTCCGTGAGGATTACAGCTCAGAGAAGGTTTCACTGATGACAGTGTTGAAAGAAGGGTGGGAGGGGGGGTGAAGCCTGCAGTGTGTGTGTGTTTGCGTTTGTGTGTGCGTGCATGTGTGCTCCAGCTTAGAAGGTAATGATGATCAGCGCTGCTCTTCGCGGCTCCCGTGAGTTGATTCAACCCGCTGCTGTCCTTTGATGAGCCCACACACACACTCACGCTGTCTCATTGTTTGTCTCTCTCTCTGTTATTTTCGACACCTTGCAGCGCACTTGGGCTTTACACTTTGGCATGTTTTCAAGCACAAAGTGAAGGTGAATGCAGACAGGTGGATATGACAGGTGTTTAAACCCATACAGTAACATAAATAGATATACATATGAACACTGCAGCGTCATCGTCTTTATGTGACTGAACTTTAGATTAATTTGACATTTTGTGAAATGCGCGTAAGTTTGCTCTCTTGTAGAGAGTAAGATGAGAAGATTAATTCCACTCTCATACCTGTACTATGAAAAAGAGCTGGAGCTAGGGGATGATTAGCTTAGTTTAGCACAAAGACCAGAAACGGGGGAAACAGCTAGCCTGGCTAGCTGATATATCATGTTATATCGCCAGCTATGGAAGGTGGCTATTGTTACTTTCAGAAGGAACCCAGCTAGCTATTTTCATCTGAGAGATGTATTCCTGCTTTTAGCGTAATGAATGAATACATTTGTCCCAGAATTCATAGTCCTGTCAGGGCCACTGTAAATCACCTCCTTACTTAATGCTATATCTTCAAACTACGTACTAGTTGAGCTAGCTTACTGGCTCCATGGCACACTGAGCCATGGGATAATTAACTATCACTAGCTAGCTACAGCCAAGGACAGCTAGCAAAGAGCAGCAGTAGTCAGTTACTCTGGTGATATGCTGCCCCCCATGTTTTTGGAGCTACCTTCGAATTTTGGCCATATTTTACAAATTACACCTTTAAATCTGATGATATATGTTGATCCAAATGTAAACTCATAATGTGACGTATAGAAGAACAAGTAAAAGTACTAGGGCACCAGCAAAACATATCAGCGGACTTTCAAATAGTAGAAAGAGTTATCCAAATAAACTCATGATGTGTTCTTTGTTACTCACATCAGTTTATTTTCCACTCTTGCTCCTCAGTGTTGGCACCGCGTCTCCTCTCACCATCAGAAATTCTCTGTTTTCTTGTCGAATCCAGAAAAACAAGCATGACCTTGATGTGCAGTGTTCTCGCCCGCCGTTTGCTTGATAACATCAAAGTAGTGCGAACGCATCCACTCAGAGGAAACAAGGTTTTTCTACCTCGTCTAAACCGTCGTGCACACTCAGGAGAGGACAAAGAAAACTCGGCGATCAGAGTGGACGATGGTGTAATATCTGGACAATTAGGCTCCACTCAGAAGTTTTGAGGAGATGATTGATAGCTGTAATTTCGCTCCCTAAATCAGTAATTTGTCAGTTGTCGTACCCATTATGGTCGAATCACTGATTGCCTCAGGACTGAAACTAAACCCCCCACAGGCAACATATTCCACATAATTCATGCTGTAAAATATCCTTCCTATTTGATTAAAACTTATTCAATTCCCTCTGCTTTCCTTCGCAGAGTCGAGTCTACTTATGCCCTGGATGGTCCTTAAATCAGTCTCCAATTAAAAACCAGGCTAGCCCCACAGTAACAGAGATTGCATAACGGCCTGGCCCGGTCATTATGTAACACAATGCAGATGAAACGGAGAGCTGCACTGTTTGACGGGATTGCTGGCACAGATGTCTCGCCGTGTCATGAGCGGTCGTGAAACCCGAGACTACATCAGTGTTTATGTGTTTTCATCAGCGCCATATTTGTAATGTGGAAGACTGACAAGGTTCTAGACTCCTTTCATTCAATCAAAAACTCAGCTGTCCCATTTTTCTTTTCCTGTATTTGTATGCGTTTGGAATCCATTTTTAAGGAAAAAAGCAGTACTGGATAATTGCTTCAATCTGGATCCTCATCTGAAAACGGTACACCTCCCTCACATTTTGACATTTACATTCAGTAGCTATCATTCACACTCAGGAAACAGTAATTTCTAGCGTTTTGAAACTGACCTAGCCACCTCTTTGGCGGTGGAAAAGTCCTCTTTGAGCAGGAAACGAGATTGAAATAATCAGTAAACCCCGTTCCAGCTGCACTTCACAGAGCCGTTTGACTTCGCCGCACCTCGCAGCGTTAGAGAAACCTTAAAGGAAGTCTTGGTCTGGCGGGCATTAGAGGCTCAGATCACGTTTGCTGTCCTTGTTTCTCTGTCAGAGAGCTCCACTTCCAGAGAGTGGCCCCGTCCTCACATCTCCTCTATCCACTCCCTCTCCCCGGGGTCGGCTTGAGAGAAATGAGCTCTCGACAGCCACTGTTGTTCACTCTGTGAGTTTTTTTCCCATCCCTGAAGTCGAACCCCATTAGCGTGTTCAAGGTTGAGTTCAAATGGCAGGGCTATTTGCAAGAATATTGAGCAAACTGAGAAGCATCTGCTCACCCACACCTGCCAGAAAACCTACAGACCTGAAGTCTTAATCAGGAAAAAGGAATGAAATGACTGACACAGCAACATGGAATGGTCTCTGCTGGAGATGTGAGACATGGTCTTTTAAAATGATCCACATCGTGGCACAGAGTGAAAACAAATTCTGTTTCATTATAGCTGTTGAGTTGAGGTCTTTATCTGGAAAAATGACTCCAGGTGATGATAGTGTTTGTCATTTTCTCACAGAGAAGTTCAGGTCACAAGGCTTTAAAGCTGCAACTAATGACTGCTGTATTATCAGTTAATCACTTGTATTATTAATTTTTTGGTTACTTGTTCTTATTAATTAAGAAAATTCAACTGCAATAGTTTTCTTGGACTAAATGGATGTTAATTTTGCTCTGTCTTGTTACTAAGCAATCAGTGAATGCAGCTTTAAGTTAGTCGTTAAACTTTCCTGTTTTCTGTTTTTTGTTTTTAAGAGGGTAGACATAATACTTGAGTTGATGTTTTTGGCAGTTTTAAACGGCGCTGCATGCTTCGGAGCGGAGTCCTCGCTGCATTTTGTTTTTCACGTCTGTTTTGTGGTTGAGAGCCACTCGTAGGGAAAAGCGGCGACGGTGGGCTGCTGGAGCAGGTAATAGCGGTAATGGAAGATTGAGCTTTGCTGTTGTTTTGCTTCCTCTCGTCATTAGATATTCCGCTCAGAGGCATTCAGACTTTGCTCAATGACTCTCAAGGTTGGAGCGGCGATGTAAAGGGACACCACTGTGAGGAGGACTATAAATACCTCAATCTGGATGACTGTCATAGGAGTTCTTTGAAACCTTTTCTCTCTGCTTCCTCCTCCTCTTCATCTCCTCATCTCTCACTGTCAGATTCAAATGAAAAGAGCTCGGCAGCCGTCAGGGACTTTTTTAAAATGCAACGTGAACATGTGTTCCTGTCCTGTAAAGACAGACACGTATGCGGCGTCTCTGCCTCAGCACCTGGTAAACAGATCTATTTAATAGCAGCTCCCAATAGGAACTCGGTGCTGTGACTCATTTGTCTGATGCCCGGGTCGGCTCCCTCAAGGTCGGCTGTTGTGGGTAAACCGATGCCGTCCGTGCGAAGGGACGAACAGAACGGAGACCGGAACGCCGTCCTGATTCCCTGCTGAGGCTCGGAGCCAGTAAGCTGCTGCTCAAGATGTATGGGAGCGTTACAGCCGCATTCGGGCAGAGCAAACGAGTCCAGTTTGTTTGTTTGAACGAGTGTGTCTGTGTGTTTTTGTATCGGTGTCTATTTCGGTTATTAAATGTATTTTTCGCGCGTTAGATCCTCAGATTAATCTCCTTTATTTTGGCAAGGAAATTCCCAGGCTAACGATAGTTTTGTATTCATGAGGAGGGAATAATGCTACATAATGCAAAGTGGCTGTCAGCGAGGAGGAGAAAGAGACGGGAAAACGAGCAAAAAATTGACTTGTCATATCAATCTAAAGGAGTCGAGAGAGGAGGTGACACATTTACCATAAACGGGAGCATTGATGTGGCACTCCTTCAGCTACTGCCGCCGCGAACTGCGAAAATTAAACGAACACATTTAATTTTATAGTTTAGCGTAGCTTGTTTGGTGCTCCAAATATGAAAATGGCCTTTTGTCTTTGTTATACTGCTGACAGTTTGTGATGGCAAACAATATTTCCGAATGTGATTGAAAGGAGAGGTGTATTAGTATGCTAATTTCTGCAGCAGTGCTTAATAATTGACAGGAGGGATCTTTATCCACATTGCGGAAACGGATTATGGCAAACAATGGTCTAAATGATGACTTTTATTCACCTAAAATCACCTTAAAACATTCAGAAGAGGCTCCTTAATGAGAAAAAGCAGCTTACAAATAGTTTCCCTTGGGTGAATACCGTCTCTGCTGCTAGTTTGCTTGCCAAATACGTTTTGGGGGAAATGGTAATGTTACCAGTCCAGGAAGTGTGATGTGTTAAATGCTTCATAGAAGTCAAAAGGAAGAGGCTGAAATGTGAACGTACTCCAGACGTTGAGAACAGAAATCAGTATCTTGTGCCAAACTGCTCAGGATTACAAACATGCATAAAACACACCAGACCTTTTGGAAACAAATAAGAATAGAAACAACAATACTGTAGCAGAATTCCTTTAATTTACGTTACATGTCTCTGAGGACCCATCACTTCAGTGTTGTTGCAGCTGTTTCACTATTAAAGCTCTGATAAACTCACTGTACGCTGCCTGCTCACTCAATAACAGACAAAGTTAGTGACAAGCTGTTGAAAATACTCGAGCATTTAGCAGCGACACGGCCGTTTCCCTCGGGAGCTGGTGGGGACAAGAAACACAGAGGAGAGTGAAGGTTGGACTGAAAAACCCAACTCTAAATGACTGGTCATGATGTTTAACTAGACATTTGCTATTGTGCTGTTATTGTTTACAGCTACAACAGTGTTTCTGTAACTGTAACTGCTGCTGAGTGTAACTGGCATCGGCTAGTTGGCTCAGTTAGCCGTGCAGCTAGTGGTCCGGACCAAGCCCCCAGGAAGAGCAGCAGACTTTGAAGCCAACTTTCATAATGACCCAACTGTATTTACATTTACACCTGATGCACATTGACTTTCTGTCACACAAGCTAACACTGTGAAAGAAGCGTCCGTAAAAAAAAAGCTGGACACGTTTTTTGGAGCATCGCAGCTCTCATGAAATGACTCATTTCACCGTCATTATTCGAGCTGTTTCCTCCAACAAAATTTGGAAAGACAATGAAATTACTTTATCCCCATTCGAGTTAGCCAGGCGCTAAACCGGTAGTTAGCATGCTTGAATGGTGGAAGTCTCTAGTGTGCACGCTCTGTGGTTAGTGCTGTATTCAACAGAAACGTTACCCCGAGGAAGAGGAGGTTTTAAAATGTCTGTGTTTATCTGTATGTATGCTGACTAGTCTCTGCCAAAGATTCTTATTTATTCCGTGTACTTTATGTGTGCTACTTGTTATTCATGTTTTTGTCAACCAAAAACAGCTCATTTGTTTTTGAAAGGTTATAAATGAGATTCTCGGCACCTGTGCGTGCTCGTTTCCTCTAACGGCAACATCACATCGACCGGTCAGATCACCACTTGAATAACCCTCTGACTGACTGGACGGCTGAGAAGGGTGTCGGAGTGTGTGTGTGTGTGTCAAACAGAAGAGAAAAAGCGTCGAGACAGCTGAATGAAGCTGGAAAAGCAACAAGGGAGCACCTTGATGGCAAATGAAGCGGGTGAAGAGGCAGGTTAGTTGGCAGCAGAGGGAAAGTAAAAGGCCGGATGTCCATTGAAGAGGTGGATGAAGGTAAAGGAAGGTGCTTTCAGGAGCTAAAAGTAGAAGAAGAGTGCCAGAAATATATAAACTACGCAGTCTAAGTGTTAGTTACAGGGGAACCACAGTGAGAGGCTCATCCTTGAAGGTTCATGTTTGTTCTTAGTGTATCTCTCATCTGTGACTCATCGTGGACCAAACAGAAGCAGAACTTTCCAGTTTTCCAGTTGTTGTTCCCAAAGTAAAAAGGCCATTAAATGTGTCACACTTGCAATCACAGCCACCTAAAGGCACACGACTGTGTCCATGTAACAGTCTACTTGCTTGTACATTGGTATTATGTGCTTTATGAAGAGAAATGAAAGGCCTAAAACAGAATAGAACAGCAGCCCTTGCATTATTGATTGTGAGAGCCAGGGGAAGAGGGAACAGTGTGTGAAACGATGTCTAGACCTTCCATACTATAAACGAGTCTGGCCTAGTGATTGGCCCAGATGAAGGTGGAAGATTAGCATACGGCGACAGCTCAGATCAACTGCAGAAGGCAAAGCGGGGTGCTAATTCTCTCCAGATGTACCAAGTGAAGGAAGAGGAAGATTTGCTTCAAAACATGTCCTCCTTTTCCTCCTTTTCCTTCATCTTCAATGCAGAGTGCTTTCATTATGTATTGCTAATTGTTAGCGCCACTAAGGTAACTAAAGATGATGTCATATGTCCGTCAGTTGTTTGGTTGGTCTGGAAATGGGCTGTGATAGGTGCAAACCACCACACAATTCCACAACAACTGCTTTTTCAGACAGGTAAACTTGTTTAGATTGTCTTTAATCATCAACTGTGTTCTGACTGTGAACAAACCCCCTCGTGAGTTTGAGAGAAGGCAAGCTGAGCCCCCCCGCTCTCGGTGACATCAGCCCACTTGTTTCACCCAGCATCTGAAAGCGACTGCTGTGTTCACATATTTCCCGATGAACTGAATCTGGGTGTGAAATCCAAACAAGCGAGGCATGAAAACACCCTTATACATCTTTCTGGACTTGCTCCTACAGACTTGGTGTGTTTAAGAGTTTCAGAGTTTCTCGCTGGAAACATTGCGGGAACCGTGACCCTCTTTTCCTCCAAGCCTAGTCCCTCTCCACATTGTACGCAATGATCCCTGCCTGTTTAATGACTGCTTTGTTGGTTACCTGCAGGTTATTCTCACATTTGGTGCAGCGAAGCAGGTTTTCTCTAGTCGGTGCTTTGCTGAGCAGATCTATTGTGATGAAAAAGGTCTGTGAAGTCCTTACAAGCACTGTGTGACCCAGTATCTGAATATTTCCATCAGCGGGGAGAGAGACGGGCCGCCGAAGTGAGAATCAGAGAATTGAAAGGGACAGAAAATGGGAAAAGAGATGAAAAAGTGAGTGAACGAGAGAAAAAAAAGGGAGAGGAAGGTTTATTTCACCTGGCTGCTCGGCCCCATCTGAATCCATTAAAAGATAGTCAGTCAGATAGATGATTGATGATAGCGGGAGCGAGGGGAAAGAGTAACTGCGGGCTGAACTCTCGGTATCACTACATCTAAACAACATGTTTTTTGGCTGAAGCCGGCGCAGACGTCTGAGGTAAAATTAGCCTTTTCATTAGAAGTAGTGATAAACAGAGAGGGAGCCTTCATTATCATGCCGCCTGAGCCTCCACCTCCTGATGCTACGCTCTGATTGCACCCAGGATGGGATCATTTAGGCTGGGCTGCACACGTCCTCGCCCCTGATTCCCCGCAACAGCCCCTCCATTTCTCTCTGCCACCGCAAACCCCGACGTGCTCCCTCGCTCCCAAACTCTTTCCCTTTTCAGCCCACATCAGGGGGAGAAAAAAAAAAGCAGCAAGGAGGAAAGGTCCATCCAAATGTCAAGTAGTTTGTGCTTCTGTGAAAAATGCATGTCGAGCCTCGCCTCTGCTGAACGCAGCCTTAGCATTGGTCTCGGTTATGTCTCTTGACAACTGAATCCGCGACTCCCTAACACTCTGTGACTCACACTCTTTTTCGCTTTGCCTGTGACAGCAGAAGCCCCGGCCGGGTAAACTTTCTGTATGAACTAATGCGCCGAAACAGTGTTGGAGTGGAAGTCACACGGAAAAAAGATGGTAACCAGAAATACTAGCAGAGACAATGAGGTCTTGAGAAGGAGGATAGCACTGAAAAGTTGTTTTCATTAACTGCTTTTGGCATAGAAACATTGAATAACTGGGTTCAGGCTTAGCTGAGTTGGGTGCACCACAACGCTAATTTTCTACATTATAACCTACAAACTTTACATTTTGCAAACTCAAGTCTAAAACATGTAATGAGTAATGAAGTTACCTTTTCAGACGTCGAACAAATGTCAGGATCTTAGCCAACAAGCTAGTGAAGAAGCTAACAAAGGAGCTAACGTTAAGACACTTGAAAAAGCACCTCTGTGAGATCAGGGCTAACATTTCCAGAGTCATCTATAAAAAGCTTGGGCCACTGTCAGAGTTGTCGCGAGTGCAACATGAAGAGCTTGATCTGCAAAAGAGACCAGAATTCAGCGCGGGAAGGTTCTGCTCTTCTACTCGAGGGGCAAACTGAGAGCGCCTGAAAATCCAGGACTTGACGTGAATGAACACATTGATGATTTGGAAACTCATGGGAGGAGAATTATCCTCGCAGCAGCAGCTCACATTGTATTTTTGGATCCGTGAGGTGTTCTTCAGTCAGCCGTGATCTTTTGTTGATGAAGCGATTAGTTGATCGACTGATGATTCATTGTTTACGTCACTTTTCAGGCCACTTTTATGTGTAATATAAGCAATTTGCATACTTCCTGTTTGATCAGAGGGAAATGATAATGGGCTCTTTTCACTACTTGCAGCTTTTCATACCAAAATGAATAAAGGAGACATATTATGCTCATTTTAGATCCTGTCTCTTTAAGGTCTGACCTGGTCTGCTCTGATTGGTCAGCTTGCACACGCCTGAGCCAGCACCGCTATCAACAACAGAGCAGCTGTGCTAAATGTAATTCGGTGACGAAGTGTGATGTCACACAGTTACGGGATTAAAGGCTGGACTACTGACGAGGCGTTTCAGGAGCAGTGTTTTCTGAGGGAGAAAGGAGCTTCTGTCGGTGAGGAGACTGAAACCTTTTCAAATTTCAAGGTCTTTCAAGAACATATATTAAACACTGAAGGAGAGGTAAAACGAAAAGAGCATAATAGTCCCCCTTTAATTAATCTCATCATCAGTGGCAGCCCGAGTAAAGAGTAACACTGCTCATGATCCTTTAAATAAAAAGGCCCCTATTTATGTCTGCTGAATGACATGATGATGAATATTCCTGTAAGTGTGTCTGCTCTTACATTTTAAGCCATCTGAGTCACGTCGTTGGATTTGAATAAATGCCAAAGAATAAAGTGCAGCCTTGCACTTCAGTTCCAGCCCTGAAGTGGAGTTTAACATCATTATAAATAGGCAAAATTATGATATTTTAATAAATTTGCTCATGCTCTCTAGTCAAGTGAAGCGATGACAGGTTAGAATGGACACAGTGTGCTCATCGGTCATGAATGAGTCCAGTGCTCTGCTATGGAGCCTCCTCTTGTGATGTATTGTTTTGCCTTCAGACCGTTATGTTGTTTTCGAGCTTAAGGCCAAACCAATTTTTCTTATTTTCTGATGTTATTTTCCTTCTGTGAATTCCGCTTTGATTTGTTTGACGTTAGTCGGGATCGGTTATGTAAATGCATGATGTGGAGTCTTGCAATACTTGAGTCTTATAAATATGCATAAATAGATACGACTGACCTCATGTCTCTTCTATTTCTGTTTGAACACATGCGATAAATGCTGCCGTGTCCTGTTTGTTTTCTTTAAAGTCCTTTAATCAGAAGTGCCGTAGCCCTTCCTGTGACTCTGTCCTTCTGAAGAGATCTCGGAGCCCTTTCATCTGAAGCCGCGATGATGTACGTGGCAGCCATGTTCATCAGAGCGTCACACAACAGTTCTGGAAACATGGCTTGTTTGATCAACACTGTAGCCAGCGAGCGAGCGAGGCGATGCGCACAAGCTCACCGCTTCGGCTCGTGCAGCTTTTAGCGTTCGCTCGCACGGAAACAAAACTGTCTGCAGAAGAGTAATTGTGACATTAGTTTAACAAGCACTTTTGGCTTTCATCCATTTTAACCTCACATTCTGAAGGATAGAGAAGTGAGGGGCTAATGGAGAGGGAAATAGTCTACGGAGACTGCACCAGAAGAAACACTTCTTTGTTTAGGTTCTTTTTTTTTAGGCCTGATAAACTGATCGTTTTGTTTGTCTTTGAACTGAATATTACGTCGTCGCCCACTGTTTCCTTTTCAACGATACGTGTGGCCCTTTTGGCTCTGCAGCTGTTTGCTGTTTTGTTTTATTTATTAGGTGAACCTCTACACTCTCATACAATCCGATACAACAACCTGCAATAAGTTCAGATTTGATGAAGTTTGTGAGGTTGTTTTAGCTGCCTAGCGTAGCGCTTACATTATCATACGAGCCAGAGCTATCCGACTGGGACTCTTTTCCCCAACAGCATCAAACTTAGAAGCGAACAGCCACTGACCAGGCCGCTGTATCTGAGGCGCTGTGAGTGACAACGGTTTGTCTACACTGATCAGCGAGGTGGAAAAAAGGAACAACAGGCTGTGTGTGGACATGAAAAACTAAAATAAACCCAAAATAAACAGTTTTACGATCAACTTGTTAACATCGAACCTGAATTGAAGATATTCCAATCGGCTAAATTTAAAATCCAGCCATGGACAGCCAGTGTATTACAGATCAGATCCATACTGAGAGGCTGCACTGCATCATGCTGCAGGGGGCCGGTGACAGGTTCATACTGGATTTGTAATAACAGCTCAATATTGACCTAAACGCTCATCGATCAGCAGGCTCTCCAGCCACTGGACATTATTCATGTTGTGATGTTTATCATGTAATCTATCCTCCATTAATGATTTATACTATTGGGTGTATCTCATACATCAGGACTGGTCATTAATCGTAGTCAACTCCTCTAAAGTTGAAATGTATTCTCATTCGCAGCCGGAAATCCCAAAGTATGTCAGGATGTCGGCACTGTTTGAGCTCTGAAAAGTCATATTCCTTCTCGGGGGGACTTTTATTTTTCTGAACATCAACCCCAATTCTGACGATGATGAGGCCGTCGCGGAGGCGGCAACAGAGTCGGGTTATATCACGCTGAGGCCGAGGGGTGGATCGGTCGCCCCAGCAGGTGAATTATTCAGGTGATGAGATGTAGACCTTCAGCTCTGAGACCTGGCCAAGGCTAACATTCATTTAGACCTGTCAGGGTCTATTCAGCTGTGCAGCGCTCTCACAAGCTGCTCCCTGCCTCCTTTTGCTGCATTGTTTTCAGGGGTATGAGCTTATTAAATTGTTATTTTTCGCCCTCCATCCCTCTGATCCTCCATCGTGTCTCTCAGACTCTCCTCAAAAAGTGTGTTGTAGAAACCGCCGGTCTTTCCCCGGTGTTTTTCACTGTAAATTGGGCTTGGACTGCAATTTGATGGATGATCAAGATGCACAAAGGAGTCAGCTTATATTCCTCCTTGTAGCCTCAGGTTATATCTATTACCATGTCCATGCAGCTTAAAATAAACACCTCTAACACACAGTGTTGCTGGTTGTCAGTTAACCACATTAACATAATGTGTTCTCCTTGCCAAGTTCATTTTGACTCAAGTTCTGACCATTTGAACTGCGTAACCGTTCATGTCAGGTGCTTCTAATGCTTTAAATTTGCTAACAGTCTAAATTTCATTCCCACTGCAGCTGAAGTAAAAGCTCAGCAGGACGTTTGAACCGTATTTGCTGCACCGTGCGTCCACCTTTGTCCCATTTCTGGCTATGAAATGTTCACTGAAAAGAAGAAAGCCTCTAGAGTTTTACCATATCTTTGATGGGAAAAGAGACAAGAACAGGTGCACGGCTTGATATTTCAGAGCATCTGGTTCAATGCTGCAGGAGGTCAGAAGTTTGGAAAATTAATCATCAAGATCTGCAGGTGCAGCAGGTAACCAAATCTGCCTAATGAAATCAGTGACTCTTTGGTTTGAAATCATTTCAGAGTGAAATTGTATTGAACATCAGCGTGTCAGTGTGTTTGCTGATATGTTTACATGATTACAGGTGTGTTAACATTTCAGAAAAGCCATTCAGAACTTACAGTTAATGTGAGCCACTGTATCATAAATGGTAAGTTGACAATGTGGTTAAATGTCATGTTTAACTCACAAATGTGTTTTTCAAGGTCTTAAAACAACTATAGCTGTTTGGTTATTTACAAAACACGTCGGCCTTTACAAGAGAGACAACGACAGAACAGGAATTAAGGCAGAAAATAAATGACATGGGAGCAGCTTGTGGACTAAACATGCTCACTGTGATGTTCTTTGCTCTCTGTAGATGTCTTGTTTTTTAATCTGACATTTAAAAAAGATAAAAACATCACAGAGCCATATTCACCTTCAAGGATAATGTTGCCCCTGTCCAATTTTTGTTTCGGTTTTTGTGGAGCCCGACAAATATTTGGGGCCAATGCTGATACCAATATAGGGAGCCAAAAAAATTCACTGTCATGCTGAATTCACAGGAATTGCAAATCCCAACATCGCAACTTACTAGAGGGTCTAGAACTGAAGCTGAATGAAAGGTGCTCTGGTAAAGCATCTGTCCCATGTACTGAGGTTGAAGGTTCAATTCAACCTTGTTGAAGTCAGAGAATTACGTCATCAAAAATGTAATTTTGAACCAAAAGAAGCCGTCTGTTAGACGTCTGTAGAGGCTGAAAAGATGTTGTAAAACTCATTTTGAACCCTGTAAGAATGTCACTTCGACAACAGTAGTGAACATTAAAAAGACGTCTAAAAGAGACGTCACAAAAACTTTCAATCTGGCTCCTCAATAGAAGTCTTTTGAACCACAAAAGACACTGAATCGATGTCGTTTGGATACGTTTTGAACTTGAACTTGTCTGAGAATCATCGTATTTTAAGGTTTTTCTCAGAATCAGAGTAATCCAGTGACCAAAGACGGGGGTAAAGTTGTAGGCTACAGCTTTAGCATCATCAAACCTCTTGTTTGGAGGAAATGCAGTTCATAAACTTAAAGTATGATTATCCACCAAATGGATGTAAGAGAAGAACACCAAAAACCATAAAATCACGTTTTTTCCCTGATTTTTTTTACATGATCAGACATGTGTTGTAGGACTAATACAGTTGTCTCAATTTCTACCTGTTACAGACCAAATAAAAACAAAATCAATTGATTGAATTGAAACTGTTCCAAGAAATAACGCTCAAGAATCAGTGTATATGAAAAGGTAAGTTGACCAAACTGATTAGTCTTTCCTAATGTCCTCTCGTCTTTGAGCTGGTTTCAAAGTACTCTTCAATACACCTGAATCACCGTTGTTTACGAGGAACTCTTTCAGAAGTGAGTAAAAAAACAAATCCTCTATACATCTACTGCGGCACAGTGTGAAGAGCGAGCCGCCCGTCAGATTCTCATATGCAGCCGCCCTCCCGCTGAATCTCAACTTTACAAGTCTCCTTCTTTGTGTTTTTCATCCGCTGCATCTCCCCCCGTCTTCTCGCTGACATATATTCCTGCAGGGATTGCGAGGAAGCTCAGATTGATCTACGGCTCTCGCTGTGTGGTCAGCCCCATAGGAGATGTTTGTGTAATAGTTTCTTTACGAGCGCTGTCAAAGCAGATGAGGATCTGGCGCTCTCGGCAGCCAGTGTGAACACTGTGTCGACAAGACCCAGCAGGAAGCGCTAAGCCCCCTTTTAACCCCTGCCGCTTTGTCACTTCCATTGGGTCCTCTCATTAATTCAACATGACTGTGTGTTTTTCCGATGGTGAATCACGAGCCTCGAGTGGGCTTCGGATGGTGTAGCTCTTGATTTGTGCATGGATGTAACCCATGAAATATTCACATGTTGCTGTTTGGGCCATGGCTTATGTATGAGCGCTATGTTTGCAACCGCACCTATGAATGATTTAAAGGTAAAACCCTAACGCTAACGCTTGATAATGGATTGGGCTTGATTGAATGAAAAGGGACAGTTGGCGGAGGTTGATTCTAGCTATCAAGCTTGGGAATATTCTCATTCATCCAGGTCATAGTTATCTCAAGGAAATTGAATCGAATGCAACTGGATTTGGTTTTTGTCTTGAAGACGTTTCACCTCTCATCCGAGAGGCTTCATCAGTTCCTGCTCCCTTGACTAGGCTGGGACTAGTCCGAACTGACTAGTTCTAGCTCCCTTGACTAGTCCCAGCCTAGTCAAGGGAGCAGGAACTGATGAAGCCTCTCGGATGAGAGGTGAAACGTCTTCAAGACAAAAACCAAATCCAGTTGCATTCGATTCAATTTCCTTGAGATTCTAGCTATCCTTCTGATTATTTTACAGATACACCTCTCGTAACCCCCACCCCCTAAAAAAGAAATAAGACCGACGAGTAAAGGAACGAAGCCTTAAAATCTGCCTCCCTTCAAAGAGCTGTAATTCACATCCATACGCTCGCTGTGCTGAATCATTTTGAGGGTGAAAGCAGGACATAAAAGCACTGAAAGCGAACCAGTGTTCCCACCCCATCATCCTCTCAACTTTGTTGTGCCTCGTCATTCCCCCTTTTGGCAATTAGCTCTGCAATATTTATTTTCTTGATCTCACTTCCTTCCTCCTGTTTTCTTTCCTCTTCCTGTCAATTCGGAGTCGATGGTAATATGCCGCCTCGCCTTGGCCCCCGTCCATCACTCCACATCAAAGCCTCGCTTGTTCTCCGGCTCTCTCTTCTTCATGGTCTATTACTCGACCCTCTCTTGTTGACAGAGAGATGCTGTTTAATGTGTGTGTGTGCGTGCATAGTTAAAGGGACTTCGCTGTCTTCATTTGCATCCTCGGTAGGACCGCTCCCCAGACTCTCAGAGCGCTTCACTTCCATAGCTGACAGTGAACTCGCCCCATCGTACCAGGCTGGCAAAATGGCAACCAGTCAACATCGCCTTTCATGCAGATTCTGCCCTCGGAGACCTCAAGTTTGCTCATTTGGTTGAGAGAGCCTGAAAAACTGTGTGTTTGTGCAGAAAGGAAAGCTTTGAGGCTTTCACAAGCTTTCCCCTGAACTCATTCACAACAAACGAAATGAAAGAAAAAGGAGCGTTTGGTTTAGAAGAAACAGGCCGAGCAAAAAGCGAGCCGAGCGGCAGTTTGTGCTTTGCTGATTTCGTCCTCCAAGCGTTATTCATTCTTTGTGTAATCTAGGACATAATCTTCTACTCTTTTCAGCCTCGGCAGTCCGGATAGCGCCATATTTACAGCGTTACAAAGCGGGAGTTACAATGACATGCTACCTCTCTTGTTTCCGTCCAAATTGGGAGAACGTCAGAAAATAAACCTAAAAGTAAATCCTCCAAGACTTTTTTTTTTCCACAAGTTGGACTAAGCTAGATGTGAAGTCATACACACATTGCACTGCAATCAATGTCCATATTATCCTGTTTTCTTGAGGCAAGCCTGTAGAAGTGTTGGCGTAAGTGAGATTGCTGCAGATAATGATAAAATGAACCTGTGCAAAATGATCACTTTCGTTCCTTCCCGACATCAAGCTGGTAATTTCCTGACCTTGAAACACACATCGATAGCCACAGTCAACTGAATTTTCATTATCGAGCCACGCGTTTCAGCTCAACTTGAGGGAGTACATTGTTTCCCTTCGGTATTTTTATTAATATTTACATTGATCCCTTTGCGTTTTCCCTCGAGAGAGAAGCCAGTCTGGACTCTTATCTTCATTTGGCGAGACATTTTCATCATGTGCCATTGTGATTGGCTTAGATATATAAAAGATACGACATGAATAATGCAGCTCGCTGAGAAGATGAGGATCGAGATAAGACAAATTCATCACCACACTCTCCGTTATTGTACCCACTACGGCTTCTGTGAATGAGAATGAAGAAAATACACTTGGACGTGCACACGCTGATTGAGCTGTTCGAAAAAGGACTCATCATTTACTCAAACTCTGTGTCCTCATCCAGACATACACAGGTTTTACCTAACCCTAGCAACCCACATGAAGGCCAGTTGGTTCAATGACCCACCAGCGGCCCTAACGACTTTGTAAGGACGCTCCCACACAGGGTTTACAAGCACTTTTCAAGTGTAGCTAATCTCTTGTTGCCATCAGAAAAATGCTGCTTGCTGTCTCCAAATTGTCTAATTTAAAAAGGTTCAATTAGTTTTGACTTCAACTGTACCTCACTGTCTTCTTCAGCTCATTTAATTTGCTCAGGTGCCATAATTTGAGCTTCACTTGAAAAGAGACAGGGGCTGTGATACCTCTACGTATACGACCACCTGTTATCACAAGGCAACTAGAGCACGCTCTACCTGCTGGAGAAGGTTGTATATGGTCAAAGTCTCCTAAAAAATCACTGTAATAGAAGACTGAGTTGAGTGTATTTAAGCACACATTTGTGTTTTCTAAGTCAAAGGGTGCCTCCACCAACTTTTCATATTAAAGTGTGTTTACAGGAGTACAACACAGTTCTGCATATGTGAGAAAAGTAGTCTAAAGCCTTTTGTAGATCACGTACAGCTTCCTCTGGAGCCACAAAAGGCTTCATACATCTTTTATCACATAGGCAGTAGTACTGCTCAAGACCTGTAAACACACTTTAATATGAGGAGTTGCTGGAGTTACCCTTTCACTTCAGTAATATAGTATTTATACTTTATATTTGCACTCCATAAATTCATCCACAGGTCCAAAGTGCTGTATGTGCGCAAGAAAGTCCAAAACTAGAGACAAAAACTACAGCAACCTTCACGATGAAATTCTCAGAGCGTCATTTTCAATAACAAAATTCATAAATCACTGACAGAAACATTTACAATATGGCACTGGAGGCAACAGAATAGATAAATACTCCATCCTGCCTTCTTTTCCAGGCCTCCGAGACAGATTTGGCAAATCTAAACGCGTCAGAAATAAAACAGCCGTGCCAATTTTTTTGTTCGCCTGCACACCAATATTTCAAGGTTTCGTCGAAACCATTTCAGGGAAAATTAACTCTCCTAAACCGTTATTAATATAATTTGCGCAGCACAAACTCAATTCACCCAACGCTCGCCGCTCACACGGTTGGTTTTTTCCTCCTCGCAAGTCGCATCGTCTGTTGTTAACCGTAATTAAAATCTAAATGAGGTGTTGCTCTGTGGGCTCCGCCGCAGTGTCCTCAGGTCGAGTTCAGCCAGGAGCCTTTGCTGCGTGGCGCTCGGCGGCTCTCATTCCCCTCATTACCCGACACCTGGCTGCCGTCAGATAGAGCCTAATAAAGACCAAAACAAAATAAAACTCGGGTTTTTCTGACTTCACTCACACTGTTTTCCTCACATGTCTGCTTTTATGTGTCGCCCCATCGGTGCAACATCTATTTATTCACACCGGTGGTAGGTCGGAGGGGTTTTATGATGCACCTGCAACTGCGTGAAATTACAGGTGAAGCCAAATAACAGATAATGGCGACCCATCTGTCAGCTCGCGCCAAGGTAACGACCACTCTGCATTACAACCTAGAGGGCTGTAATAAGGTTAAACGCCACGCCTTGGAAAATAACCCCAGACGTCATTGTCCCCTGTAGCCGAGAGACGGAAGCTAATTGGCTGATATGGATCCATTTGCCTCCAGGGCCCATTTCTCTCTTTTAGCATCTAATGTCACGGATCTCCCCCCCCTCCCCTCCTCTGTCTGGATAGTTTGACCCATGTGGGCTGAATGGGGAGGGTGCGTCATAATCGCTACTCAACGGAGCATCAAAGATGGCCCATCAGGACATTTTAAGGTGTTACGTCGTTTGGGACAGATCACAAATAGCGGGCACTTCACCGGTCCTCCCTCTGCTCGACTTTGAGCGAAACTCTTGACCCCCCCTCTCCCCTTCCCTTCTCCACCGGAGTTTGGTGGTCACGCATCTCAAAAACTCAGGCACTCTGCAGAATGTCTCCCGGAGTGCTTGTGCATAATTTGCTGTGTGATTCCTACTTTGCTGTTTTTCTTTGAAGGCAGATACCCTTCAAAGCAAGTGAAGCAGATAACGAATGATGGCCTTGTCAACCAAAAAAAAAGCCCGAGCCCCACCCTTCGCTTTGATTCTTATTTCTTATTAAACACAGCGCAGCAGGGTGGAGGCGCTGCGAGGAAGGAACAATGTCTCTATCTCCTTCTCCCCACCTGGCTCTCTTCACTCCACCCTGTATATTTTAAGACGCCGTGTGTCTCCATATGTCGACTCCGGTGCAGTGCATGCTGGGCTGCGGTTACCACTGAGGATGCTGAGGTTTTGTCTTCAGTAATTTTCATGGGACTTTGGGAGTTTTAACAACCTGAGGAGGTGTTTACATTTTACAGTTGACATTTTGAGGCAACAATTTCAGTAATTATTAATCATTAAACTCATTTCTTGAGGAAAAAATCTCCCAAAATTGAAGATATCCTGCTTCTCCTTGTCTTACATGATTGACTCGAGTTTTGACTCGTGACCTAAAGTCCTGGCTACATCCGAGAGTACACTCATGTGGGCTTGTGACGAGAGGTAGTTAACCTTCGCTCGTACATTCCCCTCGACCTGCGGATGATTTATTTCACACAATGGCTGCCTGCGAAA
Organism: Lagodon rhomboides; assembly: GCA_039737535.1. Taxonomy (NCBI): domain Eukaryota; kingdom Metazoa; phylum Chordata; class Actinopteri; order Spariformes; family Sparidae; genus Lagodon; species Lagodon rhomboides. The sequence continues at coordinate 7,004,148 of CM077805.1, forward strand.
TGCCACCATATTTCAACGTCTTCACTGAGAAGAGCAAAGCGGACAGTCGCCGCCCAGACGAGTGAAGGACTTGGTGACACAAAGGCTGCGAAGAGACGGATTAGAAATAGGCATTAAAGATTCAGTTGATTCTTTTAAGTTCCATAATTGTGACCGGACTAGAATATCTCAGCTTGCTGGTAATTATTCTACATGTTAATGTTCTCCAGAGGATGAATCATGACGACTTTGGTAATCCACAGTCTTATCCTCGAGGTTAACAGTTTGGGATGGGTTTCCATGAAATTTGGTAAAAATATTCCTCTTTAAAGATAAATTGTAATGACTTTAGTAATCCTTTAACTTGCTTAAATTACCAAATTCCTGCCAAACTAGCCCCCTAGTTTGAGCTATACTTAGTATCTAGAGCGAATACGCAAATAATGGCCAACCGATGTATTGGTTGGGCTCCAATGTTACCAAGTACAGCCTGCTAGCATGGCTATAGACTCTTAGTCATGTTTTTAAATCAACTGGCTATTTCTTTAATAATAATTTGATGATAAACTTTATGTGTATGCCACTCTTAAGACCTCAGGAAGACAATATTACAGAATAAACACTGAACAGTCGAGCCAAACACAAGGAAGCCTCGTCTGAGGTGAGTTTAAATGTAAGTGTAAAAACTGAATGAGTCAATACGAGTCATTAAAAGTAAAAGGAATGAAAGTGATAAAACTCCCCAGAAAACTGTGGAAATTACGCATCAGAACCAAATTTGACACTTTCAGACTGTTTGTCTCCCCAGATGGTCCATAAATCAAAGAAAATCCATTTAAAATGATATCAACAGAGAAAAACTGCACATTTAATTTTTGAAAGAAGGAAGCTTTTCATTTTCTGATCAATAAATGACTCTTGGTAAATATTTATCTACCACATTTAATGAAAGTGAACTGAAAACATTCCTGGGTTCCTTCAGACCGGATGCACTTTGTTTATTTCTTTTCCTGTCAGCGCTGCCAAATGCGAAGCTTTCCGTTTTTGAAGAATCAACTGTTGTTCACAGATGCCAAGACGTTCCCGATGGCATCCTCTGCATTCTGTTGTGTCTGTCTCAGCAGCTCTTTAACACTCACATGAAAGCACACGCACAAAAAACACACACATTTCACCGCATTCTTCCAACGCCGGAGCCTCGCCCGACCGCGCTGGCACCCTCGATAGCGGACTTGTTTAACTTTCGCTCGTGAAGCCTCGCAGCGTGTCAGAGCAGCCGTCGTATCACGCCAAAACAGGAAACGCGCGCACGCGACGCATATGCACACAATTATCGCGGCGGCAGCAGGCCCGCGCTGTCACAAAACGTTAAAGTAGCGGTGACAGACGCTCTCCCAGGAGCAGACAGTACGCTACAGTGCAAATGAAGACCAGCGTAGTGTAAAGAGCTCAGCGACGGTCCTGCATGTGGAGGATGCTGGGGGAGAAAGAGAGCTTTATCACGGTTGTAGGACGGATTAGGCTGTAATGAAATTGGGTCGGAGTGGGATGTGTGATCGGTTTGGGACAGATACGTCTCACTCCCTTTCTATTCCTGTCTTTATATATTCTTCCTCCCTTTTCTCCGCGCTCAAAATTCACATCTTCTGCTCAATAAGACATCAAAAGGAGGCGAAGCGACGATAAACCAGTCTCCTCCCCTCTTTGTCTCCCCCGCTCTCTCCCCCATCTCCAAGGTTGTTTGCGCGTCTCTCTCTCGCTGGCAGTGTTTCTCTCTCTCCCGTGACACACAATGTCTGTGACAAAGCCTTTCGCCCCGTGTAGATTCATGGAAAATAATGAGAAAACGGGGCATAAATATGCATCGCCATCATGTCGGGATAAACATAATGGCTTCTCGCTTCATTTAGACACACATACAGTAATGACATGCACACTCAACGCTTACGCTGAGACAATAAGATGATTGATTTGTGTGGAGTAATTGGCGACGGCGTTCAATTAACTGTTGAAGTCTCCTCAGATGTGAGGATTAGCGGCGTTTTCTTTTTTATTGAATACTTTAGGGGTTTGGACTGTTGGTTGGGGGGAAAAAATGGCGTCTTTTTAAAGTATTTTCCGCTCAACACACTCTCTTTCTTTTAATCTGTGTGGTCGATACTTGTGACGGTTGACGGCTGAATAAAGGAACTCCACGTTGATAAGGTCACCACTGTCCAATTTCAAAAAATCACTATATTTAAAGTAATGTAACTGGATTCTACTCTGTACTTTTGGATTAGTTCCACCGAATAGCAAATTTGCACATAAAGACAAGAGAAGATAACTTGTATCACAATGACTCGCGCTGTAATGTGATATTTTGGATGTTTCCAGCGAAAACCCCCATAGAGAGAAAACGGTTAATTCACCATGAGGCCATGGTAATGAGTCGGCAGCTGTAAGATTAGCTGTGGTTTAATTGGCTGTGAGACTTCTGAAGTGTTGTTCTGTGTGCATGTGCGAGGCAGCGTACTGGTCCCTATGTTTAAATGCATTTTAACTTCCTTTGGAGTGAGTAGTCGGTGCAATTTTTGAGTCGGCCTTCTGTGACTTTATCCACCGCAGAGGTCGGGGTCATAATAACTATGTTTGATGATGACTACGTTTGGTTGATCAGCGCCAACCTCCAGACATCATCGCCTAAATCAGGAGACCAAACCTAGACTTTTTGTGTCGGAGCAACAGGGCCCGTCTCTGTAACGGTCAGCGCCTTCACAGAGACGGATCACATCTTTTTTCTGTTGCACAGTTACCTTCTTTTGTCGCCTAATTAAGTAACTCTGTTCAGTGCATTCTCTTGGGGACACAAGGAGCAAGACTTCAACACCGGAGAGCGCGCCGCACGCCCTGCATGTAATTAAGTCGAGGCGTCGAAGCACTTTAGATAAGATTGAGGAAAAATCTTGATTTGATTTCGTTTTACAAAAGCAAAGCTCTTCTTCTCCTGAAGTCAGCGGTGACATTTTCAATATTTAAGCAAGACCATGATCTTCCCCTGGAGTCTGAACTGTGTGTTGTAAGAGTACACTGACATTCAGAGACGATTGTACTGATTCTGAAAATGAAAATCATTTCTAGGAGACGCGTTTTCAAATACTTGGCTTATAGAAGAAATGTTTACTTGAACCCAATTTTTAAAAAGATGGTGCAACTGTTATCAAAAACAAGCAATTTGAAGATGTCATCCTGAAGGTCTGGGAAGGTTTTTTTGGACAATGTGGACGTGCAAGCGAAGACAACTATTCTAATCATTACTCAAAGACTTCAAGTCTGCTGCACAAGAATCTGGATGATAATCAGAATCTGCTGCAGGTGTTTTTCCGCTCTGCGTGACTTTAAGTTGTTGATTCACCGGGCACTTGTGTGAGTTACCGTTCTGATTTATTTGAATTGAATCGGATCAGACTAAACGTCCCCTTCAGCCTCTCTGCGGCTCTCACTTCTCTCCTCCTCCCTTTCATCCCCCCATGTATATCCCAGAATTTGTCCTAATTAGGCTTCGCTGTTATTCTGGCCTTTTGTCTGACTTTTTGTGTTGGAGAGAGATCAGTGCAGCACAGAGACTAGGAGTCGCCACGGGGACCAAAAAAACATGAAAAAAAAACATCAAGGCCAAGATTTAAAAACATCAAGGGCACAACATGCTATCAGCGTGAGCACGAAATAGGCCCCACGCACATGTTTTCCTTAATTTGAGGGCTCATCATGCATATTGTTGCCTCGGTTTAGTTCATCCCCCCCTCATTTGCTTTGTTTTGTACAGTTTTCTAAATCCAACCATGCATACACTTAAAAAACATGCACATGCTATGTATTTTTTATGCTTGGCTTCATTTATTTAAATAATAATTAATTAATTATGTAATAAGGCCTTTAATAGGTTATAGAGACTGAAGTTCTACTTCAGGTTATAATGAAGAGAAAGTTCCCAACAGTTCAGCTCCCAACATCATAAATTATTAACGCAGACATTTGTATCTAACAGGTCCAACACTCATCAGGACATACCGACACTTCAGGGACGTCGTACTTGTCAGTCAGCGGCAATTATTTCTAGAAGTTCACACCTAAGTGTCCTCCAACACCGCGTCTCAAAGAAATGTTAATGCATGCATGCCGTTAACTTATATTTAACTGTAACTTATGTTCACCTCCGAGCTCTCAGTTTAACCAGTAGCTCCTCCGCGCCCGTCAGCCGGCGCGCTCTCCGGGGATGACAGTTCAGATACTTTATCCCACCCATCCATCACTTTTTTCAGGGCCGTACCCATCTGTCACCGGAGCAGACAACCACCCATCATGACGTGCTGTCAAACGCTTCAGACCTGGTTTATATTTCCTGGATAATCAGGCCAGGTGTGCAGGATGTTGTATATTCATGCCCAGCCCCCACCCACCGCTCCACCGCTTCCCTCCAGTCGTTATGAATCATTAGTCAGGCAGGAAGAGCATCTACATGAGTGATGTCATCGTAGTTTGGTTAATTCTCACTCCAACATCATTTTGTAGATTTTTTTATTTATATTCTCACTAGTGAGTGGATAATGTTAGAAAAAGTATTATACTCGTTCTACTATTCTTTTTATTGGGGTTTTAATACGTAAACATACAGTTGAAAATGGTATTTCCAGTAAAATATTAATATAAAAATCCAATATAAAACATAAAAAATGAAATAAAACTAAATAAAAAATAAATAGACATGAAAACTGAGATGCAAAATACACGTTTGAATTAGGAATACTTTCATTCCTTAAAAACTCAAATATGAAAATGTTTACCAACAAATAAATGAGAAAAAAATAAAAACAAGATGATGAAAAGACAAGAAGAAAAGAAAAAATAATCAAAACTAGAATAAAAAAACCTAGTAAATAGTTAAATATAGTTATTGATATTTGAATGTCAAACAGATTCTTTAAAAAACTATTTTTTAAAACTCCCCAAACACAAGTAGAGAGTGAAACAGAGAGATTTGCTCTCTTTGAGATGCTGGAACAACAAACGTTTGGCATCTTCGCTTTCAAGACTAATATTCTTTTTTGCGGGGAAATACAGTTACTTGCTTTCTTCTTTGGGTTAGCTTAGCATAAAAACACTGAAACAGTGGGTGGAACCAGAACCAGCCTGGCTCTGTCCAAAGGAAAAACGCTCAGATTAAACACATCATGCGTTGCTTGTGTCAAGTTAGCCGTCTGCTTCCAGTCTTCATGCTAAACTGAGCTGCTTCATATCTGGCCTACGGACATACGAGTGCAATCGATCCTCTTTCTTCTTCAAGTCAAATCAGCTCTGAGGGGGAATGAGCTGTGTCGTCTCTGGGGACTCGGAGAGAACATGTCCCATGATGCTCAGCTCTATACTCTGTACCCTCATGGGATTATGGGTGATAAATAAAATGCCCAGCTGACCCACAGCTGCACATGGCAGCGATTTTGTTCAGATGCCATTCTTATATAAAACCGTGCCACCGCAGGGATTTATGATCCTTCTTCCTCCATTTCCAGATTTGTTAGTCTGTGCATTTTCAGGTTCTTCTCTTCCTTCGGTTCCCCTTCCATCACCAGCTGATGATGACTTCATTCTGTATCAAAAAACCAAGAAAGATAATTTCACTTCGCTCCTTCATCCGCTTAAGTCCCGACCGTCGTTCATTCTAACCCATTCAGGACATTAAGGTCTCGGCAGACACAGACGCCTCGTCTCCTGGGAAGAAATCTCATATTTTCTCTTCCATTCCCACATATTTTATTTCTCTTGGCTTACTTTCTTCAGGCGGGTTGAGTTAAGGGTTGCAGGGCTCTGACGGTCGATGATAAGGTGCTTCCAGTGGCTTCATGCAGGGACAGGCTCGATAAGTAAACACTAAGCTGCACGCTGTATGGTTATCTGCCAGCAGACGCACACACACACAGACACACACGCAGACCTAGTTCTCATGCACACATTCACTATTAAAAACTCACAACGTTCGATATTTTAAATACAGTACGGCCATTTTATTCTTGACTTTATATTTTGAAAATTAAGAAATGGATTTGTCCAAAATGTAAATGAAATCAGCCACGAAAAGTTCACGTCACAGCTGAAATTTCTTGTAATCATTCATCCAGAACTCATGTATAATTAAGAGCATGATTCTCAATAGCATAGCAGTTTAAATAATCATAATAATGATGAGCAATAATACACGAGGTGGACTTCGGTCTCAACTGAGTCACAAACATAACAAAACAACGACCCACTCCGCTCGTAGCAGCAAACCCGTCCTCTCAACCGGACCATTTTATACGTAGTGTTGATAAGGTGTCTATAATTAATAGGTTAATTAAAGGTTTAACGATCGTTTCATACCACCGAGCAAAAACAATGCCCCGATCACAAAACTAAAATAACTGAGGAGACTTCACAGCACTGTGCTTAGAAACAATCATGTAAACACACTTTTCATTTTCAAGAATCTTCATCAAAACTATTTTTACGACAGAAAGCAAGCACAAATTCACAGTAGCTGCAGCTCGGGAAGCACAGGCAGGTGTTCATGCACATTAAAAACATGGCAACATAATGTGTTATTAATGATAATGTGATGCAAGTTATGCATTTCAAGATAAAACCACATCAGCAAGTTGCTATCTACAAAGTAGTGTATCAAACTAAATCAAACGCTGTCTTGTTTTATTCACAAATGTCCAGTATTTTCCATTTTAGTCAAATATTTAGTCTAAAACACAGTATTACATGTGTAAATGGCAACTAAATAGCAGCAAACTCCACTATTTTAAAGCAAAATTCCATCAAACTGCAATACAAAGTTAGGTATGATGGCTGCCGACCTCTGAACTGGAGCTTATATGCCCGCCCTGTGGCCTGCAACAGCCAACGACCCACTCCTCGTTCCATCCCCTCTCCTGAGACACTTACACACCAGCCTCCAGATGATTGACGCAGCATGTATCCAATCAGATTTCAAATCTGTTAATGTATCATTTTATCGTTTGTCATTTTATGCAATTTCCTCCTTGTATCGGCTGGTTTTTCCACTTAAGCACCTGTTTTTCGACCTCTTGCGTGAACCTATTCATACATAAGCTTACACTTTTTAAGAATTTCCTCCCACCAGCAAACAGACACAATCACACGCGTAACTTCCATCAGCTGTGCGTTCGCTCGCCCCGCCTGCCTGTTACTCACAAGTGCGAGTGATTCACGGCCTTGACACGTTCGCTGCCCGTACTCTCCATTCGGTCGTCATTAGTGTCAGCTGAAGAAGGCAGATAAATGCTCGAGGTTTGCATCAGGTGGGAGCGGGAGAAAGGTTAACACAACAGGGGAGATAAATGAATCACTCGGAGCGGCGGCGTTTCGCAAACCGCCCGTGTGCGACGGCGTTTCGTGCCACTCAGATCGTCCGTTGGTTGTAATCAAAATGGATTTTTTATTTCCATCTCGCCCTGCCTGATTCACCGCCGCCGCGTACGAATGTGTTGCATATGTTCCAATGTGATTAAGTGTATTTAATTAAGCTGCAGCCAGATGGTCCTGTTGGTGATTTTATGCCGCCGTATGTTTTATAGTTTACATTATAACCTTACAATGCTCTTCAGTGTCGCGGCTGTGAGGCGACTGTGAATGCTGCGAGTCGGGTCCGTTTCCCTGCTGCCATTTTTTTCCTTTTGATTAACTTCATCCGTTCTTCTTCTTCTTCTTCTTCTTCTTCTTCTTCTTCCGTCCTTTTCTTCCGGATTTCTCGCTTCCTCTCTTCTACAGACGCAATTTGGCAACCCTGAGGGAGCAGAAACACACATGTGACGGAGAATTCTCCAGTCTAACTCCCAGAGCGACACATATGTTCTCGTGGAGTCGCCACACAGGCTGCCTTCCCCTCAGTTATATAAAACATGCTGCAGCCGCTGCTTTGAAGTGTTTTCTGATGCTTGGAGCGGAACATGACTTCGACTACCAGCTCTCTTTCTCGATTGTTTTCGTGATTAATCAGTTATTTTTTGGCGAATCTGTGTTTTGTCCAGCCGTGGCATCCTCTGCCATCCGCGTATGACTGTATGTTACCAGCAGCCTCACGCTAAAGGGTACAAAAGACCTGCTGATCCTCGAGACGTCAGCTCGTGAGGGTTCGGATCGCCTGTGTGCAAAAAAAAAAAACCCGTGTACGATGTCCAATACCTGCACTTGACAAAAATAATGGGAATATCGGATGGGAGCAATTCAAAGAGACAGAAAGTCTGTGTCAGGAGGAAGTCGTGGACGGTTAGGTGGTTGATTCACAGGACCGTCACCATGGCAACAAGGGTTCAAGTCCCATCTGAGACAAACAGTCAGTGGTGGCTGCATTGAGCAGGTAGTTATTCGAAGCAAAGCCATAATCAAGTAGTTTAAACCTAATCAAGTAGTTTCGGTGCCTTTTATTTTGAAAATGTAACCAGATGTAGCGTGTTTGTGATTGGTACAGAATAGACCGTGTTGTTGGGGGAAAGGCAGGTTTGTTACAGGGTTTGGTGTGATGCCAGGTTGATGTGATGAGGCATTCACAACCCACATGCATCTTATTACGAAGTAACTAATCGAAAAAAGAGAAAAAAAGAAGTCTTTAGTTGATCCTTTAGAAATAATTAGATTTTTTAAACATGTCTGGCCATGAAGATGCTTTAGTCGGCCTCTGTGATCTCCATTCAAGTATTTGAAATTGTATGGCTGGGTTTCATTCCTAAATCAAAAGCATGGATCTTAAATATAGATGTCCAAAATTCCTTCTATCTTGAACATGACCAAAACATGCACGTGAAGTCTGCTTTGGCTGTTTTACAGCAAAGAAATACCTTAAATTCAGATTATTCAACGTGGCATACTGAAGAAATTGATTGAGAGAATGATTTTCAACAACAGGAAAAGTCCACCTTCTGTTGTTCGAGGTCATCTCAAAAGCTCTGAACAGCCTCCTTTGATGCATTATGATATCACTTATCAAACTGCCCTGTGCTAAAATCTCAGATGAATCAAAGTCCACAACAATGCAGAGTTTCTACTAGTCAGTTATTCTGTGAAACCCCCGGTGTATCAAAAGGAGAATGTGGCACTTTGAGTGGTTGGCAGACTAGATAAATGCATCAGACGTCTTTCAGGAAAATGATGTCTAATCACTCGGCCTTGTGGGCGTTGATGGACTGTCCTGCTGTTTTTTTAGCACCGGGCCATTTTTAAGGGCAAGATGATCAGTCTTCATGATGAGCACAGTTTGAAATCGACTTTCCGGTGTAAACAAATACACTTTTTTTCCCGCTGCTGAGTTATGAACTGTCAAAACAGCCACCTCGAATTACTGAGCGTCCTCCCTCACCTGGACAGGTGAGCGACCCATCCATCTGCTGGAGGCCTCTAATGTCACCGGGCCTCTTTTCCCGTCTCCGTCAGTCCTCTCTCCGTCTCTTTAGGGGTGTGTCTCTGCGTAATTGTTGTTATTAAGCTGCTTACCGTTCTCCCACCATCCATTGATCCATTCATCCCTGCGACTCTGCCGCTGCCTTCTGACGGAGCGCTTTTACATATATTATTCATTTGATTGACTCGCCCTAATCTGCTCACAAGTGGCAGAAATTAATCATTCCAGAAATCCCGTCATTTGCATCGTGTTCGGGGGGTTTCGGTGGCAGCGTTCGGATCGTTTTTTCCCACGGTGGAGTTTTCGGGGGAACCGGTTGGAAAAGGTGTTTAAGCCAAAAAGAGACAGACTGAGCAAAGCAGGGAGAGCCACTTTGCTCACAGCCAAAGAATCAATGAGGCTGGATATTTGACACTAGTCTATGGTTTTTATGGTGGCCCATAAAAACCCCATTGAAAAAGTATATACGGCATGAGATGATTTCTCTGTGGGTGAAATTGGATTAAGCCTAGTGTAAAACGGAAGCTTTTTTTTTTTTTTTTTACCCTTTCCCTCCCTTTCTCTCTCCCTGTCACTCGACTCGTCCAACCTACCGCCATTAAATCTATAGGAAGAGAAACCTAATTACATGGCTGAAAGTGGCCATAGTGAACACTATTAAAAAGGATCCAATTAAACTTTGTGCGGCGTTAGCAGCGGTGCTCTGGTGAGGGATTATTTGTGGAGGTGGAAATTTGATCTGTCGCGCCGAGAGCCGTCCATTGGCTGAGCAACTGGAGATGGATGGAGAGTGGGAGGGGCCTGAGAGCGATCAGAGGTAATTGGATCTTGAATTAATGGGCGCTTATCGAAGGGGGGATGAAAGAGAGTGACAGCGTGAGAGATAAGTTGCTTAAACTCGTATTAGCTCATATACTTTAAAAATCCTTCCAACCACTTCGGAGGGAATTTTAGTTGAGGCATGAAAAAACCCTGATACCTTGAATACAACACTGAACACTTGTTCCCTGTAAACTACACAATAACTTAATTAGAGCTCTGTTCAGTCAAAACTAGAACTTTGTTTGGATAAAAACAGCAATTTGTCTTCGTTTTTGTCATTTTAGTCCAGTTTTATTGAAACCAAAAGTCATTACATTTTGGTCAGCTTTTGTCAAAATGTTTTCTCTCTTTCTCTAATTCTCTAAATTTGAACCAACTCAATTTAATAAGCCGCTACATTATCAGCAGCTGCATGTTGGCAGATTTCTTTTCGGTTTGATCAAGCTTTTGTGTAGTTGTACTTACAAATACTACCATTAAAATCACACTAGTGCTGAAACAGTTAGTCAGTTAATATGCCTACGTGGCCTTGGAGCTACTAATCCTGCGTAAATATCTTCCAAATAATTGATCTGTAATCTTAGAAAAACAGTTTGACTAGATAGGTAATTGCACTGCATGCCATCTTCTTGGCTTTTTCTGGTACGTAAGTGAAAATGGATGGAGTATAATTGAAAGCTGCTTTTTTGTTGCATTGTGTATGTTTTTACGTACAGACTAAACACACAGTTGTGTGACAATATTATTCATCTTTTAAATGTCCCAAAGCCCACCTCTGACATTTCATTCCTGTCTCGTCAGTGAAAACAAAGCATACGTTTTGTCACAGATTTTATTATCAAACATCTATTTTGAGCTTGTCGGCTTCTCATCTTAGTCATAAAGAAAGGTCGTTTCTTTTTCTTTTCGTCACAGCTGTTGTTGACAGAATTAACTCCGCTACGTGACCGTGAGTCAGTTGCCTTCACAAAATGTTGTTTGTTTAAGCTTTCCTGAACATCTTAAACTCATCCCTGACAAATTCACCTCATCATATTAAATAAAAACAATAACTAAACATGTTTAAACAATAAAACAACTGACACTGAAACACGCAACCCAACTCCTGGAATCTGAACTGAACTGAACTGAAATCATAAATAAGAAAATAAAAATAAAACTAATTAAAAATAAATACTGAACTGTAATTAACTCTGGTGCACAAACAACACTTTTCAAAAGAAAGGAAAGTCTTTCTCCTCGGCGGCTGAGGTCACACTCCTTCAATGTCAGTTTAATTGCAACGCAGGGGAAGCGTCTTTCAACACAGCGGGGCTGGAGGCGGAAATACAGGCTCTTTGTACTGTTACTCATGACTCCTACTCTAATTTATGTGCCCTTGATTGGAGCCATCGTTTAGTTTACTATCTGATTGATGCTATTTGCGTCAACACGTCGGCACCCTCTCTTCTTCTTCGAGTCACACTTCATCCCGTCGTACACAAAGCTTTTATCGCCATAACAGCAGGCGCTGGAATTACCGCACCCGTCTCCAATTTGTCCGGCGATTCAAACAAATTCTGGTTATAGGGAAACAACCAATTAGCAGGACGGATAAAGAACAGGGACATCTTCCTACATAGCTACGCTCATGAATAATGCCCGCAAAAAATGGTCACAAGCAGGGATTAGATACTGTACGTGTAGTTAGTTAACACAAAAACTATGGAAGCTTGTGAATATTCTCATTCATCCAGGTCATAGTTATCTCAAGGAAATTGAATCGAATGCAGCTGGATTTGGTTTTTGTCTTGAAGACGTTTCACCTCTCATCCGAGAGGCTTCATCAGTTCCTGCTCCCTTGACTAGGCTGAGACTAGTCCAACTAGCCGGTGTGGAGGTCCAGCTATTTAACCTCTCAGGAGGCGGTCACAAGGCCACTGATGTCTATGGGTCGTATGTGCTCCATTATTGCCAATGACAGTCGTTAGTATGGTCGTTGGGGATGGTGGAAAGTTGGTTTCAGTGGCCTTGTGACCGCCTCCTGAGAGGTTAAATAGCTGGACCTCCACACCGGCTAGTTGGACTAGTCTCAGCCTAGTCATTCAATTTCCTTGAGATAAAAAACTATGGAACAGATATCCATGAACCTTGGATGGACGATAGACCAGCTAACTTTTGGATAACGAGACGGATCCAGGATTTTTCTCCTCACCTTCTTTCACATTGTGAGATAAATGGCTTTTTCAACATTTAATGGAATGATGCTTGGATCTTGGTGAAAAACATCAGATATATTTAGAGCGATACAGGGCTGCGGAGTTTGATATTGGATTAGGCCTGATTGAATTAAAGAGAACTGTCGGGGGTTTGCACTCTACTGAGTGCTGCGCACTGGTTTTCTAATGGGGTCGAGCGAACAGAGGAACAGTAAACAGCCCCGGAGTAATGGCATATTCCTGCGCTCGTAATCACGTCTCCCGTCTGTAAGAGGTAGAGCTTTTAAAAGAGCTTCATGTCTCACACACACACACACACACAGAGCCGCTGCAGGTCCAATAACAGAAAAGGGGCAGAGGTGATGACAGTATGTGATCGCTTAGCTTCTGGTATTAAAGGGTCAAGAGGTTTCAGTGTGAGATGATTAACCACCGTGCGGGGTGTGATGATTATTCCAGCCTCTCTGACCCAGCGGGCTGTTGGTTCAAATCCCTCGCTTGATCCGAAGCGGTCACTGGAAACACACAAATTGGCCCTCCTGACACCGCAGCTGTTGACACTGGGTGTCGGACAGAGAGCGAGGGGTTGATGGGATACATGTAAGGTTGTTGCTCCGGTAGAGCGGCGCCGGTCGTGACGGGGCGTTATAAATGTATAATAGTGGCGTGGGGCGTCCTGACAAACAGATTGTGTCATTGGGTGGTAATGTGCTCGAGCCAGCGTGGCCCTGGCTGGGGGGGATTAGGCTGACAAAGCAGCATGTTCACATCCCTGATCACTGAACACACACACACACACACACACACCCTGAAAAGCAGCCACCCCGGGGCATACATATCCAAACGGATGACATCAGCTTTCCCTTAATCTCTCTATATCTCTGCCCTCTCTTCCTCCGCCCTCTTCTTCGTCTCCTCGTTTTGTACCTGCCCGATGTGTAGTACAACGCTCCGAGGATTCACAGGAAGATTGGACTAGCTGCTGAGAAGCTGAGACTTCCTCCTTGTGTTTTCTCGATTTTTCGCGGCTCTCTCCAGATTAAAGTTGGTTGGCGCGAACACTCGAGGCTCCTCCCCGGCTCTGAATAATTAGTGTGCTCGCCCTTTTTTCTTCTTCCTCTTCTTCTTCTTCTGTTTTTGTTTTTTTTGCAAACATGACGGCTTTGATTCCCGTGGAAGTCGAGACGCGGCGCAAGACCAAAGGCGATCTTTTTTAGTGGCACGCCGGAGGAGCGAGCAGAGATAGAGGGGAGGTTGAGATGCGATGAAAGGAGCCATTCACATCTTCCCACGAGAGACACAGAAGCGAGGAGAGAGGAGCTCTGATTCAATTTTCAATGATAACAGATATCATGATGACATCCCTGTGTAGGGGTAGGTTGTTTTTTCACTGTCTATATTTGTCTTCTGGATCTCTGGATGTGTGGGACAGGCCTACAGATACGTGAGCTACATCCTGAACGTCAGGATTACTTGTTGGCTTTCTGCTTCTGGGATTCACCAACACGTCTCTCCCAAATATGGCGCTTTATCAATACTAGAGAGCTCTCGGCACCGACGAGCTGATCTGTCACTGTCACAGACTTTGTTTCAGCGATGCATTAACTAACCGTTCTTTTAATGTCGCATTTAATTTCTCAATTAATTCAAATGAGTTTGTTCTGTAAAAACGGAAGGTGGTGACATCAATTTGCTCGTTCTGTGTCCATCAGTCCAAAAGCTTGAAAATATTCAGTTCGCTATCGCATAAAAGCGAAAAGAAGAGAAGTTATCAGAATAGATGGAGTGTTTGAAAGCCAATTTCGAGGCTTAACAAATTAGTTTCTGATTAATTTTCTGTCGATTGACGAACCATTTTGGCTCTAATCAGGAGTCGACTCATCGGCCTTAATGATTAAAGTAATCCGGTTTTCCAGTGGCTTTCAACTGTCTGTTTATTTTTCGTCACGAGCTCACTTTCTACTGTGAGCTCGTAATGATGCGTCACTCAGCCTGAGGTGAAGGGTGAAACTCTCTCTGGTCATTTTTCTTGCATGATTAGACACTTCAGCTGTCTGTGTATTCTGATTGTGTAGTGACTCGCTCATTAGAGGCGCTCTGTGGAGTTTCTCACCATTAGTAGTGCTGTGGATTAAGGTTGCAGCGGATCCTAAAACCCACGGTTTGGATCTGATCACAGGTTTGAGTCAGGGATTGGATGATTTTTCAGGGGTTAGGGTAACAGAAATGTAAAAATGTGCTACTTTGGCTCTGATGTAGCCGTCTCTCTCTCTCTTCCTGAAGTTACAACCATAGATGTGTTACACTTGTATTGTATCATATTGCTGAAGTTACAACAAACATTGCAATCTTATGATCTATTTCTATCTATTTCTATGATGAAGCCACGGATCTAGTGAGGGAACTCTGGATACAGTATCAGAGGAGCCCCGTTCATTCCAGTGAGAGATGCTCAGTGGAGCATGATGCCAAAAAAGTTTGACTGCTTGTGTTTAAAATGACCCCAATTTATTCCCATAGCTAAGTCACTGTGCAGCCCGTTGAGAGCTCACACTGGAGACTTCCGCCAGCAGAGCAGCTAACTTCCGCTAGCTCGTATAGACTTTCCAATTTTCAATGTTACCGGTCCACATGGATCAGATCTGCCGGGGCTGTGATGCTCAAAAAACTGCATCCAGTATTTTACAGCTGCTTCTTTCACAATGTTGGCTTACAGGGGAAAGAATTCTTGTCCCCCTGTGTGTCAGGTTGTAATTATACAGCTTCTCCACTACGTCAAATTGGCTTTATGTCCCTGTTCATTACGCTTCAGAGATAAAGACGGCACGCATTCATCTTGTCTGTCTTTTCATTGCAATTAAGATGAAATTTGACACTATAATGGTTTATTTTGCTATAAATCCAGACTGTCAGGGAGGGTCTGTATCGATCACGGATCAACTAGGTTCCGTTACAGCACTACTATGGATTGTTGTGTTTTGGCATGCTATCATTAAGTTTGTATCATCAGCGTATAGCAACTTCATACACACTTCTGCTATGGTTTCTTGCTTCTTCAATGATCGACAGTCAGTAGTGCTAATGTGCTAACAAAGGCAGAGAGGAACAGGACTGCAGGCTCGGACGTGGGTGTAAATATAAAAAAAATTCAACTCTTCTCTCAATATTTCATTAAAAACTCAATTCATTCAACACTGAATGTAAATAAACGCAAGTCCATAGGGTGCCTTTAATATACGGTATCATATTTCAATATTTTATCACGTTAACTTGCAGTCATATTGATGATTTCCAACTTAAAGAGGGACTGAGAATGACTAAAATGAGATTTTTTAATTATTCATACAAGTTATTAAACTGGAAATATATGATGACAAAATGTCCTCGAGTGCATTAGTGGATCACATGATTTAACTGCGGTTTTTTTTTCCAGCCCGTTTACAGTGAAGTCTTATCATTTTGACGGCGTATCACAGCATCAGATGCTCCAACCTGTCCCTACTTGATGTAGTCTGGCAGGATCTGAGGCTTTAAACCGACACGTGCGTTTGAATAAATTAGACTTCAAGCAGCCCTCTTTAATCTTCTTACACGAGCTCGCGGTAACCGTGTCACTGTGATTATTCAAACTATTAGCTATTAGTGAATGTTCTGTACTTACAATAAAGTTCAAGTAGGGAATGCTCTTCTTTTTGGATCATGTGAGAAATAACAAAGAATCATTTACCGAGAGAAACGGTTTGTTAAATCTTGGGAGAGATGTAAGTCGCTCTCTTATTTCTTCTGCTTGTTTGTCTCTTTAATGCACGTTAAAATGAGTTATTCAGATGCTGTAGGGTGAAAATTGCGGTTTTAAAACTGTGATATATCTCCTCCCGGAGCGGGTGCAATACATTGTAGGAAATGTGAACCAGCCAGGAGATTAATACCCTTCACTTTTAAAATACTGGCCTCGGTGATGAACCACCCTTTACATTCCCCCTTTTACCACCTTTTTATCACGTTATCAGCCCTCCGCACTCAGTCCTCCCTTCCTCTCTTCTCTCCTTGGGGGAGGATGCAGTCATCAATATCTCTGGCTGAGTTACAGGCGGTCCACCCAACACCTCCTGGAGGGCAGAGCTATTAATGGAATTCAGGGGAGGGCGGCAGAGGTCCAGCAGGCAGGGGGAGTGTGGTTCACTGGCTGCCTTTCTCCAATCTATCCCACATTACTGGCTGTCAATAAGCTGGGGGAGCAACACAGAGTCATTCTCGCTGAACTTGACTGAACTCGAACGAGCCTAAAATCTCATTAAGTGGTGCAGAAGAGAAAAAATGACTGTTGTTTGGTCAAGAACCAAGAGCGGAGTTCTGCATCTGCGCTCTGCCAGGGAACCCAAAACACTCGCAGCCAATATGAATAGACTGCGAAGCATCGGCTTCCATTATCAGCTCAGCGAAAAACAGCAGCCTCCTCCTCCGCACTGACTGCTCAATAGACTTTATTACCGCTTAAATGATATGTAATCACGATTGATTAAGAACCTGCACTGCATCACCGGCGAAAACAGTGAATAAGCACATCGCCACACTCGCCGTCTACGGAGGCAAAGTGCAGTGAAAGCAGCTTTTTTCGGTGGCGCGCTGCTGCGGCGGTTCGCTGTCCTCCATCAGTCCATTTGCCCACAGGCAGCAGGCGGGCGCTGAATGGAAAACTAATCCATCCCTCTAATGCAAGGGCATTACAGCTGCCCGTCACTTCCTAATTGGCTAATGGCTAGATTAGGGTGGTTACAATGGGCAGTGCTGACACTGTCCTGGCCAGTCATAACAGAGGATTTAGGGCGTAAAAAGGGCAGGACCCGTCTTTAACGCCCGGCCTGGGGCATTTGTCTACAACACTGGGCTGTTGGGACAGCACAGAAAGGGACGGTGAACGCCGCTGGAGGCTAGATAACTCTGTCTGACCCCTGACCCATGTTTACCCTCGTTACAGTACCCAGTACACATACAAATATATATTTTACTACAGTATATGTGGCTTAAAACCCCACTCCAGTGTATTTTGGCGTTTTATTCATATTTTTGTGAGTTAAATGTGCAGTACAGGTTCCAGTTTGCCCATGAATAAACTGCTGTCCATGCTAATGTCCATACTATTGATATCCTTTGCTATCCATAATAATGTCTATGCTAAGGCTATCCATGCTAACATCCTTGTTGTTGCTATCCATGCTAATATCCATGCTATTGCTGTCCATGTTAATATCTATGCTATCATCCATGTCCATGCTAATCATGCTGAACTTGCTAGAATGGTGATCTGGTTACATCCATCTGTTAACCATTCCCCCATTTTCTGTTTGAAAACGAACGTCAACAGTTAAAAAGTGAGTAACAGTGGCTGGAGTCGGGCTTTAGAGCTGTATGACACACAGAACACGACCTGGTCTGATGCACCTGAACTTTACCGGCAGATTAATAAAGCCGGAGCTCTCCCTCTGGTTGTATGGCAGCTGCTGTAATAACACCCAACGCGGGAAAATGTGAAGGGCACTGTTTTTTTCTTTTTTCTTAAAAGTCAAACATGAACCCAACCAGATGAGTCAGAGAATGATTTTCGAGCTTTGTCACGACTGAGGCTTCCACTCAGTCGCTGGATGAAATATCTTTTAATGTGTACGTTTTGAAATGTGTGTAGAGCCGAAGATGAAAGAGGGGAGGTGTAAAGAACAAGACTGCATCATCTTTTGCCAGGATGATGCAGTAGATGGATGAACACGGACTTCTTTATCGAAGCCGCTCACCTCTCTGTACTACAGATTTTCCCTCAGAAACAAACTCGACAACATTCAGATATCCATCTCTTTCTGGATTAAGACAAGGACTCAATGAATGGCTTTCGCTGTGTTTGTGTGTATTTAAAGATGAGGAAGGAGGTGGATTAATTAACACATTCATTTAGCGATGCTAACAAGCTGCTGCAAGTTAATGTCCACTCAGAGCTAAAGCAATAACAGTAAAATATGTGCAGTGCTGTAGTTGTACTTAATTCATTTAAAGTGTACGGTCACTGCCACCAATTGTCATTGCATTAGGGAAAAAAGCAATCTGTTGCTGAGCTCTGCTAAGTGCTAACAGCGTAACCAAGATGTCTTGCTAACACATGTGTTTTTATCAGGCGTGTATTTCATGATGGAAACACCGTCCAGATAACAGACTCCCTCCGATATATATCCGCTGCTCGAGCTGAATCCTAACAGGAGTTCAACAAGTCACCATTTTCTCAAGTCTAGCTAATTGATTCCCCTATCACACACATCAAAGACGACAGCCAGGAGAGACCCGTTTTCCATATTTAAAGTGTGTGACGAAACACTTCACAACTTTCCCGAAGTGTTTGAACTTGGAAACTGAGACGATATAACGGAAAATCTACAGCTCGGCAAGGTCGATCCCAGTCACCCACCCACCCGTATTTTTGTCACAGCTTTTCATTTAGTGATTGTTTTTGGAATCTTAAGAGAAGTTAAACAAAAACTTCTAAAATACATTTCCCACCGTAACTTTAAGACATCCCCAAAGTTATTACAATTCATCCTGAGGGTGCCATGAATGGTTTTAACAGATTGAATGGCAATTCATTCATTGGTTTAATTAAAACCACAAATGTCAACCTCGTGAAGATGAGAAAAACATTCAAGCTTTGGTAATCCCAATCAATTTTCTTCTCTCTCGGCTGGCGTAAATAACAAAAAAGGCTGTTTTGGTCGGATTCAGCTGCTTAGGGTTCTTACAAAGAAGGAGGTGCCATGTTTTTGCAGACTTCAAGACAAGACAGGACAACCTGTCCTACAGACTGGCTCTCCTTCTGTGGGTGTTTTCACGAAGACTGAGGTTCATTTGCCCCGTTTGTGTGGCTCATTTGGACTGGTGTGACGTTTGATTTGCACCTTTCAGTCTGATTAACTTCCTGTTTATTCCTCTTGGATTGTTTGTAAAACCTAATATACTGAACTACAGTTATGAAAGGACCGTTAGGTTTCACAACACCGTCCACTGTCATCACGTCTTTCGTCATCTGACGCGCATTATGTTCCTTATTTTATGCCTCTGTCTATATTTAGTTAAAGCACATTACACCACATGAGCTATCGTTCCCATTTAGCTTGAAACAAATACATTCCAGACAAAAGTATATGTCACTTCTGATATTTCTTCTTTTCTTTCTATTGTTTTTAACTGTATGGAAATGCTTCGTTTGAATGGTCATGGTATAATCATCTCCTCAGGGTCTTCACACGCGCTTTGACTCCCCGTCATGAACACACAGCACAAACTCACTCTGCGGCGCCTCGGGATATTCTCTGGATATAAATCCTTTGTTTCAAATGGAGGCCAATGTTTCCGCTTTCCAGAGACTGTCTGGGTCCCCCGTGGAGCCTTTTTAGATTGCCTACAGTTATCTCAGGTTCAAATTGTGATCAGCTTATACAGTCTTTACTGTGCGGTGTGCAAATGTGAAGCCGAATATAGCCGAGGTCATGCATTTAATACAGTGTGTTTTATTAACGCGCGGATGGCTCCGAGCGATGTTAATGTGCTCTGTAGGAGCAGAAAGTTCCGGTATGAAACCACTTCAGGTGCCGGCTGCGACCGGGGCGTCTGGTAATGGTGCTCAGCTGCACGAGTGAGAGTTGGACCTGTGGCCTGTAGTTGTGGAGTCGAACGTGGCTCCAGAACAGCGGGGTAGCTGTCGGTTCTGAGAGCCTTTTCCCACACTACAGCATCCATTCTGCCTCTCTTCATACACCCCTGCTTCTGCCTGCACTCGAATCTTACTCCTACTACCAACGATCTCAACAGCCATTGCTTCCTGTCTATCTTTATGTGCCCTGCTTCTTTTTCCGGTTTGTTGGCTTACATCCCAGCAGAAAAAAGCAATTCCTTTTTACTATTTCCTGCAAGAGACAGATGAGCTGCTATTCGCTAATCCGCTATTTATAGTCTCGATCTGTTTATTGTCTTTGGAGAAGGCAGTGAAGTTTAAAGAAGGATTTATACTTCTGTTAAATGCTGCGCGGCTGATGATGCCTCCAGGGTATAAATTGTGCTGTCATGCGTTACCACACCCGCCATGCTCTAATCGTAAAGTTAGTCCCAAATTATGCCACCTCATTTGATTGGCTGCAGGGCGTCAATTAACTTCTGATAAACGGACACCTGCTCTAGTAGGTCTCTAGTCTTACTGCGGCGTAGCCTTTGTCTGAAATAACGGCGTCTCTACTTGCTATCTGGTCTTGTTGTTAAACATAACGTCAAATTATATCTATTGTTTATCAGTTGTACGCAATGTTACTGACTTTGAATCTTGCTAGCGTGATGTTATCTTTCTGGCTAATAGCTGAGTGAAAGGGTTCTATGAGCTGAGCAGACTTTTACTGGAATAGTCTATAGTGTTTCCACAGGATTAGAACCTTATGGGATGGTTGCTGCTATTACCCAAACTCCAAAGAGCCAAAGAGTTATTCCTTGTATATTTTGATTGCATGAAAATCTGAAGTAATCGTCTTAATTTCTTTGGCAAGTGACCCTGGAATAAGGATAACCCTTCAAGGTGTCTAGAATTAGGATTGAATACTGGTCGGCCAGTTCTGGTCTCCATGTTGTCAATTAATTCCCGATGATGGACACCTCGTCTGACATTTTCCCTAACGTAATTGTGTTGACATTCTTTTATTCACTCTGTGCTGCAGAACAACAGCTGTTAGAAATCTACTAATAACTAAACTATTGTCATGAAATCCTTTAATAGACAGAGGGGCATATTTGCTGACTTCGAACCTTTATCAGGAGCAGAGAGAGGTTGCTGGAAAATGAAAGAAAGCACACTTATTTAACAAATCAGATATCTTCTTGTTTGCTGCATTAAATGATCTCTATCTTTCGGTCCAGTTCTGGTTGATTCGGTGAAACCTGCGTGTGTCTCGGTGGTCGCAGGGTTCAGTCTAAAGGCAGCCACTTCCTTACTCCTCGCTGTTCAGCCATGCAGCATTACTTGTTCCGACACAAATATGTTTCCTCCCCTTCTAAATGCCTGAGACCAACTGTTATGCCCAGCTGTGTTACGTCATTGCATATGTGCATGTGCACAAATTACATGCAATATGCAGAAGAGATGTTTCTTGTCTTCCAAATGTTGCTCAGTATGTGGATATCTTACCGCCGGTGCATCCCTCGTGCACAGGCATGGAATAGCTATAGCAGGATGAATAGTGTAGAATAAATGGGTTTGATATGTTGAAAATCTGAGGGTTTGTTGTTCATGTTTGTCCTACAAAGAGTTCAGGCAGGTGACACTTTGGATTCATGAGCTGTCACGTCCGGCTTTATCTGCTCCAAGTCATCAACTCAAAGTAAAACGAAAAGTTTTAAACCCGCTGACCCGTTTCGGAGCAACACCGTTCCGAATATCAGTGAATCTCCTGGTTTCTCATGCAGTCACGTTTGCATGCTTTGATGTTTACATCAAAGTCCTGTACGTCTCGTGTTACTGAGAGGACTTTTAAGTAATTCTCCATCCTGCTTGATATTTTCCTTCCCTATCATCAATCTCCACTTATCTTTTGGGATCTGAATCTCTGTCTTTATTTCTCTGTCTCATTCGGTCTCTTAGTTATACAGGAACCTGACAGATTAGAAGGATGCCTGTGCGGAAAAAAAAAAACAATACTTATTTTTAGATGGAGCTTTCCACACTCCTGAAATGGCCCAAATCCAGAACACACCTGAGGGGATTTGAGAATCCGAGCTCCCGCAGGCCGACAAAATGATGGGTGCAGTATTTAACCTTAATGAGTGTCCCAATTTTCTGTAATCAAAGCATTGTACATAATCATTATATACGGCGCCTTCGTAAAAATAGCTAATGTCATTATAACGGAGTGTGTGAATCGCCGATTTGCACTCCAGGACCGTGACCCACATAGAAAGGACTGAAAACCGAGAGGCATTGTGGTTGCCTCCTTTTAGAAATTGTCACCCGAGAGAAGTCCCCACCAGAAGATGCTGCTAAATATAGTTCTGCAACATCAAAGGTCCTCTTTGAAATGTGTGTGTGTGTGTGTGTTGCTCAGTCAGTAGCTCTGCCTGTGAGGGAGGCTAATCTGGCGGGTATACACAAGCCCCCATGCAGACAAACACAATCAAGGAACTCTCCATGCACACGCTCACATGCGTACGTTTCACACGACAGTTTTTCCAACACATAACGGCGTTCCCTGCTGCTCATTTGCTCTTATAAGCTCTTACAAATTACTCAGTCAGCAGGTTCCAGTTTGATGTTTAAGCTTCAGAGGTCGTCGACAGTACACTTCCACTCGAAGGCTTGAAAAAGCGCGTACAGGGTGCCACTTAATTCCATATGACAGTCATGTTTGACAACTTGATTGCAAGTGCTCGGGCGGAAATTTCCGTAAACAAAAATCAGACCGCCGCGGTCCCCATCAGATGAGCTGATTGTGGAGCCTTTTGTGGCTTCAGTTTCTCCGTTTAAGGACCAATTATTCAGCATATTAACGAGACAACTTGGGAAAGACTTGGCGAGCGGCTTAATGGCCTCATTTAGATTAGTTTTCTGTTCATTGCATTGTTTGAAGCCGCCTGGAGAAAGTTGAATCCATATCTCCGGACAAGGGTTTTGGCTGAAGAAGTGCTGTTTCACATGAAGAGTCTTCTTCGGTTCAAAACTGACAAAGTCTTCAATCCAATAAAACTTTTTCAAGTCTCTTCAGACGTTGTAACGCCCAGATGTTTGGACAGGAATCTCCTGACAGATACTGCTCCAAACTGGGCCGGTCAGAAGTTGGCGCACCAAAGAAAGGGATTCCCATTTTATGAGGGATGATAACATGATCAACGAGATGACGAGGGTCTGTTGATCACATCCCTTTTTCTGACCAGGAAAAACTAAAAGGTATCATTCTGTTGACTCTTAAAAGGTCAGCATGGTTCAGCCGAACGTTGTCGAAGGACGTCTGAAACCTCCTCCCAGAGTCTCTGTACCACTTTCTTGAATACATGACCTCATCCGTGACCATCCGTTTTCTGATCCCACTCTACTTCAAGATGTCACCATCACCACCACCTTTGTTTTCTTTGTTAGACTGAGCGACCGAAATGACATAATTTGTGTTTAACGGTACCCTTTTTCTCTCAGAGGATTGTCTCAAGAACAGCACATTTTTCTGATTAGTTCTCTTTGTTTAAAAGTAAAGTTTGGCAATCAGCGTTCGGATGAAACGAAACCCTGCGGACTCCTGGCTCCTGCGCACCACCGCTCGCGGGCATTGTTCCAACCTTGTTTAGCGATGCAGGAGCGATGTCAGGTGGACTTTTTAAAGTCAAATCACCCCGCACCACCTACCAGGGGTGATCAGTAACACAGTTGCTCCCCTGCTAACCTTAAAACACACAGATGGATACTTTATATGCCGCAGTTAGGGTCTAACAAATGTGTTTTACGGGCTCCTCTTGTGGTGTGAACAACCCTTGCTCAGATACAAAAACCCATTCAGCACCTCGGGGGTAGAGTGCCTGCGGGTCCTCACAGCCGGGATCAGGTTTAACAAGTCTAATTAGCACACGGCGATGAGGTATTTAGCAAGTCGTTTGTACCTCAGTTTAACATCATAAATACTTTGACACACATTGGTTTTTTTTGTCAGTAAAGATGACTTAAATTGCTGCTATTAAAAACCTTTTCATCACTCCGGTGTTGTAGTCAGCGGGCAGGAGAGCAGCTCCCTGACAGGGAGTCCTCGATGTGCTGTCAGCTCCATGCAAATTGACTTGATTTCCCCTCCTGGTGTCCAAATTGCATCACTTAGCTCCTGAAATGGTACCTTGCCACTCCCACCCCCCCTGCTCTGAAAGCACGCTGATCAAATATTCAGCCTTGGCTGAGCAACAGGACAAAAAGGAATAAAGAGGGCACTTAATGAATAGAGCTGGGTCAGGGTCAGCGTGTTTCAGCTCCGGTCTGTTCTGATCTCTCCTAAAACACTCGACAAAGACACACTCTTACTTAAAGTCTCCTTCATTCAGCAGTGATGAGGCGTTCAAAGCTCCGGCGGCTCTAACTCTCCCTCGCTTATCTCCTGCAGGCACAACCAGGCAGCCCAAGGAAGGAGAAGTCCCCGGGGTGGATTATAATTTCGTGACCGTTGACCGGTTTATGGAATTGGAGAAAAGTGGAGCCCTTCTAGAGAGCGGAACATATGAAGGTAAGGATTTAGTTAAGTCACGGTCAGCCCTCTTTGTGATATTTCTAATTTCTTACTGAGTTCATGCTGCGATGTGGCAACTCTGGCATTTTTTTTTCTTCTCGCGTGAGTGACAGCGGATTGAATGGATGCTGAAACAGGCTCATCGCTGCACGTCCACGCACTGCACCCACAATCCATCCATCCATCTTTTTTTTCTCTACAGTTTCATCAGTCATGTATGACGCTGAAAGGAATCCTCTGAATGAAGAAAAACCTATGCACACACACACACACATGCATGCAGTACCTTCATGCTGACTCTCTCTTGGCTCAGTCCTTCAGCCAGAGCTACAGTGGCTCCTCAGTTGTCTAATCAAAACAAGCAGACACCATCTATCCTCTCCTGTGTTCAGACAGGCCAGAGGCTCGGATTTTAAAGCACTCGAAAAATGCAGCTGCTGGTCTGCCCGGGCTCGTCCAACTCTCGGGAGACCCCTGCCATTATATAGATAACACACAGCAGCTAACTTTCTTCTTCTCCCACCTGACCCCGGTCTCTCTCGGCCTCGAGCGCTGCAGGAGAGAGGGGAGAAAAAAAAGTGCAGATGGCCAATTTAACGGTCGGTTGCCAGAAGCCGTGTTAGATCCTGACGGAGATGCGAGCCGCCGTCCACAGGGAGAAGGAGATGGAGTTTCTTCTGCCTGGTCACTCGGCCATGATTCAGCGTTTTATGTATTTTAATAATTTAATGGCCAATTAGATGCTGAAGAAAGGGAGAAGGGGTGACATTTAAAAGGAAGGCTGGAGCAGAAGAAAGGCTTGTGTTGTTATTACAAAGAACAGGAAGCTCTCAGGTTCAGTTCCTGCCACAAGTGTCCTTGAGAAAGACAATTAAATCACTGTTAGTCACTCTGTGTTAAAGAGTATTTCAATGAAGTCTGAAATATACATTGAGTCACAAAGCAGGCTGAACTCCAAGTGCAGGAAGTTGCTTTCTTACCATTTTAAAGTGTTTTTTCAATTGAAGTGAATGGAAACCCAGGACCCAGGACACTTTTTAACAATCATTTTCCACTAAATGCTCTGAGAAACGTGTAATTCCCTCTCGCTCCCTAACATGTCGAACACTGCTCTGATCCTTAAAAGCAGAAAAATACAAATCAGTTGTCCTCCTCTTTTGAATCTGTCTGCTTCAGCTCGACTGAAGTGCTTCTTTTCGGACAAGTTGCACACATTTAACGTTCCTGCTAGAAAAATTAAGTGATTAATCTTAAATGTGAACGCATGTGAGAGGTTCTGTCAGACCATCGTGTTTTACTATATTTCCTTTTAAACGTCACAGAAATACAATCCAGTACACCTCTGCAATGCAAATCAGCCAGTTGTCTCCCCAGAAGTGACTGTTGTTGACAGTGACTTGATCTATAGAAAGCCAGTTAGAACATTATTCAGAGCTTTGAGGTAAGTTTATTTATATCGCACCATTCAGACACAAGAAAACTCAAAGGCTTTACAACTGTAGCACATTCAGAACAAGTCACTGTTGCAGGTGGGAACAACACACAGCAAGAAATCTGCTGAATGTGTTTGACATTGACCCAAAATCCAAAAGTGGATCCTCCGTGTGATCTCACAGAACAGAAATTAAAGCTATTTGATCGGATGTTCTTTGAGATTATAGAGCCCAACTAAACACTCCTCGTTTGTTGACAGATATTCTCTCATTGCCAATATATCAATATCTGTGCATATGTTGGTCAATTAGTCAGACAGACAAGACTTATATACACGTACTCCACTTCAAGGTTTGTCCAGCACAACCAGGTCGCTAACTGTCAAGTATGAAAAGAAAATCCTCGTATATTTCAACCTGGAAAGCTGTAGGAGCTCACACAGCTTGACCCAGTGCACCATTTTTGGGCAAAATCATGTTTTTCCAATTCTCAGTAACGCAGCTGGCGAGTGGCAAGAACCACAGAGCCACAATGGGCATTTTTATGGGAAAAGTGCCAGGTTTTGCTGGAATATACTGACATTTTCTTTCCATTATCGTTGAGACTCTTCTGGTCTATGCAGCAAATGAAAAAAGGTCCAAATGAAGACTTTCATTGCTTAGCTATCGTGAAATATAAAGAACATCAAACAAGCTTTGATGAGCTTTGCTGTAAACGCTTTAGAGTTGTGATTTTAATCACGCTTTGGCATTTTACTCGAATGCTTCGTCTTTCCAAGAATCAGTTTGGGGATTTTGTTAATAGAGGCTTTCATTTCTTTGCCTCAGTTTCATCAGCGCGTAGGTGAGATCAGTGCCGCTGCCAGATGTGACAGCAATTCCACCACTTACTCGAACATCAAAGTCCAGGTCTCTGTGATGCTGCGGGTTATTTAAGTTTACACAGGGAGCACTTGGACCACTTCTTCTTTCTTCTCAGAGGCAAATCTTCAGCTCGTTAACGCTGCAGGATTTGTGTCTGTGGTTCGTGGCTTCTCATCCAGACTGTCCCCGTAATCTTTTTACAGCTGCTTCCCTCCATTTTTCATCTTTTCCTTCATGTTTTCCAGAACGTGAACATGATGTTTCGATAGATCTTTCCAACACAGAGGGAGACGCCGAGTGAGATTTTTTTTAAAAAAATCTCTCCGGCAATTCTTCCTGTTCCCAAAACTGTCTGCAGTCGCTGTCTAATGCTCGAGCCCGATGCATGAGAATAATCTGTATGGATTTTCAAACGCATCGTCATCTCATGTCTGATATTTCTGCCAGGGACACTTGAGTGGAGCTGAAGCCACTGTCGGCTGATCGCAACACCAAACCTGGTGAAAACTATGGCAGACCCAAACTGTGGCTGATGTCCTCTGAACTGATCCTGTGAAGACAATCTCGTCAACTTTCTTTCATGCTCTAGGATTTAAAATAGCCTCAGAAGCAAGTCTGAATTTCTTCAAGCAAAGTACATGTTTCAGGCTTTGGACCAATATGATCTGACATCTCACTCCAGCATCTGTTTCTCAAGCATGAAACCTTACTTTTGTTGTGTGAAGATCCCTAAAATGTCACATTTCAAGAAGTTGAAATGTCAGTCTAGTGTTCAGCTTGACAATGATGTGTTTTGCTGTTATTTCACTGCGTATTGAAATGTTTTACAAGTCTGCGAGTTTCGGAATGTCCCGGAGCCACAGGGGACTTGATGTCAGAAATTACTTTAGAAAAGTTTGAAAGTGCAAAATAATGTGTGTATTGAGCTCAGAGAATAAGACTAATATTTTGTTCAGACACATGGAACACGATGACATCTAGTACTGCCTTTGTGAATGTCCTGACACCAATGAAAAACAGGCTCAATAGGTATCACACAAAAACCATTTGATAAACCCACAGATTTTGCCTTCAAAATAAAAGCACAAAAACTGCTTGGTTAGGTTTAGGGAAATATCGTGCTTTTATTAAAAATTCCTACTCCCATTGCCTTTTGGCTTCCCATGGTACTCCCTGGTCATCTGGGTAAAAGTCTTATGAATTAACAAGCTGTTACTTGTGAATCTCCTGAACCATTGAAAAACAGGCTCAGTAGGTATCACACAAAAACCTAAAAAACAAAAACCATGCCATAGACCTGCCAGGTCACTTTTGGCAATGACTACCCCTGACAACAACAAGGTCTTATTAGGTGCTCAAGTTAGAAACAAACGTGCAATGTCTGGTTACTCTTTCAAAATAAAAGCACCCAGAACAAGTAGGTTAGGTTAAGAAATTGATGATAGTTAGGCTTAAAATAACCTCTTCCTTAAAACAACCACCACTACTTGGGTAAGTTTTGGAAAAGGTCATGTTTTTACTGAAATATCTACTTTCTTAAAACAGTCAGTTGGCTCCACATGGGACTCGAACTCCTGATGTGGAGGGAAGTGAGCTCGGAGGGGGTCAGGGTCGGTCCAGTGGCTCATTAAACTTGAACTGGATACCTCCTCTGCTGAGATTTCTGCTGCGACCGCATTACAAAAGATATGAGCGCAATTTGGTTTGTCCTTCTTCAAGCATTAAAAATGACATTTAAAAAGCTCGACACTCAAATGTCTCTCCGGTAGTATTCAGCATTTTTCTACCTTCAGACGAGAAAAGTTCACAAAAAGAAAATCTTTACAGTGACCCTCAAAGTAAACATGAAGTTATGAGGCTTTAACAATGACTGATGGAGAACTGCCGGAGGGACTCGGCTGCTGTCAGCAGAAAAACCGAAGGACAGTAAAATATAAAATCAACACAGGAGAGTCGAAGGAGCTGTTGAGTCAGAGCCAAGTGAAAAACTGCAGTTTCTCAGAGTCGGGTAGTTGACTCTGACCAAGGACCGAAACTTAGAAATACGCTGATTATTCTGTCTAAGCCATACAGAGATACAGTCATGCCTTGGCGAGGGGAAGTCCCTGCATGGTCTGATAGCTGACTGATGTGGAGAGGGATTATGGAAAAACAAATATCCCCCAAAAATGGGTGAAATTACCTCATGCGTGTCAGATTGTCTGTGTTTGCGATGCTTTTTGTGCTCAGAACTGTTGTATTATAGACATGATGTGATTTGAGCCCCCCAAGCTTGTACGTTCATGGATCAGTTGGCTTCAACAACACCTCATCCTCCCTGTAGCCGGAGCAGTGGTGTCACAAACACCTTCCAATGTGCTTCTCCCGCTTTTCTCATCCTTACTCTCTCACTCTCGTTTTATGCTGTATTGTTCTTAACACTTTCACTCGTTCTTATTAAGTGTATCTTTCATTGCTATGTTTTTCTTGATTAAGATTTCAAAGAAATTCAGATGTCAGTGCTTGTTACCTTTTGGGGATTATTGACTTTTTACACTTTTTTATGTCTTTCCCAGCTGGCACTAGACGTCAATTAGACGTCATAGAGACGTCTAATTGAGACGCCTCCATCGTTGAATAGACATTAGTATTTAGTTGAAAATGAAAATCGGGTTAATGTCTGAGCTTAACGTTGGTCCGACGTTGGATATCAGTTATGTAGACTATCTTAAGTCAAATCAATGTTGTTGATAGATGTTGTCCAGACATTAGAATTTTGTCATCAAAAAGGTCATTATTCAACGTCAAAGTTGTTTGAGTATAAGACTTCTGACACACGTTGGGTTTTGGTCACCTGACGTCATGACTTGAATCCAACCAAAGACCAACGTCTATTGACGTCCGGTGCCAGCTGGGTTTAGTTTTGCGTGTACTCAGAGGACAATTTGTTGAACGCTATGAGTTTATGATCACCAAAGTTAAAGTTAATCCTCTGGGACTTTGAATATTGGTAGCAAATGTTATGGCAATCAACCCAATAGTTGTACAAGATTAGCAAACCTTTGGTCTACATATCTCACAGCTCTTCCTCCTCCTTGTTGCAGATAACTTTTACGGTACACCGAAGCCTCCGGCCGAGCCCAGCGCTCTGCTGCTAAATGTAACGGACCAGCTGCTGCCGGGCGCCAGACCCACCTCTGAGGGCAAGAGGAAGCGTAACAAGTCGGTCAGCAACATGGAAAAAGCCAGCATCGAGCCCCCCGAGGAGGAGGAGGAGGAGAGACCCATCGTCAACGGCAACGGTGTCGCTGTCACCCCAGGTGAGCCCAGACAGCGACCTCCACGGCCCCGTCGTGACAGCTAAGTTCAAGGTCCCGCCCCAGGTCGGGCTGACGTGCGGGAGGTGATGGTCTTGTTTATGTCACAGCGATGGGCCCCGGCGGTTGCTTAGCAACAGAGACGGCAACAGATTGCTTTTACATGGATTTCCTGGAGAACGATTTTATGGCGGATTATCACTTTTAATTGGTTACACAAATATCTTTATGTGCAGTTTAATGACCTGAAATGTAAACTGTGAATTATAATTCACTCTCACAGTCTGTGATTACTTCTGCAGTCCAAACTGTTTATGATTAACGCATTAGTGCCGTAGCTCTCAGGGATATGATATAATTCATTAGGTATCATTATTGAGCACTGTCTCGGCGCAGATAACCAGAGGGCGCACACACACACACACACACACACACACACATACACACTGTATATCTCTCTCCAATTCAACAGGAGCCTGCAGGCTCTTTAAAAATCAACATTAAGTGTTTCCTCTCACTTGTAATTCAGCCCTGTCCAAACCGCTGTAATGCTCCTTGTATATTCTGAACGTCGGCCAAAGTGACACCGAACACGGCTCACATCGAGGTCAGACCAGGTTCTTCTTATTCCTGAAGAAACAGAGAAAGATATTTCTTTGTGCAGTTATCAAAACAACTTGCAGACTAAGGTGTTAAGTAAGACACATCAGAACAGCGTGCACTCACATCCAAACACACACACATACACACACTCGTCCTAACACACACAGAAACCCTTTGAATGCGTCCCATGATCACATGATAAGACCATCATAAAAGAGCCTTTTATGAGTTTGATTTTTGTGATTCCAAATCCAAAACCATGCTGCAGTCCTGTGACTTTCTAAGCTGGTTTTATGGCCTCAGGACAGCCGAGACTCTCAAAGCAGTCGGAGCGGCACGGAAAAGTCAGTGTTAGTGTTAGGGCACTTATCCCAGACTGTGCCAGCACTTACTTTTAGATATGACTGCTCCTTTTTATAGCTATGTACAAGCGTAAGGGAAGTGTTAAAGGTAGCCTTTCAAGAAGGAAAGCTTTGTTAAAAGGATGAGATATTGGTTTCCATACCGCAAGGAGCTCAAACAAGGTAGGACTCTTCATTTCTGAGAGGAACGCACACATGAAGATATATCTCACAATGTCCTAATGTATACTGTACAATGATTATGGTGATAAAAGATGTAATTATATAGCATCTTCTTGAATGTTTACACTGTGTTAAATGTCATGGAAAGAAAGAAAAGAATGATAAAAGATGGAATTACCATTTAAAATGCAAGAAATGATATGAAATCAAGATAATACTTCAGATAACACATACAATGGCATGAATATCTGACTTTATACTTAATGTATGACACTCACCTTTTACTCTGTGTTTACTGTGTTTACGTGATAGGAAGAAGACAGAATGCTCAATAAAATATGTAAAATAAAAGAGGACGAAAGGAGGATTTACTGTCAATTTATAAGTAAAACGTAAAACAACAGGTAATGATGGATATGTGTCAATTATAAAACTTTATATACAGTTTATCACACCTTTTCCTTATGTTTATAATACGTCTGAGCGATAAGAAGAAAACATATTCCTTCGTGAAATGTGTGAATGTATAGTTAGATTGTTTTAACCCACCTGACTTCCTCGGGTTGGTTCCTTTTGGCAAAGACAGTCATTGTTCGGCTTTTATCGGCGATCTCAGCTCGCACGCTGCGTCATAAAAGGGTTAAAAGTTCTAAACAGTGAAAAAAAACTCCCTGTCTAGTTGTTATCTATATTTACTCTAACCGATGCAGACACTGAATGGACCCCTGCGAGCCGAGACTAAATTCAGGGACAGGAAACATTTCTAACTGATTCCTATCGGCTGTGTGGAGATGCTCGATAACTCCGGGCTCTCGGCTGTGCACTGAGCCATGTTGGATGTTAAAGTGGGGCTGCAGCGCTCGGCTCAGGAGGAGTTTTGTCTCTGTGGATGGACAGAGTGTGGGCTGACCAGGGGAGCTGAAGGGGAATCAATAGAGCACAGCAGGCGCTGTGATCTAAGCAGATAGCTACCTCGCTCTCACCCTCCCTTAGATTATCTCTGAATCCCCGGCTCTCATTTGTCCCCCTCTCCACTTCCCTCCTCGGCACACACACACACACTTGCCATCTCTTTCTCTTCCATACACACCATCTCTCTCTCTCTCTAACACATTCACACACTGTCACAACTCAAACTAGGGCATCACAGCCAGATTCACACTCAATCTCTATTGTCTCTTCTGCTTTATTCGTCTTTCTGTCTTGTTAACCTCAATCATTCTCTCCCCCGCCTCCACCTCGCCTCCCTTTTCCCCTGAGTCACCACTTCTCCTCACCTTTTTCTAATCATTCTCTCTTTTTTTCCCCCTCTCCCTCCCTTAACCCCGACTCTCGATCAATCTCACCCCCCCCCGCCTCCCGTGTCTCCTTTTCCTCGCTTCACCTCCCGTGTCTTTCACTCTTCTCCCTGAGCAATAATGCCGTGCCTGACTCATCCTACCCTGTTGTCACCTCAGAGTCGAGTGAACATGAGGACAAGAGCACGGACGCTTCGGGCGACATCGCCC
The DNA here is from genome assembly GCA_039737535.1 of Lagodon rhomboides. Lineage (NCBI taxonomy): Eukaryota > Metazoa > Chordata > Actinopteri > Spariformes > Sparidae > Lagodon > Lagodon rhomboides. The sequence continues at coordinate 7,037,083 of CM077805.1, forward strand.
CGCAGAGCAACCCAGCGGAGGCCCCAACCGAGACGCTCAAAGACGACGGACTGTCCCCAAAAATCACAGCAACCAAACCAGAGGAGAACGACGAGCTAGGACCGCTTCCAGACAACTGGGAGATGGCGTACACCGAGAAAGGAGAGGTCTACTTTATAGAGTAAGTGTCATGCTTACATATAAACCTGATCCATGACGGTCATTCTGTGTATCGCTGATGAATCCTGTACGTTTCAGTCACTCAGATGTTCTTAAAACTCACTGGAGCAAAGCACAAACCCCACCAGATGGTCGTCAGGCTACTTAGCAACTCTTCTGGCGAAGTTTTTATTGATCTTTATGGCCACTTGAAGGCAGCAGAACGAGCTATAAAAACACAGAATGAAGAATATTATCATCTTATAAATTTTATATGGTGAACTTGTAAGCAAACACTTGCTCAATTACATACCTAGAAGACATGGAGCAACATTAACGTTCACTGAAGGCCATCTGATGGGTGTAAATCCCATAGTCACCCACATTTTCACTCTTTTTTTTATCTTTATTAACTCCTTGTGGATATATGTGGCTGTTTGTTGTTTGAAAACAGCTGCAGCTGGAAACGTTGCTGTTATAGTGAGCAGAACAATGAAGCTGCATGGTTAAAAACCAAAACAGTGAACTAGAAGATGCTAAAATGCTGCCTGACACTGCAAAGTTGCGTTGGTCACTCAGACTGCCAGCCCAGATCTTTTTCTGGGCGACACAGTCGATCTGTGATTTCTGTTCATGGATCCATTTCCATTTTATGTAAATTCTCCTGTAAATCAGCGTCATGTCAGCTCGCAGCTGTTTATAAATCATCTGAGCAGACCTGTCTCCTGCAATGCACATCGATAAATTAAATTGATTAAAGGTGCACTGCGTGGTGTTGTGGAAGAAATCTTAATCAGACGAGAAAGATCTTTACTGACCCTTTTTTCACCTAAACAAACAAAATAACAAACTCTCTTGACTGAATAAACTGAAAAAAACAAACTGACCTTAAGGGACAACACAACTTCATACTGTTTTACTTTGTTTATATGTGGCGGACCCTGCCACCTTTCTAGCTTCAAACTTCTTTTCCTCTGAGAACAGCTTCAGTTTGTATTGTTACCTCATTAATGTTGTGAATATTAAAATTCTGAGTTTGAATTTCTACTTCAAAACCCTTCAACAGCCAAACACAGAGGAAAGAAATGCATGACAATAGTTTTCATTATAGATCAGTCAGGTATTTATACTGTGGGGGCTTCACAGCAGACGTTTTTGTGCTGTTTTTGTGAGAACAGCTATTTATTGTGTGCAGTTTATAATATGAATGGAGGTCATTTAGTCTCCACATCAGCCACCCAGCGTGTCGTCTGTGAGCAGAATAGCCTAAACCTTCAAACATCAGACAAATAAAACAACAATCTCTCCATTTCAGCAGGAATAAAATGTTTCTATAAAACATAATTTCATTGAGTTAACGTCTAAACCAATCAGCTGTGACATCAGGAGGAACTGCAGCCGCCTCGACCTCGTGAGTCCTCAAATGCACAACGTCACGATTCTGTGAAGGACTGGCTGATCTTGAACCAGCCGACCGTTTGTCCACAGAGCGTCTAGTGGTCAGACACTCCACAGGTTACCCATGAATAAAAGATGTCTGACTGCTGCCAGGGGTTTGGTTACTGGGAAAAAAACAAAAAAACATTAAGGTTGTATTAGAAATCAGTGCAAATATAAAAACAGTCAGGCGATTAGTCGGAACAATCCAGCCTTTAGAGATCACAAGCATGATTCACTGCCATCCAGTGAGTTCGTATTCTCTCTCTCGTGTAACATTTAATTGAGCCTGAACGACTAGATCAGAGTTGGGTAGCGTCTAAATTTACTTCTGTATACTCCCCACTGAAACACACACACACACACAGGGGCCATAATTGATGCTCGGTGGTTTAATGAGATTTAGAGGTCCCCGGAAACACCTTGCTACCGAGAACTCTGTTATACAAGCTCTAAAGTTTAATTCATTGGAGTTGTTAGCTTTTTACGGCTGCAGTAAAACCACAGCGGTGAGCCTTTCTCACACCAGAATAATGGAGGTGCTGTGTGTTTTTCGTGCGGCCGTTGGGGGGATTGTGTGTGTGCACGCATGTGGACATGGAGTTCCTCGAATAGCATCAACTAATGTAGCCATAACAGGAAATTATTCTGCTATTATTAAAGCCTTTATTGCATCGATAGATCATTTGAGTCATTAGGCTAAATTTCTCCGCAGCATTGATTGAATCCCAGAGCGCTTGAACGCACCATAAATTGCAAAGGAGCTGCAGCACCAGACGCAGAGATGAGAACAGCGGCGGTGCCGTTGTCATCCAGCCAGGCACATGTTGCCTCTCACAGAAACAGACTTTAAATTCCCTCCCCGCCGCAGACGACTCACCCTCCTCCAAAACAGAGAAACCTCACGCTCCCACATCCGTCAGGCGCATCACACAACTAATGCAGTTAGACCACCACGATTTGTAGCTTCAAGTTTGTTTTTTTTGTGTCTCGGAGTAAGTGATTCTGTGCCAAAGTGATAGCGGTTGCCAAGAGGATGCTTCCCTTTGATTGGCCTCCATGCGAGATCAATTCATTTACCTTCGGCCCTTGAAGTGAGGCGGCAGAGGGAGGGGGGAGGAGATGGAAGGAAAAGCGATAGTGATTAAAAATAGTCAAGATTGGAAAAAAAAAAAAAATAAGGTGAGAGAGAGGACAAGAGAGAAGAAGAAGTGGTATTAGATAATTACACTATAAATAGTAATAGATGGCAACAGAAGAGAAGAGAAGAAGGAAGGGAGTTAAATGCATTGGATGAAGAAAGGAGGGCTGGTGGAACAGAATCAAAAGCAGAGCGAAACAGACTTTAATTTACCTTGAACTGCACTTCATTTGGCTCCATTTTTGGCGTGGACCTTAATCTCCCTCTTTTATCCAAGATAGTACATCTGCCTCTATCTTTAGGGATGGCGATTTCCATCTGTCGGTCAGTCGGTCCTCCGCTTTGGTCCAGATTGAGATATATCGACTTTTCCTGCAGCGCCACCGTCAGTCAGAGTTGTCTCAACACCATGGCGCTAATGCCTCCCCGCCAGTGAAAGCCGTAGCTGGCATGATTATGTTTTGTCCATCCCATTCTTGTGAACGTCATATGTCAGGAACTTATTGAGGGAATTTCTTCATATTTGGCACAAACGTCCACTTGGATTCAAGAGTGAGCTGATTAGATTTTGGTGGTCAAATGTCCGTCCCTGATATTGAGTCTCACATTAGTGTCGTTGCACCATGTGACCATGAGTCACCCCCCTTCCGGTCGACGCCATTGGACCTTATTTCCGAAAAACTTTGTATGGTAGTGAACGAGAGACACAAATCATTTTTTGATCTTGCTTTAATTGTCATGAATCACATATGATGTTTGTTAATTTCAAGAAAGTCTCAGTTTGTCGTAAATAAAGGTAAAATACCATCTAGTTTTCTGTTAAACCGCTCAGTGAACTACATCGTCTCACTCAACACGCGTCACCAACACCAAACATGGCCGCCAACTCAGCACAGAACTGACATGAATCTCAACTGTGCGCTCACGTTGGTGCTGCAACACGATTGGCTGATGTGTTTCCTGGTCATCTTTAGCGTTACGGACGTCTATATTCAAAATGCTTCAAGTGGTTTGTCTCTATTATAACATCTGTGACTATAGTGAGCATGTTAGCAAACAAGTACATCCTGACAGAGCTGCTAGCACGGCTGTAGACTCTTTCTGTTGTTTATCTTTATATTTAAATCCTGCTAAAGCTGCACTCATAAATATTCTTTATATTAACAATGAATAAATGACATTAAAGCCTCTTTTAGCTCATTGTTTTACTGCCATCAAATTATGTTCACATCAGCCTCGTTTAATGTAACAACTGTCGCAGCTGTTTCCAGCAAATAAAAGCTCAGATAAATCGACTCTACGCTACTCGTCCGTTGCAGAAATACAAAATGATCAACTGTGGAGTTTGTGGAGACCAATGCAGAGCTAAAAGGAGGCTAAATGAAATGTTAATGCTGCTCCATGTCTGCTGGATGTGTCAAACCTCACCGTGACAAGTTAAATGATCATATCTGAGATGTTTTCAGCTTGATCCTAGAAAAAAAATTGAAGTCATGCAGCTTTAAAATCTATACGGATTAATATTTTACATGCGTAGCTTTAATGTTTTATTCACTAACTTATTTACTCCTGTCGCTGGAGCGTCCCCGTGATCTGTGTCCTTAATACTTCCTCGCAAACAGCGTCTCCTTTGGGAAATAAGTATCGCAAAGAACAAAGATGCAAGGAGGCCTCTTTACTGCATCCTCTTCCTTCATCTTCGCACCTCATTTCCTTTTACTGTAGACACTTTGTGTACACCTCCCCTGCCCTCCCCTCCTCCCTACTGTCACCATGAAGGGAGGCCATTGTGGCTCCAGAGCTTCAGACGAGCCGTGGAGATGCATCGCGTTTCCCTGGCACCACATCATATCTGATCTAGATCCAGCTCCCTGCCCGAGGCCCTGGATGAATCTGCCAAACCCACAGCTGTTCCCCTCCATCACTCCCTCAGTCACCCCTCTATCTGCCCCTTCACCCTCCTCCTCCTCCTCCTCCTCCTCCTCTGCCTGCTAACTAAGCAAATTAAAAGTATCGATTGCCGTTTTGTTAACCTAAAGCTTTTTCTTTCCTTCCCCTTCCTCTCTCTCTCGTCACCTTTTTTTTCCGAGGCAGGCGCGCGAGGGTAGTCTCATCTTTCCTCTGTGAAATGATTCCCTCGGCTGAATTAAGAATCTACCAACCTCCTTCTCTCTTTCTGCCAAGTCTCCTCTCTCTCGCCATCTATCACACTCCCTCTCACTCTCTCTCTCCGTCGTCTCTTCACAGCCACAACACCAAGACAACATCGTGGCTGGACCCGAGGCTAGCCAAGAAGGCGAAGCCGCCCGAGGAATGCAAAGAGGATGGTAAGTACCCCATCTCTTATCTTCCATTTTTCCTTTCCTCCGGATTTTTTTTTTTCTTTTTTTTTTTTTTTTGCTCCTCATGTTCATTCATTTTAATTACACAACTTCCCCACAGCATTAATCTTACAAGATTAAACCTTGCCTGTTGATCCGAGGAGATGCAGTTCATGGAGGGAACGCACATATTTTGTTCCGGATTTTTTTTTGTATTTTTTAAGAGTTGTACGGCGACAGTGTTGCTGTGTGTGCGGCTGTGAATAGGAAGCCCCGTGATATGCGTGTTTAAAGCCCAGGTCCAAAGAGACTGGAGGTTACAAAGACTTCTTTATTCTCAACTGAGAGAGATGTGGAGTGTCCTTCACCCGCCCACACACACACGACAAACACACACACACACACACACAAAAGAAAGGAGAAGGATGAATGTCAATGCGGAGCGAGCGTTTATAGACGAGCGTACATGTATACGAGTGTGCCATCTATCTCTTTTTCGCCCTCACCTTCCCTCCCCACCTTCCCCATTCGTCTTCTCTTTATGTGTGCGACCGAGAGGAGATTTATCGCCCGAGTTATAGACAGGGAGGTTGAGGAGCTGAGGAGAAGGACTGGATTTGGAGATGGACAGATATAGCGAATGAGAAATGACTGTTGTTGTTGGGTTTTTTTTTTTTTTTTGAGTGTGCGTCCATGTGAGCGATTTGTTCGGGAGGGTGTGTTTGTCTGCGTGTTCCTGGTAAACGCAAGGATAGAGTTTCTCTAAAAATACATTTGGCACTGGCATGCAGACAGAGAGACAGACGAGCGCTCGTGAGTCAAACAGTGTTTTCAAACTGCTCTTCTTTGCGTCTGACCTGCCTTGTGTGTCACCTGTGTGGGACCTCAGGACAGTGTGCGGTGAGTAGGGCTGTGTTATGACCTTTATTAAATGTGAAGGGGAAAACGGGATGATATAACAAGTTTACCTTAAGACCTTTGTACAAATGGAACGGAAAGGGCATGAAAAGGCTGCTGACACAGTAGGAAAAATGATTTACAGAGTAAAAACAACAATAAGGTTGGGTAGGTTTACGATTCTGATGATCCCGTCCGGTCTGATGTACGAGTTTCAACGACTGACTGGCATTTGTCAGGTGTAACACTGTTTTGTTGTTGCTGTACAAAGCCTAATTTTGATCTGCTGCTTCTGTTTGCCCTGTTAAAGATACTGCATTACGCTGTTAAAACCAACTCAATACTTTCTGTATCCATTTCAAAATTAAACGCCTGCTCGTGTTTTAATGGAAAGAAACCCTTCATTCTAGTACGTGGGCTGCTTGAACTGTCACCTACATCATCTGTTTTGCAGTTTCACCCACCTGAAGTCATATTTTATTCATCATTTTGATGTTAAACTTTATGATAAGAAATGGGAAATAGAATTGTTGTGAGAAATATTAACATGATGTGTCACAGTTGGCATGATGGACTGTAGTGCTGCTGTCATTCATGGACTCTGGTAATAAAACCTTATATCAAACTGGTTTGAACAACAACAGGAAGCTCCCAAAAGAACAAAACGGGAGAAAAGGGGGAGGCAAAATAAGTGGTAGAGAACCCATGCAACAATTACATGCAGTTTCCTCTGGAGCCACAAGGCTTTATACTACTTCTTCCACATACGCAACAATACTCCCAAGACCTGTAAAAACACTTGAATCTGCAAATCAGTGGAGTTAAAGACTGCTTCAGCAAAGCACTTCTACCAACTAGTCACCAAAAACGAAGGGTTAGGGTACCAAGTTCCCAACATCTTTGTGTTAAGTGCCATTGTTAGCATGCTAGCACACCAAACTAAGATGGCGAACAACATGTTACCTGCTAAACATCAGCGTGTTAGCATTGTCATTGTTGAGTACCAGAAAGTTCAACAGTTAACACAGGAGGGAACGTCTGAGTCTAAAATATAACTTACTCAGTAATATTTGTCTTGTAGATGATTGCTGCCTCAAGCAGGATAAATTGAATGTTAGGAGCTGTTTGTAGATAATGACAGAAGTGCCTCGTCTGACGAATTTCACAATTTGTGTGTTGACATTAAATGCAGGGTCTGCTTATCTGTTGACACATCGCACAATAACTTCCCCATCTTGCATTTCATCCACAAGACTTCCAGTGTAGTCGCTGAATCTCCCCTTTCTCTCTCCATCTTCAGACATTAAAGGGGACAAAGATCTCTGAGATGATGAAATGACACAGAAACAAAGTCGGAGACGCCTGTGAGGAATTAGTCAAAATGTGATTGCGCTTTTATCTCCAGCACTTCCAATCCCATTTAGTCACCAAGGACCCTCCACAAGGGGAGATGTGCTGAGATTTGTGAGGACTGTTATTGATCTGGTTGGGCGACTAATCCAGTTAGTCCCAGCTGAGGGGAATGTAGTGCTTTATGGTGGCCTTGAGTGAGCAGACGTTACGATTTTTGGACCAACAGATAGGTATAATGTGGTTGTCATGACTTATGGGGCTTTTCTACTGGCGTTTTTTAAAAAGTGTCTGTGTGTTCAGCTCTCAGAACGTTTGTAGCTTCTCTCTAAAGCTCTGTGGTTTGAAGTTGAGTTTCTCTCCTGTGTCCCCGTTTCTACTTCCAGATAGCAGCTTTACTTTACTGTTTCATCATGTTCATATTCAGCTGTTTTGGGAGTCGTGCTAAGTTACCGCTGGTGATAACCCAACATTTTCTGATTTTTGCTAAATCTTTCAAATTACTACATTACTACAGGAGATTTTATAGTGAAAAATGTATAGGAAACGAAACGTGTTTAACGCTGATTTTGCAGAGTTTGTTTGCAGAGATTCTTCATTAATACTGCGGAAAGAAAGTACAGTACAGCCGCTCTGTTGACCGCTATTCAAGACAAGTGTGTTATTAACACCTTCGAGCTGGTAGTTGTGGAAATGCAAAACCCAGCTGCGATGGGCTGACGAATTGAGTCAAATCGAGTCAAGCCGTGCCAGCATGTGTATGGAAAAGCACCATTAGCCCATCACACTCTGATGTTGACAGCCTGGAGATAAAATTGTTCAGTGGTGTTTCAGGATTGCTTTGCTCTGACTCTTTGCATTTTTTGCAGTAGTCGCCAATTAGAGTGTTTTTAAATGAGACGGTCTGGTCTACGGGGAACTTACGTTAAAAGTCAATGAAACTTGGGATATGGTGGGCCGCGAAGGATGCGAGTGGTTGTATCCTTCGCAGCACGGAAAGGGAAGGCCACATTTGAAGTAGACATTCAGTCTTCAAACGCAGCCTTCGAAGGATGCCGCCGCCAAATTGAGACACAGCTGATCATTATTGCTTAGCCCACTTAGCTAACGTTCCTGCAGCCTTGAAAGTGCTGCTGGTGCTTCACTTCATCACAATACTTTGTTGCTTACGCTAGTTACGCTGAGCACCAGAAGTGTCGCCAATAAATTGTTTCCCCAAGTCACCTCCCCAGGAAACTTGTGGATAACTGCTAAAATCAGCATGATGCTGTGAACATGTTCGCATGCTGATGTTAGCATTAAGCTCAAAGTACCACTGTGCTGTGTGGTACGGCCTCGCAGAGCTGCTGCTGTGACTCTTTGTTTGTCGAGGGATGTTGAGGGTTTTGTGGGTGATGTAACTAATCATCCAGTGTGTTTCCTCTGTATCAGTTCAGTTGTTCACTATCTGCTTTCTTTGACTGTCTGGACTAAAATGTGTGTGTATGTCTGGCGGGAAAATGATATAAGTAAAGTGTGCCGATATCTTAAAGTGTGTTCCCAGATTAAAGAGTTTGTGTAAGCAGCCATATGAGAGGTATGTTGTTCACTCCAGCAGCCTGGTGGTTCACGCCACCCCTGAGAGCTGAGCTCAGTTAGGGGGAGAAAAGCTGCCTCTGTAAATTTGGTATTGATTGGTGGAAAAGGTAGACGTGTGTGTCTGTGTTTGGACCTGAGCCATGCTCTGATAAGTGCTAACAGGATCGCAGGGTGGAGTCTGTGAGCTGTGACGGGACAACAGACTGAGAGGAGGAGGAAGAGGATGAGGAGGGTAAGAGCATTAAGTGGGACTTGTAGTATGGAGGGGAAACACACACTTTAAAGAAACAGATGTGGGGAAAAAGCATTCGGGTCCTTCACTTAGCAATTAAAGGTTGAACGATTATTCCCATTAACGGGATCGGCTTGTTCGATATTGGCAGAACCTGGTTCCGATAGTGGCCGATGGCTGTGCAGCGTCCACCGGTCATACGGGGATATACAGCACCGCATAAAGGATCCATACATCAGGTCAAGGTATTTATTACTCTAAATGTTACGTTTAATGTTCCATGATCCAGATTTATGTACTACGTCAGCCAAGGATATATGCACATATTCTTGCATATTTATTTGGCTTACTAAGTGCCATTCTTATTTAGTTATTGGCTTAGATGTGCAGTTCAACAGTTTCTAGTAAGGTCGAGGATTGTTAATTCCCAACAGTGTTGAAATGTTTTGTATTATTTAATTAGGTGTTGGCTTTTTCCTGCTCCAAACTATCTTAATTATATTGACTTTTAATAATCCACAGTCAAGATGCGAGTGTTCAGATGATCTGATCTCAAGTACCCCAAAATGTCGCCAGTACTGCCTCCATGCAAAAGAAAGTTTGGTTGCTGACCAAGAAGCTGATCTACAAACTGTGAAGGATGTTTCTAACACATGGATTGGGTCATAATTTTACTGTGTGGCAAACCTGGAGGTGTGACTGCTACCACGAGGGCTCTGTTCTTTGGTTCAGGGCCTGTGTGCTTTGTGCTACTGAGTTAGCTAGCTGCTAACAACAGGCTCAGGGACTGTGTAGCGATAGCCCAGCGCATTGTTGCCACCATATCCAACTACCTCAAGTCTCAACACCACATTATCGGATTCTTGTCTGCACGTTCTCTTCCATCCTAGCTCGCTAATAGCTTTAGCAACACATCCAACTAACCTTGAGGAAGACATGTGCAGCGAGTACACAGGCGAAGTATGTGCAGGCAGGCAGGTATATAGGTAGCTTGTACAATGTTTTCCATATGAGACGATGTTGAGATGTTAGGTTGTCAAATGCTTTCCGTGCAAAATCTTAATCTGCATCACAGGTGTCACTACATCACAGCAGGTGTAGTGCAGTAACAAGTACAACACCTCCCTCTGACATGTAGAATAAAGGTATGTATTTAAGTGCAGCGCTTGAGTCGGCGCTTTCACCGCTGGTAAACACAACTTGTTCCCTCTCATGTCGAGCGTCAGCCGCAAACACATACAACCACATTTCTGTCAAAATATGCAGGGAAATGCGTGTTCGCTTTAGCGCTCTCATCCCGGCGTGTTCAAAGAGGCGTCGGCTCCGCTGAAGACAGAGCAGTTGACATCACAGACGCCTTGTAGTTACATAACTCACTCTATATTTTCTCTCCCCCATCTCTCTTGTTCTGCCGCCATCTTTCTCACCTCCTCTCTCTACCTCCATATCCATCTTTGCCCCCCCCTACTTCCTCGTCCTCCTGTCTCCTCTTTTTGTTTTAGTAGACGAAAAGAACTAGGACAGGCTCAAGTTTTTTTTGTTTTTTTTCCCCCTTGTCCTGCCAAATATTTGTTGGCTGGTAAAAAAGGAACGAGCGCCGTCCCTCTGTTGTCTCGTTCTTTACTTATCCGGCCTGTTTTTCACCTCAGGTATGCCAAAGCAGGTAGCGAGATTCCCCTCGATAGGTACATTCAAATCAGACAAGACTGTAAGATGATTTTTCCCGTCACTCTTTCAGCATGTTTCATCAGACGTATCCGGAATGAAAGCCGAAGCTGCATACGACGGCATGTACAGTATATGATTGAGCGAAGGAGCGGAGAGGGATTATAACTTTGATGATGCTCAGGTTTGAAGGATTTTAATCGCATTAGAGCGCTTTCTCTTTGTCCTCCGCCTCCGTGTATCCCAGCAGACGGGGCCTCGTGTGAGAAAAAGAGAGCACCAAATCTAGACATGTAATTACATTCCGGTCATGTGAGGAAGCTTCACGGGCAAAGAGACTAAGTTATAATCGTCTCTCGCTGGCTTTACAGCTTTCTTGTCCTCTCTCCAGGGGAAATAGCAGGGCTCGTGATTTACTTTCTGCTTTCTTTTTTCTCACGCCTGCAGTTAAAAAAAGCCATTCCGAACGTGCGCTTCTGCCAAACTCCCATCCGCTCTTGTTCTCAAACACAGAGGTAGTTTTGGGGATTTTAGTCGCGTGCGGGAAGTTTTTTTTTTTTCCAGGGGACACCGAATGTGAGCGCACACACTCTCCCCACGCGGACATTTAGTCCTACAGGTGAGTTATTATAGACGGAGAGACGCAGCGCCCTCCTTCACCTTGAGACTCCTGCACGAGTCGCGAGCGGAGTAGCGGGGAGGGCCGGGGCGAAGCTGTCTGTGGAATGATTGATGGGTGTATTTAGAGAACATCCCCAGCAGAGCATGCCTGAGGCCTGGAGATTGGGAGGAGGATTCAAAAAGACTGTGTGGCAGGTGTGCGTGTGTGTGACGCGTGCAGGCTGAATTAGCTGTGTGTGTGTGTGTGTGTGCGCTGCAGTGTATTTTTTACTGCATCCAAGCAAAACTGGAGGTTGGGGCGATAAATCAGTGATGCAAGATTCAGAATTAGCGCGATTAGGTTATCGTCACATCAAGATATATGAGGTTATTTCTTAAATGTGGTTCTTTTAAGGCTTTTTGAGGCTCAAGGCTGGAAATATTGCTCGTGTAGCCAAAGCGTCTTACACAAACTATTAAAAACACATCGAACATGAACTGTGTGACACGTTCCTTCATTACCATTAACACAGGCGCTGCAGTTTATTTTGAGTCGCCCGCACTCGTACCGTCCTGCTGCTGGAAATACTCGCCCGAGCTCCAATAAATCCACGGATGAAAATAGTTCCTGGTAAGTCGTGTTCGCTGTAAACTACAAGGCGCAGCTGTTACAGGAAATCCCTGAGCCTTTTCTAAGAAAATGAAACTATATTATGTACAGTTTGTATGTGAACCGAACCAATTTTAGTAGCAGTGAATGAGGCAAAGAGTTATGAGATGGACGAATGGTTTGTTTGTTTTGTTCAAAGTTAAAATTCAGAATAACTGGCATGAAATCAAATCTTTAGGCAAATTTCCAACCTGTTACTCAACTGAATCCATAAAATGCATCACAATATATCTTAAAATAGGCTCATTATAATCTGCTGAAGCACATGTCCAACCAAAAAGCCCATCACACTGAAAATGTTCACTTTACTGAAGCTCGAACTTGTTTGACAAATGACCTTACACTGATTTTCTCTTGATCATCACAATTGTTGCAGATTAAACAGTTGATTGATTAGAAACTAAACTAAAATCAAATCAAATCAGAGCAAATTTAATTATACAGCCCAAAACTCTCAGTCACATTTCCTCTGAGCTCTGACCCTCGATTCCAGTCAGGATCTTCTGATATCATTACTGTAACTTAGACTGCATCCATATTTTACAAGAAAATTTGATATTAATAAAGTTTTAAGCAAAACAGAATAATTCATGTCCTATTTTTACAACACTGGGTCAATTTGTTTTGTGTCTTTTCCAATTTTCTGTTTGTCTGTTTGGACTCTAATTGAGTTATAAAAACGAGCTGACTCTAATTAACCTTAATACATAATTCTATCCAATCACCAGCAATCAGGAGGCTATTATAAAACAAACTGCTTTACATAATTATCCCATTTAACACCTAACAAAAGGTGCTCGCACAATAGCCCCGTCTCTAATCAACTCCTGACCCTTCGGGGATGACGAGGCTGCAGTAATACTGCAGATGGAAAGTAGAAGAAGGGACGAGACGGTGTGTGTGTGTGTGTGTGTGTGTTTTATGTGCAGCTGTAAGTGTTTTTTACGTGAAGCTCGCCAAATAAACCAGAACTTTGGAGGCAAAAAGCGAGGAGAGAGTAAGTGCCAGGTCACAGTTCAGTACGTCTCCTTCTGTCGCTGGAATGTCCTGATAAGCTACGAGCTTTTCTCATTTCTTACTCCGCCGCTGAGCTATTGTCTGCCGGCTGTGAGACAGAGACCGGTGGGACTCTGCAGCAGAGGGGATGTGAGGACGGAGTACATCTCTCCGCAGCGCAGGTGCTTCAAGCAGGGAAAAACAAGTTGTGGCAGAAACTGTAGCTCATTGAAATGGAGCACCACACACGCCAGAGGAGGGACGCCGTCGCCAGCGAGTGACGCAATTAACCGACTTGTTGTGAAAGCCGCGGCTGTCGCATTGACTTTCCCTGTCAGGGAGGAGATTTATTGGTTTGTTAATCATCTTCCAAAAGACTTGAATGGTGCATCATTTCCTAATGGGGGAAAAAAACACTCTCATGGTTAATGTCAGTCGGTTTCTGATGTGAAAACATGCCAGTGTAAAATCTCAGCGCATCAATCTACGTCAGACGCTGTCGCGGCCGGCGCAGCTTCATCAGACTCCCGAGCAGATATTCAACCACATGACGCGCTGACAGCTATTAGTGCACTCGTCCTCCCAGATCCTTAGCATGTTGATTATGCAGTGACAGAAACACGTGTCTACCTCGTGTCAAATCAGATGCATTTAACAGAGCTGTTTCCAAACTTTTTAGGGCAAGTCGTAAGTAAACAAGTGAATTGTACGCATTAGCTTCACTGCACAGGCCTAGAAAACCTGCACATAGTCTGCCTGCTCTCGTTTATTTTCTTTTGTTCCATGAGAACAGAATGTTTGTGTTTTCAACTCTCCGTTCAAGTGTTGACAATCATGAATCTTCCAGAAATCTGCGGTCATCTTTACAAAACTGAGCTCCTAGATCGTACTGTGGTCAGCGCAGGATTGTAAGCATCCAAAGACATGTACGAGCAGAAGTGGATCACAGTGCTTTTCTGGGAAGAACTGCAATTTTCATATGACGAAAGCTTTGACAGCTTTGTGGTCCTCAACAACAAAATCTGACAGAGATTTCCGTGGCTCTGCTGGTCTGATGGCGACCCTGCCCACAGCTGAGTGCCTGTCTAGGAGGTCCTGGGTTCTTATCCCGGGCGAGCCCCCAGTTAAGGAAATAAAGCCACATAAACATCAGGTGTTAATGTTTAAAGCAAAGTTATGTATTTGCAGGAGCTTAGTAAACTACAAAAAAACAAAAAAAACAAGAGCTAACTATTCTTAAAAGTTAACCAGATATGAAAATCATGAAAACATAAAATTACTAATCATAGAAACGTGCAGAATCAGTTTTTAAAACTGTGGTTTTAATGAAAAGTGTGAGCACAAATTTAACTCGAATTACCACGGCAATAAGTTAACTACTATCTCTCAAAACACACTAATTGACATCATAGTCAGCACAATGAGAGGCGTGCTGAGAAGGTCAGCCGCCACAGCAGGAGAACCAGTCAGAGGATCACACGGCGAATTAGCATACACACCACCAGAAGGGTTAATCACGTGGGCCAAGACAGCTGTCCTCCTGTGTCCACACACCTCTGGGTGCCCTGGACGACCAGAGGGAGGGCGGGAGGTCAGTGGGCCTTGAGTTTACTGTTTAATCTCACCACAAATGAGACAGTAATTAGCTGGCTAGCTGTTTCCTAACTCTGTGTTCAGTGGTTGTCTGGTGTTAATGGGCTGAATGTATGTTCACATGTGTGGCACTGCTAGTGGTCAAACACTTCTTTTGTGTGTGTGTGTCTCCAGTCAAGTCTTTAGTTCGTACACAAGATGTTCGTGCCCTGCTGGTCCGTCCTCTGTTCTTTAAACTACACTTTTATTCCTCCCCTAATTCGCTGCTTATTCCAGGTGAGATTTTTCATCCGCCAAATCATGTCTATCCATCAACACTCCCAGCAAGAATATATTGAATCTGACAGGGCCGGTTAGCGTCCCACAAAGCACACAGCGTCCTTCTTTTCCGTCACGACTCTGCTGATTGTGCTTTTGATTGTGACAGGCAGGATAGTGATTATCAGCACGCAAACTCAGAGAGCCGTTTGTGAATCACAGGTTATACTGGTTAAGAAAGCTGTCAGGTCATTTGAAACGAAGAGGTTATTTTAGAAGAAGAAGACACAAATAGAGCTTATCAGGCACTTTTTTTGTCTACTTTTAAAACATCCGCACACTCGCTGAGGTTTTCACCTGTAAAAATCCCTGCTGATCCTCGACGTGGACCTGGAACCCTGGGTAATCTTAAAATAAATGGCGTCATTTCTTCTACAAACACCACTATTTATCACTCTGAACATGGTGGGAATTGAATTCACAGGTGGTCCGGGTGTATTAATGTTCGGTCGGGCTGGCAGACGGCAGGTTCTGTCCCCGCTACAGAAGCTCGCAGTGCCCAACATTTAATATCTTATTTCAGCTGGCGAGGTCCGCGAGCTCTGCCTCTGCAGCAGCTCCACGCTGATGAGATAAGATTAGATAAGACGAGATAGGATAAGTTCATCGATCCTGCACAGATTCGCACGTTACAGCTGCTGAGTCCAAAGGCAAAGGAAAACGTGACCGAGTGGCAAATACAGATGAAACGAGATAAAGAAAGAAAAAAGAATATAGAAATAAAATGTAAAATCTTTATACACCTTCTGCCTGCACAGATGTGAGCATGATGGATAATGATGCACCTGGAATTGCAATATATGTGTGTAGTGGAGCATTATACTCAAAAAAACAAAAATAGATAAATACAATATGATAAATAATCAACTACATGCCAATTACCCACCTGATTAAAGATGACTCAGTACTGGCTGAAAGGTCTTTTCTCCTGTTAAGGGAAACACCAGTGATTTTAAAAATAAAAGTCTGTACAGGTCTGCTGCATATGTGGAAAAAAAAGTTTTCTAAAGGCTTTTGTGGCTCCAGAGGGAGTTGTGTGTGAAGTCTCAAAAATACCCTCTTCTAGTCTGAAGACTACAAGTTTGAAAACAGGAACAAATCTGTTGGTGTGGAGAGAGAGAGGAAGTGAGCTGAGCAGACCTCTGCAGCCCAAATCTCCCCAAATGAGGCCTAAAACCTGCAAATATGTTAGCGTTTTTGCACTTCCTGTTCTCTCGTCTTGAAGTCAGCGGGTTCTTTGAATGGGTTTCAGATTAGATGCATGAAATAACATCTTTTGGTGTACATAGTGGACGTTTATAGCGTGTATGTGTCTTTAAGAAGGCAGGTGGCTAAATGAGACTACAGATGTTGTCGTCACCCCAAAAATGTTGAAGTATCATAAACGTATAAATTCCCCTGGCTTTTTGTTGAGGGAATCAGGATGATGCTAACTTCCAGACTGAATATGTCATCCCTTGGCAGTCAGATTGAATTGTGGGTAATGTAGGCACCGGGTTTTGACAAGGAGGAAGAGCGCAGGAAATAAAAAAAGACAGTAATTCTGGTTTTGATTGTTTGAAGTTCAGCACTGATGTAATCCCTGAGGTCATGTTGTGTTATGGGATACAGATATCATAGTTATTTATCATGGATATTGAATTACATTATATCTGTGAATTCAGTGACATTTCAGAGAGCAAACTCAGATAATTAGGGCCGGTGTTACAACTTTATCTCAATTTCTCTGCCTGCGGTGGCCTTTCAGAGACTTTGCAGCTCAGCTTCCAGTTTGAGGTTCAGATAATTGAGGTCGGATCGTTTCTCTCTGCAGTAGGTGAATCCGCACGAACGAATGCTCACAGCAAACTAAACTCTGTTGTTGTGTTCAGACGCCTATACATTGTATATTTCACCGGAGCGTGAAGCCCATCGTGTCCTCAGCCAGTGGACACTGTGCCCATATTGACCAGCAGGAAGTTCGATTAATCAGTCGTGGAAAAGTTTTTCTCGGTGAACTCGCTCTCCTGAATGTGCGCTGCATTCAAAGGTGACATGATAAATGAAGCTCGGCACAGCGCGCCGTGTCCAACAGGATGGGACTTTAATTTTGAGGACTACAAAGGCTCAAAGAGCTGAAAATGATTTCGGTTTCAGCCGCTTTGCTCCTGAAAAGATTGAAGAAAAGAGAGAAAGGGAAAAAAAGGACCACGGGTAAACCCCTGCAGTGTCTGTGGGCTGTGTGGTTCGCCGCCGTGTTCCTCAGACCAAACTGGAAACGGCGAAATAAGAAACGCACACGCTTGTGAGCATGAAAGAATAAGACCTTTTCTGTAAAGCTGCATGCACAGACATGAGATGAGAGGATACTCGAGGGAGGAATAAGCAGGGATGGAGACAGAGGAGAAGAAGAAGAAGAAGGGGAAATAAGGTGACGAGAGGAGAGAGGGATTATTAAGCAGATGCCAGGATGCCTTCTGCTGGTTGTAAGCAGAGCTTCACCTGCGACTGCAGGATGGAGACGGATGTCGGTGGCAAGACTGGAGATTGCAAACATTTTTCCTCCTCGCTTCGGGGCTCCATCATAAGAGCGCCTACCTGAAAATTTCACACCAGCTTGACATTTGCTTCCTGGACGCATACAGCATGGCGGCGATAAGCAGCGCAGGCTTTATATGGCACACACACACACACACACACGCTTTCCCTCTCGCCTCGTCCCGGGGAGTAAGCACTCGGTTGCAGGCTGCTGACAGAGAGGTTATATACAACACTCAGTGGTGCCAAACAAAAGAGAGCGAGCAAAGAGACAATCCACCTAAGATCAGCATTTATCAGCACGCTGCGCAGTAAAAGGAACAGCATTTCTGTTTGTGTGTGTGTGTGTGTGTGTGTGTGTGTGTGTGTGTGTGTGTGATCGCTGCAGCCATGACACCCTAAAGCTCTTCTTAAACATAAGAAGAGTCGTAAAGTTCATCATCAGGCTAAAGTAACAGAGAAAGATCTATGCCGAGTTTGCTGACGTGAGCTAACGTTAGCGCACCATAAGCTACAAGTCAAATCAGGGCAGGCTGCTGAAGTTTGTTGAACTAAGCGTTTGATTTCTTATGAATTCAGCCTTTTGTCTGTGAGAGAACAAATACGATACTTGTTCTCTTAGAGGTGACGCTGGCACAGTTTGAAAATTAAAGATGCAGAAAGATAAACAGGGTCTTATTTTTGTAGTTGCGGCAATCACAATGAGGCTCATTGACACGTACGAGGAGTTTGCCTCGGTGTTTTGATGCAGAACAGTCAACAGCGAGAGAAATGAAAAAGATTAAAAAAAAACTAGGTCCTGCAAGAGTCAAGAATTATATGTACAAATAGAAAATGTTACAAAGAGACTTTGCCGTTAGATATATATATTAAATAAATCGTCTAGTCCTTGAAACGATTCTTTTGGCAATAATAACTCTATATTCAACAAGTTAAAAGGATATTCTCAACAGGAGTACGTTTAAGAAGACGGTTCCACCCTCTTATATCTGTCTGTCAAAGCGAGGCTGGGTAACTTTGGAGCACACGCATTCACTCGCGAATACAAAGTCAAATTCATAACCTACACATCATTTTTCATCTCGATTCACTCACAACTCCAGCGAGATACTCCTCTGAGTCACTTCACTGATTGTTAAGACTCTTCACTACTCGTGCTCAATTACTCCTTTCAATCAAAAAACCCACTAACACCCACTTATGTTTGTCTTTTGTCTTTTAATGTTTT
This sequence comes from Lagodon rhomboides, assembly GCA_039737535.1. Classification (NCBI taxonomy): domain Eukaryota; kingdom Metazoa; phylum Chordata; class Actinopteri; order Spariformes; family Sparidae; genus Lagodon; species Lagodon rhomboides. The sequence goes on from CM077805.1 coordinate 7,055,764, forward strand.
TCCTCCTGGCAGTGTGAAAGGAATCAATTACCTATTTTTAGCCGTGTTTGAAACCCTGCACTCACGAGCTAATTGTGGTGTAAAAGTGGTGTTTTTTTTAAGCACGTAGCTTTTATCTCAATCAATCTCATCAAGAGTTAAATGTTCGGACTTAAAGGGATATTCCGGTGTAAGTTTAATCCATGATGTAACACACCGTGACACCGAGTAAGACTCCCCCTCGAGAGATCAAGTTTGCCGACCGTAAGCTAAGCTAGCTGATTATTACTCCACGGAATGCTCTGTTCTCATTATCGAGAGCTGACAGGGAAAAGAACAGAAGTAACGGAGTAATAATCATACATTTTCATCCTTGAGCTGCGGAAATCTACTGCACTCGGTAATCGACTCGTCAGGGCTTCCCTGTAACGAGCAGACTGCTGGATTAGAGCGGTGAGTTGTGCTGTCTTTTCAATAGAAATCCGGCAAAGCTAGCAGATGATTGATGCCTTGTACTGTGTGCTACAACTAGCTTAGCTAGCGGACGGCAAACTTGATCTCTCGAGGGGGAGTCTTACTCGGTGTCACAGGTATGTTAGACCATGGATTAAACTTACACCGGAATATCCCTTTAAAGATCGTGGATAAGGAGACATGAGCTGATTAGCTTATGTCGACACCACGGATTGTCTTTTCTGTTGTGGTCGTATTTGTCTGAAAGTTGTCACATACAAATTAAGAATTTATGAAAGGATTATAACTAACTTCAGATTTTCACAAATGAACACGATTAGAGGTGCTGATAGGCATATTTTTCACAGGCAAACAGTCTTATCGCTCAGCTAAGCTAAGCTAATCACCTCCTGGCTTTAGCCTCACACCTGAACACACAGACACAATTAGCACAATTAGTTAACTGTCTCATGGAGGCTAACTCAGAAAGCACATTTTGCAACACACAGTACATTTTAATAGTTGGCTTTACTTAAAAAAGCCAGGAAACCGATGACCTCAGAATTACCAGGTAAAGTAGACTTTTACATTTAAGTTGTACAAGATATAAATGATTGTTAAAATGTTTAGGCTACTTTAGTTAGCACACACACAAGACGGCAACCAGGCAGTCATACATGTGTTCGTAATGTTTCATATTTCTTTGTGCACTTATTTTTGCTTAGATGCAATGTGAACCCAGATTTTAGCGTTCGATTTGATGAGTAATGTTATCGTAATTGACAGAAATCATAGCCTAAACTGTTAAAACAAGAACTTAGTTTGAATAAACCAGAATCGTCCTTTAAGTCGTGGCGTGCGGCTCGTGTTTGCGGAGCCCGCCTCCCCTCCTCCCTCCTCCCTGCTCCTGAAGGCAGAGCGAGCTCCGGCTTCCTGCAGCTCCTCCTGTGGACGTTTTTTAATAGAAAAGCTTTTCACGGGAAGACTGCCGAGCTACACGGCAGCCCTTTGATCTCCGGTATTTGTGTGTGTGCATATAGCAGGGTAAGTGTGTGTGTGTGTGGGTAGAGTAAGTAACAGTATGTGTGTGTGTGCGTGTGTGTGTGTGTGTGTGGCGAACGGTAAAGGTGAAACACTCCCTTTCATATTTAATGAGTGGAGATGGGTCTGAGGAACGTTGCAGCGTTCACAGGAGGTATTCCCCCGGGGCTGCCAACCTGCTCGCATCCCTCTGTTATATCACTCACTATCATGAGTGTGTGTGTGTGTGTGTGGTTAGCATGCATTTCAGTGAATGTGCAGGGGAAAAAATAGTGCATCCTACTGAAAGTTTAATAATTAGTTTTGAGGGGATGGGGCAGGGGTCGGGAGAAGCATATGGCACGAGCACGAGCGCTGCACCAGCACTGTTTTGACTTTTCCTCTCTGCATGCGATGGACTGGGAGGGATGGGGGGGCGCACAGCCATCTACAGAGTCTGTAAACTAGGCCACGCAGTCGCAGTAAATGTGTTGCAGTGACCACACGGTATATATTAAATCCTGCGTTCCTCTCACAAGCTGCAGCCGAGCCCCCTCGGCCCTTCGGAGCGCTCCCTCCGGTCTGCTTCCCTTTCTGATTAGGAAGCGTTTCCTCGGCTGCTATCTCCGCTCTCATCCTGATTAACTTCACATTGTCACTAATCAAAGCTGGTCTGATTCTAAGTCGAGCTGCGCTGGAACACGCTGTCCCCGAGCTCGCTGCCAGACTCAGCTCGGATGCGTTTTCAGCAGGAAAAAGCCCCTCGCGCTGTGTTCCCCAACTCGGTTATGAATGATCGCGCTATTATGCAGAAAAAACACTACAGTCTTCATTTGGGAATTTGCTTTAAATGCTAATTGCTCGTATCCTGGAAAGCAAACGGGGGGGACTCCTTCTAGACAAGAGCTGTGTTCTGTTCTGTCAGTGAGTTGTGGGCAAAAGGAAACAGGAGGGGGGCAACTTTGAAAGACCTGTCCTGTATGACGGACGGCTGCCAGGGGTTTGAGGAAGATCAGCTTTGATCAGTGGGAACAAAGGCAGCATGTTGTGCTCACAGTCCACACACAGAAAGAGGCTGACACAGCAGAAGTGTCTATGACTCTGCAGCGCTTCCAAAAAAGTTAGGAGCCACTTTAGAAATGCCAAGTCAGAGCGATGTAATGTACTTATGATGTTCTCATGGAAGGCAGTGTTGGTCAGAAACTAATCCATGGTCCCCAGAGGATGGAGCTCGATGCCCGTGGTGATCCCAGACATTTCTCATTTTTGTATCCAGTCCAGATCAGGTCAAAAACTCAGTCAGAACCTCGGTTTGTAAACAAATATCTGCGAATAATGGCATTCCAGTGGCAGGTTATGAGAACAGCTACTACTAATTTGCTGCGGTAGCTCACTAGCTGACTAGCTACTATTACATTGTTACTGCTGAGTTCTGCTAACCTGACTCTCGCCAGATGCATTTCGTTCCGCCTAGCTCCACTCACATCCATCTGGGATCGCTCCCGTTGGGAGGGATTTCGGCACCAGATTTTATGGTCGAGCCAATCAGGACCGCCGGGCGGGAGTTTCATAGATGTGACGTAGCAGAGAAGCGACTGTTTTGATTCAGACAACAATGGCGGCTCGCATCGAGGAGCAAGCGTCAACATTGATGCTGCTGTTTCATCCGTGTTGTCCAATCTACCCAATATTTTTTCGTTAAAGAACGTCGCTCTCATCAACGTCACAGGTTGGTTTCGATGTAAGTGGTTGAAGGAGCACGTCAATAAAGATGACAGACAAGTGGTTTATCCAATCATATGCAAGGATTTTTGATAAGGCCCAGCCTTCTGAAACACATCTCCAATGGAGCGATCCCAGATGGATGAGTGGAGCTAGGCGGAACGAAATTCATCTGGCGAGAGTCAGGTTAGCTCTTGGTACCACTGTGCTCTCATATATCATGTGAGTGCAGACTGGCAGGGTGGGATCACCGGTCGCTAATGTTAGCCTATAAGGCACTGCTAGTGTCAAGGTAATGAAGTAGTGTTCCCCCTTTTCTTTTTGATGACTTGGCTGACAGTGTGAAGATGTGAACAATTTCCGAACATCCATGCTTTTCAGTCTCCATCAGATGAAAGGATAAATAGCATTGTGATAATACAGGATTGCATCCGCACAGCTGAAGACGTGATATTGAAAATGTCAAAGTTACGTCTATTCGCATCAAAGCCATCGACGGCAACTGAAGTGCTGTCCCACTTCATAGGGGGAGTTTTCCTTTGTGTTGGTTTCAAAACTTCAGACTTCAGGTCTTGATTTGTTTAAAGTTGTCCTGAAGCGTGTCCCCCAAAAAATCATGTATTCAGAAGAAAGAATTGAAAATCATGCTAATTTAATGGCAGTACACGACAGGTGATGATGAAGTTGTTGCACTCACAGGTGGTAGTGAAAGCTGTTTCCTGTCAGCGTGTCATAACTTTGTCTTTTTAAAGCAGCTGATCCAGTTTGTGATCATTGACATTCAGACTTTGTTACGGGTCATTTGGATTCTTCTCACAGCCTTGGTGGTGTTTGATCCGTCAGTCATTTATCAGTAATTGCCTGTCATGTGCCATTTATTGCATTCAGCCTTTAGCTTGTAACATTTAGAGCCCAACTGTTAAACACCAATATAAACATGTACCACTTGATGCTGCGGAAGTTCAGCACCCACAGGGGTTTTTTGTGCTCGTTCCTGGCCGAAGCTGTTCGTCTGCGCAAAGTTCCCACATCAAAACACAATATTTGCAGCGTTGGAGAAGATGCAGAGCATAAATATTTCACTGATATAAACTCAGCCACTAGATCTATCAATATTTGGTGTTATTTTGCAGCTTCCTCTTGGAGAGCGATGTATTTGATGCACAGCTTTAGAGAGCCTCTTTAAATGAATCAGTGTGACAAGTTGCAGAGAAAAAAACACAGAGCGCTTTTTATCTCGTTTTCTTATCAACATCCAATTTTTATAAACGATACGATTTCAGAATATTCATAAGCCTGCTCAGAAAGAACATCAGTCCCTCCAGTTAGCGTGTTATTGATCGATCCTGGCAATTATCAACAGCAGAATAATGCTGTGAACTCATTCTGCACAAAGATGTTTGCATACAACAGCGCCTTTGTTTTTCAGAACTAAGCCCTCCGTCATTGTTGTCTCGCTGAAAAACCCAGTTTCAAAATGTATTTATTGCAAATCAGAAGGTGTCAAATTGGAAAAACTCATCTCAGATCAAACTAATCAGTGAAATCTGTGATTGTCTTCTAACTCGGAGCAACTCTAGCTATTAGAAGAGCATCATTAACAGAAATAATGTGCAAACAGAGCAAGAGCTTTCAAACAAAATAACTTTTACTCAAGTCAGACGATGTCACCTTGAACATCACCACAGCAGCATCGTAAACAACGAGGCCCTTCATTCACACAGCAGTGCTTCTCAAATGTTGTACCACCTCAAACATAGTTTTTGAGTTGTTCGTCTGTCTGAACCATTATTGTGAACGCAATATCTCGAAACTCCTTGAGGGAATTTGTTCAACTTTTGGACTTGAGGATGAACTGAATTTGTTAGTGGTCAAAGGTCAAAAGTCAACATCACTGCGACCTCACAAAACACGTTTGGTCATCTCTCCAAAAAACATTGTACACAAATGTATAACATGATGATGCTGTGACGTTTTAAATCCTAAAGGTCGACGTCACCGTGAGATCATGATGTTACACAGAAATAATGTTCTGATCATTTTTCCCCGTCACAGCTGAGGAACAGCAGCCTGACTCGTCTCTCTTGTTTGTCTGATAAAGCTCCCGATAGACAAACACAGAAAAAAAAACAACAAGCTTCTCCTCCGTTTTCTTGGTAACCAGGGTGACGGGGGATGAGTCCCGCCCCAACACCGCCACCTTTTTACTTCTTTCTCTTGTTTCTCGGTGGCTGCATGCTGCGACACCCTCCGTCCTCACCAACACTGTAAAGAAACACGATGTGAGCACAGGGGCCTGAATACAATTAAATAATAACAGGGTTATTATTGTGTCATGCATACAAGATGAAACATGTGCTGTGTAAAACACTTGAGAAACCCGGATAATTAGCAACAGTAAGAAAAAATGTTTTTACGCGAGATCAATGCTGCTGCTGCGAGTTCATCGGATAAACAAGCCCTTCATTACTGTTGTCTGTGCTTTTGTTTTTTTCTTACAGAGCTTCCGTACGGCTGGGAGAAAATCGATGACCCCATTTACGGCAGCTACTATGTCGAGTAAGTCGGGTACATCTTTAATATGTAATGGCTTTGCTTTTGATTTCCAGCGCGGCCCGGTGGTGCCGTATTAATCATATTTATTAGGGGCAGACTGGCGCTGCAGCCAGGAAGCAGTCGCTCCCTTTTTGTCTGCCGACTGTTTGTTTGCAGCGGAGGGGAGGGGGGGAGTTTTATTTGCCCGTGTGTGCCTCTCCATATTTCAGTCCGAGCCGCTCGCGCCGCATCTACATCTGTAGATTAGCTCGTGAGCAGAGATCACTCTGCGAGTCTGTTAATCCACATCCGCCGCTGCAGCCGCCCGTCCTCTCCGCTGAAGCTCACGTCCCCTCCCCGCTCAGAGGTGTCATCTCTTTGGCTGGATGCTCTCGACTCCCGGGCGAAAGGGGGGGACGGGGCTCTATTTTTAGACGGGCAGGGGGAGTCATTTGGCTCGACTTTGCTTAAGAAAAACCTCCAGAACGACACTTGACTGCTTCGCCGCGCTCATCCTCTCCAGATAATCTCATTGTCCTGCCTTCTCGTCATGTGAAATATCATGAAAAGAAGTTGCCAGACCCTGAGATATTATGTAACTATGTAACAAAAAAAACATAGTGGAGCTTCTTCTTGTAATTAGCGGCGTGATCCTGGGGTGTTCATTAAAAGATAAGGAGAGGAGGAGAAGATGGTGTGTGTTCATGTGAGAGCACAATGCAGCCTGAAAGAGTGAGGGGAGTATCTAATGACGACTAATTATTTCTCACTGGCAAATTACAGTATTTGTAGTCATTGACTATCTCCCCCCTTTGCAAACTAAATTAAGACTGACATGGGACGTTGAAGGAAATCTCTTGTTTCATGTGTAGGTTCCCTCACAGTCGCTGATTCACATAATTCTCCTTGTAAGGCCGCCCGAACTGTGCAAGAAAAGCCCAGGATCGCTCGTTTGTTCTTTTTTATTCAGCCGTTCTGCAGCTCTGTTACATAATCGGGGGGGGGGCGGCCATTTAATTAATCATCAGAGCCATAGCTGCGTTCGCACCGGGGTTTTTGGATCTGATCTTTGCCGAGAGGGCGGCTGAGTCAAGTGCAGCAGGATGGTGTGAAGTCTGAAGTCTTTGCTGTTTGTTTTTTTATCTTTGTAGCCATATAAACAGAAGGACCCAGTTTGAGAACCCAGTCCTGGAGGCTAAACGGAGACTCCAGCAGCAGCAGCAGATGCAAAGCCAGGGTCTGTCCTCACTGCCCCTTCCCACCATCTACAGAGGTAAGACCCCCACGCTGACGTCTTGGACAAACTCCAGTTTCCCATTATCAGGGAATAAAGTCGCACTCATTATCTGTCTGTGTGTTTAGAATGATTCTATCTATGTCAATGTAGCGTAGTGTTTTTGTTATGTTGCTAACTTCTGAAGTTTTCTGCCAAAAACTGATTTCTGTACCTCCTTTTATCAGCTCGGAAAGTCTCACATTAGCTTCAGATATTAACGTAATGCACCAAAAGTGGATTGTTTGTCATGAAATACGTAAAGTTCAACAAGTTAATCATGACAAATAGGACTGTGTCTAATTGGAAAACTCATTTCAGAGCAGTAATCCAACTAATCAGCGAAATCAAACAGCAACTTTCGACCTTTTCATAGCATCATGACTAATAAATAACAGAAAAAGTGCAACAGATTTCAGGAAGAAGAACTTTTACTCCACGTCTCAAACCTCTCTGACTTCATAGATGTATTAGGGAAACTTGAATTCTTTATATGAATTAAGTTTTTATGTCTCACACATACAACTACAGGCTGACCAGACACTATAGATTTATACAAGACAGATGCAGAACGCTCCAAATGCAAAAATCAGATCATAAATTGCTTCACAATATGAGACAAAAAAGCCAATAACAGACATTAAATCCAGACTAAATCAGTTAAAAACATTGGACGGGTCTACGAGGAAAAAGATAAACCGCACAAGGAGACAACAAACTTCTTTTCATTTTCTCTGCCACAATCGGCAGCAGCAGCTCCCGCCTTAATGAAACTCTGATGATCCGTCTTCTATTAAGATAAGATAAGATTTTAATGATCCCGCACCGAGGAAATTCACTCGACACAGCAGCTCGAGAGACAGACGCAGCTGAGGAAAGTGACTGAGTTAGAGATGAATATGAAACGACATGAAAACAGGACAAAAATCACTGACACTTTTAATTCATTCCTCAACTTCAGGAGAAAACTAGATGTACACTTGTTGTCTGTAACATGTAAAGAGGCTCATTTAGCTCATGAGGAACAGGACGGCTACGTGTTGATTGGCAGCAGGAGACAACATCTCGCTCGCTCTTCCTCCAGACTGGTAGTAGTTTATAAATAGTCTTCCTCCCAGGTGAGCATGTGGGCTGTAATGTGATTCACTGTTTTGTTTAATGACCGGTTTGTTGCTACCTGATTCCAGCGCTAACTCTCCGCCAGCCACAGCAGTAGGATGTACTGCGAGAAAAAAAAAAACTGTCTGGACCGGTGAAGTGGAGGTTTGTTACCATAGTAACGTAGTAGTCCACCGCTCTGAGTCGCTCCAGTGAGGCTCTCTCTCCTCCCTCTCCCCCCCACCTCCACCTCCTTCCTCCTCCTCCTCCTCCTCCTCTTCTGTCTCCCCTCCGAACTTCGACGCCAGTGGAGGATGCCAGCCCCTGTGCCACCCTCCCCAGATCCCCCCTCGTTCAGGTGGGCCCGGTGCCCGAGCGCTGCCACAGCCTGGGCGACCTCCGCCGCTCGCCGACGCTGGGTCGCAGGGGCGCCGCGTACGCCACCTCCTCCTCCGCCGACGTGTCCCCTCTCCGGCGCGTTCTCACCCGGCGGATGAACATGTGCCCGCACCACCAGCCTAAACAGCAGCCGCTTCGCACCTCCGCCTGCGCCGTGGTGCTAGAGCAGCCCGTCTGTAGCCCCTTCTCCCTGTGGCACTTTGTCAGTAAGTAGGCCAAGAGAGAAGCGAAGGAGGCTGCCTGTCGTTCCCATGGCTGCCTGCGCTCGTTTGACTTACTGTAAGCATGCTAGCTCGCAAGCAAGCTTCCCCCCCCTCGAGGCAGTCGAGGGATTTGTGTGGCGAGCGTGCACCATGACACGTCTTATCGCCTGGTATAAGCAGGCAGGAGAGTGTAATCACTCCGTCGGTGTCTGGACCAGTGGCGGCAAACAATGTATGTAAACTAGCGCGCTAGCCACGTCTCCCTCAGAGGTGGAAGAGATCGGAGACTTGGTTAAGTGTGACTAAGCTTGTTGGCTGAGATCCTCTCATTCCTCCACGAGGCGCCCCCTTCCTCCAGAAATCTCCCAGCTCTCCCTCCTGCAGACATTTCCCCGTCCTCCCGTAACCCTCTCAAGCATCTTCTCTTGGAACTGATCCCCGATTGACAGCATGTCATTCACTGAATTTGTGCGCTGCTCTTCTTGGTAGCCTTGGGAAGGGATTGAAGACCCGAACCGCTGATGCTCTCTGCACCTTTTTTCTTCCCGCCGTTTCCCAGCATGGGAGGAGAGGAACGGATGTGAGATTAGTGTATTTGGGTGTAACCTGCACGGGAGCCGTTGAACCACACCTGCATCTTTCAGCACCACAGACCCACCTCTGTCCAAACTCGCTCAGACCATACCCTGCCAGTTTTCCTGTGGCTACACCCGTCTCTCTCTGGATAAGCTTTACCCATGCCCCCCCACCCTGTGAGCACTGCCCTGCACCGGCTTTGAGGTCCTTTCCATCTTTGCTTCACAGAATCACGCTGTGTATTTGCTTGATTTGTTTCTTTTTGTGTCCTTTTACAGAGAAGCCGCTGTTCACGCGGGACCCGACTCAGCTGAAAGGCAGTTTCCTGTCCACATCGCTCCAAAAGAGCAACATGGGCTTCGGCTTCACTATTATCGGAGGCGACGAGCCGGACGAATTCCTCCAGGTCAAGAGTGTCATCCCTGATGGGCCCGCCGCAGCTGATGGAAAGATGGCCACAGGTAAGCCTCAGGCATGGCTGAAATACAAGAGGCTCGATTTAAAAAGAAAAACAAATCCCTGAAAGAGAACTCTCTCTCTCTCAGTCGGTGAACAACCTTCACGTGTAGATACATCAAGCAGGACCACAAAGGCAGGAAAGAAAGTCATCCTTGCTTACTTTAAATTACAACATTCCTTAAAGTCTTAAAAGTTTTATTCCTGTTATTCCAATAATTGGTCCATTTACAAGCAACCATCCAGAGAACTGGAGTTTTCAAGGCCCTCATTTCCACTTTCCACTTTCACATTCTGTTTAAAGTGCAGCAAATTCAAGTACAGAACACAGTAAAGGTCCATCGTCAAACACAGTTACAAAAATATACATGTACGGTGACAGTAAGGAACAAGAAAGCAGAAAGAAACAAACAAACAACAAAATAAAATAGTACAGGTGATGTGTGTAAAGGGACATTCACAGATTAGAATCAAGTCTGAGCACCAACCCATGAAACAGTCACGCCACATAATAAATAAAGAGCAACCAGGGTCATTTATATATAAAAATATGCACAACTTATTTCTCATTTGTCTGACGATATTAAAGTTCGATGTCACGATTATAAATGCTATCAAAATATGATTAAAACTCTTAAAATGCCACTTAAAACGTTAACTGGAATCACTTTTCCTGACTTGCTCTTCAGTAAAACGCATCAAACACTATTAAATAACGTTGATTTCCCTGCATAAATCATGGATAAACTAGAATGGCACTCAGTAGAGCGCATACCTCCGCCAAGGCCTAGCAGTCAGTCAAATCCAGATCTGTACCAACAGGTAGACTGCGGTTTATTTTGGGCTGAGATCCGTCCTCCATCCAAGTTTGGTTGAAATCCGTTCAATGGTTTTTGTGAAATCCTGCTGACAAACCATGGACACGAGTGAAAACATCATAAAATGTGCGGCGACTCGTCTCCGTGTCATTTCTCAGTTTGGAAGTCACAGTTTATCCTCACATCTGATTTAACTTTCTTTGCGGGGATATGATGGGAAAGCCGAGCCTTCGGCCCCGGTGACAGGCTGAGGAATTCACAACGACTGACCTTGTGGTAATTTAAGATAAATCATGAAATCAATACACCTTTTTCAAGTCGCTCGTGAGGATATTTACGATCATCTGCGGTAAAATCCTCCCACCCCTGCTGCGCACGAGCGTCCTGCAGGTGCAACTTGCAAAGCTAGCACTGTACAAGTTCTGTTTGTGGGTGTGTGTGTGCGCTCCGACTGCAGACTTTCCCTTCTTCCATTAATCATAAAGGGGACTTTATGAGCACCATAACTCCTGGCTGCGGCCACAGGGGGGTGGAGCTGCAGCACATATGCACAGATAGACACAAACGGAGACACTAAGATGGACCAGCTGTACTTAAAGGTCAGGGGGATAGAGCTCGCAGGCTTGTCAGTGCTCTCAGCAAGCGATGATGCTTCGGGTTGTATACACTGGAGCAAATTCAGAGGTTATAGTGGTCGTTTATCAAACAAAGAGTGAGCTGGTCAGCCAGTTTGCTCTGTAGTAAAGCCAGTATTCTCATTCACAACACTTCTGTGTTGTTATACAATCGAAAATACCCCTCTTTTCAGGCAAATTTTATTATTTATTCATGTATTCTTCCCCTAGAAATAACTCTCGCGTTTCTACCCTCCTCTCCGCTACGTCCCACCTTCAGCTCGATCTCCATCTATCTCACCATCCGTCCTCCGTCCCCACACCTTTCCTCCACAGATGTCGTGTCCTACTTCTGCAGTAACAGCTAACTTGATCCCAATAACTCAGAGCTCACGCGGACACGAACCCCAGGCCCGCGGAGGTGTGAAATTCCCAATTCCAAAAATATTTCTTTTCTTTTCCTGACCCCTCCTCGCCGTCTCCACGACCAGGGAGAATGTGTTCCAGCATTTCTTACAAAAGTTTTCTTAAATATCTGATGTGTTTCTTGCAAGACCACATTCGGAGCGGTTTCTGTGCGGGCGAGATATTCCGTGTGTTTCGGGTGTATTAGCTGCTCTGTTTCTGTGGAACAACAGAGTTAGGAGTTGCGTTAGCTTGAAGTGGAGAGGCTCAGTTTGGATGCCAGAGGCAGCGTTTAATGCAAAAATCAAGTGGTTTTGTTGGTGCAGCGTGTTTCAAACTGGAGCGTTTACAGCCTCGACGCTCGCTCGGCAGCCGAGCCGTTCGACTGAACTGTTTCCATGTGTTTTCTATTTTCAAGATAAGACACAAAGAATATGCACCACATTTGGCATTTGGAACTTAGTCAGTATCACAATTTTTCAGAGATTCTGAATTAAAAATACACAGCTGAAATGACATGAAATTGTGCAGATTCCTGGAGGTTTAACTTGATGGTGTCACTAAAGTCAACATAATTATCATAATTAGCTGTTGCTAGCAGCTTTTGTCAGCTCCAGTCAGGTAGCTAAGCTAACAATAGCTCCATGAGTCGGTTGAGAACAATGTTGTCGTCTGTTTTTTTTCCATTTAGGAGAAAACTAAAGAACCAGTGTTCACATTTTAAAAACATACTTTTACATGAAACATTAAATGGTGCAGATGCCTGAAGTTTAATGATCTGCTGCTTGACATTTAGAAATAAAGGACCTCTTACTGTTGTATAGCAGCTTGTTAGCTGTTCATGCTAACAAATGAAGCTTACATCAGAGCAGATAACTGTCTGGGTGCTGGGCCTCCGTACAGTCAGTTAACTTATCACAGTATCAATCATTAAATGTGTTTGTGCGTCTACAAACTCTTCAGACAGTCGTATTATTGTTCTGACACAGCTAAAATCCTCTGTGTCACCCTCTTCAGCCTGACACACACAAACCCACATTCACACACAAAACACTGCAGGCGGCGACAATGCGTGCCCCCCGCTGAGAGTCTAAACTGCTCAGTTGTCGCGGCCTCGTCTCGGCAGGGCCACGGAGACCTCTCGTTATGTCGGCAGACTCTTGAACACACTATTATAGTGAGATGAATATGTCATAAAGACGATGCAAGGATGGGACGATGAAGGATGGAGCGGCAGCGTCGGCCTTGGTGCCGGCGAGCGCGGTGTTTACAGTTAAGGTCAGCGTGATTTAGAATGTACAGCGGACCTACGGAGGTTTAATAATGGATGCAGAGAGAGTTATTTTGTGGCCATGAGTGTATTTTTGTCCTGGCTTTCTTCGTTTACATGTCAGTTTCTCGGCACGTACGTGCACACCCTTGTTTATGAACAAATTCCTTTATTAGGGGTCATTTTACCCAAGTTCATATACTACATATTTTTCTCCTGAGCCCTCAGTTGTATCTGAGAGTTAAAGTCCCTCACCTGGCATCAATTAAACCCCTGAAACTCATCTCTGTCACTCACAATACATACATACAACATAACCTCCTTGGTGGACGTAATAATGAAACACTGTTATTGGTTTCAGTTAGAAAATGGGTGACTTCTCATTTCTGGTCGGTGGCTAAACAGTCAAATGAGCGTCTCTGACTAACTTTTTTAGCTTCAGCTTTTTAAAAACCGCCGACTACTCTAAAATGAATGAAGCTGAATGGAGTTCCACTAAACAAGGATGGAGGACGGGTTTCTGTCCAGGATAATCTCCTCTAACTTTTGATGTGAATCTGGATAAAGAGAAGGATTCAGGAATTTTCTCTCCCTTTTTTTATCATGGCGCTTTTGTTAATGTCTCTCAGAATAATGCACAGAGCTTGATTTTAAAAAGTCTGGTGTATTTAAGTGGCTGCCAGGCTATCGAGTGAGTGTAAAAGTAGAGGTATGCGCTCTACTTAGTGCCATTCTAGTTTTTCCTGTGAAACACTGGATTAAAAAAATTGAGATAAAAATTACAACATGGGCTGCTAAAGAAATGTGTGATCTTGACGAGGAGTCATGAGTGATGATGATCACTTAAACACAACTGTCATAAATTAGAAGACATCGTACCATCAATATGATTTTTAAGCTGTTGTAAAGATGCACCAAATGTTATTTTCTTGTCCGATTCCAGTTTTTTAAAGGTCTGACTTCTGATTTTCTGTCTTTTTAAGAACTATATTTAACCACATACACTTTTTATAACCTTTTTTTATTTGAAATTAAATTTGTATGTTTGTAATAAAACTCTGACTATTACATAACTAATAAAAATAACAAGTTTTAAGCTATTTTAATGGCCTGTTGTCTTAAAATCTGAGATATCTGACACTGAGCGGCCAGTTGGTTCATCTCTAAGCTGTTATTTTAAGGTAGAGTCGTTACAGAAAGTTGCTTTAAAGGGTCACAAGTCACATCCGTTGGACAGTTGTGGTGTCAGATATCTCTAAGACTCTTCATTTATAATCATGCACGATAAGATATGTGTCAGTATGTGACTCCATAGCTTTGTCTTTCGCCCCGTCTGGCTGCGTTTCCTCCGCGGTCGTGAAGGATGAGATCTGTGGGCACAGCGAGGGCACGCCGAGGTCACGGCGCCATCGTTTGTTTTCTGCCCGCGTGCTCGGCTATTGATTCTGACGCCGGTGCTCAAGCCAAATGTCGTCGGCGTTTACCCAGATTAATTAAAAAGTCCCTCACGTCACGTTGCCTGGAAGTGTGAGCTCGCTCTGTCAATACGGCCATTAAAAACTTTTACAACACGTTCCGCTGATATCTTAACCTCGGCTACTGTCCCTCAGATCGGTCAACAGCCAATCCAGGGATATAAACATCATGAACCGCCATGTTGTTTGATAAGAAGTGCTGCTGACCCAGCCATTAGTGCTGTGGCTTTGCTTATTAATCACGAGAGATCTTTGTTTTTCCCTTTGTCGCCCTGCAACACACACTCACACTCTCAACTTCCCCACTCTACAAAGAGCACAACAATTACGGCCGCAATTACAAAATAATTGTTTTCATTATCAGCCCAGGTAATGCTGTTTGTCAGACTGTAGAACGGATCGTGACGAGTGTTCCCACTTACCCACTGTTTTTTTAAAAAAACCTGCACGGCGCACAGAAATCTATATTTAGTAATGTGGCTGAGACGAAGATAAGCCCGACGAGGAGCGCTTCTGTGCGGGGACGTTTAATTGCCACCTCGGTTTTTATCTACATTGCAGTTTATTGCAGCGAGCAGGTAAAAGCACTCGGCCCCGTAAAAAGGCGAGATCAAGAAACTGAATGTGGTCATTTTTTTTTTAGCTGCAGACATTGTTTACGGCTTGAAGAGGCAGTTCTGATGAACCGCACAGCTGATTGATTACAAGAATAGATGCAGAGAGCCAGAGTTTCAGCACAGTGCAGTTTTCTAATCGAGGTTTTCTCTACCCGAGGTTCACCGTGCATATTCTAATCTTAAGATAAATGATCGCCTCATTTAGGAGTTGCTATTAAAATCCAAACCTTGTATGAACGCCAATTAATTTGTTGGCATTCGTACAACTACAGTGAAGTGGAAGTGTTATACATCATCGTAACTCCGCGACATCCTTCAACTTTGTCCTCAGCCCCCCAAAAATCGTCCTCACAGTCCCGTCTCTCTTTCTTTGGATTTGATTTCCCTTCCTCTTAACTTCGACACGTCTCACTGATCAAAACAAAAGCCATACTCGCGGCCCGTGCCTGAGCATGCGGGATCCCTGCAGGACTTAATCTGCAATTTGCATGCGACAATTAAATCGGCTCCGGTCTCAGTCCATCAAGCGTCGTGCCGTTAACTCGAGACAATCTCAGGTTTGTGGGGGAAATGATGTTTGTTAAAGGCTACTAATAACAGAAATATTAAATTAACAGAGCTTTTACACTGTTCGCACGCCTGTCTAGGGGCATCTCGGTAGCCTAATGTGGTTAAAGCTCATACCAGATAATAGCAACGTCCCCAAGTCAGTTTTTTCATGTCACACATCATAATTTGCCTCAGAGAGCGTCACAGTTCATCCAGCATTCAACAGCCTCTGTCCTTAGACTCTCAGTTGGTAAAAACTCCCTTTAATGGGCAAAAAATTGAAGAAATGTCAGGAAGAGCAGCAGAGGAAATCAAATAAATCAACAAAAACATTGCACAAGTGAAGAGTATGGATCCAGGTGTGATTATTTGCCATGTAATTCCCCCTTTTCCACTTGTTTCCTGTCCTATAATCAATCACACAACATACTGGAGAGCAAGGTTATATTGTAGGGCAGTATTTTTAGTAATGTCGGTCTGAGTGATGACTCTGAAACGGGTTTCCGGTACAGATAACGTCCTTCTTTACCAGTCTGAGTGCCATCGGATTCAAATGTGTAAATATCCGTGTCGTGATGAAGGGAAATGTTCATTCATTCAAGTTTCTGAAAAACTTTTCTCTAAGTAGTTCCTGAGGCTGTTCTGTAAAGTAGCTTTCAAATGAATAATAAATAGAGCAACTTCTGACCCACCAATGTCAATTTCAGGGACAAACTTTCTACTTTTGGAAGTAAGTCCATTACTGTCCACAGCTACAGGTGTGTTTCTTAAAACAAAGCTTTGTCTGTGCGTTTTGACCTTAAGAGGACCTTTTTGTGTGGACAGCAAAACGATGATGCTTCCTAATTGTATCCTATCCCTGTATGCAGCATCATTGACAAATGTGGAGTTGAACTGTGTGCTATGATATCGGAGTATTTGAGATTGAACATTGATTGAACGGATGTCATATTGTCTATATTTAGAGGGACACAATCAAACTTGATAATACGATGAGATATCATGTTTTTCATGCCTTTTCATGATATTTACTGTCACTAAGCAACCAACCAGAGTAATCAGTCTGCTTTTTGTGTTCGTTGTGACTGAGATTATTTCCAAAACGGTGCTAAAACACTCAACTGGAAGGAGATAATTCTGTTTCAACACCTTGTTTCCAAAAATAATGTCCGTGTGGACTCACGCTCATCCCATCTCATTAACTTCATCATCTAGACTTGACCACTAAGTTTCTCTCTGTTCATCCTCTTGTTCGCAGGTGATGTCATTGTCTACATCAACGATGTGTGCGTCCTGGGAACCACCCACGCCGACGTGGTCAAACTCTTCCAGTCGGTGCCGATCGGCCAGAGCGTCACCCTCGTCCTGTGCCGCGGCTACCCGCTGCCCTACGACCCGGAGGACGCCGCCAACACCAACAACAACACCACCACCACCACCATCATCTCCCCGCTGGGCATCATGGAGCAGCGGCCCATCATGGTGAACGGCAGGACGGGCTACGACAACTACCTGGACTATCTCTCCCGCACGACGCGCTTCGTCGCCGACCCCAGTCAGGACCAGGCCAACGCCCAGCAGTCGCTGCTCACCCCTCACCCGGGCGACACCCACCTGGACGGCTCGCTTCCTCCCACCTCCGGCACCACGCCTCCCGACAGCGTCTCCATGGCGTCGTCGGGCGCCACCCAAGGGGAACTACTCACCCTGACCATGGTGAAGGGCGTCGACGGCTTTGGCTTCACCATCGCGGACAGCGCCACGGGCCAGCGGGTCAAGCAAGTGCTGGAGCCGCTGGGCTGCCCGGGCCTGTGCGAGGGCGACCTGATTGTGGAAATTAACAAGCAGCCGGTGCAGGGATTCACACACACGCAGGTGGTGGAGCTCCTCAAGGACTGCGGCGTCGGCGTGGAGACCTGCCTGGTGGTTCAGAGAGGCGGAACAGGTGAGATCGGCGGCGGCAGGTAGGGATGGCGCGGGAGATTTCTGGCTTTCCTCGCCGCGTATCTGTCTGACTATTCATCTCTGTCATCTCCTGTAGCCGAGTGAGTCTCTATGTGTGGCCACAGAAGCCTATTATGCAGTCCTGCAGCGCTCAACAATGGCTGACTGATGCACAGCTCCTCTCAAGTGCCCTTCCTAGTCCTCTTTCCTTTACTCAGGGAAAAAAAAAACAGCTTTGCTCCACTCTACCTAAGTAGACCATTCTGTGCTCTGCTCACTGAGCCGTACCTCCTAGTGGTCAACAAAGGCGCCTGATTGAAGTGCAGTCTTTTCGCAGGGCTGAGTTATTTTCAAAGGCTCTTTTTAAGATTCTCACCGTCTTGTCAGTTTTCATATGTATGGTGTGTTTTACCTTCTTTTGAGCCTCGACCCCCAAATTAAAGTGTGTCAGAAGTAGCCGAGTTTTTGCACAAAAAATGCCGCAAATGGCTCTGAAGTGCTTTTCCACCCTGTGTTTTTCAGAACGCGTGGCCCCTTGACAGTCATAATTATGCACCGCAGTCTGTCGTGACTCACACAAAGGTTGTGATTTGCAGAATCAACAGGTTGCTGCTTTCAGCCCTGTGAGTGTGTGTGTGTGTGTGGTACGTTGCAGGGGCTGTTTGTGGAGTGTGTGCGTAACAACGTCCTCACAGAGGCTGACACCTTCAGACAGCTCGCTTCTAATGGCGACATTTCTGACATTGAAACAAAAGGAGGGTTCGCTCTCGCGTCCCCTCTGAATTTGTATACGGCTCAGATGACGGAACATAAGTTGTGTGTGAGCCTGCTGTGCCCACAGACTGAGGCTGCCCTCTCATTGAATTATAGAAGTGCAGTGCATCTGCTCGGGATGAGTCAGCCGAAGCTCCGATGTTGAAGATTAAAACGTTTTAATTAAATCTCGAAACAGCAACATCGGCGTTTCATCACCCGAACCGATACGATCCGTCTCGAGTCCTTGTTGTTAGATGTTGTTAAATGATTCTGCTCTTTGAGACTACCTGACCTCGATTTATCGACAAGTGACAACACGTGAACTTAAGCGCTCGTTTGTAGGGCGAGCTGGACGCCAAACGGATCGGGAAACCAATACTGATTGTGCCTTTTTTTTTTGTGGAACCAATTCGTAGTTATGCATTTTGCCTTTTTCTGTCGTGTAATGTCACATACCGATCATAATGCCAGCTGCCTGGTGCCACAGACACCACTGAGAATCACCCACAAAAGGTCAGCAGCGCCCTCTGAATAGATTTATTGCCATTTATTTCTGTATCGGGCCGGCCGTGTCTCTGGGAGGCCAACAAAGAGGACGAGGAGACGCGGAGCGAAGTCTTGCAGGAGTGGAAAATCTGGTCATTTTCTCACCCAGAAAAGGGAGATGAATAAATATTTTAAAGCCTCTGTGTCATCTGCCAGCACATAAACACGCGCGCACGCATGGGAGAGGTTAAAAGTTTTGTGCCACCAACTCAAAAAACCTCCAATCTGTCGACACGCTCCCCACACACACACACACACACACACACACATAAAACGCGCACAGTCTCCCATCTGCGCGGGAAGCCAACGGTGAAGCGCTCCCGCCATCTGTCCGGGTTCTTCACTCAGCGGAGGAGCTTTAGAAGGTCGGAACAAGCGCTCCCGTCTAAAAAAGCGGCCCGCTGGCCCGTGGAGACAACGGCAACCTTATTTACATGCTATATTTCATCTCATTATTCCAAATGTGGATGCGGCTCGGCTCGGCTACGCAACAATACGCCGGGGCGCGGTGTCACATCTGCTCGTGTTGATTTCCTGTGACATGACAAGCTGTGGGCGCTGGAGGTGGAAAACACGTCCGCGCCACCCAGCCTGCTCCGACGGTCGCACGACTGCTTGTGGCACATATGTGTAGGAACGAGTGCAGCTGAGAAAAGATGCCAACGTATCCCAGCCGGGTGGGTTTTTTCATTCATCTCTTGAGAGTATTTTTTGCGATTTTAAACAGAAAACCTCTGTCAGATTTTAAGCTCATTAAGATCAGAGTCTTTGGATCCTCCTGAGAGAAAACAGTCACAATAAAGTATTTATAATTTTTTTGTCTGTAAACTCTTGATGATGGAGATAAACAAGGGGATCGGGACGAAGGAGAAAACCACATATCTCGATTTTTCACGCGGCAGAGCTAATGATCTGTTATTCTTTTTAAAGCCTTGTGATGTCGGCTTTGTTGACTTTTACCTCTTTAGTCTCGCTTTTTCCACACACTTTAAAATGGTAATAAAGTCGGGGGTTGGAATGATGTTATTATGCCATCGCATGCAGGAATTCAAGCTGTGGCTCCCAGCATGGGGGTCGACGAGGAACCCAGTGGGTCCTGAGATGATTACCCAGTCGACCTCACCGTGTCTGATGCAACACAGCGTCAGATGTCCAGGGTGTCTTTGCCTTCTTTTTCCTAAAACCAACAATCCGCCTCTTGGTTTCGCTGACACTGAGCAGTAGATTGTTCTCCGTGCACCACTATGCAAGACTGTCGATCGCCTCCCGATATGAACTCTCCCATTTCAGCCCAGTCGCCAGGATGTTATGCTAGCAGTTAATGTGTCTGCAGTCCACACTAATGTCCGAGGTTGACATTTGTACCCAACGTGGCATATCTTGTTCACATTATATGCTTATTAGCCACCTGTCGCAGCAGGAGGCGGAGGGGGGATGCGGTGGCATTATCACAAGCCAAGTTCATATCACACCACCGGATATTTTTAACTTTTGATTAATTTATGCCGACAAAGCCAGGTGTGTTTTTACGGAGCTGTGGAGGCATTTTCAACATGTTTTGTGGCGTGAAAACCTGGTGTTTTTTAAGGAAAGCTGCTGACGTACGCAGTGGTGTTTGTCGGGCTAGTTTTCATGGGAAGCTGGGCCATCTGTGAGCGTGGCCGCAAAAAAACGGGTATTTTAAGCCAAACCATGATGCTTTCGTAACCCTGACCAAGTGTTTTTTGTGCTTAAACATATCCAGAGCATAAGCACAGTGTTGTGACAAAAGAGAGGTAGAAAAGTTCAATCTTTGCGAAATAAAGAAACGTCTTTATGGAAGATGGAATCAAGCATGTGAAGACTGAGTGTCGGGCAGTGGATATGGCACCATCAGTGGATCTGTTGGTTCTGAGAGCAGACTGGTGAGAGTCCAGGCTGGCAGGGACGTTGTCTTTCTCCATCAGGATGGCTGTGTGAGCCACTGGACGGTAGTGATTAAGACAGGGACGATGATCCTCTCCTGCCTCATTGATATTCACTCTCAGCAGGGTTTGGATGACTTTCTCGAATGTGCTGGTTTCCAGTGAAGTCCATCCCAGTAAAGTTTTGGCTCTCAGTGAAAGTTTTGAAAGTAAATCTACGGTAAAAAAAATGTTGTTGGCCACTTGTTTATTTTCCGTAGCTCTGTCCTGTTGTTCGCTCGCTGTACGTGACGCCGTCGTGACATTTGAAGTCTCGAGATTGTCGCGGCGAATATTTGTGTTTCTGCACTCAATTATCGGCAACATAAACGCTCCAGACTGTGAGATTTGAGTTGCGGCTCATTCTCTCGGAAAGGCCATCTCCAAGCGTTCAGCCAAGCTATTACCCATCCTAATAAAACTGTCACCATGCTGCTGGAATGATGTTCCACCTCTTAACACACCACAATTTGGCCCGCTCGTTTGGACTACTGGACACCGGCCACGCAATCTAATAGAACTGGCTGTTTCCCTCGTTAAGGACTTGTGCCACTAGCTGGTGTAGTAGAGAGGAAGAGTCGACCGACTGACACCCGTCACCAAACAACTGTTACGCTCCCGCCTCTCTCCAAATATTTGTCAGTTCAGGGATGAGCAAGCAGCTCGTCGCTTTTACTGAAAACACAATCTGAAGCGGGGGACTGGAGGAGCGCTGGGAGCGGGCGAAAGTTTAAAAGAGTGCGAATGTGCATATTTCTGCATGACTGAGTCCCGTTGGAACGACGGCATGTTTATCCTGCGGACAGACCTGCCACCTCTCGCTATCTGGTCCGAGGGAAGAACACAAACACACAGACGAGCGCGAACGCCTGCCCTCCCACACATTTGTTGAATTACAATCCAGCGAGCACATGTAGCTTTTGAGCATCAACAAGTCATTACCACTATCATTTAGAGACATGCAGTAGGTGTAATCATCACGAACAAAAGAGACAATCATGAGGAAAAGTGGCAGCTTCCTCACATTCTTCTTCGCCAGCGTCAGACTGCAGACAGAAAGCTGGAGATTTGCTCTTGTCACTCGACAGTTTCAGTGCAAACAGAGCAGAAGCTTCACAGTTTGTCGTACGAGAAGATTGTGGGCTGAGTTCGAAAGCTGCAAAAGAAAATCTTCCTCCTGTTCACAATAACGTCAGACGACTAGTGAAGCAATCAACTAATTATTTCGGCGCTGAAATAATTACACTCGGCCTAATAATCAGAATGAATTGGCACTTTGTTTCGCTTCATTTATTCAGCCCAGCGTTGTCGTCATGTAAAGCTGATTTCCTGTTTGCAGTGAGGGTTGTTTTGTTTCGTTTTAACCTAATCAATCAGTAGTAATGACTATCCGTCCTGCTGATGTCATTGGAACGTCTGCATGTGGAAGCAGTTAACAGTAACTAAGTTGTCCTGGTGCAGTGACGCGCCACTCGGCCGTCATACAGCGATGAATACAGGCCACAGGCGGTCCAGATCTGGTCTGTTCCTATATACGTTGTGGGCATCTGTGTTGTGGCTGCCAGATCGGGTACACATCTGGACCTGATTCATTGCTGGATGTGGGCCAGATGCAAGTGGCTGTAAGACTCGTCACTCATCCGTCTCTTCCACGCTTTTTTCTCGCTAACTAGCCACGAAGTTATGTAACTATTCCTAATCCTGCCCATGAAGCTCTGATCAGATGACGGGCAGAAGCAGCCATCATTTGCAGCAAGTCATATTTTAATCGCTGAGGAAATCGAGACCTGGGCAGCGATTCAGATTCAGATGTCTGGAAACAGGCTAAATTACACCAAGCTAGCAATATGTGCTGAAGAGTATGTTGTCACTGTGCGGCTGCCAAGGAACCAGCAGAGATTTCAGAAAGAAACAGTCCAGCTCATAACCCTGAGTAAAGCCGTGTCTTGAATTTACACACAGTGTTTGTCTGATTTGTTAACTATTGCGCTTTAAAGGTGCTTTTTTGTCAAATTTGTTGTCTTCTGAGAGAGCTAGGCTAGCAATTTCCCTGTTTCCAGTCTTTGTGCTAAGCTAATGAGCTGCCTTTTATCCAACTCTATGTTTATCCAACAGACATGAGAGTAGTTAAGGTAGTAGGTAAATAAGTGCATGTCCAAAAATCGCAAAGTGTTTCTTAAAAGTTCTCTTGAAACAGCTCGCAGAGTGCTGTTTGATTCCTGTTTCCTGTAAAAACAGGAAGCTAGGGAGGGGCTTGTCGTGGATATTGATTGGTGTTAATGGTAGCCAATAGCACTGAGCATGTGGCTAACAACTGTAGGTGCACGGCTAACCGAGCTAAAAGCTAACTACAGCCACAGCAGTCCAATGACTGTGTGAATGAGTTGAGTCGGGGAAATCAGAGGGAATACCAGCAAATGTTTCTCCAAAAATATGACCCACTTTCACCCAAATCAGCCAATAAAGTAATAATAAAGTAAATTTGTATTTCTGACCTGTAATCAATGAAACCCAGCCCCAAAAACACGTCACACAAATTTGAGAAAACGTCGAAGTGCATGATGGGTTGTTATTGTTTTCCAGTGAAATAACACACTCTAAAATACCATCATCTATGATCTATTTCAATTTCATGGGAACATGACTTACTTTTAAACAGGTTTATTTTTTTGACATTCCCACTGCCATGTGTCACAACGCTCCCGAAGAACTCGCCATCAAAAGCGAGACATCAGAGCCGACGTGACCGCCGGTTCACCGTCTAAATACGGAAGCCATTTATGATCAAACCATCCAGTCGATTAAGCCCCATCACCTTGAAAAAGCCCACGCTCGTAATATAGTTATGATATTTAGCCATCCCTTAAATTTTCACTTTGACTCCAGAGCCGCTTTTTCGCCCAACAAATGGGCTCTCATCACCCGTAATTATTGTGCCTATTTGTGTGTGTGCCAGCGCGGGCGCGCGTGTGTGTGCATGGCAGACAGCCTCATTAGCGGCTATCTGGACCATTAACAGGCTGTGTCCTCGTCGCCGCACCAGCAGCGGCGCGGGGCTGTAATTAGCGGCAGAGAGACTTTCAGCTCGTTCACATGTACGCTCGCCCGTTTCGCTCCCTCCGACTTGCCGCATCCTCCCTCGCCGCCGCCTGCCCACACACAAACGCCGAGCCACACGGTTTTGATTCACACAGGTTTGCGCGCACACCTACATGCCAGCCAGGCACGCTCTTTCCTCGTCTTCTACGCACACATCCCAAGGCGTCCTTCTGCACACACGCCCACGCACGCTTACATAAACTCCCCTTCCTCGTAGCACCCTGGGTAAATCGTACATTATGAGTCAGCCGTCTGGTTTGACCTTTCACCTGAGATTGGTCGTGTGCACCGGACGACCTCAGGGCCGCTCTGAGAATCGCGCCGAAGGTCCGCTTTGTAGACAAAGAAAAGAGGGAGGGTTTGATTCAGCGAGCCTCCTCCTGCCTCCCGGGGAATCGGTGTGTAACTAGACAGTGATTCATTGGATGTGTGCGAGCACGAAGTTGGAAACAAAAGAGAGGAAGGGAAAAGGGAGGAGAGAGCCGAGGAGTGATGACTTCGGCTCTCTGCCAGGAGAACACAGACTGTCGGCCATGTTCACACTTACAGCTCTGTCCCCGCCCGCCCCAGACCCGGAGGAGCTGCCCGCCAGGGATCGATACCCCGTCCAGTCGGCCTCGGGAAGACAGCCAACGGGGGGATTAGATCAGAGCGGAGAGGGTTAAACAAAGCTGATGGAGTTTAGTCTTATCGATGCAAAAGTTTGCTCAACAACTCCTCCCTGCGTGTGGGAGGAGAAGAATTACCAACGCCGGCGCCTCTTAAACAAATCAAGCGCTCCTGTTTGAGCTTTAATGAGACGGAGTGATTACCCAGCGATTGCGTGAGCGTGGTTAAATAAATTGTGCTGTTTTGAGCCTTAATATCATGCATATTCAACCGTGCACCTCTCAAATAATTTTGTTTTGCACACAGGCAGCTGGTTTTTTGAGATCAGGGAGCGGACGCCTGAATGGAGGTGGATGGAATCAGTTCTCTGCCGCGGGTGTTAATGCGACGCCGCCGCCAGCCGCGCTCGCGAGATGGAGATACATATTCATAGAGGGCTGAAAGATTCACACGCGCTGCAATCCATTGTAGTGTCATCACGGGCTCATTTAAATAATTGAAGGGCCAGTATTAGCCTCTCGTTGTGGAATTAAAGAGAGATCTGTGTTTTTTTGTAGGTGGACGAATGTGGCTGTTTGTGTGTTAAGTGCTCGGATGTGCGTTCACCTTCGGCAGTTTTCGTTTAGCGTGGCGCCCACGCAGTGTTTTGATTTATTCAGATTCGACTGACATTCACAGTCACAGGTGGCTTTAAACAAACTTCGGATGAATACGATGATGAGAAAACATGAATATTTTTACGACTTAATCCTCGAATCTTGAACTAATTCACTTCATCACATTAACGTGAATAATTAAAGATAAGAGCTCACATGAATAACCTTTTCTTCTAATATCTGTTTACACGGCACTTTATTATTTCTGTAGGAATTTAATTATTATGTTCCATAAAGGGCAGTTAATGAATAAACAGAAAAAAGTTTTTAATGTAAAAGTTTTTTAAGTAATCAGACATGCAAGATATTACATGAAGCAGCACCATCTTCTTCCTCTTCGCCTGGTTAAAGGTTAATTCTTGTATTTTTAATTCGGGCCCTGTTTTTACTTTTTGAGGTGTAAATGTTGTTGCTGTTTACATCAAAGGACTCTGGTATGAAGAGCAATGTAACAGCTGAAAAGTCGCTTATTTTTTTTCTCTGTCAGGATACTTTCCATAATGATGTCAGCAGTGATGGAATGTAACTAAGTACATTTACTCAAGTACTGTTCTTAAGTTCAGTTTTAAATGTCCTTTTTCTGCTTCTTTATACTTTGACTGCACTACATGTTTTTGAGAACTTTAGTTACGAGTCACTTTGCAGATTAAACGTTGCATCAGAGCCAAAGTAGCACTTTTTTCAGTGCTTATATGAAACTGCAATCTGATTTAAACAAAAAAAAACACTGATCATGAGAAAATCACTGAATATCAGATCCAATAATCGGGCAGGTTGATAATCGGTTGACCCTAGTGTACAATAAATACATACATACATTGTATCATTTACTTTTACTTGTACTTTTGATAGGTAAGTTCTCTTAATATTGATACTAAAAGAGTTTTAGTCAGGTGCTACTCATGTTGGTGAGTTTTACCAAAGTTGTATTTTAACACAATATCTTTGAATGAAGTTTAACTTTCTGCAACACTGGTTGTCAGACGCTGCGAACAACAATCTGAGCCTGTCAGTGGCACAAACTAGAACTTTTAATGCACATATATTTTGACAGGTATTTTTCGTCCTCTGCAGCCCATTTCACTGCTGCCGGCTGAGGCAATCTAATGGACCAATTCCAAAACCTTTTGTACCTATTAGTCATTTAGAAAATATATAAAAAATGGAGGCTAGATTTAAAAACATCAGAATTACTTCTTAGCCTGATTCAGTAACCCAGAGCTGGTACAAAAAAGTCAGTTACATTCAGTGAAATTTGAGCTTTTGGAGGCCAAAAGCAGTTGCCCTCTTTCCTCTAGATCCATCATCACACCTACCTCTGCTTTTTAAAATGTTAAGGCCATTTTCTTGGCACTCTTTTGTACTTTATGAATCATTGGCACACCCATTGTCAGTCAAAATATGCAGCAGCTGTTTCCTGCTGAGGATCCATATTGGTGCAGCAGCTGTGGGCATCGACAGCCATATTAAAGCATGTAGAAATACCATCTTAATCAATTTGAGATTTTGTACTTCTGCATCTACATCTCCGTGAACACACAGTCATTCCACATGAACCTTTTCCCCCCAGCTTCCCTGTGTGATTCGCTGGCACTGAGTCTGATCACAAAGGCACCATTATCGCTGGAGGAAGTCGACGACTCAGCACCCTCGGAGGGGAAATAAAGGCTCCTTGGAAACACTTCCCAGTTCAGAACTCTTTAATTGCAGTTTTGGCCAGAAACGGGAAACGAGCCACAGCTTCCACCATCTGAAGCCGTGCCAGGGGCTTTTCCCCTCTCGTTACGGAGCATGAATAACTGAGATATCCTGCCGTTACGCTGGACTTGCGTGTGTCACAAATAGGGAACTCACAGAAGGTTAGCTCAGCACCGAGGTGCAAGTTTGACCCCACAGCTCATGTAGTTTCCTGCAGCCGAGCTGACAGGTCTGGTTAGCGCTCAGTCTAAAGGCTTTCAGCACCACGGACAGCTCCGTTCCCTCTCTCTCTCTCTCTCTTTGTCCCAGTCTCTCAGCCCTTCTCAGCTTTCAGCCACGGGGCTCGCTGACACCCCCGTCCAACTAAATGTCTGGTGCGCCTGAGTGAGCAGCGACTCTACCCTGTGGAGCACCTCAGTCACCGCCGCCTGGTAGTGCCCCTCTCTTCTGTCCGTCCAGCTCAGCTCAGGTTCAGTCACCCACTCTGAGGAAACGCTCTGTCGCTCTTTGTTCGCCGCGTCCTTCGCGCTCGCTCAGACGTCGGTGTTGTGGAGAGAAAGCCGTCCATCGACTGACCTTCTTTGGCAAGAAAAAGAATAAAATCTGCTCTTTCTTTGCCGTTAGCCTACTTTTTCAGAATATCCTCTCTTGTTTGCTGCTGGCAAAACATCCCCAGGTGCATTGAGAGTGAAAATGGCATTGAGTTTTATAAAAGCTGCATCTGTTTCTGTATTTGCTCATTCTGACTGCGAGATACGGACGGTCTTTGTGTGGCTTTTTACATATTGTCACCGTTCCAGTGACTCAGATGCTTTACAGTGTGACTGGAGGCTCGCCAGGCCGAGACTGGGAGGGCTGGTGCATCATTCAAACAGTCCCCTCATAACTCCATCGCCCCCATTTGCATACGCTTGTAGCGTCCCAGATGGGAGAGTATGGCAGCACTTGAAAGACAAGAAGGACAGGAAGTAAATCAGGGAGATGGAGCATGCACCTTTTCTTTTTTTTTTTAGCGCCGGAGCATACAGTATGTTTCATTACTTCTGTTTTGCTTTTCACTGATTGTTTTTCTTCCATCATCCGCGATAGATTTCTGGGTGTTGCGCTCGAACAAACAGCAAAACTGCGTGGCGTTCCTCTCGAAAGGTCACAGCGAGATGAATGGGGGAGTCGAAGGAAAACATGTGGCCTTTACCTTCCCGCGCCACCTTACAAGCCGAAAACACTTTATTGTGCGGGGCAGTCATCCTGAACCCACTTAAGTGAAGCGTTCTGAAACCCCACTGCCTTTTCAATGTCACCGCCGAGAGGCCCCTGACAGAACTATTATAGACTCATAAAGGCCCCTTTTTTGGACAATGAGAAAAGAAAACAGTCCTACAATCGCTGATATTTGATTAGATTTTAGTTGAAAATAGATGGAAGGGCTTTTATTGCACAAATGATGTCAATCAAGGTAGAGTCTGGAGAAGGGTTTGTTTGTCTCTGTGTTGTTTGTAGGTTTTTCTCGATTCTGCATTTGGATTATACTTAATAAATGAATGTATGGGAAACCCTGTCGCCCATGATGTGCACTTGTGGTGAATGAATATCCAAATAGTCAGATATTCGGGTCCAGCCACTTCTTCTGTATGCTAAAGGCTAGAGGCTACATTCACACCTGAATCTCCACATGAACTGTGGTCAGGTTTATAAGGAAAACAGATAATGTCATAGGAGTGCAATGCAGCATTGGTGGAGTTAAAATTGATCACATGTCGGTTAGTGTTACAGCTTGTTTCTGCCGCCCGCTAGTGGCCAAAAGATCTGTTAATGCAGCTTTAAAGGGATATTCCGGTGTAGGTTTAATCCATGGTCTAACACACCTTGACACCGAGTAAGACTCCCCCTCGAGAGGTCAAGTTTGCTGACCGCTAGCTTAGCTAGTTTTAGCAACCTCAGAATGAGGTAATAATGACTGATTATTACTCCATGGAATGCTCAGTTCTTATTATCGAGAGCTGACAGGGAAAATAACAGAAGTAATGGAGTAATAAACATGACATTTTCATCCTTGAGCTGCGGAAATCTACTGCACTCGGTAATCGACTCGTCGGGGCTTCCCCACACAGGCAGGCTGCTGGAGGAGAGGGTGAGGTTGTGCTATGTTTTCAATACAAATCCGGCTAAGCTAGCAGATGTTTGATGCTTCGTACTGTGTGCTGGGACTGTACATGTACTGTTGCTGAAGTTTGGTGCTGTTCTCACCATTAATTGTGGCTTTTTGATGGCAGTTTCTAATTGGAGACATAAGCTGCAGTGTATTGTTTTCATGCGGTCTTTTCTGAGGTTGCTAAAACTAGCTAAGCTAGCAGTCAGCAAACTTGACCTCTCGAGGGGGAGTCTTACTCGGTGTCAAGGTGTGTTAGACCATGGATTAAACTTACACCGGAATATCCCTTTAATGAACATTGTTCTCATTGTAGAAGATCTCCTAAAATCCCAAAACAAAAACATCTACACTCGTAAAAGACATTTTGGAAAAGGGAAGAATTCATCGCTGCCTTCAAAATATCCTTCCTGACACCTGTTGATCACTGTCCGTCATGTTTTTTCAGCTCCATCATTTCAATATCAAGACATCTCATATTATATTAGAGCGTGCGTCTCAGCTCTGCCTTTTTCTCGGGTCTTATTTTAATCTCTCTGCCTTCACAATACCTCAGCGCCTCACAGAAATGTATTTGCCATCGTCTGCTTTGTGCCTTTATCCCGTGCGAGTCTGTGCTTTTTCTTTCAGCCATTCACAAACGCATTATATTCATGTCACATTCCTGTTTTCATTTAGTTTATCTGTATTTCGTCGGTAATGTTTTTCTCTTTCTTCACTTTATTATCCGCAAAAATCCCCCGGAATCGGCTCTCGCGGCCGAAATTAAACCTTTCATCTCACGATCTGTTTCTGCCATCTTTTTCTTTCAGTCTAAAGCATTTTTTGTTCTCTCAACATTGCAGGTCACTATTCACCCTGGAAGACCCCTAAGCAGGTAACACGTACCAGCCTCTGAACCTGTCCCCATTTCTGCTTTTCAATCATTAATATACAGCAGATTTTCACTCTCGTGCCGAATGGCTGCAGTCTGCATACTCTTTTTTAACGTTTGTAAGATATATAGACGACTTTTCAACCCATCTCTCGCCGCACTAACTCTACTGATGCTTCACAATATGTCCGTGGCTTTCACAGCACCTTGATTCGCAGCCCTTCTTTATTGTATCAGAATGGCACGGAAAAGGTCAAGCAGCCTGCTCACAACGCCGCTGAACTCTCGATCCCGCGAGTCAGAGTTAATTCATCACCTGACTCGGTGCCATCGGGGTTATCCACACTCGGGGCATTTGAATTACGCCGCAGCGATAGAGAGTCTCTGTTCTAACTGCCTTGGCAAGGCTCAGACACACTTCCATCCCTCTTTTATCTTCATTCTATAACATTTTTCAGATGCTTTAAAAGCCTTTTTTTGCACTTTCTTACAACTCCACATTTCCACCCTGGTCCACCTCGCCTCTTTTTCTCCATTTGTCACATTAAGCGTAAGCCTGCATGTGGTATCTCTTCTCTGTCTCCTCCGCCACTATTAATACTCTGCTGTAGTATCATCCGCTGTCCCCAGGCCCGCTGAAAAAAAACCCAACTCAAACATCCTCTTAGATCAGATTCACATTGTCTTTTTGTGTATTTGTCACACTCACATGCCCACACACGAGTGTTTTTTTTTGCCTGTCTTTCTTTGTTTCTCTTTGTGCGACTGTGTGTGTAATCCATTTCATGCCTGGACGTCCTCCCAGCGCTGCCCTGACCAGCTCCCGACCCCGACTCCTGTTTGTCCTCGTTTCCCAGATCGCAAAATAGCATCACGGGAAACCACCGTCGCGCGGCTTTTTGAGACACTTGCCCCCCGTCATTGTTCGTCACTCCATGCTCCGTCTCTCTCTCAATTTTAATCAATCTCGTCCATCTCCCTCTGAATAATTGTAATTCTGAGCTCCGAGGGAAAAAAGCTTTGAACGTCGCAAAATAGCAGGCGGCACGCTGAGCCTCCCTCTCTTGTCTCGTCTGTTCACGTCTCTCTCTCCTCGCCCCGCGGTGTTCATTTGTTGGCCGCCCCGCCCCGCCTGCCCCGTCTCCCCCTGCTCCCGAACCCCCCACACACCAGAGTTCAGTCTCGGTTTAATTGGGTATCATTTGTTACAGGAAGACTTGTGCTGCTCCGAAAATGAAATATGGAGGAATTTGACTAATAAGGCGAGAGCGGGGGGAATCGCCTAATTGTCATATGGACTTACAGTCGAGCTCAGCCCGCAGCTCCCGGGAGTTTCATTTGCAAATGAGCTTATCAAGATTTGTCCGTCAAATCCATCTAATACTGTAGGCAACAGCTGGAACACGTGCAGGTGTCTTTATTCCATAAGTCCGCCTGCGCTGTCCTCTATCCATCTGACCAACTAGATTATCGCCGGAGTGTGCTCGCTTCAGCGGTCTTAATCAAACAGAGACAGAGCAAAAGAGAGATCAGGATGCAGCAGTCTAATCCCAGCCTTAACAAGGTCCCCAGTCTTAGCAGCCTGCCCCGAACAGACGTGCTTTACATCAATGGCAGACACGAGCGAAACTACAAAGAGTGGAAACACTTTTGATTCGCTCCCTGAGCTTTTTATGAAGCTGATATTTATTCTCGGTGCGTCTTGAACCAGATGCCCCCGTAATTCTCGATATTAAAGCGTGCCATATGCAGCCGGTCGCACCGTCTCAGTTTCAAAAAAGCTTGTCACTCCCTCCGGATCCGTCCCTCACACTTTCTGACATGTCAGCGTGTCATCGTGGCTATCTGCTTAGTGTCGTGCTGCGACTTGAGCTGCCGCGCTTATCTGACACATCAAGGCTGACACTCTGACTGACTGGTGTTGTCAAAACTGCCGGCGTCACCTCAGACAGTTGACAGCACATTTCTGAATGTGTTTTTGGATGAAACCTATGAAAATCGGGTATATAGTGTACTACCTTATGCAAATTCCAGTAGGAATAATAAAGTACCAGATTTGCTGTCATCCTCCAAAATAAGACCATATTTATCTGTTTATCATGTTCTCCTAAATGTTGCTGTCTCCGTGTTTTCCAACTCGCTGCAATCTAAATCAAGCCTGGAATTGTTTTGCTTGTTTCAGCTACTAACCTCACTAACTCTCTGGCTTCCTGTCTGTCGACTAGCATGAATTGATCGTTTGCTAAACCCCGCCCCTGAACGGCGATTGTCCAATCATAGCATAGCAACCGTAACTAGAAAAAGGCCTGTCAAGCTTCTGATTTCTCCACATGCCAAATGGTGTAAAGTTGGTTTATTTTATCAGCTGTTTAAAACCCCAAAACACAAAAGATCTTCTCTAACGGGAGCTGTAAATGTTAGCATAACAAGCTAACTAGCTTACCTCAGAAAGGAGTAATCCTGTTCGCTAAACTCTTCAAGTTACACATCTTCAAATCCCCACAAATGTTAAACACATTAGCATTTCTACACTAGAGTGTTGCTAATCACTTCTTCCACCACTTATAGATAATACTGTAACCCACCATGATACTCGGGCTAACTGCAATGACAGAGCAACACGGCTCCTTTATTTCCATCCTCTATGGATCATCAGATGGTGCGGATCTTAGCCAGGGAGTTTTAGCCTCAATTATGCAGCAGTTTATCATTTATGTAGCCCGCATGTGCATAGCTTAAGTCCTTTTAGAGGCTTTTCATTTTTAAACAAATGTGCAGGAAACATGAAAAATTCAGCCGGATAAAGAGAGTTCTCAACCGCTTAGCTAACGGACTTGTAGCCTAGCACATAAACCTTTAGCATTGAAGCTAGCTGCGGCCCAGCAGAGAAGAACAGCTAGGAACAGTTATCATATCAGACTATAAAATCTACTACAGTCAGCTGGAAATGAGAATCCTTTTATCTACGCCTGTCTTAAATATTAGACCAAGTGTTTCAAAGTTACTCACAATTTCGAGAGGTAAATCTGCCACCGTTAGCTTTCATCGTAAACTGGCGAAGATGGTGAGTTTTTGCCTCTGAGGCTTCATCATCATTTATAGTAGCAGTTTGTCATTTATGTCGCCATCTTTAACAGGCTTTTTATTTATTTATTAAATCCTCTGGAAGTATTAGAAATTGAGCTTTTCTAACGGATATTTAGTACAAGCATTAGCTTTTGAAGCTAGCTACTGCCCAGCTAGGAATAGTTGTCATTTCAGCCAACAATAAATGACAACCCTTCCTGTTTATCTCTGTCTGTAACATTAGACCTACTTTTTCAAAACTTACAGCAAATCTTGGACGTTTAAACTGCCACTGCTCTCATCATAAACTGCATGTGTGCTTTGAGAGAACAGAAGCTTGACAGGAGTGCCAAACTGGGGATTAGCGAACGGTCAAAAACCATAACTATGCTTCAGTTTTTCACTGTTGTTGTCATGGTGACAGGGGTACAGTCGAGTGTCACGGGTGGGAAAGGTGGAAGTGAAATACTGACCCCTCCTGCCGATGTGCTTCACAGGTGCTGGAGCAGTGGGAGTCCCAACAGGGCCAGGGCAGCCCCGCTCAGACCAGCCTCTCAGCCCCCGTTATCCCCCACAGCGCCCCCTTCCCAACCCACCACCTCCACAGGGCCTCGGTCCCAGACTCAGCCTCCGAGGTCTTAGCCCTGGCTAAACCAGACCCCTATGACCTTTATGAGAAGTCCAGGGCTATCTTTGAGAGTAGGCGTAAGTACCAGAGCTGAAACTGCAGGTGTTAGCGTTGTGACAAACACTCCTCTCTAGCACTGAAGAAAGATGGACTCCTGATTGGAAGGTGGAGTACTGAAGATTCATCACTCTCTCTCTCTCTCTCTCTCTCTCTCTCTCTCTCTCTCTCTCTCTCTCTCTCTCTCTCACACAAACACCCACAACTTCTTTGTTGTCCTGTTTCGCTGCTCCACAGGAAAAATTTGAAAAGCTTGTTCAGGTGCGCTGACCTCTTTCAATCAAACTGAAAGATCTGTTGATGAATCCTCAGCACAGACACCTCCGCCTCACAGGCTCATCAGACGATTTGCTGATTTACACATTTGCAGCTGCTAATTCCTCATATTATCTCGCTCGATCTTCGCTCGTCGAACACACACACAAGTCAACACACACAGGTAAACAAACAAAACCTGCCCGTCAGCTCGGTCTTTTCACCGACTGGAAGTCTCAAGGCGCTGGCATTCGGCCAGCTCACTTCATATACAGAGATAATAAACATAGGGCTTTGTTGCCAGCAATATTACCATCCTGTGACTTGTAAAATGTGGGGAAAGCAATTTCATCTTGTTATGATATCATCAGAATACATCATAAGTTTGATGCCACAGGCAGTAGAAACCTGTATATATGGGTGTGTACTATTCAGGGCTGGAGGATATCAGAAACAGATGTTTTACATTTTTCACTTAATTGGACATTTTTATGGTTTTGTTTTTTATTCAGATTAGTTCATTTAATCGAGTGAGCTGTCTCCTAAATTATATCCTCGTTTAATTGTCTTCTCCACATTTTCCTGGAATAAATACTGTTAAATCTTTTATTTATTGACCTAAAAGCGGTAAAAAATTAAATCCTGACCGTGTGTAAAATTTTAATTGCTTTGCACAGGCTGCCAAAACCCCAAACTCCCAGAAAACTCCTCAGAATTGTCCACAATGGCTTAAAAGTCGACAAACTGGAGCATAAATTGACTAAAATTATCAACAGAACTGTGAAAAAAACATTATGATGTCTATATATTGTTTTGCAGAGATATCTACTGAAGCTAGCATGCTAACCAGCTAGCCCAAAGCTCCTGTGCAAGCTGTGTGAACGCAAACACTCCCCTGGTCACTGAGCTAGCAGTAGGGCTAACTGAGCTAACTAGCTAAAGACAGCTACAGTTAGCAGGTACACTGGTGATATGCTGCCAAATCCTGCTTATTGCACCTTTAGATTAATTGCAGAAATTGTAGGGACAAAGTCAACAGCAGCCGTGAATATTGTTAAAAATATGAATGTTGTCTTGCTCTTTGCGTGTGTGGTGTGTGTCAGTGTGAGTGGCACTTTCTTGTCGGTTCCTTTTGTCTTCTTTGAGCCGACATGAGATCATGAGTTGTCATAGAGAGCACAGGTGTTTATTCTTCTGTAAGACACCTGCTATTGGAGAGGACAAGGCTGTCAGACCTAATCAAACCTCTTCCCGGACCCCTCCTCCCTCCTCTGCAGCCGTGGATACAGTGATCGGCGTGGCGCTCGCTCTCGTCTCGCTCTCAGTAAAGGTCAGGGGTGAAGTCGGGTGAGGCCCAGCGGGGGAATAGGCGCAGACAGATTTGTAGGACTGCTCCATTTGCTCCGCTAGCTGGTGTGGGTGAAGCAGGTTGTGACCTTTTTTTGGCAGCATCACGACCCCGGGCTACTGGTGGAGCTCTGTGAGCTGCTAATGTTGGTTCATCATCGTCTTCTCTGAGCCTTAATATATCAGTGTCAGCTTTTATGTAACCAGGCTGGGTTAAAAGGCCGCCCAGACTACACCCACAGCCTCCAGTGGTAGAGGCACAGATTACAACTACTCACAGTGTTTTCTGGGGGTGATCCAGATTAACAGGATGCAGATTTTGACAGCGAGAGCAGGGCAAATAAAACCCAAACTATCTGTGAGAGTGAGAATAATGATTGTTGTTTTGTTTGGGTTAACAAATCCTTTAAACGATCCCTCACTAATGCAGAGAAAGGCACGAGAGAGAGCTGACGTCGGTCTAACGTCGCTCATTTCATATCGTACCAACCCTGTTTAATGGAGTGGTTGCTTTTGCATAGATTCCTGCATTGATGTTATTGAAAAGATGTGGCATTCTCCCTTTTACGACTCTTTGAGCAGCTGTTCTACATCATGTGACATGATCTCCATCAGCAGATTAGGTTCTCATCATGGACAAGAAAATTACTGTTTGACTTACTGCTGGTGTGTTTATGAACAACATTTCTGTTGACACAACCTTCATCAGTTACAGTGTGGGCAAGCGTCACTCTAGTATTCTGTAAATGTTGGGTAAACGATCCAGTCAGAAGCCCACACAAATTAAGTAAACCTTGCAATTTACACTAATCATCCCTCGTGTATCTCTGTCATCTGTTTTAATCTCCCGACAGTATGTTTTTATAAGACAAAATGCCTTTTGTACTTAATTAGCTGAGTGTGTTATTAACCGACGTTGACCTCGTTTGTGTGATCCTCCGATTGTATTGTAGTTTGTGGAACAGCAGGGAGGTCTGATCATCTGATGTTTATTTACCGATTTATTCTCACTCGAAAAAACGTGTCCTCATACACAATGGTGTCAGGATGTGTAGGTAAACAGTTTGACTCGGATGTAAATGAAAGGATAAACATGAAAGTAAACACAAAAAAGGGAAAATAAAAAACATGTATCAAGACTTAAATAGAAGCGTGATAGAGAATACAATTACAGTAGAAGATAGATTATTCATTGTGTAAGACGCACACAGAGTAAAGCAAAATAAATGGATATATACGAGCAGTTAGCGAGACAGTGTGCCTATTTTGTATGCAGTTTGTGCTTCCCTCCTACCCGTCAGTCACTCAGATTTGCAGTGATTGTTTTAAGCTAACATAGAAACGACATCCTCTAAGTGATCAGGAAGAAAAATCGAAATTCTGAACAAGTCTTGACGATTTAACCAAATCTATGGATGAAGATCGTGTGATTTAACAGCTAAGAAAGTCTATGAATGGATTTTTTTTAAATACAAAAAGAAGCACTGCATGAGGTTTCTGTGGGAACAGCTGTGTCACTCCTCGTGTCTGTCGTCATGATCCTTCTCTCTCCCATAATTCCTGCTGAGTCCCAGCAGAGCGCTTAGTGTGATTAAAACAGTTACAATTGGAATCAATTTTTCATTCGCAGCCACTTGTCTGCGGTTGAGTTCATTTTGCAAATCGTGTCGTTGTGTGAAGCAGCTGATTGCAGATCAGCGCTTGCATCCCACCTCACTCTGTAAATAAAGGACGGGTATATTACACGCTGTAAGCACTTCCTGACGTTTATGGATGATGCTGAAATTCGGCGGTGACATTAATGCTGAAGCAGGGACTTTCTGCCTTGTTCTAGCCTTTATGGGAGAATGTGTTTATGCTGGTGTGCCGCCTGTCGATGTGTGTATTTGTGGGTGACTGTGTGTTAATGTGTGCTTCCTGCATCCTTCTTGTTTTTTTTAGAACCTGGCCAGCCAAGGACTGTTTTTCCTGTGGACTCCTCAGGTAAAATACGTCATCTCTGCAGGGATACTGTTAAAAAACAAACTGTTCACAACCTTAAAACATCCAAGATATCAGGGGTCTCATTACAGAAAAGCCTGAAATCCTACTTTCTCATTTTAAGATGACATTTAAGATCTTTGGTTTAAAAAAAACATGTTTTCTTACTGCATTTAGGAGAAAAAAACTTCTTATCTTAGAAGAGGAATGTATCTGTTACAGGACTGTGCTATCTGACAGTTTTCTAAGTTAGAAATCCTCAGTCATGATGGTGTAGACGCTGTCCTAGAAGATGAACACCAAAAATGTTCTGATTGAAAGGCTTCTCAAAGGTGTTGGAGAAGCTAACAGTGTTATAATTGTTTTGGAGAAGCATCACAATGAAGTTAGCCTGTTAGAGAAACTTACATTGATGTTAGCTTGTAAGAGAAGCTAATACTGAAGTTAGCCTGAGGAGCTAACACTGTTCTTAGTCTGTTGGAGAAGCTAACACTGGTGTTAGCCTATTAGAAAGGCTATAGCTGATGTTTGCTTGTTGGAGAAGCTAACCATGAAGTTAGCCTGGTAGAGGAGCTAACACAGTTCTAAGTCTGTTGGAGAAGCTAAAACAGTGATGTTAGCCTGTTGGAGAGGCTAAGACTGTTGTAAGCTTGTTAGAGAAGCTAACACGTTGATGTTAGCCTGCTGCTACGTTCCCTGACCATGTGAGGCGGGAATATATCCTCCTGTCCACCGACACTGGATGTTTGTCTTGTCTTGTCCATCATTAGCAAGCTAAAACTTAAGCTGAGAAAGGACAAGTGGTCAGGACATTTTCTGTGATGAGGCCCCTGGACTTTAACTTATCTGTGGTGTTGCCTCAGGAGCGGAGTACCAGGACATCGAGGTGCACCTGCGCAGACAGAAGTCCGGCTTCGGTTTCCGGGTGCTGGGCGGGGACGAGGCCGGGCAGCCTGTGAGTCCGGAGACGCGTGAGAAGGCTCGTATGGCGATGGGCGTGGAACCCTGTCATTTTCTCCTCTCTAACCTACTACACACACACTGTGTACACCTAACCCTGACCTTTGACCCCTGAGAGAGTGCTGGCTCTGGCTGCCTTTGTGTCTTTTGCTGTCTGTTAAAGTAACAAAACCAATAATTCAGTCACCTTATTGAACTATTTGTGTATCAGTATAACAAGCACCTTAACAAACACTGCATGTGACACTCACAGTTCAGCATCTGAGGCCACTTCTTTGCTCCTCCACTTCCTGTTTATAACGGTCTACGTGTAATAACAGATCTTGATCGGCGCGATCATCGAGAAGAGTCCAGCCGACCTGGACGGACGCTTGCGGCCCGGTGACGAGCTGCTGTTTGTGGATGGGATCCCAGTGGTGGGGAAGCCACACAGATACGTGATCGACTTGATGCACGGGGCGGCACGAAACGGCCAGGTGAATCTGGTCATCAGGAGGAGGGTACAGCCAGGTGAGGACGCGCTGATCGGGCTGACCTGCAGGTGTTTTGTGTGTGTGTGTGTGTGCAGCATTATCCTGAAATTACAAAGATGCTTCCTAAAGATTAGATGTTCACTATTTTATTTAAGACCAAATATTTACATCTTCCAGCTTCTCAGATGCGGCAGTAGCTGCAGCCGACGGCATTATGTTTCCAGGTTCTGGTGTTCAAAGGTCGAACATCTGTCCCATTCTTGTGAACGAGATATCTCAAGAAGGCCTCGAGGGGAATTTCTTCAAATTCTGATTAGAATTTGGTGGTCAAAGGTCACAGTGACCTCACAAAACTCATTTTTGCCCATTACTCGACAATTCATATGGTAATAATGACAGAAAATTTACATAAATGTTGGATGTTATAAAATGCTAAAGTTATGACATTTTATTTTGAAAAGGTCAGTAGTCATCTCTGCAACACGATACAGAGAAATGACATCAAAACTGTCCTTTTATTCACGTTCTGTTAATAATTTAAGTTATTTTTTGAAGACTTTCAACTAAAATTCATACGTATTTCACCTTTAAATGATTAGACGTGTGATATTATATTTTTTTTATAAACAAATCCTATAAAAAGACCAAAACCAGCAATGAATGTGTGTTTATCCACAGCTTTTGTCCAAAAACTGTTTAAAAACGCATCAAGCAGCCGCACCGTTGCATTCTTTCATTATGTTTCACACACAGTGGAGTCCATTTTGAATTAAGGCCACACACACCGTCCTGCTGCTGTAAATACTCAGCAGAGCACCAAATGTGTAATAAAATAAGATAAATGCACTACTCACTGCTGTTGGAGTAAATAGTGCTAAAGCGGGAGTTTACTAAAAGCTACAGTGTCCAGGTGAGATTGAGTTAGCTTTTTATTTACGAGCTGTTTTAAACCTTCAGAAGTTGCTGAATGCAGCAGACGAACTAACACATTTTTACGTGATTAGAAAAATATAAATCACAGTCAGACGAACCCTTTAAATGGTCAGTGGTTGAAGCTCTCTCGCTGAAAAAAGTCCATTTTTGTTGGACTTTAAACGTGGTTAATCCTGCGCAGAGCAGCTTTAGGACACTGTTTTTATAAAGTGAATTGATCCAACGAGCTTAATACTCACATCTCCGTCCGTCCTCGTTCTTTTTCTCTCCTCTCTCTCTCTCCCTTGATTCCCGTCCTGTACCAATTCAGGAAATTAATCAGTCGTAAAACTGAAGCGCTAATCTCTCTGTGTAATTACGCTGAAACCGCCACAAAAACACACACACACACACACACACACACACACGTCGCTCTCTGGACGTCGGCAGATTTCTTCGACCCACTTCCGTGAACTCCGGCCTTCCCTCTTCTCATTATCACCGCCTCCCCACACGCGATCACACACGCTCTTCTCACCAATCCACTTCTTCCCACTCTATTCCGCCCTCTCTGTCAATTCCTCCTCACCAAAGCCCTCCTGTCTGACTCACGGCTGGCCTCTTCCTGCAGCCCTTACTTCCATCCTAATTGTCTGACTCCCACTGGCACTTTGCGAGACGTCTGACTCTCCTCCCCGCTCCGAGCTCGCACCGCCGCCTGCACCTCATGACCCTGATTTTACACGATTCATTATCTCTTTTCTGACTACTTTTCTTGCTCATGAAATAAGATTTGTGCACTTCTCGGCGTAAAGAAGTGCGACATATAGTTTCGATTCAATTCAATTTGCCTACAGTAAACCGCGGCGCTGCTTCCCGGTGAGCGATCAAAAGAACAACGCCGGGTCTGATCCCGCTGCACGACAGACGAAGTGTAAGACGACGCGGAAGAAGATGCTTTTTTCCGCTCCGGCTTGTGCTGCATTTTAATGATGTGTTTTACCACGTTGTGTGACAGTTGCCTTTGCTTCTCTGTTTTGTTTTGCTCGTCTTGATCGTTCACGAGGATGAGATTCAGCTCCCGCTCGTCTGATTTTAAGGGGAAAGACACACGCACAAAAGAAAAAGTCCTCGTGCCTGTAAGATTAATTGTGTTTGCACATGCAGAATGTTCCTTAGATTCCTCCGACGCAATTACGCAGCACATTGGTAATTTCTCTCTCAGTAAAGAGAGAGAGTGTCAGGAATCGTAAATTGCCTTAATCAATAAGGAAGATGTCGTGATTGACAGGCTGCTTTTGATCTCCGGCAAACGTTGCTCGTGTTTGTCCACCAATTATATCCAACGCAGCGCTGGAGAGCGAATTTATTCAAGTGCTGTATTTAAATCTGTGGTTCTTGATTATTTCATGCAACTTTTCCGCTACTTTATACTTTCTTTTAATGGTTCGTTGTACTTGTAACCTGCGATATCCCCTTTTGTACTCGCTCACAGACACCAGCCGCCTAAATACGCATGATTTTTTTCCTCATCAGTGCAGTATTCCCTGAGAAATACTCCACAGCAGAAGTTAATGGGGTCTTCTCTGGGCTGGGACCGATCCTCCATCCAAGTTTCGTGCCTCCTTTTTTTTTTAGCCTTGGCAGAGGACATAATATATTAATCTTAACAAAATACAGCTCGTAGTTAAAGATTAAAGCAGTAGATTAATTTAAACAACTGTTCCTGAGTCGTTCTTCTGACTTCAGTGTGTTGGTGGGCATCGTGATGGAGTTTGGGGACAGCAAGGACGCCAAAAACTAAAGTTGTGTGTGCATTTTATCGCTCAGAGCGTTTAAACTACATGTTGACAGATGTTTCAAGCTATTTGAGTGACAAGGAAGAGCAAAGGAAACAATACATTACGTGACTTTTTCTTAGTTTTTTTACCATCAACCCAACGTTTTTACTTCTCGTGACTTTCCCCATTCAGAAAAACGTTTTTTCCAATAATTCCGACACCACATGAACACACAGCAAGGCCCAAGATGGGGCGCCGTTTAGCTCACTTGGTAGAGCGGGCGTCCCATGTACAGAGGCTAAGTCCTCGCTGCAGCGGACCCGGGTTCGACTCCCGGCCTGGGACCCTTTGCTGCATGTCACTCCCCCTCTCTCTCCTCCCATTTCTTGTCGTATCTTCAGCTTGTTCTATCAATAAAACCATATATATATAAAGGCCAAAAAAATACTTTAGAGCAAGGCCCAAAATGTAGAATATACTGGTGTCGTACAGGACAGTTGCAGTGAAGAGGCAAAAGCTTTGGATTTACCAGTCGATCTATGTTCCAACCCTCAGCTCATTAGCTTTGGATTGTGACCAAAAGAATGAGGTCGCTGATACGAGTGAGCTTCTTCCACTGAGTGGCTGGACTCACCCTGAAGGATGAGGGTAGCCGGCTTAGCTAACGCTTCTAAAGCCTCTAAGTGCCCCCAGTTCATCAGTTATTATGACACTTTGTTACTTACGCTGGTTCCTACGAGCACCGGACGTATCACCCATAGTCATTTCTACAGTAACCTCCCTTGGACAAGTCTTGTAGATAGTCGCTGCTCCTTCACATCAAAAGGAGCTATTTGAAGTGGTTTGGGCATCTGGTCAGGATGCTGCTGGGCGGCCTCCTTCGAAGGAGGGCTTCCGAGCACATCCAACTGGCAGGAGACACCAGGCTAGATTCAGAACACGCTGGGGGGATTATATATCTCATCTGGCCCGTCAAAGCTTCGGGTCCCCAGAGAGGAGCTGGGAAACCTGCTTAGCACTGCTGCTACCGCTAACCAGACTTAGTTAAGGGGAAGAAGGTGGATGGATGGATGGTTAGGACTGAGAAAAAGCAGTCTTCCTCTGCTGTCTTTTTGTCTGCTCAGCTCTCTGCCTCCCCCTACAGGTGAGTCCTGTCCGGAGAACGGACGCAGCCCCGGCTCCGTCTCCACGCAGCACAGCTCCCCCCGCAGCGACTTCACGTACGCCAACAGCACCGTCACCCCCCAGGCGCCCAACGCCACCGACAGGA
This sequence comes from Lagodon rhomboides, assembly GCA_039737535.1. NCBI lineage: Eukaryota > Metazoa > Chordata > Actinopteri > Spariformes > Sparidae > Lagodon > Lagodon rhomboides. The sequence goes on from CM077805.1 coordinate 7,098,229, forward strand.
CGACGCCCAACGCGCAGCCCAGCGACGTCATCATCAATCGCAAGGAGAGCGAGGGCTTCGGCTTCGTCATCATCAGCTCGCTCAACCGGCCCGAGGCGGCCGCCACCAACAGTGAGTCCGTTGATTGTTTTAGTGGTGTTTTATAGAGTCGAGTGCGCGCTCAGTCATCCTCTATACTGCAGAACAAGTGCCGAACCTCGTGTGGAGGCTCTCAGACACATATAAACCACCGGGTCAGCTTAATATAGTGTCAAGATAAGAGTCAGACTTAAGTATAAGAAGGGGTAATGGCTCAATAAAACGTGAAGCACCTCTCATTCCCTCTCTTCAATTATACATGCCCTCCCACGATACGTCAGTCACACACATCTCCAGTAAGCGGCCGTGAGCATCGGCGCATCGCCCACACACATTCAAAAAAAAACTTGGATGCCTTACATAAGCCTGGGGTGAATAGCAAAATGTGAGAGACAGAGACATATTCAGTCAGTCAGTTAGGGAGTGGTGTATGAGCACAGACAGGCGTAATCCTCCAATCTGCTGCTGCTGCCGCCGCTGAGCGAATCTA